>OV702298.1:35099519-35829519 GCA_916181665.1 Avena sativa | reverse complement strand
GATAATGACAAGTACAAGAACCACAAGGGTGGATACAAGAGCCACCACAATGTAAGTGGAAGTGGTAGTGGAAGCCAGCCTGTCAAGAAGGATCTCAGTCAGGTTGAATGCTTCAAGTGTAAGAAGATGGGGCATTATGCAAATGAGTGCCCAGAAAAGAAGGTGGAAGGTGCCAACAAGCCCAACCCTTTCCAGAAGGGACAAGTGAACCACATCAATGTGGAAGAGATCTATGAGGAACCTGATGCTGTGGCTGGTAAGTTCAAACTCAATTCTGTTTCGGCACTTGTTCTTTTTGATACTGGCGCATCGCATTCATTCATATCAAGAGCATTTGTTGAAAGAAATGAACTTCCAGTTGAAACTATTGGGTGTCCTATAAAAGTAAGTTCTCCTGGTGGAGAAATGATAGTGAACTCAGGATGTTATGACCTAGTCATAGAGTTTGGGAAGTATAAGTTTCCCGTTAATTTGATAATCCTAAACTCCCAAGGATTGGATGTCATTTTGGGAATGTACTGGATGACTAAGTACAAGGGAGTGCTAGATTGTGCCAATCATACTGTTACACTCACAACCCTAGAAAATAAAAGGATTAGATTCAAGACTAACTTTGAATCAAAAGGGAGTAAGCTAAATTCTCTTAAGGGGGTTAGCGTAGATAGTGTGCCAATTGTGAGAGAATATCCAGATGTGTTTCCGGAAGAGTTGCCGGGAATGCCACCAGATAGAGATGTGGAATTTCTTATTGACTTGCTACCAGGATCAGGACCAATAGCAAAGAGATCTTACAAGATGTTTGTTGATGAGTTGAAAGAACTCAAGAAACAACTTGGAGAACAATTGCAAAAAGGATTTATTCAACCAAGTTCTTCATCTTGGGGAGCACCAGTCTTGTTTGTGGAAAAGAAAGATAGAAGTCAAAGGTTATGCATAGATTATCGTTCACTCAATGAGGTGACTATCAAGAACAAATATCCTTTTCCCAGAATCAATGACTTGTTTGATCAGTTAAAAGGAGCCTGTGTATTCTCAAATATTGATCTCTGGTCAGGTTATTTTCAGCTTAATATAAGGTAACAAGACATACCTAAGACAACTTTCACCACTAGGTATGGATTGTATGAGTGTACAGTGATGCCATTTGGTTTGACCAATGCACCAGCTTACTTCATGAATATGATGAACAAGGTGTTCATGGAATTCCTTGACAAGTTTGTTGTCGTTTTCATCAATGACATTTTGATCTACTCCAAAAGCAAAGAGGAGCATGAAGGACATTTGAGTTTGATACTTGAGAAGCTTAGAGAGCATAAACTATATGCCAAATTCAGCAAGTGTGAATTCTGGTTAAATGAAGTTGGATTTCTTGGACACGTTGTGTTAGGAGATGGTGTACCAGTTGATCCCGCAAAAGTGTCAGCTGTAACTGAATGGGAATCTCCTAAGTCAGTGAAGGAAGTTCGTAGTTTCCTTGGCTTAGCAGGATATTACAGAAGGTTCATTGAGAATTTATCCAAGGTAGCTAATCCAATGACGGAGTTACTAAAGAAAGACAAGAAATTTGCTTGGAATGAAGGATGTGAACTCAGTTTCCAAGAATTGAAGAAGAGACTAGTGACAGCACCAGTCCTATGTCTACCAGATTTGGAGAAAGATTTGCAAGTGTATTGTGATGCATCTCATCTTGGATTAGGTGCAGTTGTAATGCAAGAAGGGAAAGTTGTGGCTTATGCCTCGAGACAACACAAAACCCATGAGGTAAATTACCCTACTCATGATTTGGAGTTAGCCTCTGTTGTCCATGCACTCAAAACATGGAGACATTATCTTTTGGTAAAACGATGTGAAGTGTTCACAGATCACAAAAGTTTGAAGTATATCTTCACTCAGAAAGGAATCAACATGAGACAAAGAAGATGGCTAGAACTCATCAAGGACTATGACTTGAGTTTGCAATACCACCCCGGTAAAGCAAATGTTGTAGCAGATTCTCTAAGCCGTAAGATATTTGTGAATGGCCTTACTAAGGGAGAGTTGCCAGATGATCTGTGTGCCCAATTTAGAGACCTTAGATTGGAGATTGTGCCTGAGGGACATCTCATGTCATTGGATGTTCAACCCACCTTGTTGGACAAGATCAAGGACACCCAAAAGACAGACAAGGAAATCGAAGAGATTAAGGAAAAGATTGGCAAGGGAAAAGCCAAAGGATTCCATGAAGACGAACAGGGTACTTTATGGTATGGTAAACGTATCTGTGTTCCGCAAGACCCAGAGCTTCGGAAACTGATTCTACAAGAATCACACAACTCACCATATTCCATTCATCTGGGTAACACCAAAATGTACATGGATATGAAGGAAAGATTTTGGTGGAATACTCTCAAGAAAGACATCACCGAACATATTGATTTGTGTGATGTATGCAGTAGGATGAAAGCAGAACATCAGAAACCAGCAGGATTGCTACAACCACTACCTATTCCTGATTGGAAGTGGGACAAGATTGGCATGGATTTCATCACCGGATTGCTAAGGACCAGGTCAGGATATGATTCTATTTGGGTAGTAGTGGATCGCCTCACTAAAGTGGCTCATTTCATACCCGTGAAGACAACCTACACAAGTGCTAAGTTGGCCAAGATCTATATGAATAGGATTGTGTGTCTGCATGGAGTACCCAAGAGTATTGTGTCTGATAGGGGAACTCAATTCACTTCTCATTTTTTGAGGCAACTACATGAGTCATTGGGAACGAGATTGGAATTCAGCACTGCTTTTCATCCCCAGACTGATGGATAGACGGAAAGGACCAACCAGATTTTATAAGATATGTTGAGGGCATGTGCCCTAGACTATGGAGCTAGTTGGGATGAAAGTCTGCCTTACGCAGAATTCTCTTACAATAGCAGCTATCAAGCCAGTATTGAGATGGCACCGTTTGAGTTTCTCTATGGGAGAAAGTGTACTACCCCATTGCTATGGAATGGTGTGGGAGAAAGAAATTTGTTCGGACCAGAACTAATCAAAGAGGCTGAAGAGAAAGTCTAGCTAGTGAAGGACAAATTGAAGATAGCGCAGTCCCGACAGAAGAGCTACGCAGATCCTAAGCATAGAGAAGTCACCTATGAAGTGGGTGATAGAGCTTATCTTAGAGTATCACCACTTCGTGGAGTGAAGAGATTTGGAGTCAAAGGAAAATTGGCCCCAAGATATGTTGGACCATTCAAGATTCTGAGTCGTAAAGGAGAAGTAGCTTATGAGATTGAATTGCCAGAGTCATTGTCTGCCGTTCACAATGTGTTTCATGTGAGTCAGCTAAAGAAATGCCATCCGGAGATGGAGGAGACTTCTTTGAAGGATACTATACCTTTGGAGGAGCTCCAATTGGAAAGTGATCTCACTTATGAGGAAAAACCTATCAAGATTCTTGAGGCTGCAGAAAGAGTTACTCGGACAAAGACTATCAAATTCTGCAAAGTCCAGTGGAACCATCATTCCGAAGAAGAAGCAACATGGGAAAGAGAGGATGACCTTCGGAAAGACCACCCTCACCTATTTGCTAGCCAATCCGAATCTCGAGGGCGAGATTCACCTTAAGGGGGTTAGATTTGTAACATCCCTAAAATCATGATTTCAAAGTTTGCATATCATCCATGCATTCATAATCATTTTAGGATCATTTTTCATTATCATTTCAAAAACAGAAGCATTTGAGTGTCTATTATTTTATGTGAGCAAAACTTTGACCCAATGCTACTCTCTAATATGAGATTGCTTGTTTTAAACCAAATGTATTTGATCCTATGGTTGATTGATGTATTCCAAAGCTTGGACAAAAATTTCAAAACAAAATATGACTTTAAAACCATTTTTATATCTTTATTAAAACATTGGAAAAGGCATTGTTTTCTTTTAAAAATCCAAAGGACCAAAGCAAGTTTGGTGAAACGGCATGGTTTTATACTTAAAATGTGCAGGTTTCACTTTATAAAAATCCAGAAAGAGTTTGAATTCAAACACATTTGAAATCATTTGAAAATGTTTCCTGGAAATTCAAACAGAAAAAGAAAAAGGTTAAAGAATAAGAAATGGGCCGACGCCACCCTTTCGGCCCAGTAGCCAAAACAGCCCACCCGGGGTCTCCCTTCTCCCTCTGTTTCTCACCGCAGCAGCGCACACCCACCCGCTGACACCTTGGACCCACCTTTCCCCCATCATCGTCGTCCTCAATCACCGCGCGACTACCGCTCCGCCGTTACCACAGGGCCAGTGATGCGGCGTTTAAAACCTTGCTTAAATTCCATTGATTCGGCGCGTAACTCTCGCCCTGCTTCAGCTACAAAATCCCCTCTCCACCCCGCTCCTTTCCCCTCACACCACTCGCTTGCTCTGCCACCAGGCTGCCTCTATTTCGCGTTGCATCGCCACAGACAGAGCCAGCTCTGGCGAGATATTCCGGTAAGTCTGGTGTTCGCGCCCACTTCTCGTTCACCCTAGAATGATCCCCTGAGCCTTGCGCATCTCCTGATCCCCTCTATTCTTCTGCTCGTGATCCAGAACATCGACTTCGACAAGCTCCGTAGGCATCCGACGCCATCTCCAACTCCGGCAAGCAATTGAGGTATAGCCCGACCGCCCCGCGCCTTCTACTTGACCCTATCAGATTCACCTGAGCTTTATGCACACGCTGATACCCACGGTTTGTGCTAGGGTGGCCAGTATCGTCGCCTTCGTCGTCGCTCGAGCAGACCCGACACTACCTCCAACTCCGACGAGCCCCAGCGACCTCTACAGTGCGCCCCGACCCTGCCCGTCTGCATGTTGAGCTTCCTCGTGATCTTGCGAGTCTGGTAAGCCACACCACACCCCCATCCCCTCCTGTATTCATCGGACCATCACCGCCAGCCGCGCCGCCGCCGACGGCACCCAGCTGCGCCGCCAGATTTTGGTCGCAAGCTTCGCAGCCGTTAGATCTAGATTTGAGGCCCAGGATTAGATCACTTATTCAAACCGTTACGCGCAGATCTGACCGTGTGCTTCCACTTAAATCTAACGGCTCTCATTGATCGATCCACACGAAACGGTATCAACGAATCAGAAAGCGCCGCGTGTCTGTATGTTTGATTTAAAATCTGAAATTAGATCTATTAGTGATTCAAACTTGCAAAATTCATAACTTTTAATCCACACGTTCAAATTTTGTAAATTTTATATCATTAGAATCATAAGAAAGAATTCTATCCAATTATGCAATGTGTTTAATGTTTTGCTTCGTTAAAATTGATTATTTTTGTAGAGACATTTATAGGCTTAATTTGAGTATAGAAATTATTTGAAAAATGATTTAGAGACTAAATAAAGTTTGTTTAGTGTGTATTTGTCTTGTTTATGCTTCAGTACTGTTTCACTTGTCTTGTTTTATTTAGAAAAATCGTCGCATAGCATTTGCATGCATTCATATATTTTTGCTTGTATATTTTGATATGTGAATTTGGTGCCATTATTTTATGTGTAGATTTTGGTGCTAATTGTGATTGTGGTTGTGAAGATTGTTACTACTCCCCAAACTACCAAGGAAAGTGGTGCTTCATATATTTTTGTCCCAATATTTTTACCTATGCATTAGAATTATTTTGTATAGGGTTTGCATGAATATTTTGCTAAGTACCAATATGCTATGCTTGGGAAATCCTAGTAGTTGTAGAAATGTTAGAATTTCCTCTAAGTTAAGATACTTGTTATTGCCATGCGTAGCCTAGCTAGTAGCAACCAAGGGTGGATTATATATTCATGCTATGAGAAATATTTCTAAGTCTTTGACTTATGTTTTGCTTAATAAAACAACTAAGTGAATGAAACACCTGGGTGGAATGGAAAGAATGGTTTGTGTTGAGTGGTTACACAAGGCCATTTCTATGGTTTACCTTGTGTATCTCACTTGTGGAAAGCCACCCAGGAACAAAGGGATTTCAGATGCCAAATGTTAAGAAGCTTCTAGTGCAGCCACATGGCATTATGGGCTCTGCCTGGATCATATAGGTTGCAATAACTTAGCCATTTGGACAGTTGGTGGTAGTGGGATGATAGGTTGGAACGCGTCCATTTGGTCTAAGGGAAGACTTCTGAAAGGTCCTGTCTTGGTGAAAATCAAGTCTTGTGGGGAAAGTGCACAACCTCTACAGATGGAAGAATCTAAGTACTTAGCCATGTCCCTGGTATTGGACAATTTTGAGCATCAAGACATGGAATCCATCAAGAATCTCCTCATCCCAATTTTCTAAGTTAAAACTTGTGGTTGAACAAGGGTGAAGGTTCACCAATTTCTATTGGTGGTTCCTTGGGAAAGTTTTGTCAAAGAAAAAACTAGTGTTTTCAACTAATAGGTAAAACCTATTTTGAGCAAAGCAAGCCTAAGATACACTTACCCAAAATTCATGTAGTAACTAGATGTTAGTATTCTAATAAGGTATCACTTGCCAATACTATTCCAATGTATTGACCCACTGTGGCTGTAACTTGTGATGTTGCAGGTTACTCTGATGATGATTAGGGGTTATGAGTCTACACTCAACATGCTTGCTTGTGGCACGTGAAGATGAAGACTTCTATTTTATATTGTTAAGTTAAACTCTTGTACTAGCCTATGGCTATAGAGTTGTAAAAGACTATGTTATCTGTGGAATGATGATGTAATAATGACCTTTGTTTCTGTGTACTTCATCTTAAACTGTGGATGCTAGCATTGATCCAGGGACTAGCATTGCAATCACAGGGATCTTTACCTTTATAAAGGTGGGATCTTACAAAGAGCTTCTAACTTGTTGTTGACGTGGGAGAAACTAAAGGCAAACTGAAATAAAGATGGAAGCAAGCAAACATGCAACAGATCTAGATGCAAACGGTGTTTCAATGCTTAGAAACAAGGCCTAAGGATCATACTTTCAGTAGTGAACACTCTCTCATATAAATATCTTCTCTTCATGATACTACTCTTAACTACTCTCCGGTTGGACACTCTAATCCACGGTAGGGCTATAACAACACTCCTCAAAGTCAGCCTTCCCCATCTAGATAACCCCACACTGTCATCTTGAGGGATAGACGGTTCCAACAAACACCACAATTTCATAGAGACATCCAACTCCAAATATAACTCATGAATATATATATATATATGTAATCTAGCTTAAGTGCCACACACGTTGTGCACGCTGTCACTGTCACACACGTGGGGAAAAGCATAGATCTATTAAAGCACGATGAGTATTTATGTAGACTCTAGCCTAAGTGCCACCATGGCGTGCATGCTGTCACTTTCACACACCTGGGGAGAGCAGAGATCTATTGAAGCACTTGAGTAGCAAGGTAGATATACTTGATTACAAAGCTCATGACCACAACAAGATCATGCATAGAGAGAGAGAGATGAACCCATAGCTACCGGTAGAGCCCTTAGCCTCGAGGAAGAACTACTCCCTCCTCATCATGGGAATCATAAACGGTGATGAAGATGGCGATGGAGATGGCTCCGGGGGCACTTCCCTATCCCAGAAGATTACCGGAACAGAGACTTTCTATCCCCGAATCTCCCCTTCGGTGGCGGCGGCGCTGTGGAACTTTTCGTGGCTTTTTGGTCGATTCTCTAGGGTTTCTGAGTCGGGGCATCTTATAGGTGAAGGAGGCAAGGTCGATGGAAGGCCAGGGGGCCCACACCCCCTATGGGCGTGGCCAGGGTGGGACCTGCGCCCACCTAGGGTCTGGACACCCTGGTATCCTCCTCCGTCTCGTCTTCAATTTTCCATATCATTCAGGGAAAAATATGAACTTTGGCTTTTGTCCCGTCCAATTCCGAGAATATTCATTTTTTAGCTTTCTGAAACCAAAAAGAACAGAAAACAGGCAACTGGAACTGTGGCATCTTGTCAATAGGTTAGTTCCATAAAGTCTATAAAAATACCTCAAAGTGTAGACAAAACATAGCAAAGTGGATACTAAACAAGCATGGAGCATCAAAAATTATAGATACGTTTATGACGTATCAATGGGAAATGTGAACTTTAAGGAGAGCTTTTGTAGCCCTACCGTGGATTGGAGTTATCCGACAGGAGATTAGTTCATAGTAGCATAATAAAGAGAAGATATTTATATGAGAGTGTCCACTAGTGAAAGTATGATCCCTAGGCCTTGTTTCTAAGCATTGAAACACCATTTACAACAAGTCCTGCTACATGTTTGCTTGCTGCCATCTTTATTTCAGATTGCAATTACCACTTATAATCACCCATATTATTTGTATTTCACTATCTCTTCGCCGAACTAGTGCACCTATACATCTGAAAAGTGTATTGGGTGTGTTGGGAACACAAGAGACTTCTTGTATCTTGATTGCAGGGTTGCTTGAGAGGGATACCTTTGACCTCTTCCTCCCTGAGTTAGATAAACCATGGGTGATCCACTTAAGGGAAACTTGCTGCTGTTCTACAAACCTCAGTAGTTGGAGGCCCAACACTGTCTACAAGAATAGAAGCGTGCGTAGACATCATGTGGCTACAAGGGTGCCAGGCCTAAGTGGGAGAAAGCTGAGAACAACTTGTTTTTTAGAGGGATCCCTCGAGATACATTAGAGTGGGCCAAATGGGCAAAGTCTTGGTTCTACGTGAATGTGGGAAGTTGCACTCAGAAACATGGAAGTGTGTTTTTAACAAAGAACATCTTGCAACACCTTACAAATCCCTTAAAACTGCAATGGAGGAAGTACAGGAGGGGAAGTTCCAGCTCGATAGAGAGAATGACAAGCTGACATGCGCCCTTGGGAATAAAGAACACAAAGGGCGAACAAGAGGCACTGAAGGCTCCGTTCCGTGGAAGCTCGAGTTTCCCGCCGACATGAAGAAATATCCCGATAGAAGCCATTAGAGAAGAAAGGACATGGAGGCAGACCGGATGCAGCAGATAGAAGAAACACTAAGGAGGTACTAGGAGCAAATAAACGCACATAGCGAGCATGCAACATGGCCATCTTAGTGGCAGGACAAAGATTCTACTAGATCACCATCTCGGTGGAAAGCAGCATGGCTCCCACATAGCACCCAGCTAATAATCTGATGATGGTTTCCACGAAGCACCCGACTGATGATATGACGATGGCTCCTCACAACCCCATTGAAAGGACATTTATTGTCATAATCACTTTTGGTGTTCGTTAACAACAAGTAGATCATTTTATAGTTTGTCACTATCCACATGTTGGTACTATGATAAGTGAAAAGTACCCTCACACTTGTGAAAGGTTCCCACTAAATGTGACACGGATATGGAAATTCCAGACCGGAGTCTCCGATCTGCCTAGACCGGAGTCTCCGGTGTGGTCCGGAGTTTCCGGATGTGTCTCAAGTGGTGACTTCAGAATCATGGCAGGGACATACTGTATGGGGGTCCAGAGCAAGGTCCAGAGGCTACTCCGGAATCTCCGGTCTTAGCTCAGTCCGGAGTCTCCGGTGTTGGAGGACCGGAGTCTCTGGCCAAGTTGGGTCATGGCTGGCCCAGGTCATTCAGATGGGCAGTCTAGAGGCTTGTCCGGAGATAGACCGGAATCTCCGGTGTACAGACCGGAGTCTCCGGTCTGACTTTTCTCCAATGGTCAGAAAATGGTTCGTGGAGGGGGCTGCCTATAAAAAGGGACCCTTATCTTGTTCCTCCAGTTGCTCGAGCTGCTCAAGAACACCAACTCCATTAGAGCCACCAAATCTACAAGATCTCTCCATCCAACCATCCAAATTCATTGATCTTTGGAGAATCGAAGGAGGAGGCCTTGATCTACAGCTTCACCAAGAGAGATCTTCATTTCCCCCTCATTCACTTGAGGGCCCCCAAGCTCTAGTGTTTCTTTGGAAACCCTAACATTGATTTGGTTCTTACAAGCTTGTCTTTGATTTGTCTTGGAAGCTTGCATGTATTTGGGAGCCTCCAATTAAGTTGTGTATGTGTGCCCCGAACTTGTTGTAAAGGTGTCGTCTTCCACCTAGAAGGTTGCCGATATAGTGGAAGGTGGGTCGAACCCGTTGGGGTGAGATTCATCGGAGAACAAGGGAGGCCTCTCATGGCGTTGGTGGTTTGAAACCACCCCCTCTCCAAACGTAGATGCACTTCCCCTCAAAAGGAAGGAACTACGGGAAACAAATCCTTGTGTCTCCGCATCCACCACTTTGGTTACTTCTATCCTTTACCGCACTTTACTTACTTGTTCTTGATTAGTGTTGTGTTAGCTAGTGCTTATTTGTCATATAGGTAAATTCACCTTAGTTGCATTATCTAGATAATTTACCTTATTGTCAAACCCTAATTTGAAAAAGAAGAAAATTTGAAGTAGCACCTATTCACCCCCACCCCTCTAGGTGCCCATACGATCTTTTCAATTGGTATCAAAGCCTCGGCTCTTTATTTGGGCTTTACCTCCTAAGAGAATATGGGTAGCCACGAAGGGGAGGGTGATGGTGAGCCCACCACGGTGACCATGGAAGATCTCAAAAACTTGGAAACAAGATTGAGCTCTTCCTTGGTCAACAAAGTCAAGAATATGCTTGAGCAACTTCTTAAAGACAAAGATGGCTCATCATCCCCCTCTCCTCAAGAGGATCCTCCATCCGTTTTACCTAAAGGGAATGCTCTGGTATCCCTCGAGGGTATGATGGTGGGGAGTAAACAAGACAACACTAACTCCTCCACACAAAATGATGGTGTGAAGGGTGAGCACCGTTATTCATGGTACTCTCCCGACCCTCCAATCCCTCACCCTCATGTATACAATAGAGGTGACCCACCTAAGCTTTAAGCATCTGGTACTTTTGCTCAATGGCAATCTCTAATGAAAACTCATGTGCGCAGCTCTTGCATTGAACTATGGAACATCATCGAGCATGGACTCTTTATTGGGGATCCAAACAACTTGACAATAAGAGAAGTTGTCAATAGTCAACTCAATGCCACTGCCTTGCACATGATTCAAAAAGGATTGGGTACAAAGGATTACCCACACATTGAGCACCTCAGTATTGCCAAGGAAGCTTGGGATGCTCTCACAGTGTTGTTTGTTGGGAATGAGAGCATTAGGAGGAACCAGTATGATGAACTAAGCAATGAAGCCGAAGGCTTCTACATGATGGAAGGTGAAGATCATGAAGACATGTACCGTAGGCTCAAGACCACCGCCACCGCTTTTAGAAATGTGGATGCCTCACATGTGGATGATGCGTGGATAAAAAGGAAATATGTGAGTGCACTCATGCCCTTTGAGCCCCCCGACTTGAAGAGCCTACAAGGAAGACACAACTACCATCTCATGACCTCAAATGAAGAAATGCAAGAGATAGCCTCTTTCAAAGTTGCCGCCAATAATGCCAAAGATGCCCGTGCTCGTGCCCTTGGTATGAAATGTTGTCAATGTTGCTTTGAAGCCCAAAGTTGTGGACCATGGAGATGAAGATGATAGTGATGAAGGCCTCTCCATGGACCACCCCGATGAAGTCAAGATTGCTCATAGTCAATATATGGCCTTCTATGCAAAGAACTTTTGGAAGAACCCCGCCAAGGCCAAGATGGAAATGCAATGATGAAGCAACTCAAATGGGAAAAGAGAAAATACCACTAGATTGAGAACTTGCTTCAATTGTGGTGACCGCTATCACTTTGTGGCGAGTTGCCCCTATGAGAAGAGAGAAGATCATGGGGGTAAGCTTGTGTTGAAGAAGACTCTCAAAGCACCTTACAAGAAACCCTTCATCAAGAAGAATCCCATCAATAAGAAGTCGGGAGAAATTGTCTTGATCACTCATGAAGAATACTCCTCCGACAATGAAGATGATGAAGAGGAAACTTCTAATGGTGTGGCGGCTCTAGTCACTACTAATACTCTGACATTCTCACTCTTCGATTCTCCAAATGAGAATTCTCCCATCAAGAACGTCACTTGCCTTATGGCAAGAGGAACCGAGGTATCCTCATCATCTCACTCCACTCCCTTAGCTAATGATGAAATTAATGATGAGATGTCTCTAGATGTTAAAAGGGAATTAATTGCTTTCGATGAGTTTATGACTAACCTACAAGGGGATGCTAAGATACATTTTGGAAACATCTTAGATCAACTTTCCCACACACAAGAGCTCCTAGATGTAAGATGTAAACTTGGGCATGAACACATGGTTGAACTAGAGGCTTTAAACAATGCTCTAGAAGAAGAACAAGAGACTAGGATGTAACTTGGATTAAAACTTGAGGGGCTTGATGGGTCCAATGACATTATTATTAATAAACTCATCAAAGAACGTGACCATGCTATTGCTAAACGCAAAAGGGATAAAAAGGACAAGATTGAGTTTGGTGTGGTTCATGGAAAACTTGCCGAGGACTTTAGTTTGCTTGACAAGGCTCACAAGGCTTTGGAAAGTAAATTCCTGTCACTCACAAAGTCCCATGAAATGCTTCAAACTCAATTGGCCAATATTCCTTCACCTAGTAACTTCATTCCATCTAGTAGTACAACTATTCTTGAAGAAAATGCTAGGTTGAAGGGGGAGCTAGCCAAGGCCACATTTGCACAAGGCAACAAGTCCATTGATGATATTTTGAGTAAGCAAAGGCCTAGTGGTGAAAAACAGAGCATTGGTTTTGTATCCAAAACTAAAAAGAAGAACAACAAGAAAAAGAAAGCCAAGCCCGCACAAGAGACCAACAAGGCCATTGTGGATAGTAAGACCACAAGTGGTAAAACTATGTCTCATGATGACTTTGCGGGAAGTGCTAACCCTCACTATGTTCTAATGCGAGATTATTATGGTGATGTGTATGCACAATATGTTGGGCCATATGATGGTTATATTGCTTGGTCTATTTGGGTTCCCAAGACCCTTGTTGCTAACAAAAGGGGACCCATTAAAAAAAGGGTACCTAAAAATTAGCTTGATCTTTTGTAGATATATGTTTCCGGAGGGTCAAAGTGGGTGCTTGATAGTGGTTGCACGAGTCATATGACCGGAAGCTCGTCTATTGTCAAGGAAATAAAGCCAAATGATGATCAAATCACCGTGACATATGCCGACAAGTCAAAGTCTAAGGTAATGGGTTTCGGCAAGGTAGTGGTTGCTCACGACATTACACTCGTGAACGTCATGCTTTTTGAGACCCTTGGATACAATTTACTTTCAGTCCGTGCTCTTGGAAAGATGGGCTTTGCCGTCTTTATTGATGTTGATATTGTGGTCCTCTTGTGGAGCATGTCTCTCAAGGTTGCTTTTGTTGGGTACGTCGAGCATGACTTGTACGTGGTGGACTTTTCGGGGCAAGCCACTACAAGTGCGATGTGCTTATTCAGAAAGGACGATGTGGGTTGGTTATGGCATCGCTGACTAGCCCATGTCAATATGAGAACTTTGCAAAGTCTCCACAAGGAGGGCCATACTTTTGGACTAAAAGAAAATGTTTCCTTTGCCAAAGATCGTGTTTACAGGGCATGTGTTCTAGGGAAGATGCATGATGCTCCTCACAAGCCTAAGAACCGCATCAAGTCAACCAAGATCTTGGAGCTCCTCCATGTGGACCTCTTTGGTCCTCCATCTCATGCAAGTCTTGGTGGGAAGAAATATTGTTTGGTGATTGTTGATGACTTTTCAAGATACTCGTGGGTTTATTTATTCAAGTTGAAGAGTGAGACCCAAAAGACCATCATCGACTTCATCAACATGGTCCAACATCAATACAATCTTCCTGTGTTTATTATAAGAAGTGACAACGACACCGAGTTCAAGAACTACACCTTGAATGATTTCCTTAGTGATGAGGGGATAAAACATCAATATTTCGCTGCATACACCCCTCAACAAAATGGTGTGGCCGAAAGGAAGAACCGGACTCTTATTAAGATGGCTTGGACCATTGTAGCAACCTCGGATCGATAAAGATCCTAAGTCCCTGTGATTAACATGCTAGTCCCTGGATCAATAGCTAGCACTCACAGTCGATGAAATATCATGTAAAACACAAGTCTTTATTACATGAATCGAATAATCCAGAGTTTACATCATTACAACAGAAGCGATATATATACAACTTGGAGTCCCATCAATGCCACAGGAAGGTTGAGTGAAGACCCGCGATCCTAGTGCACCTTTCAATGATCTCCAGATTATGCACATGAAACGTGCAGCCAAACTATTTGGGTCAATACTTTGAATGTATTGGCAAATTACACCAAGGAAAGAATAAGGCTAACTATACATGCAAGGCTGAGTAGGCTTTGGAGTTCATTTGCATAAAGCCATTTTCTCTAAGTAAGAAGAAAACAAGAAGAGTTTTATCCTACTTTGTAAACATTTGCTTGAGTAAAATAGGGTCGAATGGCACACGAGGATATTACTCACCAGGTGTCCAAACAACCAAACACTTGGATATTACTCACCAAGTGACACTTGGATATTACGCACCAAGTTCCCAAAATCCCACCCATTGGCGGTATTACTCACGCCATGGGGTTTCAAAACTTTGTTTAGAAAGGAGAGAGAGGAAGATCCTTCATAGGCTCCATCCTTCAGATGCTCAATGTTGTTCTATTTTCATGAACACGATTGATCGATCAGATTGCAATACTCTCGAGAGTTTGTGCACTTTACCCACAATCCATGGTCAAGTCCTTTTACAGACAAGACCATGACGAGGCTTTCCCTTAGTAGCCCCTCTACCTTCTGGATCCAACTGTGCCAAGAACCTCCAAATGTTGGTACCCCGGTGAGGTTTCCCACTAAGTACTAGGTCAAGATAGAGCCCATATGTATTGTGGTTGCACTGGAAGCTTCTGAATTCTGAAACATGGCAGACTTCTTTGATTCCTGGGCGGCCGTCCTCTGCCAAAATCTCACTCATTGTCACGACAACCATTCCGCCCAGAAGAAAGCTTTAGTTTTATTTTGAAGTGGATTTGAGAAGAAAGGATTTCTCAAGATAGCCTTTATACTTAGAAAAATTCATTGTCTTTCAAACCCCCCAACGGTACTTTATTTATATAGCATAGCAAACAGTACTTAGCAAAAACAGGGGAACCTATTAGGAAGGGAAAAATACTAAGTACATAGCTACTCATGGCATACTACAGAAATGCATCGCACTTGCAAAATAATACTAAGGAAAAACTCTACTAGAACATCCTACACATGCATACTACAGAATTTCAAGATCTAACATGCATAGAATTAAAACTGGGACATTATATGAACAAGAGGTGTAACTTGCCTTATGTTGATAATATGGGTGATGATTGTATTTATCTGTAGCAGTCGCACTCTCGGAACAATCTAACGCGGAAATAGAGTAATTTCAATCAAAACAATTGCAATATACAATACAACAATGATGATCACAAACATGCATGATGATTTATCATGACACAATGGTTATATTTAGTTTGATGAACATCAATATATCATATGATGCATGTATGAGATCATTTAATGCAATAGGGTATTTATCATTAAATGTTGATTTCCATAATGGGGTTTTAATAGTTTGGTTGTAAATTCTGTCCTAACTGTTGAATTAAATTTGGTTCCCCATTTTAATGGATATAGGATATTGATACAAACCAGTAGGAATTGGATTCACCCTAATCGGAGTTGTAATTTTTTTCTATGATTTAATTACCATTTAATGGATTTTAATTCATTTAAAATATTACTTCATCAAAAATTATGTCTAAGACCAGATCTATATTATTCGAGAAATTTTGAATATAGAGACATATTATTTATATTTTTCTGATCTACAAATAATTTATTATGAATTTAATAATTTAAATGGACATTAGAACAAATTAAATTATTACAATAATTTTTACAACTCCAAAATTGGAGCTAATAGCATATTAAGGTCTTATATGAAATTACGAATCCATATATACTTTATTTGTATTTTTATGATATACAAATAATTTACTATAATTTATTTAGTCTATATTATCCATTATACTATTTAAATTATTACAGTAAAACTATATTGTAAAACCTAGATCTAATCTTATATTATTATTCTAAATATTTTTATGAATCCATAGGTATATTATTTGTATTTTTCAGAGTAGTATTTTTTTTTCTACAATTTAAATACCATGAAAGGACTATTTAACCAATTAAATAAATACAGAAAAACTATACCTCAAAAAATAGATATGATCATGGAATAATGTTCTATGATAAAATATCTTTCCAACGGTATACTATATGTAATTTTTTGGCTTACATTCGATTTAATATGGATTTTACAAATTCTACCAACTTTCTGCAATTTAGATTATACTTAATTCTTTTTATTGCATAAATGCTGACTAGACGCTGACCTGGCACTGACGGAGCGGTGACTGTGCGCTGACTGGCTCCTGTTGTCCCAGATGCCACGCGGCGAGATCTAGTTGGTTGGGACCGGTTCGTTCCTTGATCTAATCTCGACCATCCAGACGAGATCCGACGAAGGAGGGCGCTAGCTTCCTGGCTAGGGGTCATAGCGGCGGGGGTGGTCAACGACGATGATGAACGGCTCGGACGGCGGCAGTCGACGGTGTTCCGGCGAGTTCCCGGGACGTCGGAGTGGACGAAGGGGTGTGCCGCGTCACCACGGTCTCGCGGGTATCCTCAGCGACTTCCCTTGCTTCCAGCAACGATGGAGACGGTTGGATGGAGCTCCGTGGCGCCTGTGGTACTCCGGCGATGAATTCAGCGGCCTACGGTGTTCCTGCGAGAGGGAAATCGGAAAAGGGTGAGGCGGTGGTCCAAGGGGAAGGGATCTTGGGAAAGAATAGGGCACGGGGTGGACGGGACCATGCTCTACCTCGAGCTCCCGTGAGCAACAATGGCATGGCGGCGGCAAGATCCGAATCAGCTCAGGGCTAGGGTTTTCGGGGTATTTTTCGAAAGGGAAAAAGACTGCGGGGGTCAGGGGATTTATATGAGGGATTTTATGGTGAAGGAGGCACAGATTCACGCAGGAATCGGGAGGATTCTGTTCGGAAATCATCCCGTGTTCATCCTGGAGAACCGCACGAGGTGGGAGATGACATATGGGTCCCATCTATCAGCGGGAAGAGGGGGACGCGGCTGTGTTGGGCTGGGTTTGGGCCGGTGCAGGGCGCAAGCGCTGTAGGCAGGGAAGGAGGGGAGAGGGGCGCTCGGGCTGGGCCGCACGGGTTGTCGCTGGTGGGTTAGTTTGGTTTGGTTTTTTTTGAATTCTTTTATTTTTTATACACTTTCCTATTTAGTATTTTTTATAGTTTTAGTTATATAACTCCAAATTATATGAAATTTGTTTCTAAAAATTTCGAAACACACTCATTAATATTTAGTCCATAGTTTGGTCAAAACCAAAATCACAAGATTGCCATTATGCATAGAGTATTTATGGCCACTTTAGCAAAAATTCAAAATAGGGTTTAGGGTTTGGTAATTCTAGATATGTTTTAGTGCATATTAAGAACAATATCCGTTCCATCAAATATACAAAATGTATTTTTCTTTTAGGAACCTTTATGAGTGGATTTCAATTAGGGTTTTGACACAAGATTTTGAATGAGGGTTTGCATGAGATGCAATGATGCAATGCAACACAATGTTTTTTTATTATATTTTTTTCCATTTACTTTGAATGTGCATTATGAATGTTTGAACAATCCTAATAAGTTTTCTTTTGAATCAAATTTCAACAAGGTCAAACAATTCAATTAACTTATTAATTTTTTTTATTTTAACATTCCAAAATTAGGATAATTGTAACACCGCGGTTCTGAAAAGACCGTGGCTTCTATGTGACATGCCAATCCCTGGATCGGTTCATTGGCCGACAATAAAATAAGATGAACAACATAGCAAAATATCCGTGTATCATGAATAACGAAGATCCAGAGTACCATTATTACAATAAAAGCTTAGCCCAAGGCTAGCTCAAATCATTCAGGTAGCAACATAAATAAAGTAAATCCTCCATTCTTCAAATTGCCCACAAGTGAACAAGTGCCGAGTGGAGTACCCTGGCCTATATCGATTACTCAGAATTGGAATAACCTGCAACATGAAACGTAGCAGCCCCGAAGGGTCAATACATGGAATGTATGGCAAGTAGAGCTATTAATGGAGACAATAGTACTAACATCTACATGCATATTTGGAAAGTGGAGTTGTGTCTGGCTTGCATTTGCAAATACTTTTGTCCTACTTTCATAAACAGTTTTTGATTTTCTTTGAAAAGATCCCAATTAAGTTAACCCAACAATATTAAAACAATTATGAAATTAGAATGAGCGAGAAACATGTCATGGAATCAATATCAAGCAACTCAGTTGTCCATAACCGGGGACACGGCTAATCGATTAGATTATACACCCTGCAGGGGTTAGTACACTTTACCCATGTGACTTGGCCAGCCCAGCTCGTACCATCACTCTCATTTTGGGTGATGATAGGGAGAAGTCCAAGAAGAGACTGTTCGGGAAGTAGCTCCCCAATCCCGACGCACACCGGTCCAACCTACCAAAATTCTACATCTCTAGATACGCGGGTTCGGATTACCACAACCTACTAAGTCCAACCAACCGCCCATTCCATTATTAGCACATGGTTGTACACGTAAGCTACAAAATAAAGAAGCCAATCATTTTCTCTCGATACCTGGGTGCCTTTCCGCAATGAAACCACCAAAAATTATCAATACCATCACACCCAGGAGATTCATTGATTAAGTTGTTTTAGTTTTCACAAACCAATACTTTTAGGAACAAGTCTCAATGATGTAACCCAGCCCTCGTACATCATAGCATGGCTAAGCACATCTACCAACGGTGGTTCATCTACAAGGAAGGCCCTACCACATAATAGGACATAGCATAGCGATAGTATCATCCTACACATGCGTCTACAAAATACACGACAATGCATAGAAAATAGTAGGACAATATCATGAACAAAAAAGCATCTACTTGCCTTGGTTGTAGCGGTCGGAAGAACAATCCACACACGAGCAAGCGTTGCACTCGTCACAATCTACACGATACAATTGCAATCATAAACAAACAATCCACAAGCATATGCAACAAAGACGATGCATGAATGCATGCATGACAAGTGGGGTGACGCTACAGCAACACCACACATTAGTATTCAGTAGAGGTACTGATTGCATGCATGGAAAATAGTTTTAGCGCAAGGGAAACTATTATGCAAAATATAATACTCAAAACTAGAGCTAGAACCCGATTAATTCACTACCGGTAGTATCTGGTTGTAAAATCTTGAGAACATTCTACTATATAGGCATTGCTATTTAGAAACAGTACCAATTGGAGTTACTCAAAAAGGAACTATAAAACTCCCTGAGTAATTAAAACAATGCAGAAAGCCACTAGACAGTTTCTGCAGAAGTTTTTACTGTAAGCCTATCCTTTTAATTCACGATGAGATTCCCCTCGTTCTACTGAATCCAGGGACATATTATACGCAATTTTTAGAGTTACAGATCTTTTTCTACGAATTAATTACTCCAAAAAGGCCATTAACTCATTTGATTAAACTGTACTAAATCTTGCTTCAAAAGTGTGAAACAATGGTACAGCAAGATTCTACACGACTTACTGAACCTACACATATTTTATTTGCAATTTTTGGCCTAGCGGATTAATTTCTACGCAATTTACAAGTTTCTACGAAAATCTGCCAATTAAATCGATTAAAGAAAATACCCAGTCAACTGTGTCTGTTGACTGGCCCACGTGGCTGCTGACTGGGCGCTGACTGGGCGTTTGACTAGTCAGCGCCTGGGGCTGACCGGTCAACGGCCGATCTGGGCCGTGGATCGGAGATCCAACGGTCACGAGGGATGGCGGCGGCGGACTCACCGGAGACGACGGCGGCGAGCTCGGGACGGCGGCGGCGGTCGGCGGCGACGGCGGTCCGGCGGGTCCTGCGTGGAAGGAGGGGCGGTCAACGCGCGGACGAGGCGGGTCGGCGCGGCGGCGGCGCGGCGCTGGCGCGTGGCGGCGCGGCGCGTGGCGGCGGCGGCGCGCGAGGCGGCGCGTGCGGCGCGACGCGTGCGGCGGCGGCGCGAGCGCGGAGGCGGCGGCGAGCGGCGGCTGCGCGGGGCGGCGGCGCGAGCGCGTGCGGATGGCGGCGAGCGGGCGGCAGCGGCGCGGCGGCTTACCTGGCGGCGGCGGGTGGCTGCTGAGGCGGCGACTTCGCGCGGTTCCCGAGGCAGAGGCGGCGGGGTGCCGGCGCGTGGATCGAGGCGGCGGTCGGTGGGGTCCGCTTATGTGGGGCCCCACGCGGGGTCCTAGTCGGACACGGCTATCCGCCGCGCGGGCGGCGCGGTGCTGGCCGGCTGGGCCGGCGCGGCCCAGCAGGCTGGCGCTGTTCTATTTTTTTTTATCCTTTTCTTTTTCCTTTTCGCATTTTAGTAAAACCTCTGTAACTTCTTCATACGAACTACGAATCGGGCGATTCTTATTCCTAATTTTTTGTAAAATCGAGGAGAACAACCTAGGGCCAAAGGATGAGTGAACCCACTAGGATACAAGGGTGGAAGACACAAGCCCTAGTAGAACCTCCCGTAGGAGCCTCGTAGTAAAATAGAGTAGGGTTTTAGAAAGTAGTGTTTTGCCGAATCTTTTCAATCGATGGTTTTGCATGGAAGAGTATGATGCAATGGCATGAATGATATGCAGAACCAAATCTAAAATTTGGGATGTGACAAGACTAACCCCCTTAAGATGAATCTCGTCCCCGAGATTCGGCGCTGCTAGCAAATAGGTGTGGTTAGTCCTCTCGGATGTCATCCTCACGCTCCCAAGTGGCCTCCTCTGCGGTGTGGTGGCTCCACTGTACCTTGCAAAACTTGATTGTCTTGGTACGGGTAGTCCTCTTCGCTGTCTCCAGAATCTTGACCGGTTTCTCCTCATAGGTCAAGTCGTTCTCAAGCTGAACCTCCTCTAGCCGTACGGTGTCTCCCAATGGTGTATCCACCATCTCCGGATGGCACTTCTTCAGCTGGGACACGTGGAACACATTGTGAACAGCGGACAAAGCCTCTGGCAACTCCAACTGATAAGCAACCTCTCCCTTGCGTGCTAAGACTCGATATGGTCCAATAAACCGAGGTGCCAGCTTACCCTTAATTCCAAATCTCTTGATTCCACGAAGTGGCGACACTCTGAGGTATGCTCTATCACCTATCCCATACACCACTTCCTTGCGCTTGGCGTCAGCGTAGCTCTTCTGTCTTGATTGTGCTACCTTCAGCATGTCCCTAATCAAGGCGACCTTCTCCTCGGCGTCCTTGATCAAATCAGGTCCAAACAACTGACGTTCTCCTACTCCATCCCATAGCAATGGTGTCCGGCACCGTTTCCCATATAGCACATCGAATGGTGACGTCTTGATGCTGGTTTGATAGCTGTTGTTGTAGGAAAACTCAGCATATGGCAAATTCTCATCCCAACTAGAACCATGAGCCAAGGCGCAAGCTCTCAGCATGTCTTCCAAAATCTGATTCACTCTCTCGGTCTGTCCATCAGTCTGTGGGTGAAACGCTGTGCTAAACTTCAATCTAGTACCAAGTGACTCGTGCAGCTGGCGCCAGAAGTGTGAGGTAAATTGGGTGCCTCTATCAGATACGATACTCTTGGGAACTCCATGTAGGCACACAATTCTGTCCATATAAATCTTGGCCAGCTTTGCACTCGTGTAAGTTGTCTTCACCGGAATAAAGTGGGCTACCCTGGTCAAATGGTCGACCACTACCCAAATGGAGTCATATCCTGACCTGGTCCTGGGCAATCCTGTGATAAAATCCATTCCCACTCTATCCTGCTTCCAATCCGGCACGGGCAATGGCTGTAGCAGTCCTGCTAGCTTCTGGTGTTCCGCCTTCACTCGGCTACATACATCACATAGGGCAATATGCTCTGCGATGTCTCCTTTCATGTTGTTCCACCAGAATCTGTCCTTTAGGTCCATATACATCTTCGTATTGCCCGGATGTATGGAATACGGCGAGTCATGAGCTTCCTGCAGAATCAATTTCCTTATCTCGGGATCGTTGGGAACGCACGAACGATCTCCATACCACAAGGTTCCTTGCTCATCCTCGCGGAATTCCCTTGCTCGATCCTCCTTCATCTTTTCCCTTATTTCATCTATCTCTTTGTCCCCCACTTGAGCCTTCCTGATTCTGTCCTGTAGCATCGGTTGGACTTCCATTGTTGCCAAGTACCCTTCAGATACTACCTCCAGTCTAAGGTCCTTGAACTGCTTGCACAAATCCTCAGGCAATTCCCCAATTGTCAATCCGTTGGCATAGACCTTCCGGCTCAGAGCATCTGCTACTACATTGGCCTTTCCTGGGTGGTATTGCAAATTCATATCGTAGTCCTTGATAAGTTCCAACCATCTCCTTTGCCTCATGTTCAGTTCCTTCTGTGTAAATATGTACTTCAGGCTCTTGTGGTTGGTGTACACATCACAGTGTTTTCCCATTAAGTAATGCCTCCATACCTTGAGCGCATGAACCACTGACGCTAACTCCAAGTCGTGTGTGGGGTAATTCCGCTCATGGTGCTTGAGTTTTCGCGAGGCATATGAAACTACTCTCCCATCTTGCATCAGCACACTCCCAAGTCCCTGTCGAGAAGCATCACAGTACACTTGGAAATCCTTCTGAAGATCTGGTAAACACAGAACGGGTGCGGTCACTAGTCGACGCTTCAGTTCCTGAAAGCTGGCTTCACATACGTCTGACCATTCAAACTTCCTCTCCTTCTTCAGAAGTTCGGTCATCGGCTTAGCAATCTTGGAGAAGTTTTCAATGAATCTCCTGTAATATCCAGTAAGTCCCAAAAAGCTTCGTATCTCTCCTGCATTCTTGGGCGCTTCCCATTCTGTCATTGCAGTCACTTTGCTTGGATCCACAGCGACTCCTTCTCCTGACACTACGTGTCTAAGAAATCCAACAGTGTTAAGCCAGAATTCACACTTGCTGAATTTGGCATACAGCTTGTGTTCCCTCAGCTTCTCCATAATCAGTCGCAGATGCTTCTCATGCTCAGCATCATCCTTGGAATATATCAGTATGTCATCAATAAACACCACCACGAACTTGTCCAAGTACTCCATAAATACCTTGTTCATCATGGTCATGAAATATGCCGGGGCATTCGTTAGTCCAAAAGACATAACCGTATACTCATATAAACCATACCTAGTGGTGAAGGCGGTTTTTGGTATGTCCTCCTCCCGGATCTTCAATTGGAAGTAGCCTGATCGCAGATCAATCTTGCTGAACACCTTTGCTCCTTCTAGTTGATCAAACAAATCATTTATGTTCAGCAGGGGGTATTTGTTCTTGATAGTCACTTCATTCAGCGAGCGATAGTCCACCACTAATCTCTTGCTCCTGTCTTTCTTCTCCACAAACAGAACAGGTGCACCCCATGACGACGAACTAGGCTGAATGAATCCCTTGTCCAACTGCTCTTTCAGCTGCTTCTTCAATTCCTTCAGCTCATCCACATCCATCTTATATGGTCTCTTTGCTATAGGTCCTGTTCCCGGCATCAGGTCGATAAGAAACTCTACTTCCCTGTCAGGTGGCATCCCTGACAGCTCTTCCAGAAACACGTCGGGATAATCCCTAATCACTGGCACAGTATCCATGCTAACCCCCTTAAGAGAATTCAGCTTACACCTTCCCGGTCGCACTGCCGACTTGAATCTAATTCTCTTACCATCCGGGGTTTTGAGTGAAACAGCTCGCTGTGCACAATCTATGTGTCCCTCATGCATAGACATCCAATCCATACCCAGAATAACGTCTAACCCCTGTGATTCCAACACTACCAAATGTGCACTGAAGTTGTGTGTTCCAATCCTCACAGTTAAGCCGCGGCATCCTGCACTAGCTATCATATCTCCTCCAGGTGAACTCACTCTAATAGACCCTTTCA
Organism: Avena sativa; assembly: GCA_916181665.1. Classification (NCBI taxonomy): domain Eukaryota; kingdom Viridiplantae; phylum Streptophyta; class Magnoliopsida; order Poales; family Poaceae; genus Avena; species Avena sativa. Next base: position 35,805,497 of record OV702298.1, on the reverse strand, counting down.
TAGACTCAGTAGGTAGCTTATACTTATCCACAAATGCCCTTGATATGAATGAATGCGATGCACCAGTATCGAAAAGTATGAAAGTTGGGTGAGTGTTGATTGGGAACTTACCAATCACAAGGTCAGGCTCATCTAGAATCTCCTCCACATTCATGTGGTTCACTGTGGCCTTCTCGTTGTTGGTTGGCTTCAGTCCTTTCCTCTCCGGACAGTTGTCAGCATAGTGTCCCTTCTGTTTACACTTGAAGCATGTCACCTCACTCAGATCCTTCTTCACAAAGCTGCGATCACGGTTGCGGTCATGTCCACCGTGTCCTCCAGAGTGGTGAGAGTGTCCTCCCTTGTGGCTGTGGTGGGTGCTCTTGTGGTTGTCATGACGATGCCCATCGCCTCCGTGGTGGTGGCAGTCATGGCTCCCATGGTCACTCCCTCCATGCTTGGAGTATCCATCATATGAAGTGCGAGACTTGTGATGTGAACCAGAGTGGTGATTATTGCTCTTTCTCTTGCGGTTCTCCACCTGTTTGTGCTTCCCTTCCAAGATCCTGGCCTTGTCCATAAGCTCCTGGAAAGTGGGGCAATAAACCATCAGTAGCTGCACGGAAAGCTCATCACTAAGGTCATCCAGGAATCTCTCCCTCCTTTTTGCATCAGTGTCAACATCCTCAGGTGCATAACGGGACAGGTTGTTGAACTCCTCAATGTACTCAGCCACAGTGCGGTTGGTTTGGCGCAAGTTGCAGAACTCCTTCCTCTTCAGGCTCAGAACTCCTGAAGACACGTGGTTGGTCCTGAAACCTTCCTCAAACATTGCCCAAGTCACAGTATCCAGCGGGTGGGTGATCTGAAAAGTGTCCCACCAAGAAGCGGTTGGTCCCTCCAGTAGGTGAGCGGCAAACCTCACCTTCTCAGCATCCGTGCATCCAACAGTTACCAGATCCTTGTTGACTGAACGCAACCAGTCGAGAGCAACCATTGGCTCCGTTGCAGTAGAGAACTTAGTTGGCCTTAGCCTCAGAAATCTGGTGAGAGCATCTCCCTGGGGCTGGTTGTTTCCATTGTTGTTGTTGTTGTTCTGAGCTTCCATGAACTGAGTCATAACTTGGGTTAGCTGTGCCTGAGCTGCCATGAGCTGCTCCAACTCAGTGGGTTGACGGCGGGGAGGCATCTGCGGTTCAGCACAGGTAAGTTTAGAGAGAATCAACTACGCTAATAGGATTCTACCCATGCATTATGATCAAACAACAACAAGCAATGGCAGACAATCACAAGCAAGCAACACATCAACAGACAAGTGATCCAGCAACATCCCAGGGGTTATCCTAGCAGTATATACCTACTGAAATAATTTTACAAGAGTTGGCAATGGTTAACTAAACAGTTGATCAACTAAGCAACAAAAACAGCAATCTGCCAGAACATTTCAGCAGCGTTCACGAATTTTTCTACCTGACTTAGACTCGTTAGAAAATTTAGCTGATTTTTGCATATACAGTACAGATAGTTTCGCACCAGCCCTATTTTTTCAGATTTTTCCCAGTTACCAGAAAAGTATGAAAAATCGTACAGTACTGCTGTATCAGCAGAAAACTGCAGCAAAAATAGCACAGATGTTAACCAAACTTGCCATAACTCTTTCATAAAATTCGCACAAATAATTCCTGGGATATTGGAGTACACAAATAAGCAACTAAACACTCTTAAACTAATAGCAACTAAGTTTCACATCGATCGAGACTAATCCTAACGAATTTATCTAACGAGGACTAATTGGTGGACTTCTATCTACTTCTTGAAGAGGTTGCGGTAGGTCCTTGCACTCATGCGTTGGCGCTTCGGTCCACGGTTCAACCATGGTGGCGGAGTGTACACTTCTCCTGAGTCATCACTTGAGATCTCAAACTCCACCTCTTCTGGATCCTCCTCTTCTTCTTCACTTTCAGCTGCAACTGCAACAGCTTCATCTCCTCCACCATCATCGTCTCCATCATCATCATCCTTGTCCTCATCATCATCATCGTTCCCACTGTCACCATCATCCCCATTGTTGCCATCATCTCCATTGTCATCATCAGAGGGTGGATTTAGCTGTGCTTGGAGAGCGGCAATCTGGGCTGTCATAGCTTCAATAGTTTGATCCCTTTCCTGGACGGTCCCTTGCAACTGTTGTATGTTCTGGGTGTTCTCCTGCACAGTACCATGAAGATGAGCTATGGTTGCATCTCTGGATATCAGAGCATTCTCCAGAACTCCCACAGCTTCATGCAAGGTGTCAATCTCCTGTCCTTGGACCACCATACCATTTCTAGCAAAGTCTGCAATCTCCTTTATCATCATCACTTTCTCAGCTAGAGCTCCATTCTCCCTTTCCATATCCTCTATGTGCCTCCGACGGGGCGGCATGTTGTTCCTGTCGCCCGGGGTAACCATAATGTGCCCATCTTCATCACGCCTCCCATAGTCACGGTAGGGTGAATCTGCTGGCAGTAGGTGTCGGACATGATGGCACTGGCGAGACAGGGCTTCATGTATGGCCGAGTTGATTCCAAGTCCCCAGTTGCAGTATGTCTTGGTGTAGATCAGATGCACAGGATTTGGCAAGGAGGCATCCCTGAAGATGAAGGTGGTAATCTCCCATGCATCCTCACCATATCCATAGGTGTACAGCCTTCTTCCCTTGAATATGGGCAGTGGCAATCCCAATGACTGCGAGAGCTGTGCTAACTGCCTTGCAAAGGGCCTTGGTGACTCCATGGTGGCATACTCAGTCCTGACTTCTCCCATCTATCAATTAAAGAGGAAAGTGTGAGAATAGCATATGATAAGAATTTACGAGAGTGAAAAGCATAAGATGAAAGACAGAGTTAATATAGGTTTTAGTAATTTTATGGCTTCCTAATCCAATCCTAGGTCACGATCCTACAGTCGACACACGGGCTCTGATACCATCTTATAACACCGCGGTTCTGAAAAGACCGTGGCTTCTATGCGACATGCCAATCCCTGGATCGGTTCATTGGCCCACAATAGAATAAGATGAACAACATAGCAAAATATCCATGTATCATGAATAACGAAGATCCAGAGTACCATTATTACAATAAAAGCTTAGCCCAAGGCTAGCTCAAATCATTCAGGTAGCAACATAAATAAAGTAAATCCTCCATTCTTCAAATTGCCCACAAGTGAACAAGTGCCGAGTGGAGTACCGTGGCCTATATCGATTACTCAGAATCGGAATAACCTGCAACATGAAACATAGCAGCCCCGAAGGGTCAATACATAGAATGTATGGCAAGTAGAGCTAGTAATGGAGACAATAGTACTAACATCTATATGCATATTTGGCAAGTGGAGCTGTGTCTGGCTTGCATTTGCAAATATTTTTGTCCTACTTTCATAAACAGTTTTTGATTTTCTTTGAAAAGATCCCAATTAAGTTAACCCAACAATATTAAAACAATTATGAAATTAGAATGAGCGAGAAACATGTCATGGAATCAATATCAAGCAACTCAATTGTCCATAACTGGGGACACGGCTAATCGATTAGATTATACACCCTACAGGGGTTAGTACACTTTACCCATGTGACTTGGCCAGCCCAGCTCGTACCATCACTCTCATTTTGGGTGATGATAGGGAGAAGTCCAAGAAGAGACTGTTCGGGAAGTAGCTCCCCAATCCCGACGCGCACCGGTCCAACCTACCAAAATTCTACATCTCTGGATACGCGGGTTCGGGTTACCACAACCTACTAAGTCTAACCAACCACCCATTGCATTATTGGCACATGGTTGTACACGTAAGCTACAAAATAAATAAGCCAATCATTTTCTCTCGATACCTGGGTGCCTTTCCGCAATGAAACCACCAAAAATTATCAATACCATCACACCCAGGAGATTCATTGATTAAGTTGTTTTAGTTTTCACAAACCAATACTTTTAGGAACAAGTCTTTATGATGTAACCCAGCCCTCGTACATCATAGCATGGCTAAGCACATCTACCAACGGTGGTTCATCTACAAGGAAGGCCCTACCACATAATAGGACATAGCATCGCGATGTATCATCCTACACATGCGTCTACAAAATACACGACAATGCATAGAAAATAGTAGGACAATATCATGAACAAAATAGCATCTCCTTGCCTTGGTTGTAGCGGTCGGAAGAACAATCCACACACGAGCAAGCGTTGCACTCGTCACAATCTACACGATATAATTGCAATCATAAACAAACAATCCACAAGCATATGCAACAAAGACGATGCATGAATGCATGCATGACAAGTGGGGTGACGCTACAGCAACACCACACATTAGTATTCAGTAGAGGTACTGATTGCATGCATGGAAAATAGTTTTAGCGCAAGGGAAACTATTATGCAAAATATAATACTCAAAACTAGAGCTAGAACCCGATTAATTCACTACCGGCAGTATACAGTTTGTAAAATCTTGGGAAAATTCTACTGTATAGGCATTGCTATTTAGAAATAGTACCAATTGGAATTACTCAAAAAGGAACTATAGAACTCCCTGAGTAATTAAAACAATGCAGAAAGCCACTAGACAGTTTCTGCAGAAGTTTTTACTGTAAGCCTATCCTTTTAATTCACGATGAGATTTCCCTCGTTCTATTGAATCCAGGGACATATTATACGCAATTTTTGGAGTTACAGATCTTTTTCTACGAATTAATTACTCCAAAAAGGCCATTAACTCATTTGATTAAACTGTACTAAATCTTGCTGCAAAAGTGTGAAACAATGGTACAACAAGATTCTACACGACTTACTGAACCTACACATATTTTATTTGCAATTTTTGGCCCAGAGGATTAATTTCTACGCAATTTACAATTTTCTACGAAAATCTGCCAATTAAATCGATTAAAGAAAATACCTAGTCAACTGTGTCTGTTGACTGGCCCACGTGGCTGCTGACTGGGCGCTGACTGGGCGTTTGACTAGTCAACGCCTGGGGCTGACCGGTCAACGGCCGATCTGGGCCGTGGATCGGAGATCCAACGGTCACGAGGGATGGCGGCGGCGGACTCACCGGAGACGACGGCGTCGAGCTCGGGGCGGCGGCGGCGAGCGGCTCCGGCGGCGGTCCGGCGGGTCCTGCGCGGAAGGAGGGGTGGTCAGCGCGCGGATCGAGGCGGGTCGGCGCGGCGGCGGCGAGCGGCGGCTGCGCGGGGCGGCGGCGCGAGCGCGTGCGGCCGGCAGCGAGCGGGCGGCGGCGACGCGGCGGCTTACCTGGCGGCGGCGGGCGGCTCCTGAGGCGGCGGCTGCGCGCGGTTCTCGAGGCAGAGGCGGCGGGGTGCGGGCGCGTGGATCGAGGCGGCGGTCGGTGGGGTCCGCTTATGTGGGGCCCCACATGGGGTCCTAGTCAGACACGGCTATCCGCCGCGCGGGCGGCGCGGTGCTGGCCGGCTGGGCCGGCGTGGCCCAGCAGGCTGGCGCCGTTCTATTTTTTTTTGATCCTTTTCTTTTTTCCTTTTCGCATTTTAGTAAAACCTCCGTAACTTGTTCATACGAACTCCGAATCGCGATTCTTGTTCCTAAATTTTTGTAAAATCGAGGAGAACAACCTAGGGTCAAAGGATGAGTGAACCCACTAGGCTACAAGGGTGGAAGACACAAGCCCTAGTAGAACCTCCCACAGGAGCCTCGTAGTAAAATAGAGTAGGGTTTTAGAAAGTAGTGTTTTGCCGAATCTTTTCAGTCGATGGTTTTGCATGGAAGAGTATGATGCAATGGCATGAATGATATGCAGAACCAAATCTAAAATTTGGGATGTGACAATAATTTTGGGATGTTATAGACTACCATCCTTAAAAGGAATCTCGTCCTCGAGATTCGAGAAGGCTAGAAGGAAATAGGTTCTGGTTACACTAGGGTACTACCACCCTTAAAAGGTTATATTTGTTGGGTTCTCTAGTACAATGATTTGTAAGCTTAACTCACTCTAACATAATTCACCGTAGCCCGATGGACAGATTGGGCTTCTTGCCATTGCCATTGTGATTGCGATTTCCACCACCATTCTTCCTTTTCTCAGGACAATTTGACGCGTAATGCCCTATTTCACCACACTTGTAGCATGTCACCTGGCTAGGATCTTTCTTGGGATTCTTGTTGCTACATCTATTACCATTACCATCATTGTTTTCATCCTTTCCAGCCACATTATCCTGTTCTCGACAATCAACAACATAATGCCTAGGATTATGACACTTGAAGCATATGACTTTGCTTAGATCCTTCCTCTTCCTTGGTAAGGATAACATGCCGTGGCACATTTCATCTCTAAGTTGTTGATTCACTTTTTGTACTATCGGGTAGAGGTGACATTGCGAGGGGTTGTGGTTGGTCCCTTCGCACAAGAAGCATGTAACTTGAGAGGTGGGGCATTCTTCAGATGGGTGACTTTCTTCACAGTAGGGGCACTGATCACGATGCTCCTTGGAGGTATGCCCTATTTCTCCACAGATCATGCAAGCTGATTGTTTTGGGACTTCAACTTCTTGGGTTTTTGGTATACGAGTGACGAGACGAGATTGTAGTAGAACCTCTTTAAATTCTTCCCAAGATATCATCCCTTGATGATCATTAATGGCGTGTTGCATCTCCCACCAGGTTGCAGCCTCGTACTTTAGGAATTGGGTGGCATAATGAACCATTTTATTGGCTTCAGTGTTGGCATCCTTCATTATTTCTTCAACCTGGTGCATCCACTTCTTTGCATCGGCGTGGCTCTTACGCTTGGTGAAGTTGAGTTCCTTGTCCTCCTTATTGATATGGTTCATCTGTCGAGTTGACCAAGGTTTAGAGCAGGAACGAATGGAGTATAGAGAATAAAACCCATACAAGCAACTTTATTTAGAAAATAGGTTTTCATTAGCTAAGGTAATAAAACCATACAAGATATCAAACAATTCATCGCATCTATATTGTAGCAAGATCTATCCGGATTTGGTTCCTAAAGGTCACTTGGTATCTTAGAGGCTTCGAGTCTTCAATGTCTTCTTGATCTTGACAATCTTCATGATCTTCAATCTTTCAGGGTCTTTAGTAATCTTTTGAGGACTTCAAAGTCTTCAGTACTTGTAGCTTTTAAGTCTTCGATTCTTGTATCTTCAGTCTTGGAACACCTTTTGCAAGGTCTTAAATCGTGACTTGAGAGAAACATTGAGAAGATCTTCTTTGGAAAGGTAGTATTGAGAGAAAAATCTTCTTGAAGTGCATATTGGTTATTTCTAATGTTGAAAAGACGAGACTTAAGAAATTTTAAACTCCAAAGATAGATGATGAGAAGTATGAGATTTTTCTGAAATAACTTAGAAAATATCGCTCCTAAGGCCTTTTCCGATGCTAGGGTCATGATCTACAGTCAACTTATGCTCTGATACCATCTGTAGCGACCTCGGATCGATAAAGATCCTAAGTCCCTGTGATTAACCTGCTAGTCTCTAGATCAATAGCTAGCACTCACAGTCGATGAAATATCATGTAAAACACAAGTCTTTATTACATGAATCGAATAATCCAGAGTTTTCATCATTACAACAGAAGCGATATATATACAACTTGGAGTCCCATCAATGCCACATGCAGGTTGAGTGAAGACCCGCGATCCTGGCGCACCTTTCAATGATCTCCAGATTCTGCACATGAAACGTGCAGCCAAACTAGTTGGGTCAATACTTTGAATGTATTGGCAAATTACACCAAGGAAAGAATAAGGCTAACTCTACATGCAAGGCTGAGTAGGCTTTGGATTTCATTTGCATAAAGCCATTTTCTCTAAGTAAGAAGAAAATAAGAAGAGTTTTATCCTACTTTGTAAACATTTTCTTGAGTAAAATAGGGTCAAATGGCACACGAGGATATTACTCACCAAGTGTCCAAACAAACAAACACTTGGATATTACTCACCAAGTGACACTTGGATGTTACGCACCAAGTTCCCCAAATCCCACCCATTGGCGATATTACTCACGCCATGGGGTTTCAAAACTTTGTTTAGAAAGGAGTATTTATTTTTCTACAATTTAAATACCATGAAAGGGCTATTTAACCAATTAAATAAATACAGAAAAACTATACCTCAAAAAATAGATATGATCACGGAATAATGTTCTATGATAAAATATCTTTCCAATGGTATACTATATGTAATTTTTGGGCTTACATTCGATTTAATATGGATTTTACAAATTCTACCAACTTTCTGCAATTTATATTATACTTAATTCTTTTTATTGCATAAATGCTGACTAGACGTTGACCTGGCACTGACGGAGCGGTGACGGTGCGCTGACTGGCTCCTGTTGTCCCAGATGCCACGCGGCGAGATCTGGTTGGTTGGGACCGGTTCGTTCCTTGATCTAATCTCGACCGTCCAGACGAGATCCGACGAAGGAGGGCGCTAGCTTCCTGGCTAGGGATCATAGCGGCGAGGGTGGTCAACGACGATGATGAACGGCTCGGACGGCGGCAGTCGACGGCGTTCCGGCGAGTTCTCGGGACGTCGGAGTGGACGAAGGGTTGTGCCGCGTCACCATGGTCTCGCGGGTATCCTCAGCGACTTCCCTTGCTTCCAGCAACGATGGAGACGGTCGGATGGAGCTCCGTGGCGCCTGTGGTACTCCGGCGACGAATTCAGCGGCCTACGGTGTTCCTGCGAGAGGGAAATCGGAACAGGGTGAGGCGGTGGTCCAAGGGGAAGGGATCTTGGGAAAGAAGAGGGCACGGGGTGGACGGGACCATGCTCTACCTCGATCTCCCGTGAGCAACAATGGCGTGGCGGTGGGGAGATCCGAATCAGCTCAGGGCTAGGTTTTCGGGGTATTTTTTGAAAGGGAAAAAGACTGCGGGGGTCAGGGGATTTATATGAGGGATTTTATGGTGAAGGAGGCACAGATTCGCGTAGGAATCGGGAGGATTCTGTTCGGAAATCATCCCGTGTTCATCCTGGAGAACCGCACGAGGTGGGAGATGACATATGGGTCCCATCTATCAGCGGGAAGAGGGGGACGCGGTTGTGTTGGGCTGGGTTTGGGCCGGTGCAGGGCGCAAGCGCTGTAGGTAGGGAAGGAGGGGAGAGGGGCGCTCGGGCTGGGCCGCACGGGTTGTCGCTGGTGGGTTAGTTTAGTTCGGTTTTTTTAATCCTTTTCTTTTTTATACACTTTCCTATTTAGTATTTTTTTTATAGTTTTAGTTATATAACTCCAAATTATATGAAATTTGTTTCTAAAAATTTCTAAATTCAAAACACACTCATTAATATTTAGTCCATAGTTTGGTCAAAACCAAAATTACAAGATTGCCATTATGCATAGAGTATTTATGGCCACTTTAGCAAAAAAATTCAAAATAGGGTTTAGGGTTTGGTAATTCTAGATATGTTTTTAGTGCATATTAAGAACAATATCCGTTCCATCAAATATACAAAATGTATTTTTCTTTTAGGAACCTTTATGAGTGGATTTCAATTAGGGTTTTGACACAAGATTTTGAATGAGGGTTTGCATGAGATGCAATGATGCAATGCAACACAATGTGTTTTGATTATATTTTTTATCATTTACTTTGAATGTGGATTATGAATGTTTGAACAATCCTAAGAAGTTTTCTTTTGAATAAAATTTCAACAAGGTCAAACAGTTCAATTAACTTATTAATTTTTTTTATTTTAACATTCCAAAATTAGGATAATTTTGGGATGTTACAACCATGTTGGCGGAGTTTAAATCTCCATACAACTTTTGGGCCGAAGCCATCTCCACCGCTTGCCATGCTTCAAACCGGCTCTACCTCCGCAAAGAAATCAACAAGACTCCATATGAAATACTTACCGGTAACAATCCCAACATATCTTACTTTCGGGTGCTCGATTATAAGTGTTTCTATCTCATAAAAGGTGTTCGTTTGTCCAAAGCATTAGAGGGTATTTTTGTTGGCTATGGTCTCGAATCTCACACTTATAGAATCTATGATAAGCTCTCCGAAGCCATCATATAATCTTGTAGTGTGACCTTCGAAGAATATGATGGTCCCCAAGGGGGGCGTGTTGATGCTTGTGATGCAGATGATGAAATGCCTTAGGATGCCATAGGAAGAATGGGTGTGGGATATATCCGCCCTGTTGAGGAACCCCTTATGGAGGATCGAGAAGAACTATGCTCCATTCAAGTGGAGCCCTCATCTTCACAGCCTCAACATGCTCCATCCACTGAGGAGGGAAATGACTCAAGCCAAAGACAAGATGTGGACCCTCAACATGTTGATCATAGTGATGACTCTAGTCAAGGGGAGCTTGATTCATTCTCCAGGATGTCAAGTGGTGCCAATTCTATTGTTCAAGGAAGATCCATACAAACTGCTTTGAGACAAGCTCAAATTGATGCTAGAAGAGCACTTGATCAAGACCAAGGTCAATCTTTGCCTCTCAATAAAGAGAATGATTCCGATGATGATCAAGGTCAAGTTGATGGTCAAGACGAGGACAAAATGATGAAGAGGGTCCCCCAAGAAACAACATGGAGATCCAGGCTCGTCGCGAAGCTAGAAAGGAGAGAATGTTGGAATTAAGAGACCACTCTCTACAAAATGTGGTTGGTGACCTAAGGAAAGGCATTTCCACAAGAGCACAATTGAAGAGGTTCAGTGAACACCAAGCACACATCTCCATGATTGAACCAAATAAAGTGTGGGAAGCCCTTGAAGGTTTGGGTTTGTTCGAAGCTATGCACAAAGAGCTCAACAACTTTGAGAGAAATAAAGTATGGAAGTTAGTTGAGAAGCCAAAGGAGTGCCGAAATGTTATTGGCACAAAGTGGATATTCAAGAACAAGCAAGATGAGCATGGAATTATTGTAAGGAACAAGGCTAGATTGGTTGCACAAGGGTTCTCTCAAATTGAAGGCATTGACTATGGAGAGACTTATCCACCCGTGTCTCGCCTTGAGTCCATCTGTATCCTTCTTGCTTATGCGGCACATCATAACTTTAAGTTGCAACAAATGGATGTGGAAAGTGCATTTCTTTATGGTCCATTAAATGAATTGGTATATGTAAAGCAACCCCCGGGATTTGAGGATCCCAACTTCCCAAACCATGTCTACAAACTTGATAAGGCACTCTATGGGCTCAAGCAAGCCCCACGCACGTGGTATGAGCACCTCAGAGAGTTGTTGTTTGATCGTGGATTTGAGGTTGGGAAAATCGATCCCACTCTTTTTACTACGAAGGTCAATGGGGAGATTTTTGTATGCCAAATATATGTTGATGATATTATCTTTGGCTCATCTAACAAAGCTTTTAATGATGAATTCTCAAAGCTTATGACTATTAGGGTTCGGATGTCTTTAATGGGGGAGTTGAGAGTATTTCTTGGTTTTGAGATCAAGCAAGTTAGAGGAGGGACATTCTTCAACCAAGCCAAGTATACTCAAGATATGCTCAAGAGATTCAAAATGCAATATTTAAATGGAGCCCCTGCTCCCATGGCTACAAAGACTCATCTAGAACAAAATCCAAATGGTAAAGATGTGGATCAAAAGGTATACCAGTCTATGGTTGGTTCTTTGCTTTACCTTTGTGCATCTAGACCCGATATTGTGTTGAGTGTAGGTGTGTGTGCAAGATATCAAGCGGATCCAAAAGAAAGCCATTTGATGGCGGTCAAGAGAATCTTTCGATATTTGGTTCATACCCCATTTTATGGTTTTTGGTATCCTCAAGGGTCAACATTTTCTCTTGGTGGATACACGGATCCGGATTGGGCGGGTGATAAGGATGATAGAAAATCAACATCCGGGGCTTGCCAATTCCTTGGTAGGTCCTTGGTATGTTGGTCTTCTAAGAAGCAAAATTGTATATCTCTCTCCACCTCCGAAGTCGATTATGTGACAGCTGCTAGTGCTTGCACCCAATTGCTATGGATGAGGCAAACTTTAAAGGAATACGGTGTCCATTGTGACAAAGTGCCTCTTCTATGTGACAATGAAAGTGCCATCAAGATTGCCTACAATCCGGTGGATCACACAAGGACAAAGCATATTGAGATTCGCCATCACTTCATTATGGATCATGTTGCTCGTGGTGATATTGATCTATCATATGTGTCAACCAAAGAGCTTGACTTGATTATCTTGATTATCTTATATTGAACTAAATATCGTAGATTCAAGGAGCTTGACTTGATTATCTTGCATTCTCACCTATGTTTTGACCCATATTTGGTTTAGGTGTAGGCATGGATATAGGGGGAGTGAGGTCCTAATTGATTGGACTATCCCTACCCCATTATTACCAAAGCAATCAAAATCATTCCTCTTAATATCATTTTGTGATATGTGAGCTTAAATGATGAGTTTCGGTAATGGACCCAAGATATATCTTCGTGGTGCCAAGCCGAGTATACTCAAATATGGTGGCCTAGGCCACCACCCTCTCAAACTAGAGAGGTTGGTGCTTACTCATGTTTGTCATTTGCTTGATTTTAGTCCCTTGAAGCTTCTCTGAATGTTTTTGTGAATTCCTATGGCTCTTGTTGGTTCTTCACAGTTTGATGTCTCAACCCAAGCCCTTTCCCTATCTTAAACCTGTCTATCTCTCATATATGTCCCCAAACACCTATCCTGGAGCTTTTGCTCGAGGAGGACCGGAGTCTCCCGTGTACGTGCACCGGAGTCTCCGGTATAGACCGGAGTCTCTGATATAGACCGGAGTCTCCGGTCCAGACGGTGTCTGCCATTTATAGTAAGGGGCGGGGTGAAATGGTATAGCAGTTCCTCATTCTTCACCCCGTCCCCCTCCTCCTAACCCGTTGCCTCCCCTTCCAAAACTCCTCCCCGGAGGTCAAGAAGCCCCCGGGATCCGCCGTGCCACCGGCCAACCTTCTCCTCTCCTCCATTGGGTCATTCCCACTGGAGGAATTGATCCCATGGACAGATCTGGTACCTCTTCTCTTCTTTTTTTCTCCTAGGGTTCATCTCTAGATGAGTTTCTGAGGATTGGTGTTGATTTGTCCATTGGAATCACTTGTTTGCGTGCACTCTAGTACTTTAGCCTTGTTGCATTGCTCGATCTACTAGATTCACCCCCACCAGCATCTCCCCATCTCATGCCCGAGCCTCCCGACGGAGATTCCGGACTTAGGTCCGGAGACTCCGGTCTAGGACGAAGACACCGGTATGATGTGTGGAGACTCCGGTGTTGGATGAATCAAAATAGACCAGAAATGCATCAAAGATCTTGTACTACATTGTTGGGACATATATACTCATCTCCATGCTATCTCCCTCACTGCTGTTCACGGGTGATGGTTCTAGTCGTCCTCGTCGTACCAAGGCCAAGTCCCAAAGGGGCAATCCTCGCTATGATGAAGCTCAGGGTCAATTTATCGTGCCTCCTTCCAACCATAGACAACAGGCACGTGATGCAGCCTATTTGAAGAGGGACTAGGAGAGGGCTAAACGAGAGGACCGTGCCAAGAAGGCCAAATATGACAACCTTCAGTCCTTGGCCAAAATGTCAAAAGAGGAGTACCGTGAACTGAGAAAGACAGATTTTTATGCGCTTCCTCGTACCAGCGAGGACCCTCGTTTCTGGAGGAAGGAACAGGTTGTGTTCATGAAGGATGTGTATGGTGTGCTCACCAAATCACCTGTCTTCCCTCGGAAGTTCATGAGTGTTGAGCAGATGCACCTCAGCCCTTATTTCAATGATTCTTTGTGGATCTGTGAGAAGCTAGGACTGTATAACTTAATGGAGCTGCGCGAAGACTACAATGTCTACCTAGAACAGCAGTTCTATGCCACCGTTGTGTTTGGGTCTGATCAAGACAGGACCATGATTTGGATGTCTGGCACCACTCGCTGCACAGCTACATTCCATGAGTTTGTCAACGTCATCTTTGAGACCTTTCATGGCGTATCCACTCCTGTTGGGCTGCGTATGCACTCTGCGGCTCTGGGTGAGAACAAGATGAAGCTGGCACCTCTGTATGGCAGCGAGGGTGTTGTAAGGGGTCCAAGGGACTCAAGACTCTCTACAACATAATGTTGATGATATTCTGTCATACCATCGCACCTAGTGCTGGGAATGACGATGCTATTAGGGGTGGGCTTGTCAACCTTCTGTACCACACCCACCGGATCTACAATGCTGGATCAGAGGCAGATGTTGAACCTATTGATGTGATGGATTTTATTTTTGAGGAGATGTTCCATGCTATTCTTTACAAGAAGTCTCCTCCATATGCACCTTTGGTTATGAGGCTCATCAACTTCAAGGAGCATAATTCTCCACTTGGCACAGCACCGCATCTCACTGAGCACACCTTGGTGTCACTGCAGCAGAAGGGGCGTATGGGGCCTGCTCCGAGGCGTCGCTATGGGGATGATGATGAGGAGGAGATTGAGACTGAGAGGGCTACCTCTCCACCTAGAGTTCGGAGGAAGAATGCCTCCAATGCACCTATGCCTACCATGACTCGAGACTATGTTCATGAGCAGGTCAAGAAGGCCACCTTTTGGGAGAGGACACTTTGTTGCATGAATGTAGACATCCGTAAGCAGCAGCATGCATCCTACCAAAGCAACCGTCGCATTGAGAAGCTCCTCAAGGAGATCAAGGAACAAGGTGAAGGGGATAATGAGGAAGGTGAGGATGAATACAATGATGAGCATGGTGCTCAGCAGTCCACAGAATCTGACCACACACTCTCGTTTGGGGAATGGAATGCCCAACAGGATAGCCTAGTGGATTGGAAGACCTTTGCTGATGTCACCTCCGGGTTTGGGTACTAGGGTACCTCCTCTTCTCTCCCTCACAGCAAAGGTCCTGCAGTCTCTGAAGATGATGATGATGAATATGATGAGGGTGGTAATGACCAGGATGAGGAGGAGGATGACGAGGATGACAAGGACTACTGAGTTGCTGGGGCGCTAGCTTAGGTCTTTTCCCTTTTTTGGTGTTTCGATGCCAAAGGGGAGAAGACATTCTCATCGATTTGCATGGGTTTGGGCTTTGGATTTGCTACTATCTTCTTTCATTTGCCATATTCGAACTTTGAACTTCATGTGCGTTATTTGTCGTTTATGTGTGTGACTATGTGCTTATGTGCACTATCTATTGTAAACTCATGTGAGATTTATGTGTGCTATCGTTGATACTATCTACCTTGCATGATTTACTTATTTACCTTATTGCACATAGTCAGGGGGAGCCCCATATATTTATTCCATGCAAAATCACTTGTTGTCATCGAACACCAAAAACGGGGAGATTGAAAGGACATTTATTGTCATAATCACTTTTGGTGTTCGTTAACAATAAGTAGATCATTTTACAGTTTGTCACTGTCCACAGGTTGGTACTATGATAAGTGAAAAGTATCCTCACACTTGCGAAAGGTTCCCACTAAATGTGACACAGTTCTAGAAATTCCAGACCGGAGTCTCCGATCTGCCTAGACCGAAGTCTCCGGTGTGGTCCGGAGTTTTCGGATGTGTCTCCGGTGGTGACTTCAGAATCATGGCAGGGACATACTGTATGGGGTCCGGATCAAGGTCCGGAGGCTACTCCGGAATCTCCGGTCTTGGCTCAGTCCAGAGTCTCTGGTGTTGCAGGACCGGAGTCTCCGGCCAAGTTGGGTCGTGGCTGGCCCAGGTCATTCAGATGGGCGGTCCAGAGGCTTGTCCGGAGATAGACCGGAATCTCCGGTGTACAGACCGGAGTCTCCGGTCTGACTTTTCTCCAATGGTCAGAAAATGGTTCGTGGAGGGGGCTGCCTATAAAAAGGGACCCTTATCTTGTTCCTCCAGTTGCTCGAGCTGCTCAAGAACACCAACTCCATTAGAGCCACCAAATCTACAAGATCTCTCCATCCAACCATCCAAATTCATTGATCTTTGGAGAATCGAAGGAGGAGGCCTTGATCTACAGCTTCACCAAGAGAGATCTTCATTTCCCCCTCATTCACTTGAGGGCCCCCAAGCTCTAGTGTTTCTTTGGAAACCCTAACATTGATTTGGTTCTTACAAGCTTGTCTTTGATTTGTCTTGGCAGCTTGCATGTATTTGGGAGCCTCCAATTAAGTTGTGTATGTGTGCCCCGAACTTGTTGTAAAGGTGTCGTCTTCCACCTAGAAGGTTGCCGATATAGTGGAAGGTGGGTCGAACCCGTTGGGGTGAGATTCATCGGAGAACAAGGGAGGCCTCTCATGGCGTTGGTGGTTTGAAACCACCCCCTCTCCAAACGTAGATGCACTTCCCCTCAAAAGGAAGGAACTACGGGAAACAAATCCTTGTGTCTCCGCATCCACCACTTTGGTTACTTCTATCCTTTACCGCACTTTACTTACTTGTTCTTGCTTAGTGTTGTGTTAGCTAGTGCTTATTTGTCATATAGGTAAATTCACCTTAGTTGCATTATCTAGAGAATTTACCTTATTGTCAAACCCTAATTTTTTTTGAGGGTAAAACAGTAGGGTAAAGAACCCCACTGCAATTTTTATATATCATAGAGTGTTACAAAGAATATTTACAAGCTCAAGACACCTCAAAAGAGGGATAACATTCTAAGCAGCTATCTCCTGTCTAAATTATTTTCAATCCAATCTTTGAGGCCCTGATAATTCTTCTTCTTAATTCTATATAGGACCCATCTTAATTTGAAAAAGAAGAAAATTTAAAGTAGCACCTATTCACCCCCCCCTCTAGGTGCCCATACGATCTTTTCACCCATGGATGATATCACAGAGGCAGCAATTTGTGAGCTACATGTGAAAGTTGTGTACATATCCATGAAGGTGGCGGTCGACTTTGCCTTACCTTCTAGACCTAGACCAACTTACCATTTCTCTCCGGTTCCACATAGCTACACTGTTATCAGGGTGGATGAAGTTATGAGCGGATTCGAGCAGCTGAAGCTTGACTTCCCTACATGTGAATGGGATCTGAATGAACTGGGAGAAGCCAGGAAAAGCACTTTTCTATGGAGAAAGGAATACACTGTGTTTCCAAATTGGATGCCAAGGCCATAGACTTATCCCAGTAGCAATTCGGCTCAATCTCTGGCGTGTCTATAGGCTTCGCCGCATCAACAGACTCCCCTACCTCTATCCGAGCAGTCTCCGTCGCCTTCGCCACATCAGCAGTCTCCTCCTCCAACTGAGCATTCTCTGCCGCCTCCACCGTGTCAGCAGCCTTCGCCTCCGCCTGAGCAGTCTCCGCCGCCTACGCCGCGTCAGCAATCTCTGCCCTGGTTGCAAAAGCGGAAGAGAATCGCCGCTTCGGCGGCTAGTACTACAGTCGCGAAGAAATCCTCAGCAGGTATAAGGAAGAAAGCTAAGGTGGCTCCTGCCAAGTTACCTTATGAGTGGACTGGTGAGGAAACCTATAGAGTCGTGGCTGAAGAGGTGAAATGCCAGCTTGCACCAAAACAACCCATGCCAAAGTAGTTTATAGCACTGAAAAAAGTGAAACACTTTGTGGAAATGCTTGAAAGTAAAAGACCAGATTATCTGCCATCGGACTATGACCACTCTATTATGAAGTCACATAAAGAGAATCTACAACGGTTGAAAAGTAGAAGTGCAAGTATGAAAATAATTCCGCAGCTCGGAAAATGAAAAAATCAAGCATGCCCCCCCCCCCCCCCCCGCTCAAAGTGTTTTCCGATGATTATGATACAGAGGTTGAACGACTATGCACACTAACGGTTAGAGATGATCATTATTTTTCCATGGCTTAAATAGCATACAAATACGATTACAGGAGTCCCATATCTACAAACACAAATGCAAAAATTGCATCAGTGGTATATGGACGCCTTAAAGGAATGGCAGATCATGATCATAGAGGCAATTAGAGATGAGCATTATTTCTGTGGAAAAGACGAGATATACGTTGACTTTTTAAAATTATTTTAGTTATTCAATCAAGACACCCTCGACAAATCTCTCGTTAGTTTCTATTGTCTGTAAGTGATTTATTTTTGTAATTAAGTCTCTAGCTCAGCTCGTTCATTACATGAATAATTATCCTCACTATATTCTTTTATACGCTATTATGCAGACTGAATATTCGCCAATACAAAAGAGAACAAATCTATGACCTTGGGTTCATTGACCCAAATACCATTAATGAATATACAGTAAAAAATAACTCCAAGGAGATAGAGGATTACTTGCTAAAGTTTTTATTGAAACAACAAACCAAAACGGAAATACTATTTCCTTACAACTTCGAGTGAGAGTTACTGTCTTCTATACATTAGATTTCATTTACTCGATGTTAAGTGTAATCGATGAGTTATGAGTGCGAAGGTTCCACTTTATTCTGCTAATCATTCAAGTTGACACCGGAAAAGTACTTGTCATGGACACAAAATATAAAGACCGTGAGAGATGGTCATACCTGATTTATATGTTCCAGAGATAATTTCAATCTTTATCGCACTATATCGTCATCTTTCGTTAATTTCCTGATATCAACTACTTAATAACTCCTTTACTTATTTTCTTTGCCGAACAGAGTTTGGAAACGGTTCATCAAGACTGCTAGGGGTGAATGGGAAGAGGTTCTGACATTTCGACAAATCCCTGTAAGTAGTACTATAGCTAGGTTCGTGCATCTCTTTGATTCTTGTTTCAATACCATTACCATGCTTGATTATTATTTTGAATAAACTCTATTCTCGTGAAGTATTTGAGGCAGGCAAACATGAATAATTTATGTGGATACTATATTTGCGAGTACATTTGCCAGACGATCTATTAGAAGAACAGAATTATAAAACAATACGAAGTACATCAATAATGTTCACAATCTTATTTTATTACCATCTATATTGATCCCCTTCTTTAAATTATATCGAACAGATGCGGGACGGTCTCCTAGAGCAGGATCGCATACGAGCTATTCAAACGAAATTGGTGGGATTTTTAGTTAAGGAGGTCATAGATTCAATCGGAGAATACCATCGAGAATTTATATTTATACAGTAGGTATCGTAAGAGAAATTATTTTTTGTATATGCATGAAGGTGTACTGTATATAATATGTTCGACCAAGCACAAAGAAAGAGGTTATTGTTCGATATCTATATTCATGATGATGTCTATAATGGTTCCTTCATTGCACGTCACACACGTCAAACCTCACTCTCCCTCCTCTACCTATCCTCCTATCGTGGAAGAACCTAGTGCCTCACAGCCACCCGCTACCGCGGCAGCCGAAATCTGCAAGACGCTGCAGAGCTCACCTAGTCCCGATTCGAGTTACGAACCGGGACTAAAGGTCCTCCACCCCCCCCCTTTGAACCTCGGCCACGTGGACAGACATTTGTCCCAATTTATGACGGGACCGGGACTAAAGAAGGGATCTTTAGTCCTGAGTCTGTAGTCTCGATTCGGAAACCGGAACTAAAGGCCTATATGAATCGGGCCTGATAGGTCATTTTTCACTAGTGTTAAGAGTCTAGATAAGTTTAATTATAATCTAAATCTCTCTCGAGGTTTAAATTAAAGGGATGTTATAGTATATGTAACACCAATTATATATGTGTACATAGTAGTATACACGTATCAACCATGTACTTCCACGTAGAAGTGTTTTTCCACTTATATAACACGCAATTGATGACCTGAAAAAGCAAGCATCGTTCTACCAAACATTAACACCCTTCTCTAAACTTGGACTCTTTGATCTGTCTGGCATTCCCCTATCAGTTTACTGCTCTTCCAGACAATAGATCTCAGGCTAGCGAAAACCCGACGAAATCACAGGAGTAGTAAAATACACTGGTTACCAATTTATAGGTGTTTTTGTTTACCTCACTAGCACGCGGTGGTTTTTCTCAACCGTCGGTGATGTGTAGCTAGTTTTTTTTTTTGCACCTTTCCATTATTAGGCTTAGTCATTTCGATCTGAAAATCTATACGTGGGCTCCGGCCCGTCATGCGTGCCCATTTTTCCTTGTACAGGCGAGTAGGCCTAGCAATTAAATGCAACGCGGTTGTGGGACAAATCCGACCGACCGACATGTCGCCTCTTCCAACCGGGCAACAGACCGCATAGCTAGCTGTCAGCGAACTGTTGTACACTGATGGCCGATGTCACCATGCTTCCAGTTCAGAGCCGCCTGCATGCCCATCATGTCATCACGTTACGCGGCCGGATCTACAACACCTCCAAGATTCAGAAACCTCCCTCCAGACATAGTATTATAAGACAACACATGCTTTCAGAGTTTAATTTTCAACCATAGCTTGATTTCCATCCATGAGTATCTGATATAATAATACTGATACGGATGACCTCATAAATACATCACTCAAAAGGTTTGAACCAACTTTGATATCTTGTGCGAAGAAGACTGTCGCCATTTCATTATTTTTATTGTGGTTTTAGTTTAAATTTGAACTTCAACCACGACTAGAAATAATGGAATGGAGAGATTATGAAATTATAATGGCCTTCCTATTATCCAAATCGGCAGTATTTCACCTAGGATAAATCTCAAGTAGAGTTAATGAAGAGATATGTTAGGTTGCACTACCTCTGAACATACTTCTAGAAAATATGCAATCGAACATTTCTGAAATTTCCTAACAAACAGGGAGTGTGAGAATGTAATTAAAATTTTGACGTGAAGAATAGAGTTGTGATAGGTTTTTGTGATATTTTCTAATAACATATATGCAAAAGTACGATAGTTGAGATATGGTAAGCTTTTTTTTCGAAAAGGAGGTGAAAAACCCCGGCCTCTGCATCGAGCGATGCACACAGCCTTCTTTATTAATTATTCACTAAACCTTACAAGGAGAAATACAAGGATCAAACCGAAATCCACCAATCCTAGCGATCATCGCTACACCTAAACATATGAGGGGGATGCCCATAAACAGGGCCATTTGCCCTGACATCACACCGACGCGCCTCATCTAAGAAACCGATAGCTCAACCTGCCGCCCATTGACGCGCAAGGAACTTAAACCGGTCCGACAGACCCATAGTAGTCGCCGCTGCCATCTTTCGCAATCCCATCTTCAGGAGAGATCAATGCATAACCCAAGCTAGGCCAACCATCGACACCACCTCGACGTCAGACAGCTCCACCGACCTGCGCGAGTCCAATAAGCCATATCCATCACCGAGACTCTGCGACACCCTGCCGCCGAGACTCGCCGTCTTCAATGCCACCGATGAAAGACCGCTCCACCTTATTCCTTCCGCATCCAGCACTTGCTCCAAGAACGATGCCCTCAAGAGGGAGACGACGCTGAACGCGCCGCCATCGTCTGATCCGGGAAGGCCCAAATCTAGGGTTTCCCCCAGAGCAGCTCGAGCGACGAAGAGACGAAGGTTGCAAGGTCGATGCCTCCAACAAGGTTACGGCGCAACAACGCCGCCATCGCCCGCCGTCAACGAGTGAGAGCCCGGTTTTCATCGGATCCCCCGCCTCTCGACACCCACAGCCGGCTGGATCTCCGCCGATTCGTGCAGATCGGTTCCGCACTAGCCTCCCAACCGCGCCGCAACTGGCCGAGGCCAGAAGCACCGGATCTAGATGGGAATCGAGATCCATGACCAGCCTCCTCTGCCCGAGAGGACGAGCCAAGGACGGCAATGGCCGCCGCCTGGTCTAGATCGCCGCCCGACCACCGCGCCCGAGCACATCCGCTGGTGCCGCCCCATCAGCCCGTCGAAGTCCTCGTCACCCCCCTTCCCTAGCGCCTTCGACACCAGGGGCCGCCGCCACCGCGGCCACGCCGGCGGCAGCGGCGGAAGGGAGACAGGAGATGGAGGGAGAACTTGGGCAACGGCGGCGGGGGCCCCCCGGCGGCGCCCTGGGGCACGCCGCGGGAGCAGGGACGGAGCTCCCATAGAAGCGTTGGTGTCAGCTGACACCAATGACTTACATCGTTTCAGCTAATGGTCTTCATAATATTTGTATCTGACCCCGGTGAAAATTATTGACGGACCCAGCCCAGCTGCAAAAGCCAAATTTTCAGCCCAATTTTCACCCTAAATATAATAAAATAGAGATTAACATGCGGTAGAAGACAGCCCAAAAGGCCACAACGGAAGGATTAGACTCCCAGGCACATACGGTATACGTATACACGGCAGTATGCGGATCGGTCGGCGCGACGGGCGTCTCTTCACCTAACTCGGTCTCGTCTAATCGATCTCCAGACTTCAATTCCCCACTTCCAAACAGCCAAAGAAACTTTGAGAAATCTCAATCTCTCTCGTCCTGGTGGAACTACACCTGATCTAACCAGGTGATGCCAGCCGGCCGGCGGCAGCGACAAGATTTTTAATCCTCCGTCCGCGCAGGTACATCTAGTCTTCCCCTCGCTCACTCGCTGGATCTGAGCACGTACAATGTACGAGTGTGACCACAATCAAAATTGTAATTCCACATCTTGTTTTCTTGCCAAAATTGAGTTTTTCTCTTAAATCATTTAGGAGTTTATGGACAGGTTTGTGGTGAAACGAACAGCACCACAAGGGTTTGATGCAGCAGAAATTTCAAGGCCTCTTAGACTTAGACAAGATATTCAGGGTCAGGGGTCGTCATTATCAAGGGCACCAAGAAGTAATGTATCAAAGCCACCAACACCTTCGATTCCAGCAGATATTGATATAGACGAACTTCCATATGATCCCGACGATCATAAAAGAATACACCAGTACACTCGGAATCCTCAGAAGCAAGATGACATAAGGCGGATGTATTTAACTAGGGGACCTTAAAAGCAGCAACCAGGTTTTAAGTATCCACAAAAGCTCATCGCAGGATCCCTACGAAGATTTAATTCAGATTGGTTTAAAGAATATCATGGTTGGCTAGAGTACAGTGAAAAGTTGGATAGAGTATTTTGTTTGTGTTGCTACCTATTCAGAGACTGCGTTGATGGCCAAGGTGGAAATGATACATTTGTTGTTGATGGTTGGTCTACTTGGAGCAAGAAAGACAGACTAGATACTCATGTGGGCGGGGTTAATAGCTTTCATAATGTAGCTGTTAAAAGATGTGATGTTTTAATGAATCAAGATCAGTCCATAAGGGTTGCCCTGCATAAGCAAAATGATATTACAAAAAAAGAAAATCGTATTCGATTGAATACTTCTGTTGAGTCAGCTAGATACCTTGTACATCAAGGTTTAGCTTTTCGCGGCAATGACGAATCAGAGGAATCAAAAAATAAGGGAAACTTTAAAGAGTTATTACGGACATTGGCCAATCAAAATGAGTAGGTAAGGAAGGTAATTAGAAATGCTCCCAAAAATTGCAAATGGACATGTCCGGACATTCAGAAAGAAATAGTGAGTTATTATGCAAAGATACGTAACAAGCATGACTATGTTTATTTCATCCGATTTATCTCTTGTTGTAATAAAATGACATTGCCTCTTGTATTTTACAGATAACATTGAATTATATTCTCGAAGATATTGGTGGTGATGTGTTTAGTTTGTTGATTGATGAGGCTTCCGATGTATCCGACAAAGAACAAATGGCTGTGGTTTTGAGATATGTGGACAAGCATGGACTAATCATGGAACGATTAGTTGGAGTTGTACATGTGAAGGAAACTTCTGCAACGTGTCTGAAATCAGCTCTTGAAAAACTGTTCATTGATATTGGATTAACATTACAGCAAGTTAGAGGCCAATGTTATGATGGGGCAAGCAACATGCGAGGTGAATTCAATGGTTTAAAAGCTAAAATTCTGGAAGAGAATAGGTCGGCATATTGTGTGCATTGTTTCGCTCACCAGCTCCAGTTGGTTATAGTGGCGGTGTCAAAGAGGAATGATGATATTGCAGATTTCTTCTACATGATCTCTACTCTCTTCAATGTGGTTGGAGCCTCTTGCAAAAGAAAGGACATGATTAGAGAGATGCATAGAGAGAATGTAAAAAAAGCCATAAGTAGTGGAAAAATTAGTACCGGCACTGGACTAAATCAAGATCAATCACTTCAGAGGGCGGGAGAAACTCGTTGGGGTTCTCACTATAGAACTCTCTCAGGCCTTGTTCAGTTGTTTCCATCAGTTATTAGTGTTCTGAAATATGTAGCAAAAGATGGCAAGAGAAGTTCCAAGAAAAGTGAAGCACGTGGCCTCCTATCATATTTTGGAACCTTCGACTTTGTGTTCTATTTGCACATGATGTTACATATATTAGGGAGTGCCAACGCGTTATCACAAGCTTTGCAACATAAGGATCAAGACATCTTGAATGCCATGTCTTGTGTGAAGTCAACAAGGAATGAGATGCAAAATCTAAGAGATAATGGATGGGAGTCACTTCTAGAGAAGGTATATTCATTTTGTGAAGAGCATGACATTCTCAAACTAAACATCCATGATGAATACGTCGATAGGCATAATACACGAAAAAAACCAATATGACAAACCTTCATCATTACCAAATAGAGTGTCTTAACTCTGTTATTGATTGGCAACTTCGAGAGTTTGATGAGAGGTTCAATGAAGTAAACTCAGCATTGCTTATTCACATGGCATCTTTCAGCCCAAAAAACTCATTCTCTGCTTTTAACTTCGAGAGCTTATTGAAGCTAGCTGAGTTTTATCCTGATGATTTTGATTCATCAAAATTGATGGATCTTGGTCATGAACTTCACATTTATATTGACAATGTGCGAGCAGACGAGCGGTTTGCAGATTTAGATGGTATTGCTGATCTTGCAAAATTGTTGGTGGAGACTAAGAAGCATCTTTGTTTTCCTTTGGTGTATCAACTTCTGAAGTTGGTGTTAATTTTGCCGGTCGCGACGGCATCAGTGGAGAGATGCTTTTCAGCAATAAATATTGTCAAGAGTGTTTTGCGGAATAAAATGGGTGAAAATTTCATGAGTGATTGTATGATTTGCTATGTGGAGAAAGATATATTTTCTACCATCACAAATGATGATGTGATTGATCTCTTTAAGAAGATTAAAGATCGAGAAGGGAAGCTCTAAAATGTGAGTCAAGTTTCACTTCTAATATTTTGTTGAATGTTATTTCTTTTCTATATATTTGTTCTGTATAGCTCTTGCGAGTATAATATGTTTTTCTGCTCTTTTTTGTAGGAAGTTACATCTTGAGTTCTGAAGTAGTCGATTTTGCGTATTTTGTTGGATGTTTAAACAATAGTAGTTATTATTTCACTCAATTCGTACACGGTATGACAATCCATTGAATATGTGAAAAATTATCATTGGCTTTGCAAAATTTCATTTCTATATTGCAGCATTAATTTACATATATTACCATGTGCCATCGTGGAATTATTTGCATCGCCATTCCATAGTTGTACATCGGACATTGGCTGCCTGACACCAGTGCCCATTTTTTCTAGCTTCGTCCCTGCGCGGGAGGGGAGGGGAGGGGAGGGGAGGAGAGGGGAGGGGAGGGGAGAACTGTTTGTGAGATATGGTAAGCTTGAAAAAGAAAAGGAGATTGATCGCTTACGAGCTTTGTACTGCTCGTATCATGGAACATGGGCGAATCTGTTATTTTGATTTCTCAGAAAGAAGAAATAGTACTATCGCGCAAAATGTATATATCCATTAAAAATGTATTTACTAAGTATCTAATCTTGAAGAACGCCACTACATTTACTACCTTGATGGTTGTCCTAAACTATGTGTCTTTACATGACCACTGATTTGGCTCACTGCACATTTCTCTACTTAGCTCGAGATGGTTGTCCTAAATCTATCATGCCACATTGAAAAAGAAGATATGTTGGTACTATCACGTACGTAAAATGTATATCCATTAAAAATTGTATTTACTATCTCTATCTCAGTTTATAAGACTTACGCGTATACCTAGGTCGTCCGCATGAGCTATATAATATAAATTATATAATATAAAAATTATATTATTAAAAATATAACATTTGAAGTTTTTAATAATATAGTTTTTATCTTATGTACCTCATACTAAATTGTTTAATTTATCAAACTAGAAATTCTTATAAACGAGATGGAGGGAGTACTACGTGCTGTACTATCTAATCATGAAAACACCACTACATTTACTGTCTTGATGGTTGTCCTAAACTATGTGTGTCTTTACATGACCACTGATTTGGCTCACTGCACATTTCTCTACTTAGCTCGAGATGTGGTTCTTGTATCCTTTTGCATGCACATTCACGCGCGGTAGCTGACTAATTGGGCTTCCGGCAGTTGATCCTGACTTCCACCGGCGTCCCGGCCGCCGGCTCGAGGCTTCCCATCTTCACCATGGCCCTAGCGAAGTCGCTCGCGAACATTCCCCCGTTGCCAGCGTACTTGCGAACCAGCGCGTCCTGCGACCCGCCGTTGAAGAGCTCCTGGTCCGAGTGCAGCAACCCGCGCTGCTGCGCGAGGCCACGGAAGTACCCGTTGTCGAACGCGTCGGGCGTCTCCGCGTCCAACGGCGCGAGGCCGCTGTCCCCGACGCCGTTGGTGGCCGGGCACCCTTGCTGGAGCTGCGCGGCGAACGTGGCATTTACGTTGGCGTCCCCTCCGTTGACGCGGCCGCGGAACGTCTGGCACCTTGCGCGCCCGACCGTGTGCGCGCCGGAGAGCGCCGTCATGTCCCGAGCCGAGAGCCCCTTGGCCGCGAACGAGGCCAGCTGCGCGGCTAGGCTGGCTCCGGGGCCAGGGAGGTTGGCGTTGGCGGCGGCTTGGCTCGCCGTGCGGGAATCCTTGCGTCCCAGCTTGACGGTCCAGGTCGGCCCACCGAGGAGAGTCACGGCGTCGCGGGAGGCGAGCGCGAGGACGTCCGCGCAGGACACGGTGGCGTTGCAGGCCGCCTCCACCCGCGCCTTGACCGCGTCGACGACCTCGAAGCCGCGCAGGGAGCCGAGGTTCGGGCCGGCGGCCTTCTCGGCCGTGAGCCCCGGCGCGTCGTCCAGGAGGACGGAGCCGTCGCAGCCGTTGACGAAGCAGTCGTGGAAGAAGAGGCGGAGCACGGAGGCGCCCATGCGGGGCTCCGCGGCGACCGCCTGCGCCATCGCGGACCGCACCATGGGCTGCAACCCCGGGCACGTCTTGTCGTAGTACTTTGTCGACAGCACCGCCGCGACGCAGGCGGGACAAGAAACGGCCGCGAGGAGAGCGGCGACTGCAGCGAGCGAGAAGATCCTCGCGGGTAAAATGGCTGCCATGGTTAAACCGAGCTTCTCGTCCCCCTTGTTGATTTGTAGGTTCGGCGACGTTCTCGACGGAGATGGCTGTGCTGGGGACTGAGGAGTGAGCGAGAGGTTGAAGTGGCGGCAAAGGTGGTGGTATTTCTAGTTCTTGGACATGAATGCCAAACAGAGGCGGTATAGCTGGCTGGCCCTTGCCGTGGTCGGTTCACTGCTTTCACGCGGAATGGGCAGCGTTGTGGGCTGAACCGATCACGTCTCTCTTATCTGGCCGCCGACACGACTACACGAGCCAGCTGACGGTTCACTGGCCTTCTACGGAGTGGAGATCAGAGCAAAATGTCGCTTCGCTTCTACGCCATGCATACATCCATCCGTCGTGCTCTGCTTCGTTTCTCTTCTCGGCCAGGAGCATCTCTACCCGTGTCCATAAACATTCAAAATAGTAAAATAACTGTCGTTTATTGGTTCTCTAAAAAAAATGTGTCGATCGGTGCTATAAACGCATTCAGTCTAAAAAAAATATTTTTATGGGGAGAGCCAAATATCGCCCATGCGCGGAACGAGAGGACGAACCAAACGACGGCATCTATCCGCACAGGAGCATTGACATGCTAAAGTTTCGGCATTCTAGCTGACCCTACCTTCTTCCTCCTCAACTCCATTCCTCCCGCGCCGCCATCAGGGACGGAGCTCCCATAGAAGCGTTGGTGTCAGCTGACACCAATAACTTACAGCGTTTCAGCTAATGGTCTTCATAATATTTGTATCTGACCCCGGTGAAAATTATTGACTGACCCCAGCCCAGCTGCAAAAGCCAAATTCTCAGCCCAATTTTCACCCTAAATATAATAAAATAGAGATTAACATGCGGTAGAAGACAACCCAAAAGGCCACAACGGAAGGATTAGACTCCCAGGCACATACGGTATACGTATACACGGCAGTATGCGGATCGGCCGGCGCGACGGGCGTCTCTTCACCTAACTCGGTCTCGTCTAATCGATCTCCAGACTCCAATTCCCCACTTCCAAACAGCCAAAGAAACTTTGAGAAATCTCAATCTCTCTCTTCCTGGTGGAACTACACCTGATCTAACCAGGTGATGCCAGCCGGCCGGCGGCAGCGACAAGATTTTTAATCCTCCGTCCGCGCAGGTACATCTAGTCTTCCCCTCGCTCACTCGCTGGATCTCAGTACGTACAATGTACGAGTGTGACCACAATCAAAATTGTAATTTCACATCTTGTTTCCTTGCCAAAATTGAGTTTTTCTCTTAAATCATTTAGGAGATTATGGACAGGTTTGTGGTGAAACGAACAGCACCACAAGGGTTTGATGCAGCAGAAATTTCAAGGCCTCTTAGACTTAGACAAGATATTCAGGGTCAGGGGTCGTCATTATCAAGGGCACCAAGAAGTAATGTATCAAAGCCACCAACACCTTCGATTCCAGCAGATATTGATATAGACGAACTTCCATATGATCCCGCCGATCGTAAAAGAATACACCAGTACACTCGGAATCCTCAGAAGCAAGATGACATAAGGCGGATGTATTTAACTAGGGGACCTTAAAGGCAGCAACCAAGTTTTAAGTATCCACAAAAGCTCATCGCAGGATCCCTACGAAGATTTAATCCAGATTGGTTTAAAGAATATCATGGTTGGCTAGAGTACAGTGAAAAGTTGGATAGAGTATTTTGTTTGTGTTGCTACCTATTCAGAGACTGCGTTGATGGCCAAGGTGGAAATGATACATTTGTTGTTGATGGTTGGTCTACTTGGAGCAAGAAAGACAGACTAGATACTCATGTGGGCGGGGTTAATAGCTTTCATAATGTAGCTGTTAAAAGATGTGATGTTTTAATGAATCAAGATCAGTCCATAAGAGTTGCCCTGCATAAGCAAAATGATATTAAAAAAAAGAAAATCGTATTTGATTGAATACTTCTGTTGAGTCAGCTAGATACCTTGTACATCAAGGTTTAGCTTTTCGCGGCAATGACGAATCAGAGGAATCAAAAAATAAGGGAAACTTTAAAGAGTTATTACGGACATTGGCCAATCAAAATGAGGAGGTAAGGAAGGTAATTAGAAATGCTCCCAAAAATTGCAAATGGACATGTCCGGACATTCAGAAAGAAATAGTGAGTTATTATGCAAAGATACGTAACAAGCATGACTATGTTTATTTCATCCGATTTATCTCTTGTTGTAATAAAATGACATTGCCTCTTGTATTTTACAGATAACATTGAATTATATTTTTGAAGATATTGGTGGTGATGTGTTTAGTTTGTTGATTGATGAGGCTTTCGATGTATCCGACAAAGAACAAATGGCTGTGGTTTTGAGATATGTGGACAAGCATGGACTAATCATGGAACGATTAGTTGGAGTTGTACATGTGAAGGAAACTTCTGCAACGTGTCTGAAATCAGCTCTTGAAAAACTGTTCATTGATATTGGATTAACATTACAGCAAGTTAGAGGCCAATGTTATGATGGGGCAAGCAACATGCGAGGTGAGTTCAATGGTTTAAAAGCTAAAATTCTGGAAGAGAATAGGTCGGCATATTATGTGCATTGTTTCGCTCACCAGCTCCAGTTAGTTATAGTGGCGGTGTCAAAGAGCAATGATGATATTGCAGATTTCTTCTACATGATCTCTACTCTCTTCAATGTGGTTGGAGCCTCTTGCAAAAGAAAGGACATGATTAGAGAGATGCATAGAGAGAATGTAGAAAAAGCCATAAGTAGTGGAAAAATTAGTACCGACACTGGACTAAATCAAGATCAATCACTTCAGAGGGCGGGAGAAACTCGTTGGGGTTCTCACTATAGAACTCTCTCAGGCCTTGTTCAGTTGTTTCCATCAGTTATTAGTGTTCTGAAATATGTAGCAAAAGATGGCAAGAGAAGTTCCAAGAAAAGTGAAGCACGTGGCCTCCTATCATATTTTGGAACCTTCGACTTTGTGTTCTATTTGCACATGATGTTACATATATTAGGGAGTGCCAACGCGTTATCACAAGCTTTGCAACAGAAGGATCAAGACATCTTGAATGCCATGTCTTGTGTGAAGTCAACAAGGAATGAGATGCAAAATCTAAGAGATAATGGATGGGAGTCACTTCTAGAGAAGGTATATTCATTTTGTGAAGAGCATGACATTCTCAAACTAAACATCCATGATGAATACGTCGATAGGCATAATACACGAAAAAAACCAATATGACAAACCTTCATCATTACCAAATAGAGTGTCTTAACCCTGTTATTGATTGGCAACTTCGAGAGTTTGATGAGAGGTTCAATGAAGTAAACTCAGCATTGCTTATTCACATGGCATCTTTCAGCCCAAAAAACTCATTCTCTGCTTTTAACTTCGAGAGCTTATTGAAGCTAGCTGAGTTTTATCCTGATGATTTTGATTCATCAAAATTGATGGATCTTGGTCATGAACTTCACATTTATATTGACAATGTGCGAGCAGACGAGCGGTTTGCAGATTTAGATGGTATTGCTGATCTTGCAAAATTGTTGGTGGAGACTAAGAAGCATCTTTGTTTTCCTTTGGTGTATCAACTTCTGAAGTTGGTGTTAATTTTGCCGGTCGCGACGGCATCAGTGGAGAGATGCTTTTCAGCAATGAATATTGTCAAGAGTGTTTTGCGGAATAAAATGGGTGAAAATTTCATGAGTGATTGTATGATTTGCTATGTGGAGAAAGATATATTTTCTACCATCACAAATGATGATGTGATTGATCTCTTTAAGAAGATTAAAGATCGAGGAGGGAAGCTCTAAAATGTGAGTCAAGTTTCACTTCTAATATTTTGTTGAATGTTATTTCTTTTCTATATATTTGTTTTGTATAGCTCTTGCGAGTATAATATGTTTTTCTGCTCTTTTTTGTAGGAAGTTACATCTTGAGTTCTGAAGTAGTCGATTTTGCGTATTTTGTTGGATGTTTAAACAATAGTAGTTATTATTTCACTCAATTCGTACACGGTATGACAATCCATTGAATATGTGAAAAATTATCATTGGCTTTGCAAAATTTCATTTCTATATTGCAGCATTAATTTACATATATTACCATGTGCCATCGTGGAATTATTTGCATCGCCATTCCATAGTTGTACATCGGACATTGGCTGCCTGACACCAGTGCCCATTTTTTCTAGCTTCGTCCCTGGCCGCCACCAGCCGCCATCGATTTAGGCCGCAGCCGCCATGCCCGGGTCCTCCCACGTCCGTGGACGCTCGGATCTCGCGCGGAAGGCCCAAATCGGTCACGACGGAAGCATTAGATTTGATTCGGTGTGGGGTCCAATTCGGCGTCGCCCGCGAGCTAGGAGACCGAATGCGGCCACGCCTCCGTCGTATCTTCATCCTCTTTCGATTTGGCGGTAAGTCTTGGGCCGAAGCATCTTTGATTTGTCCGGTCTTGGCGGTTTCTCATCGATTTTCTGTGTAGATGTCGACCTCGCTGATCATGGAGTTCTTCATGGACAACTCGTCGTCCTCCTCCTCCGACTCGAACCTCGAGGATCTTGTCAACGATGATGACACGGAGATGATGGTCATGATCCTCGCCGCCAAGCAGATCCAAGACAAGATCGGCTTCCTGCGTCGGCACCGCGGTTCCAAGTTCGGCCGCGCTTGCATCCCGCGGAACCGAGATCTCGGCCAGGCCATGCTCGTGCAAGATTACTTCGTTGAGGTATCGATTTACCCGTTGCATCTCTTTCATAGACGGTTCCGCATGCGCCGTAGTTTGTTTGTAGACATAGTTCAAGCTTGTGAGGCCAATTGCACCTATTTTACTCGCCCGAGAAATGTTGCCGGCACCATGGGATTTAGTGTTTACCAAAAAATCTTGGCAGCCATGCGTGTCATTGCGTTTGGCATCCCGGCCGACTGTACGGACGAGTATCTTCGCATTGGAGAAGATACCACCATTGCTAGTGTCTGGATGTTTGCCAAAACGGTGATCCTTGTGTTTGGACCTAAATATTTGTGATCCCCAAACAAAGATGATGTCCAAAGGTTGACAGCGATAAATGATTGCTAGGAAGTGTAGATTGTATGCATTGCCGGTGGAAGAATTGACCGAATGCATGACATGGGAAATATTATGGTAAAATTCATGATCCAACCATTGTGTTTGAGGCGGTGGCATCGGAGGACTTGTGGATTTATCATTGTTTATTTGGATTGACGGGATCACTCAATGACATAACCCTCTTGCATAGATCCCGTTGTTTGGAAAATTAGCTAATGGAGAAGTCTCGGCTTGCAACTTCAAGATCAATGGCCATGATTATACCATGGGCTACTACCTTGCCGACGATATCTATCCGGCTTGGTAACATTTGTTAAAACTATCCAAACTCCAATGAACAAGAAGGAGACCAATTTTGCAGAAGCTCAAGAAGCATGCCAAATGGACATTGAAAAAGCTTTCGGTGTTTTGAAAGCAAGGTTTCCCATTGTTCGGGGCCTTCTCGTTTTTGGAACAAAAAACCCTCCGCAATATCATGACATGGTGTATGATTCTTTACAATATGATCATCGAACAAGATCATCGAAGATAAAAGAGATTTAAATTTAGAGTTCTTTTATGATAATGTTGGGACCTTGTGCAACCACAAAAAAACCCCGATTGCATTCAAGCTTTTGTTAAGACCCATAGGCAAATTAAAGATGCAAGCACTCATCTTCAACTTAATAATGATCTCATCGAGCACCATTGGATGCTAGCCGGCAAAAAGTGATGTCCTAAAATCATTCATTGTACTTGTAAAACTATTTATGTAATTTGAATCATTCATTAATTTGTTACATTATTTGATTTAAACAATTTTTGTAATTTGATCCGTTGAATATTGTAATTTGAATGATTATTGTGTGTTAAAATATTGGTTATATTCCGTTTATGACGCATTTGCTGTTGAAATAATATTTATGGGCTGATCTGCAGTTTAATCCATCGAGCAGTCCCGTAAATCAAAACTATAAAACAGAATATACGTATATTTTATTTTGTAGTTCTGTTTTATAGAACGCCGTCTATCGCAACACGACGAATCGCTTATTCAGCATATCAAACTCGAATATTTACGATTTGCTGTTTACAAAACTGTTAGAGATGCTCTAACGGGAGCTGCGAGACGGCGCTAGGTTAAGTTGCCAAGTACCACGCGGAACTAAGACAGCTCACTTGCAGGTTTTGCGTCGGTCGACAGGTTCCCTACGCGCCACGACTGCTAGCCAGTAGTGGCGCTACAGTGTATGCCGATGCAAAACAGCGCTAGTATGCGGGTGCGCGTGCATTGCTGCCGTTCCAGTGGAAGCTTCGCGTTGTGGCGGCGGAGAGTCGAACCGGACATGTGCGGGCACACGTGATGGGGCAGATTTTATTCCGCCTTTCGGTCCATATTAATTAATTTGGATTGTTAAATTTTAGATAAACCTATATACTAAATAATGTATAGATTTATTCAAATTTTGACAACAAATCAATTAATATGGGTCAGAGGGAGTACTTGAATGGGCGAGGAGCAGTCGCGCGTGGACACTGGTCTGATTAGGGTAATTCCAATTCACCGTTTGCAGTGGTTAGAGCATCTTCAGTGTTATATTCGGGTTTATAGCGCGCGTTATACAGACACAGCACGCGACGGACACAACGCGCGACGTGATGAGAGCTTCACCAGGTGTTGTAAACCGTCGTGTCAAAATGCTGCATTGAATTGGCTCTTTTGCAGATGCGCTAAAATGCAGCCTAAATCTTTCTTTACACAATTGCAAATGTAAATAGATCAACAAAATGTAAAAATAGACTAGAAATATTAATATATTGTATAGTTTAACAGTACAATCGAATTTAAAACTAGACTACTAGAACTAGACTAAACTAGAACTAATCGAGCTTCCAGTCGGAGGAGTCAAATGTTGTGGACGACACCGGAGTCGACAACGAGTCGTACTCCAGCGAGGAAGAGTCGACGGTGATGGTCGACGGACCGGCGCCATTCTTCTTCTCCATCTTTTTCCTCACGGCCTTTTCCTCCTTCTCCTTCTTCTTGGCCTCCTTCTTGGCTCTCCTCGCCTCCCGCTCTTGCTTCTTCGCCACCTTCGGTGCCTCCTTCTTATCTTTTTTGTCGGTGTAGAAGGCGACCTCCGCGGCCACGTCCTCAATTGTGGTAGTTTTTGCAGTTTTTTCCAGATGCGGGAGGGTATTCTTGCAAGATTCCAGTCCACATGTCATCTGTGTCAACTCAAATTCGACGAAAAACATCAAATTGGACTAAATCGAACCCAATTCACAAGTACACGGGCAAAACTCAGCAAATTCCAAGTACGAGAACTAAATTAAGTCAGACTGACAAATATAGGAACTGTTAAAGTATTTAACTCACTAACTTACTTCGATACTTCAGTTTTCAACAGAGTTGCTAAGCACAGTGTTTGCTGCACATTTAAAAATTAAATTTCCTCTGAAGCAGGCTGGTCTATTCCCTCAATATCCACTCATCGGACTCACGCATCACTATCCCCTGCGCGTACAAGCAGCATGGCAAGCAGGTCTATCTTGCTGGACGGATTGCGGCATCAGATGCATGACGAATAAAAGTATGGAGTGTCTGTCTACTGCCTGCTTAATGGAGAGCTAGCTTTACGTACTGAATTTGCTAGGGAGTTGTTGCTGAGTCATAACCAAAGTTTCCCTGGATATTCCTCTAGAAATCTTTCGTTTTATACGGACTGATAGTTTGAGAAATTGCAGTACATTAAATAGCAGCAGAAATACAAATACATCTCTGAATTTCTTTCTCTTCCCAACCCGCTGGCCCTAAATCTCCTGGCTACACTGCTGCTACCTTTTTCTGTCCCTCGTTCACATGTCCAATTTCAGCACAGCAGCGCAGCTAGATTCATTAGTTCAACGAAAGTATTCATTGTAACCAATGACCCTAGATCCGAGCATGCGCGGTGAGGGGATCTGGTACAGAGCAACGGTGGGTCAGCAGTACGTGGTGGAGTTCGGAGATCTGGAAAGGTGTGAGCGGCGAGAAGGAAAGGCCAGCAGCAGGCCTCCTCGCTCCCTCGCGGGAGCCTGACCCAAAGTTCCCCTGGATATTCCTCTAGAAATCTTTCGTTTTATGCAGGCTGATAGTCTGAGAAATTGTGGTGCATAAAATAGTAGCAGAGATACAAATACATCTTTGAATTTCTTTCTCTTCCCAACCTGCTGGCCCTAAATTTCCAGGCTACACTTGATGGGATATACCGAGTGGGGTATACCTAGCAGGATGTTTTCTATTGAAACATACTTCCAGCGAGTGGGCCTGCAGGACGGCGACTGGATCACGACTTATGAAAGAGCCACGCGACTGGAAGCTGAAGGCCCAGAAGCGTAGCTAGACCCAGTCGGATTAGGTCAAAACTCTCCGAGTCCTTATCCAATTCGGTTGTAGATTTATAAACTATCCATATATAAACCTCCCTAGGGTATGCATAGCACTTATGTTCTATCAGATACCCCATTGACTTGCCGCCTAGTCGTCGAGCTCGCCACTTGTAATCTCATGATAATACAATCTAGCAGGAGTAGGTCTTTACCCTTCGGGGGCCGAACCTACTAAAATCTTATGTCTTCGTCCTTATCTCGCACCGCAGATGGCTGGCCGCCATTGCCTTTCGTTCTACTACTCGCTGCCAATCGCAGCATCTGCCGTGGCCATTCCCACGACAGTGGCGCCCACCGTGGGGCCTGCCCGGTCAGGCCTGAGTTCTGCGGCGAGACCCTACCTGCCGATCAACCGATCGATCGCCACCGGTCGCATGATCGCGTAAGGCGAGATCCTTCAGATCTTGCCTAGCAGCTACGTCCCGGCGTCGCGCACGGTCACGCACAGCGTCATCATGCCAGTCGGATCCATCAACATCTTCGTCAGCTTCACGGATTTCATCGTCTCTGAATATTCGGCGCTCATCGGCGAGTCGCCGCCACGCGATCGTTGCGTCTCCAGAAGGCTCCATCACGCGAGTCTCCAACGTTGGGGATTTCGAGGATCCATCCATCCTCGGGATCTTCGACTCTGACTCCGGGTCGGAGAATTCCGGCGACCTCCATGCCGGATCCGGTCGCTTCATCGCGACCTACATGGAGAGCGGCACGAGCGCCCCGCCAGACCCCTTCTCCACGCCGATTCCGCCGATCGCGACGGCGGGGGAGTCGAGGAAGCCCGCCTGTGCCTGGATGAGGCGGTGCGAAAGGAGCAAGCCGAGCGCGATTTTTTTGTCTCGAGCAGACCATGGCGCAGGAGCTATCGCTCTACCACCAGCGCCGCATCAGGATGCGCCTGAACCCTACCATTCAGGGTCGCGCCCTGAACTTCGACGAAGACAACAATCCCGCTCGCGTGGCCGAGCGGGTGATCTGCGAGAACGCACCACCAGGATTTAGCGCCCGTCCGCCACCAGGAGCACCAGCGAGTGGAGCTCCCCACTGCCACCTGGCCGTGTGCCTCCTCTCAACCAGCCGAGAGTTCTCATCTCTCCGCAAGAGCGGGACGTGAATGGCCTCCCGCTGTACTCCACCCCGATGGACAACGTCATCGTGGGGCAGGCAGTGGTCGCCAACCTCAATGTCACACGGGAAGGCGCGCTGCAAATCCAATATGCCAAAGCCCTACTGGCCAAAGCCGTCGAGCAGCAAGTCACAGGAGCCGACTCGCGGGGGCGCATGTACTCCCGCTCCTCCGGAAGCAGGGCGTCCTCGAGCGTCCGCCCATCAATGGCAAACACCCTCAACTGCCGACCCCCCGATACCCTGCAGCACAAACCACGGGTCGCGCACCCAGCGCTCTCCACCAGTGACCTGCGACTGCTGAACAACACGGTCGCCACCAACGGGTAGTCGGTCGACGCGTGAACCCGCATCATCAACAACCAGAGCTGGCGCGC
This sequence comes from Avena sativa, assembly GCA_916181665.1. Taxonomy (NCBI): domain Eukaryota; kingdom Viridiplantae; phylum Streptophyta; class Magnoliopsida; order Poales; family Poaceae; genus Avena; species Avena sativa. The sequence continues at coordinate 35,768,321 of OV702298.1, read as the reverse complement.
ACGCCAGTCCAACGACCTAAGGCACACCCTTACCAACTGCAACGATAGCAAGCCAAGAGGCTCCCTCAGTAGAGTTGGCCCCTAGTGCTTCGGACCGATGATTTGAGGCGAGAAATACCCGGTGAACTTCAAAGCGCCGAAGGAGATCGAAAAATACGATCCTACGTACAATCCAGCTGTGTGGATGGACACATACCTCATGGCGATGGGAATCGCCTGCCACACCTACCTTTTCGCCACTCGCTACCTTCCCCTGATGATGGAGGGAGCGACTCGGTAGTGGATCAACACCCTCCCCGCGGAGAGATCGACTCCTGGGAGGACATGTGCGAGGCCTTCGTTAGGCACTTCGAGCGCTCCTACACCCGCGCCACCACCATCGAGGACCTGGAGCGATGCGTCTAGGGGCCCCACGAGTCGACCCGCAACTAGGTCCAACGGTGACAGGACCTATGGATCAATGCCGCCGGTATCCACCCGGACACAGCGATACACTGCTTCAAGAACTCGTGCTGATACGAGCCACCGGTCGCCAAGATCAAGCGGGTGTACAAGACACTCGACAACATCCCTGACCTCCTCGAGATCGCCAAGCGGTACGCGGAGGAAGATCCGAACAAGGAAACCGACGACGAGTCGGGTGGGAATCGCCGTCCAAGCGGCCATGACAACGGTAGGCAATGCGAGCTGCGCTACAACAACACTCGCCTCACTGGCAAGCGCCAAGGTGACGGTCGAGTCGACTTCATCGCCAACGTCGGCTACACGCCACGTGACCCCAAGATCTTCCGCCGCGATGGAGGCAGCACCAGACGACGAAACTACAAAGCAAGGCCGTAATTCGACCCTGCCGCCCTCCTCAATCAACCCTGTGTGTTCCAAAGCTGGGAGGGGAAGCCCGCCATGCAAAAAACCGCCGACTGCCACTCTCTGAAGGAGATCGAGAAGGCACGGTGCGTAAGGGAGGACCCCAACAACAACCCGCCAAATGGCGGGGCATTTGGCAATGACGTTGGATCGCTTCACACCTTCACCGGGCTCGGCATCCAAACGCGAGAAGAAAGTCCTCGCCCGCGCCGTCTCCGTCAACACGATGTCCCAGGTCGACATCCCTCGCTTCCTCAACTGGTCTAAGCAACACATCACATGGAGCCGCGAAGACCACTCGCCAAGGATCGAGTACCCCAGGCGAGTCGCCCTGGTAGTCAAGCCCAAAGTGGGTGACTACTGGCTCCCCAAGACGTTGATGGACGGCGGGAGATCCATCAATATGCTCTACCTAGACACATTCAGGCGACTAAGGTTGCTGAAGTCGATGATTGAGTCGACCCTCACTACCTTCCACAACATCGGCCCCGGTCGGAAGGCGCATCCGATTGGCAAGGTGATGCTGTCAGTCACCTTCAGCACACTAGCCAACTTCCGCACCGAGCGGATCGTCTTCGAGCTTGTGAACTTCAACAGCCCCTACCACCGCATCTTGGGGCGGCAATCATTCGCCAAGTTCATGGCAGCACCGCACTATGCGTACAACATGATGAAACTCCCACGGCCATGTGGCACCATCACCGTCCACGGCGACCCCGACATGGCCATGAAGTGGGAGGAAAAAGGCGCACATATCGCGGACATCGTCATCTCCGCGGAGGCCAACCACACAGAAGAGCTCGCCAGATACGCGAACGGGGTCGACAAAGATGACCCCACAATCCTGAAGAAGCCCAACGCGGAGAACGTCGGGTCGATCGTGACATGGTTATACCCTACGGGTACGTAACTTCAGCATACCCGGTCCAGCCCAAGGAAGGTCCACGGCAAATATACGCTGGCCCATGAAGATTTTCGGGTGGCCCAGGCCCATGACGCCTTCGAGTCCTTGGAGAACAAGACTAGAGTTTGAATACAACTTGTAACCTACTTGTATCGGCACCTGAGACCTAGCCTCCCCATATATAAAGGCTAGGAGGGTCCAACGAGAGGGCAGCTACTAGATTACGACATACACACCTCCACGCCAGATCTAATCTGCGCACCCCTGTAACCTTCGGTTCCGCCGTAATCAAAGAGCAGACAAGCAGGAGTAGGGTTTTCCCTCCGGGGGCCTGAACCTGGGTAAATCTCGTGTCCCCTGGTTGCTTGTCTGTTAACCGTGCCACGATCTCCAGCATCCCCATCTTCTCCAAAACCCAAGTCCATAACAATGGGCATTGACGAGATCAAACCTCGTCAATTGGCGCCGTCTGTGTGAACTGGGGCTGCTGATTGTGCGGTCGTGACGGTTCCGACCCGATCAATCTACAACTCCTCGGCGACGGAGAATCACCTCCTCTTCGGCGCTTTCGACTTCACCGCCCACTCGCCGGATACCATGAAGGATTTCGAGCCCGTAGGCGACGGACTCGAAATTTTGTTCGGGAGCTTCTGCTTCTAGGTGGGACAAACTGGCACCCTCCGCCTTCCTGAGCGGGTGCCCGTGCCGTCCATCAGGCCCGCTTCGTGGGCTCCGCACCCCGTGCTACGCACGTCACCATCAATAGATGAGTTCTATAGCAGCAGCTGCTGCAACTCCGATCTGTGCGATCCACCTTCGGATGAAGGGACCTACGGTTCCGGATCCGAAAGCTGCGGCAGCAGCCAACCAATTTGCAGACGCTATCTGTGCGCCGCAATCATCCAAACCGACGAGGAAACACCTAACCCGCCGCCCAACCCCAACCCGCAGGACAGAAACGGTGAAGACGGGGAAAACAGGGGCCACCTCATCCAACTTAGCAAAGAAGGATGGGCCGAAGCACGCCGCGCCGTCGCAGGCGAAATAGTCCTACCTCTGGACTCCCCACGTGATCTGCTGATGGCGTACCACTACCTCCTCATCGAGGAGCACAAGAAGCAAGTCAAGATGCAGGAGACGCTCGACAAACGCAAGAAAGCAGCCTCTGAATCCAGTGCGCGACGAGCTGCGCTCTCCGCCATGGGACCCGGCTCTAGCACAAACGGAAACCAGGGAAACAAGCACCGCTCTCGGATGGAAAACCTGGACCCGAAGGAACGGCGTGACGTGACCCGAACCCTCCACACATCGTTCATGGATATGGACGCCGACGGCAACATCACTCCGAAGACGCCATAAGCTGCGATCATGGCAGCCACTGCGTATCTCGCGGCTCACCCACCTCCGGAGGGGGACCTGAAAAGGGCCATGCATAGGTCCGCACTCACCGGATTAGGACTAATTGGAGCTGCGCTCCACGAAGACGCTCCTACGGAGCCGAAGAAGAAAGCTCCGGCCAGGCGCGATCGGAGCCCCACTCCCTCATCCGAAGATGAAGAAGAACACGATCTTCCTCGAAGGAAAAAGAGCTCGCACCGCCATAAACACGACTACAACGCCAGAGACAGGCTTACACAGCGCAAGATCGACAAAGCACGCGCAAAACGCGCATGCTCATCCGAATCTGAGATGGATGAAGACGAAGGAGAGCTCTGCGGGGCTCGATGCTTCAGCAGATCCGTCCGGCGAACACAGATGCCATGCAACTTCAAGCTTCCTTCGGATACTCCGAAGTTCAACGGCACGCAAGATCCAAAGTCCTGGCTCAGCGACCATCTGTCATCCGTCAAGCTTCACGGAGGCAACAAAGAAACCGCCATGCAATGCCTTCAGCTGCAGCTGACAGGCGCGGCGCGGGTCTGGCTTAGCAGCCTATCATCAGGATCCATCTGAAGCTGGGAGGAGCTCGCTTATAGCTTCATCCAAAATTTCAAAGGCACCAGCAAAAGGCCCGCCTCAATCGAAGAGTTGCGAGCCTGCACTCAGAGAACGGGTGAATCTATTCGCTCGTACATACTACGCTGGTCTACGACCAAGAACTCCGCAGCACACATCTCCGAAGAACGGGCCATCGACGCCTTCAGGGATGGCGTCAAACGCCCAGACTTCAAGGAGAAACTTGGACGCGTAAAGCCCAAGACACTCGACCAACTCATGGAAATTGCCAACAGTTGGGCAGACGGCGAAGATTGCATCCAGCGGGCGCAATCAGATGAAGAGGATGACTACAGCCGAAGACGCGAACGCCGCAGCAAGAAGAGACTGCGCGTCTACGAGGACCGTGACGGACCCGATATGGTCGCAGCCGGCTACGCCGACCGCCGTAACGACATCAGCCGCAACAGCGGAGGATACCGCAGCGGAACCTTCCGCGACAACGGACGACCAACGCAGTCGTGGCAACGCCGCGACCGCGATAACGGACCTTCAGCATTCAACAAACTTTCGGGTCCATGCACCATCCACTTCTACATCGGCAAACAAGATGGCAAAAAGAAAGCTAGCCACATGCTCAAGGACTGTCGCGAGTTCCAGAAACTCAGCGAAGGCATGATGCAGATGAGGCAACAAGCTCCAATCCCTGCATTCAGAAACGCGCCTGTGCCAGGCGAAATAGCACACGGAGCTCCTCCACCGCCGCCTATCGGAAGCCCACATCAACTAGCCGCACCAGCGCAAAACAACGCCGGGGTCGCATACCCCCCACCAAAAGGAGCACTCAATATGATACAGAAGGGACGTCCCACCAACAGGGTGCATAAGAAGATCACCCGACAAATCAACATGGCCGTAACAACTTCGCCTGCAATCCCTAAGTACCTCAGCGGATCGGAGTCCTGCATCACATTCACTCGCGCGGATCACCCTTGCCAGATCCCTCGCCCAGGTCATGCTGCCCTGGTGCTGGAGGCGCAGATCGGAGGCTTCGAGATGAGTCGCGTGTTCATGGACGGCGACAGCGGCATCAACCTAATGTTCGCAAGCACTCTAGCAGCTATGCGGATCCCGCAATGCAGCCTAGAACAATCAGACACAACGTTCCACGGCATTGTCCCAGGGAAGGGCATCTTCCCCCTGGGCAAAATAGGGCTCGACGTCATCTTCGGGACACCGGATAACTTTCAGCAGGAGCGCCTAGAATTCGAAGTGGTGGACTGGCCATCGCAATACCACGCTATCCTGGGACGTGTAGCATTCGCAAGGTTCCTGGCCGTCCCACACTATGCATACCTACTACTCAAGATGCTAGGACCAAGGGGCGTCATCACAGTCCACGGGAGCTTCACCCGATCGGACCAATGCGACAGGGATTTCAACAAAATCTCCCAGTCTTTCGGCATGCAAGACGAGCTTGTAAGGCTCCGCGAGGTGACGGACAATGGGCTACCCCCAGTCACCAAGCAGAACGCACCTGACATGTCCTTCGACTCCACCATCAACACCAAGAAAGTGCAGATCCATCCAACGGATGCCTCCAAAACAGCGCTTATCTCCAACGACCTCAGCACCGCATAGGAAGGCGCGCTCGTCGAATTCCTCCGTGAGCACTGGGAAATCTTCGCCTGGTGTCCTGCGGACATGCCAGGAGTTCCCAAGGAATTCGCCGAGCACGCACTCAATGTCTTCCCAGACACCAAACCAGTCAAGCAGTCCATCCGAAGACTGTCGGAGCCACGAGCCGAAGCTATCGGCAAGGATATCAACAGATTACTCGCAGCAGACTTCATCTGGGAAATCAAGGAAAGCGAGTGGCTGGCAAACACAGTGATGGTCCCAAAGAAGGACACGGACATCCTGCGGATGTGCGTGGACTTCACATCACTGAACAAACACTGCCCTAAGGACCACTTCCCTCTCCCTCGGATCGACCAGATCATCGATTCGACTGCAGGTTGTGAGAAACTCTCCTTCCTCGACGCCTACTCAGTCTATAACCAGATTCGACTCAAGATCGAAGATCAAGAGAAAACGGCGTTCATCACACCGTTCGGAGTTTACTGCTACAACACAATGCCCTTCGGGCTAAAGAACGCGGGTGCCACGTACCAGCGATGCATGCAGGCCTGCCTCAAGGACCAGATCGGTCGCAACGTCCAAGTCTATGTCGACGACATAGTCATCAAAACCAAGGAGGCAAGAACACTTATCGACGATCTCCGCGAGACGTTTGACAACCTCGATCGCTACAGGATCAAGCTCAATCCAGAAAAGTGCGCCTTCGGCGTCCCCTCAGGTCAGCTGCTCGGGTACTTCATCTCTCAACGAGGGATCGAAGCGAACCCGAAAAAAATCAAAGCTATCATGACAATGGAGAAGCCGAAAAACCTCAAGGGTGTTCAGCAGCTCGCAGGGCGAGTAGCAGCACTAAGCAGGTTCATCAGCCGCATGGGCGAGAAGGCCCTACCATTTTACCAGCTGCTACGCAAGGCAGACAAGTTCGAGTGGACACCAGAAGCCAACGACGCATTCGAAAACCTCAAGCGGCTCCTCTCCACCTCGCCAGTTTTGGTCACGCCAAAAGAGCGCGATCCCCTGTTGCTGTTCATAGCAGCCACACACCAGGTGGTCAGCACAGTACTCGTGGTCGAACGACCCGAAGAAGGCAAGACCCACGGGGTACAACGCCCAATTTACTACCTCAGCGAGGTTCTCACTCCAACAAAACAACGGTACCCGCACTACCAGAAGCTGTCCTACGGCGTGTTCATGACGGCTCGACGACTGAGCCACTACTTCCAGGAACATCAGGTGATGGTCGTCAACGAGGCACCCCTCAACAGCATCCTGAAAAACCCAGAGGCCACAGGACGCGTGGCCCTGTGGGGCGTCGAACTATCACCCCTGGACATCATCTATGAGAAGCGACACGCAATCAAATCTCAAGTCCTTCCGGACTTTCTGGTGCACTGGATGGAGCTGCAGCTGCCTGACACCCCAGACATGTCGCAATCCTGGACAATGCATTTCGACGGCTCCAAACGCGAAGCCGGAGCAGGGGCAGGAGTCATACTGACCTCTTCGCAAGGTGACAAGATGAAGTACGTCCTTCGGATGAAATTCAGAGCCTCCAACAACGAGGCTGAATACGAAGCCCTCATCCATGGCATGAAGATGGCAAAAATATGCGGCGCAACGCGCCTGGTCATCTACGGTGACTCCAACCTTGTCGTCCAGCAGACGATGAATGAGTGCGACGCACACGCCGAAAACATGATAGCGTACCGCGCACTATACAACGCACTCGAAGGAGAATTCGACGGCTGCGAACTTCGGCACGTTGGAAGAGAGAGCAACGAGGAGGCCGATAGACTCGCCAACATCGGCTCCACTTGTGCAAAAGTACCACCAGGTGTGTTCCTCGAACAGATCTGCGTGCCATCCATCAAGCGGAAATTCCCCAAGGGATCACCCGAAGAAGCAGAACACTCGGGGGCTACGCTACCCGAAGGTCATGAAGGACCCGAAAAGTTGGATACCGAAGTCGCCATGGTCAACCTGATGCAGGTCATGGCAGTCGAAGAAACTTGGACACGACCATACCTCCAGTTCCTGATAAACGGAGAATTGCCAGACAGCCCGACAGATGCCCGGCGCATATCTCGTCGGTCAAAAGCCTTCACCATCATCAACGGCGAGCTATACAAACGCAGGATTACAGGCGTCCTACAACGGTGCGTCACTATCAACGACGGCAAGACCATACTCCAAGATATCCACGAGGGCATCTGCGGCCACCACGCAGGCAGCCGCTCCCTTGTCGCCAAAGCTCTACGAGCAGGATTCTATTGGCCAACGGCCATGAGCGACGCAAAGGACATCGTCCGAAGATGCAACGGGTGCCAACGGTTCGCCAACAAACCGCACGCACCTGGGTCCGAACTTCGACCCATACCCATAGCTTGGCCCTTTGCTCAATGGGGCCTTGACATGATCGGCAAACTGCCAAAATCCTCGAAGGGAGGACACGTCTTCCTCTTGGTCGCAATCGACAAATTCACCAAGTGGATCGAGGCCATGCCAGTCACCAACCAGAAGGGCAAAACCGCCGTCAAGTTCTTCGAATCCATTGTCTACCGATTTGGCGTACCGCACAGCATCATCACCGACAACGGATCGAACTTCATCTCCGAAGAATTTCAGGACTTCTGCGAAGGCCTCGGAATCAATATCACGTATGCCTCAGTAGCGCACCCGCAAACAAACGGGCAAGTGGAAAAGGCCAACGGCCTAATCGGCGCCGGCATCAAGAAGCGCCTCATGAGCTCACTCGAGCATAAAGCTGGAAACTGGACGAAAGAGCTATCGTCTGTCCTATAGAGCTTACGTACTACGCCAAACAGCTCCACCGGCTACACACCATTCTTCATGGTACACGGAGCCGAGACAGTGCTGCCAGCCGAAGTACGCCATCAGGCTCCACGAGTCGTCGCTTATAGCGAAGCCGAATCCACGGTTGCACTCGAAGACGCCGTCGACACACTCGACGAAGCACGGGATATGGCAGCAGCTAGATCCGCGGTGTACCAGCAAAGTCTCCGCAACTATCACAGCCGCCGGCTACGCCCCAGGTCCTTCGTCGAAGGAGACCTCGTCTTGCGACTCAAGCAAAAGCGACCGAACAAACTCGATTCGCCATGGGAAGGACCTTATGTCATCACCGAAGTCATCCCAGGTGGCGCCTATCGCCTCAAGCACGTGGAGTCTGGAGTCGCATACTCCAACCCGTGGAACGTCTCGCACCTGCGACGATTCTACCCATAACAGTGGGCAGTGTACCCCCCCTTTACTCTCAATAAGGCTTACAGCCAAGGCTACTCAGCCGAACCATGTACCTCCTTCATTACGATGCAAATAAAAGCTAAGTGTCTCGTCCCCAACCTTCGGTTGACCATTTCTCTGCAATTTTACTACATGCTACATATGCATTTGGGGGCTCCCCCCACCTCACGATTTCATCGACTGAGGACAAAACGTGTACACCTGAGTAGCTGACCACGTTAGGCAAACGAAAAGGGCATGTACTAAATCAAAGCACTACGTGCTCGGGGGCTCCCCCCCACCTCACGATTTCATCGACTGAGGACAAAACGTGTACACCTGAGTAGCTGACCACGTCAGACAAACGAAAATGGCACGTACTAAATCAAAGCACTGCGTGCTCGCTAACAAGCGAACCTTTACAACAAAGGGCACATACACGCCCAGCCGCAATATACAAATTTTACATCTATCTGTTTATTTTCAGGTCCTACCTACTCTGAAGAATAGCCTGAGCACGCTGCTCAAACAAATCTACAATCTGTTCGGCATACTGCCTTACAGCCGCGTAATGCGGACGCATATTCCACTCACCACCATCTGGTCGAGGAGGTGGCCCAGTCGCCACAGCAGCCAAATCTACATCAGGGCGGTGCACCCTCACAAGAGACAAGGCAGCCTTCACCCCTGCGACAAGCTGCTGCCGCACCAGCTCCTTGACATTGGTGGTACTCCAAAACTTCGCCAGAAGACCTGCAAGGGTCGTCGGCACGCCATCCAACGGAAACATGACGTGCGGCACCGAGGACAGCGACGTCTGCACCTGGCGGAGCACCCGCGAAACCTGGTAGACACGATCCTGCACCGTCGCCAGAACTATGGCGCGATCGCGATCCATCCAGAAGAAGCCGCCGGCTTCCATGTCCTGTTGAGTCAAGCAATTGACTCGAATAGCAATGCGCTCCTTTTCTTCCCTCGGAGCAAGATTCGCACATGCGAAAACAGCACAGAACAAGGGTAAGGCCAGCAGGCTCACCCGAAGAACCGAGCCACAGCTCGAAAGAAGGATCAACTTACATTGCAGCTGCTCGGACAGCCGACCCAGCTCCGCCATCAAGTACTCCTCTCTGGCTGCACTACGATCTGCTTTGGACTTCCAAACATCAGCGCGACCGCGCAACCCAAGCAAATCTCTCTCCAAGCTACGCACACGATCTCGAAGAAACGCGAGCCGCGAGGAATCATCCAATGATGCTCGCAAGGGCCTTTCGGATGACGTGTCAACCGGGTCAGCACCCGAAGGAACCTATAGCAGCAGAAAAAAGAAAGCACACAGACATTCAGCCAAGGGAAAAGCTCAACTTGGAGGAATTCATTCAAATAAGGCCACTGCGTGGCACAAGGATGGTGCTACAAAAAAGATATTTACAGCAAAAGTAAACTACATACTACCCTACATCTCCTATGCCTAAGGCGTAGGACACCGAGTCGCCTCAGAGCCAGACTGCCTAGCTTTGGCCTCGCCCTGCTGCCCCAGCGCGTACTCAGACAGCAAGTCAATGAGCTTGGGCCCATATCGTCTGCAACGAGCGGAGTAGGCGGCGAAGGCTACCTCTGATCCATCCGCAGCCGTCGGCATCCGAGAAGTGATCTGGGGCAAGTCCAGCTCCGCCCCAGCTGCCATGGCCATCGCCAGCCCGACGGACGCGCTGATGCCCTTCTGCTTGCGCTTGTACGCTGCAGGCGCTTCGGCTGACAGAGCCTCTGCCAGGGCACCCACGTCTTCAAGGGATGCGCCCTTCGGGAAGAGCTCCTGGTAGAAGCGACCAAGGACCTCCTTCGCCTTGGCAAGGGAGTTGACGACGGTGCTGCAGCGGACTTCGACCGCTACAGTGGCATCATCCAGAGCACTCCCGTGCTCCAGAGCACCGCGGTCGAACTCGATGCCTGCGGCATCTGAGATAAAAAGACGAATATATGAAGAAAGTTAACATAGAAGAAGACCCGCAGAAAAAGGAGCAAGTGCAAAAGCAAACATTCACCCGAAATAGCCTTGGCAGCAGCCATGAGCTTCTCTGCCGCCCCCCTCTCACGACCTACGGCTTCCTGCTGCAGACGCTCTTTCGCTTCGGCTGCCTTCGTCAGCTCCAGCTCAAGGCGCTCTTTCGTCTCAGCGGCAGCTTCGGCCTTCTGCTCCGATTGGCCAAGGCTCTTCTTCAGAGCATCAACCTCACGGAGAGAGTCGTTATGCTCCTCTACATTTACAACAAGCAAGTGTCAACAAACAAGACCAGGATAAATAAGCCAAGTACTATAAGGCAGACGAATACCTTGCAGCTGCCGCAGTTTCACCTCTAGCGTCAGGTGCTCCTCCACCAGCCGCTTGGCCTCTCGGATACAAGGCTGCAGGAAAAGGCAATAGCAGTAAGAGCAGGACTTGGGGGCTACGCCCAAAACAAAGAAGCAAACACAACATCAGCACACGAAAACGCCCGGGGTCTCCCCCCGTGACATGAAGCAGAAAAACTTACGTGCTCCAAAGGCAAACCCGCAGGCCCGCCTGCGAAATTTTGAGGCGCAACCACCAGCCTCTCCTGCACAGGAGGATCTGGAGCAGCGCCACCCGAAGTCGCCACCGTCTGAGGAGGGGACGATGCAATATTCGACTCCCCCATCATCTCACGCGCTCCATCACTAGAGCCGTCGGATGATTGTCTGCATACGCATCAATCAACATAGGCGCAAAAATAGCAAGGGAATAAAGGACAACAGTCCAACAAGAACACTTACGAGCCCAACGCGCTCAGGTCGAAGATAGGAGAAGCCCTCCGGGCCCTTTTCTCCTCCTTCTTCTCTTCCTTCTTCCGCTTTGCTGGCGGGTGCGGGGCAACAGCCCGCATAGGAATGGCAGGAATGGGAGAGGAAGAACCCCCCTGAACATCATCATGACGCTCAAGACCCCGAGGATTCCTGGGAGTTGGAGGAGTTGAAGCATCCGAAGACTCGCTCGAGCTCGGTGACCGCTCGCGCGTATGGTCCTCACTCGACTCGTAGGCATCCTCCGCCAGAGATCGCGCCGACGGAAGCTCGGACACGGAATCCACCACTTCATTATCCGGGGCATTCGGATACCTTTTGGGCAATGGTGGTGCCATGCCCGGCACCTTGAAGCTCTGCACAAGGAAGAGAAACTTTGTTAGCAAACAAAGGAAAAAGTACACAGCTGACAAAAATAAAAGGGAAGCACTACGTGCGCAAATCTACACCTTCGGCACGGCCAACGTCGAAGAAAAGGGAGGAGTCAGCGACTTCCCCGGGATTTTTTCGTCGGCCTTGAACTTCAACAGCACGCGAAGATCCTTGTCAAGGTCCACCTCGGAGATCTTCTCATTCGAAACCCTCGTCGGATCACGGCGCCCAGAGTAAAGAAACATCGGGTGCGCTCTCGCCTGGAGAGGCTGCACCCGACGCTCAAGAAACGTACGGATGATGTCGACACCGTTGACCTCCTTCTCAGGAATCAATTGGAGCTCCTCCACCCGACGATAAAGGGCCTCTATCTCTGCCACCTCACCGTCTAAGATCTGATTTTTCCAAGATCTTTTCTTCACAATCAACTGGGAAGGGTCAAAAGGAACAAGACCAAACTCTTGCCCAGGAAGCACGGAGTCACGGATGTAAAACCATTTCCTCCGCCAGTACTGGACAGATTCGGACATGGAGAAGGAAAAGAATTGGATATCAGGACTAAGAGAGATGATGAAACCCCCAATGGGATACACACCATCCGAACCAGACTGCCTCCTCACGGAATACAGCTTCCGGAAGAGGCCAAAGTGCGGCTCAATGCCAAGCCAACACTCGCAAAGCGTGATAAAACACGCAATGTGGAGAAGGGAGTTGGGAGACAGATAATGGAGTTGAACCCCATAGAAGAAGAGCAGTCCACGAAGGAAGTCATGGACTGGATACGAAAACCCATGCAAAACGAAGGTGACAAACATAACCCGATACCCAGATGGGGGACGGGGGATTACCTCATTGCCGGGGAGCCTCACGGCCGTCGTATCCTACGGAATCAGGCTCCACTCGCGCAGCTTGCGGAGATCGCTCTCCCGCGTCTCTGATCGCCGCCAGCCACCATCGGTGACACGAGCAGCGGCGGCGCCCTTCTTGCCTCCGGCGGCGCTGGTCCCCACTACAGACGAAGACTTCTTTGGCTTCCCCATGGCGCTACGGCGGTGGTGGCGTTGCCAATGACGAAGACAAAGGAAATGCGAAAGGAACTCTCAGCACGCAGCAAGAATCGCTCGAGCACAAGGAAGCAGTAAAACGCAAGAACTGGTGCGGTGAAAACAAACCACGATTTCACCACGGATTATAACAGAGAAGACGACGCACGCTGGCCGTCCATCGAGAAGACCTAACGCCAACGGCAGATCTGGCCGTACACGTGTCAGCACCAAAACAAACCGTCGTTCCCACGACGTCCACTACGCGCGGAAATCGAGGAAACGCCGTAATCATCTCCACGCCGCGCGTGACCGGTCAATTCAAAGTCAGGAAGTGGGACCCACACTTCGTCAAGTTAAGTCATCTCTGGCGCAGCAGACGCTTGAGGTCATCGATCGTCAGCACTGACGTCATCAAAAGCTATACTAGCACCAACTTCGGCTACACAGCTAAGAGTACTCACTCGAATCTATGATTCGACTAAATACTCGGGGGATACTCCTATCAGGAGCGCTGGCCGTGCACCCGAAAGACAAATGAAGACAACGCACTTCTCTGAGTCCTACGTCGAGTCTACGACTCCACTACGGACTCGGGGGCTACTCCCATAGGGAGGAAGGATTCAAGCATCCGAAAATTTTCGAGTCCTACGGACTAAACAGCTGAGCAATGCTCGCACTAAAGTCTCCGCTCGAGTCTACGACTCGAACAGATACTCGGGGGCTACTCCCATAGGGAGCGCTGGCCGCGCACCCTATGAAATCTTCGACTGCGTTCTTCCGGATCCGCATACAAAAACTTTTCGGCAACTCTGCCCCAATTAATGCTAAGTGAGTAACATCCTCCTTGGCCACCCGAAACACCTCCGCGGTGATAAACATTCGGATGCTGCATCTGCGACGCAAAGATAAGACCTACAGATATCATCTGATGGCCTGGCAACGCACCTGACTGCGCTCTGCTAGTATGAATCCGTACCAGCATGTACGATGAAAAATCCCGACGGACGCGTTGGGTACATCATTTAAAAACACTGGAATTCCACTCCTATAAGTCCTCCACGACCTGAGTCGAATTACGCCAGCATATGTTTCGGGTTCGAGTCGAGGGACTCGCACCTGAAGAAGATCGTGTTGTTTTGTCCTGAGACGATTAACTGACCCTGATCTGTCAGGTGAGTCAGGCACACGCATCAACAATCCCTACACATTCTCTTGAAAGACAGAGCTGCACCCGAAAGACTGAAGAGTCCTCAGCCGAATCTACGATTCAACTGATCACTCGGGGGCTACTGACATGGTTATACCCTACGGGTACGTAACTTCAGCATACCCGGTCCAGCCCAAGGAAGGCCCACGGCAAATATACGCTGGCCCATGAAGATTTTCGGGTGGCCCAGGCCCATGACGCCTTCGAGTCCTTGGAGAACAAGACTAGAGTTTGAATACAACTTGTAACCTACTCGTATCGGCACCCGAGACCTAGCCTCCCCATATATAAAGGCTAGGAGGGTCCAACGAGAGGGCAGCTACTAGATTACGACATACACACCTCCACGCCAGATCTAATCTGCGCACCCCTGTAACCTTCGGTTCCGCCGTAATCAAAGAGCAGACAAGCAGGAGTAGGGTTTTCCCTCCGGGGGCCTGAACCTAGGTAAATCTCGTGTCCCCTGGTTGCTTGTCTGTTAACCGTGCCACGATCTCCAGCATCCCCATCTTCTCCAAAACCCAAGTCCATAACAATGGGCATTGACGAGATCAAACCTCGTCAGACCGCGTTCGAACCCACCACGCACACCCGCACCGTCGAACTAGTCCCAGGTGACTCCAGCTAGACGGTCACCATTGGGACGGGCATGAGCCCGCATAGGAAAGTGCGCTCATCGACTTCCTCCATGAGAATCGACACATCTTCGCATGGAAGCCATCTGACATGCCAGGTGTCTCGAGGAAACTCGCCGAGCACAAACTAAACGCCGACCCCAAGGCGCGACCCTTCAAGCAATCACTCTGAACCTTCAATGAAGAGCGCCGCCGAGCAATCGCCGAAGAAGTGCAGCGTCTACTCGCTGCAGGCTTCATCCAGCCAATCAAGTACTCCAAGTGGCTGGCAAAACCAGTCCTGGTCGTGAAGAAAAACAAGACATGGAGGATGTGTATCGACTACACCAACCTCAACAACGCCTGCCCAAAGGAGCAGTTCGTCATCCCACGCATCGATTAGATTCTCGATTCGACTGCGGGCTCGGAGTCGCTGTGCTTCCTCGACACGTACTCTGGGTACAACCAGATCAAGATGGCAGTCGAGGACGAGGAGAAGACGGTGTTCATCACGCCATTCGGTGCCTACTGCTACACTGCCATGAAGTTCGGCCTCAAGAACGCCAGCGCGACCTACCAACGGTGCATGCAGGAGTGCCTCCCGAGCCAAATTGGCTGCAACATCCACGTATACATCGACGACGTGGTGGTCAAGTCCAATCGCCATAGCGACCTACTCGCCGACTTGGTCGAGACCTTTGCAAATCTGCGGAGGTACAAGATCAAGATCAACCTAGGGAAGTGCACCTTCGGTATACCCACTGGACAACTATGGGGGTACGTAGTCTCCAAGCGAGACATCGAGGCAAACCCCACCAAGATCGACACGATCGCACATCTCAGCAAACCCGAGTGCCTCCCTGACATCCAGAAGCTGGCTGGGCGAGTCGCGGCTCTCAGTCACTTCATCCCCCTACTAGGCGAGAAGGCAATGCCTCTCTATCACCCGGTGCGCAAGAACCCCACGTTCCAATGGGACAAGGAGGAAGAGGACGCGCTCAACGCACTCAAAGAAGTGCTACTCGCCGCACCGCTACTCGCCACACCCGATGACAAGGAGCCAATGCTCGTCTACGTCGCGATGTCCGAGCGAGTTGCCAGCGTTGTCATGGTCGTCGAGCGACCAGAGGAGGGCAAGGAGCACCCCATACACCGTCTGGTCTATTACATCAGCGAAGTCCTCACGAACTCACGACAGCGCTACCCGCAATACCAGAAACTGGTGTACGCGATCTTCCGAGCCCAGCGACGGCTACCGCACTACTTCTAGGAGCACTCAATCACGGTCGTCTCCTCCATGCCACTACAGGACATCATCCGCAACCGCGAGGCGAGGGTCGCCAAGTAGGCCGTCGAAATCGGCGTCCACAATATCAAGTATGAGCCACGCAAGGCAATCAAGTCGCAGGCTCTAGCGGACTTCCTCGCCGTCTGGGAAGAGGCACAACATCCAGAGAAGCTGCCATACCTCCACTACTGGCTGCTCCACTTCGACGGATCGAAGAATGCGGACGGTGCAGGGGTAGGAATCATACTCACCTCGCCCAAGGGCGACAAGCTCCGCTACATGTTGTACCTCGACTTCACCCCCTGCACCAACAACATGGCCGAGTACGAGGCCCTCCTTCACGGCATGCGAGCCGCAAAGGAGATGAACGTCAATCGCCTATGGTGCTACGATGACTCGGACCTTGTCGCCGTGCAAGTCGCTGGTACTGGCGACGCCGTCTCCCCGACCATGGCGGCATACCGTCAAGCGGTGGACCAGCTGGGAGGACACTTTTCCGGCTATTCTATCGAGTGGATCAACAGGCGCAAGAACGAGGAGGCCGACGCCCTCTCCCGCATCGGGTCAGCTCGACAAACACCACCCGCAGGCGTCTTCCTCGACATCACCCACAAGCCTTCCGTCTCTCCTCCAAAGGATATTGACCTCGGGATCCCGCTGCAACCAGAGCCTGCCCTGGTCGCCATGATCGCAGAAACAAGCGACTGGACCGCACCATACCTCGCCTACCTCGAGAGCGGGACCCTGCCAGTGGATGAGACGGAAGCATGCATCATCATGCGCCGCTGCAAGTCCTTCGTCGTCATCAATGGCAAGATCCACAAGCGCGGCGTAATAGGAGTGTTCCAACGCTGCGTGCAACCCGGGAAGGGCGCAAGATCCTACAAGACATCCACTCCGGTGACTGCGGCCACCACGCCGGCTCCAGGTGATACGTCCAAAACGTATCTACTTTCCCGAACACTTTTGCTATTATTTCTCCTCTAAACTTGTGTGATTTGGATACAACTAACACAGACTGACGCTGTTTTCAGCAGAATTACTTTGGTGTCTAGTTTTTTAGCAGAAAATCAACTATCAGGAAAAATCCCGAAAAATATGCCAAAAATCCTATTTCACCAGAAGATCCACGGAGCCAGAGTACGAGACGGAGTGGAGGCCTGGGGGGGGCCACACCCCTGCCAGGCGCAGGCCAGGCCTGACCGCGCCTAGGGGGGTGCGACCACCCCAGGAACCCCCTCGGCCTCCCTTCACCTATAAGAAGCCTCTTGACCTAAAAACCGAGGGGGTTCGTCGTTTTTACAAAAATAGTTCTGCTGCATCGCCACCACTAGAAGCCGCGATTCGAAACCAGAAACTCCGTTCTGGCACCCTGCCGGGATGGGGAATTTGGGGAGGATCGTCGCCATCGTCATCACCAACGCCTCTCCATAAACCATCAATGTTTCCCTCATCCATGAGTGAGTAATCCCCTGCTGTAGGCTATGGGGATGGTAGGGATTGGATGAGTTCTATCATGTAATCGAATAAGATTGTTAGGGCATGGTGCCTAGTATCTCTATTAGTGCTATTTGACTTTGTTGCAACTTGTTGTGCTTAATGCTTGTCACTAGGGCCCGAGTGCCATGATCTCAGATATGAACTTATTATTGAATCATTATGATAGTATTGTTTATGATCTTATCTGCAAGTTGTGTACACATATCATTGTCCGGATCCAAAGGCTCCGAAGTGATAGAAATTGGGACAACCGGAGGGGATGGCTGTGATGTGAGGATCACATGTGTTCAGGAGTGTTAATGCTTTGCTCCGGTGCTCTATTAAAAGGATCACCTTAATTGCCAGTAGTTCCCTAGAGGCCCGCTACCACGGGCTGGCAGGACAAAAGATGTTGTACAAGTTCTCATTGCGAGCACGCATGAATATATATGGAGCACATGTCTATGATTGTTTAGTACTTGGATGCTTATTCTTATTTATCTGCAATGCCCTAGATCTTGAAGTTACATGTTTAGATTCGTCCATGCAACGCCCGTCCATCCATCCATATGCCTACCGCGCTCATATCCTACTGTTTGCTACTACTGTTACTATTAATCTTGTTTTGCTGTTGCTATTGCTTTGCTGTTGCTACTAATAAACTTCTATGAGCAAGAACTATTTCTAGGTGCGGCTGAATTGACAACTCAGTTGTTAAGGCTTGCAAGTATTCTTTGGCTCCCTTTGTGTCGAATCAATAAATTGGGTAATACTATCCTCGAAGACTATTGCGATCATCTATACTTGTGGGTGATGCTACACTCAACATGGAGGAAGAGTGCTTCGTTGGAAACCCCAAGAGCAAGGTATGAAGAGTACAGCAGCAAGATTTCCCTCAGTAGAAACCGAGGTTATCGAACCAGAAGGAGGAAGGAAACGTCACACAGGTGTTGGAAGCAACATGGAGACCTGCACAACACAAACTCAAGACTCTGTCTCAACGAATCAGTGAGGTTGTCAAGCTCACCGGTTTGCTGTAACACAGGATTAAACGTATGGTGTGGAAGGTAATGGTTTGCAGCAAGTAAACAAGTAACAGTTGAAGATGTATCAATGGTAAAGATTGGACCGGGGTCCATAGTTCACTAGAGGTGCTCTCCTTAGATAAACAACATGGCATGAAGGGTAAACAAATTACAGCGAGGCAATTGGCAGGAACTGAGCAAGGCATAACAATGCAATTAATAGCCAAAAAGATCCTATAAGGTTGATTGGGCAATACAACAATATACATAGACCGTAATCCAACTGCATCTATGGCTAGAAGTCCACCTTCAGGTTATCATCCGAACCCCCTCCAGTATTAAGTTGCAAGCAACAGACAACTTCTTTAAGCAAAGTGTGTAAGGTAAACAGTCCACATGTTCCATGAACAAGAGACCGTTGTTTTCTCCCTAGTAGCAACAGCACATCTACAACCGAAGAGATTATTGTCACTTCCCTTGGAAACTAGAGGCATGAACCCACTATCGAGCATAAATACTCCCTCTTGGAGTCACTAGCAACTACTTGGCCAAGATAACCACTAGCAACGGAGAGCATGCAAGATCACAAACAACACAGACATGATAGAATCATAAAGATAGAACCATTAATCAAACCAACATAATAATCTCAACATCCATCGGATCCCCGCAAACACAACATGCATGATTACAAATAGATTTGATCTTGATCATGAACAGAGCTCACAAGATCTATACATGAAAGCACAAAGGAGGAGATACAACCATATAGCTACTACATGGACCCATAGTCCAAGGTGGAACTACTCACAAATCATACCGGAGAGAAGGCCTCCAGGATGATATCCCCTCCGGCAGGGTGCCGAGAAGAGCTTCAGATCCCCCCCAATCTAGGGACGATGGTGGCGGTGGCTACAGACGGTTTCGTGGAATATTGATCGGGTACTCAGAGTTTCTGCATCGGGGGCTTCTTATAGGCGAAGGGGGAGACCGAGGCGTACGCCAAGGCGGACAAACCCTAGCCAGGCGCGGGCTAGGCCCCACCCGCGCCTGGGGGGTCTGGCCCCTCTGGCCGGCCCCTCGGGATCTCCTCTGGACTTCTTGTTCCCCACGGAAAGTTATTGACTTTGTCCTTCGTCCCGTCCAATTCCGAGAATATTTATTTACTAACTTTTCTGAAACCAAAAACAGCAGAAAACAGGCATCTGGCACTGTTGCAACTTGTTAATAGGTTAGTACCAGAAAACATGTAAAAAACACCTCAAAGTATAGACAAGTAAAGCAAAGTAGATACTAAACAAGCATGGAGCATCAAAAATTTAGATATGTTTCCAACGTATCAGCATCCCCAAGCTTAACTCCTGCTCGTCCTCAAGTAGGTAAGTGATAAAAAGAATAATTTTTTAGGTGACATGCACCCTCACAATAAAGATCCAACCATTTGCAAACATTGAAAGCTGGGATCAAAGAACTCTAAACATGTGCATGAAAGAATGGAATTCTAACAATAGGACATAGTAATTATGCATGCAACATGGCAAGCTACAAACAAAGATCATGAATAACATGCATTGAAAAACATTTGTTTGTTTCACATACAGAAAACATAGCATAGTGGCAATCAGCTTGTCCCTCATAGAGTAGCAATATAGGTGCATAGGACACCTTAAAAGTTCACAAGGGTGACTACCAACAAGTAGCACAAGAACAAGTAATAACACAATATGCATCAATTAATAAGCTTTGGAACACTGCACACAGAATGACAACTATGCTCTCTTAATGGTGCCTAAAGGTAGAAGGTGGAGACTCAATAATGATGGAAGAAAGGCCCTTTTGTAAAAGAAGTAGGGATTACAAGTTTCAAAAAGAGATTCCAAAAATTATGGTACTTATTAGCTTTCAGCCCTCATTGCCCCTATCATAAGCATCTTGAAGTGGTTAAGGTTAAAGTGGCAAAGCTGGAGTATATGCTTGACAAAGTATAAGTTGGCAATCTCAAGTCCCTTGACTATGAGGGATACACCTCATGGATACTCAACTTAGGGCCCAGGCAAGTTCTTGTCATTGTAAGTATTTGCATATCATTGAGAACCACCAACGGGGTACCCCTTGCACATGGTACAGGAGCTTTCCCATAACCAAAATGACAAGGCAAGCAGACAATGAGCATCTCAACAATTCTTCTTATGTACCATGGGAATGTGGTGCTTTTTTCTCTCTTTCCTCTTTTCTCAATGTGCCTCTCTTTTTTATAATAAGAATTCTTCATAGATGTCACTATGGTGATGTTGCAAGTTTCCACCATGATTAGGCATGGCTTAGGCTAGCGGCCCAGGCGTTTCTCTAACACAGAATACAAACTCCATGGACTTACAAGTCCCACTTCATTTCACACCGGTAACATCCATAGACAAAAGAGCATGATATCAACGGAGTACAAAAAGTACAAGTGCAATGTTGAAAATGTTCCCCATGACAGCACGGTTCTGCTAATCCCAACTTATAAGTGCAATCATATACAACAAAGTTGCCTCAATGGTTCAAGTTTATTAGGGGCAAAGAATAAAATGTGTCATCAAGTTCGTGAGGGCTTTAATCACTAAGTTTTCACATAACAAAATAGTTTTTAATTGGAAGATAGTTGAAAACAAGAATATACTTGGAATGGTGTAACACACCATGCATAGGAGTTTATAGTGGACACTTTAACTTGGTTTCTTGGGAGTTGGAAGCATGAGTTGAACTTACTCATACAAGTGGAGGCTAGCAAAAGACTGGGAGCAACCAACTAAGAGAGCAATAACGGCCATAATTATGCAATGCAACAAAGCAAACTAATCAAAGCAAAGAGTGGTACGACAAGTCAAGGACTAAATGATCATAGAGGCTAATGGTGACTTGTCATAGTCATAACATGGTGTAAGCATGTGCCAAGTCAACCCAAGAAAAACATCAAAGGAGAATACCACAATACTATGCTTTTGCATGTTGAAACAACGCATAATTTCTTCAAGGCACACTAAGCAATCCCAATTGTTTGGAACAAGACATGCTACAACAATAATCACTAAGCATAATGCTAAAACAACACCTAGTCATGTCATGCTAAAGTCTAAGTCACAATCAATGCAAGCTCCTATTGCACTTCAAGCAAGAACTTACTACTCCTTTCCAAACACCAAGCAACCTTATTTGCAAAACAACACAGCGAGAACGGGGGTCCAAACTACTAAAGCAACCTAAACAAACTAAGCAAAGCAAAAGAAAACTAAGACGCTCCAAGAACAACACAACTGTGCATGAAACAATAAAAGTGAAGTGTCTAGACAGACCTAAGCTTTTTATTGATGACGAAGGGGATGCCTTGGGCATCCCAAAGCTTTGATGCTTGTACCTCTTGGATATTTCTTGGGGTGACACCATGGTGGCATCCCCAAGCTTGAGCTTTTTTCCATTCTTCATCTGATTGCATCATTCTCTCTCTACACCTGAAATTTTTCCTTCACACAATCTTCATTAGCAACATTAGCTTATTCAAAAGATATTAGACCGCTGGCAAAGCTTTTGAACAGCAAGGATTTTCACTAAAAACACAAGCTACTGAAGTAACTCCTTCAAATAAACTCAATTTACCTGAAGAGAGCTCAAAAAGGAATCAATAAGAAGCAAATACAAATAATGGCAGAAATCTGCCAAAACAGACCAGCAGGTAGAAACAAATTTTTTCGAACATCTTATGTTGCTCAAATCAAAAAGTGCTGAACTAACGAAAGTTAGCTAACATACTGGGGGATTTATTCGTACATTTTGAGATCAATCTGAGTTATAGAGACTCCTCACGAATGTTTTTGGTGGAGGACAGAAATCTGTTTCAGGACAGCAACTCCCCAAATCTTGCTTCCCTCTCATTAGAGGTCATTCTTGGCACAAAAAGCAAACAAAAAGTATAAGGAGAGGTTATTACTGAAGTAGTAACTTCCCAGACTCAAGGAAACTCTTGGGTTATCTCCCAACAAGTACTTTTCTTTAACGCCTTTAAGTTAGGCACAAGAAGCAAGAAGAATCAAGTATTTTCAAATAAAGAAGCATTAACATCAAATCTTGCTTTCAAAGGAGGAGAAAAAGCAACTTCTCTCTCCTCATAGGGAAGTGTTCAATACATTTCTTGAATGGAAATTGATATTTGATGGTGCCTTCTTTCATATCAATGATGGCACCAACTGTTCTAAGAAAATGTCTTCCCAAAGTAATAGGACAAGAAGCATTGTATTCAACATCCAAAACATAGAAATCCACAGGGACATAAGCATTGTTAACCATAATGAGAACATCATTAATACTCCCCAAGAGTTTCTTCTTAGCATTATCATTGAGTGGGACATTCAAATAATAATCTTCTAATGGTGGTAAATCAAGCATTTCATAAATCTTCCTAGGCATAATAGAGATACTAGAACCAAGATCACATGAAGCTTTGAGATCAAAGACATTCACTTGCATATTAATAATGGGTTCCCAACTATTTTCTACTTTCCTAGGAATAGAAGCTTTGTGTTTTAGCTTTTCTTCCTTAATCTTAACAAGAGCATATGTAAAGTGTAGGTAAAGGCAACATGCATATCACTAGCATCGGGACTTCTAGCAAGCTTTTGTAGGAACATAATCACTTCAGAAATATTGCAACCATCAATATCAAAATCAAACTTAGCATCACTAGTAGTAGGCTCACTAGGCTTAGGCATAGTAGGAGGAGGAATAGGGGCTACTTGTGGTTTAGTGGTGATAGTGCACACACTATTGTTTCTATCAATTTCAGCTTCCCTTTCCCACCTAGCATGAAGTTGAGCTAACAGCCTAACATTTTCATCAATAGTAACTTGTATGGCATGAGCAGTAGCAAAGGTGTTTTCCATAGTTTCAGGTTTAGCAGCCATTTTATTAACCAAGGAAGTTTGAGCTTCAGAAAAAGAGGATATATTTTTCTCAACAGTTAAAAGCTTTTCCTCTATAGTCTTATTGAAAGTGGTTTGTTTACTAATAAAGTCCTTGAGCATGACTTCAAGTTCAGAGGGGGCACTTCTAGCATTATTGTAAGAGCTTCCATAGGAATTGCCATTATTAGGAGGATAAGGCCTATAATTGTTGTTGCTACCAAAATTATTCCTATAGGCATTGTTGTTGAAATTGTTGTTTCTAATGAAGTTCACATCAACTTTATCTTCTTGAGCAACCAAAGAGGCTAAGGGAACACTATTAGGATCTAGAGGAGCTTTCCCATTAACAAGCATAGCCATAATAACATCAATCTTTTCACTCAAAGAGGAAGTTTCCTCAACAGAATTTACCTTCTTACCATGTGGAGCTCTCTAAACATGCCATTCAGAGTAGTTAACCATCATATTATCAAGGAGCCTTGTTGCAGCACCCAAGGTGAGTCCCATAAAAGTACCTCCAGCATCAGAATCCAACAGGTTTCTTGAGGAGAAGTTCAAACCTGCATAAAAAGTTCGGATAATCATCCAAGCAGTGAGTCCATGAGTAGGGAAATTTTTAACCAAAGATTTCATTCTTTCCTAGGCAGGAGCAACATGTTCACTATCAAGCTGTTTAAATTTCATAATATCACTTCTCATAGCAATAATCTTAGCAGGAGGGTAGTATTTTCCAATAAAAGCATCTTTGCACTTAGTCCAAGAATCAATACTATTTTTAGGCAAAGATAGCAACCATTCTTTAGATTTTCCCCTCAAGGAGAAAGGAAAAAGGCTGAGATTAATAATATATCCATCTACATCCTTATACTTTTGCATCTCACAAAGTTCAACAAAGCTATTAAGATGGGCAGCAGGATCATTAGAACCAGCACCAGAAAATTGCTCTCTCATCACAAGATTCAACAAAGCAGACTTAATTTCATAAAAAGTATCATCAGGAGTAGGTGGAGCAATATGTGTGCTTAGGAAATCATTGTTGTTGGTGCTAGTGAAGTCACACAACTTGGTGTTCTCAGTAGAGTTCATTTTGGCAAAGGTGGGCAAGCCAAAAACAGCAGCAGCTAGAGCAGGAACTATTTTTTTGTGTTTTTGAATAAAGAAAGCAAACCAAGCTAGACTAATTTTTTTGGGGTTTTTTGGAAAGAGGCAAACAAAACCAAGCAAAATAAACCAAGCAAACTAAAAACAAAGTAAAGAGAAAGGAAGTGAAGGACTCCCCTTGTGAAGACGTCCTTAGCCTCCCCGGCAATGGCGCTAGAAATTACTTGATGCTACACTCAACAGGGAGGAAGAGTGCTTCGTTGGAAACCCCAAGAGCAAGGTATGAAGAGTACAGCAGCAAGATTTCCCTCAGTAGAAACCGAGGTTATCGAACCAGAAGGAGGAAGAAAACGCCACACAGGTGTTGGAAGCAACATGGAGACCTGCACAACACAAACTCAAGACTCTGTCCCAACGAATCAGTAAGTTTGTCAAGCTCACCGGTTTGCTGTAACAAAGGATTAAACATATGGTGTGGAAGGTAATGGTTTGCAGCAAAGTAAACAAGTTACAGTGGAAGATGTATCAATGGTAAAGATTGGACCGGGGTCCATAGTTCACTAGAGGTGCTCTCCTTAGATAAACAACATGGCATGAAGGGTAAACAAATTACAGCGAGGCAATTGACAGGAACTGAGCAAGGCATAACAATGCAATTAATAGCCAGAAAGATCCTATGAGGTTGATTGGGAAATATAACAATATACATAGACCGTAATCCAACTGCATCTATGACTAGAATTCCACCTTCAGGTTATCATCCGAACCCCCTCCAGTATTAAGTTGCAAGCAACAAACAACTGCTTTAAGCAAAGTGTGTAAGGTAAACAGTCCACATGTTCCATGAACAAGAGACCGTTGTTTTCTCCCTAGTAGCAACATCACATCTACAACCGAAGAGATTATTGTCACTTCCCTTGGAAACTAGAGGCATGAACCCACTATCGAGCATAAATACTCCCTCTTGGAGTCACTAGCAACTACTTGGCCAAGATAACCACTAGCAACGGAGAGCATGCAAGATCACAAACAACACAGACATGATAGAATCATAAAGATAGAACCATTAATCAAACCAACATAATAATCTCAATATCCATCGGATCCCCGCAAACACAACATGCATGATTACAAATAGATTAGATCTTGATCATGAGCGGAGCTCACAAGATCTATACATGAAAGCACAAAGGAGGAGATACAACCATCTAGCTACTACATGGACCCATAGTCCAAGGTGGAACTACTCACAAATCATACCGGAGAGAAGGCCTCCGGGATGATCTCCCCCCCGGCAGGGTGCCGGGAAGAGCTTTAGATCCCCCCTGATCTAGGGACGATGGTGGCGGCGGCTACATACGGTTTCGTGGAATATTGATCGGGTACTCAGAGTTTCTGCATCGGGGGATTATTATAGGCGAAGGGGGAGACCGAGGTGTCGCCAGGGTGGCCAAACCCTAGCCAGGCACAGACTAGGGCCCACCTGCGCCTGGGGGGTCTGGCCCCTCTGGCCGGCCCCTCGGGCTCTCCTCTGGACTTCTTGTTCCCCACAGAAAGTTATTGACTTTGTCCTTCGTCCCGTCCAATTCCGAGAATATTTCTTTACTAACTTTTCTGAAACCAAAAATAGCAGAAAACAGGCATCTGGCACTGTTGCAACTTGTTAATAGGTTAGTAACAGAAAAAATGTAAAAAGCACCTCAAAGTGTAGACAAGTAAAGCAACGTAGATACTAAACAAGCATGGAGCATCAAAAATTATAGATACGTTTCCAACGTATTAGTGGGTCATCAAGACTATTTTCTGGCGCCGTTGTCGGGGAGCATAGCTTTATTTGTAAGTTCACTTGGATCTACTATTGTTCACTATTACTCCTTTGATCATGGGGAAGTCTCGTGATGGAAAGTTTCCTATTTTACCACCAACTACAAGAAGAGGTACAATCCTAAACATCTCTGCTGCTCTTGATTCACTGTCTATTATAAGTAAGCTTGTTACACCACCACCACATACACATTCTACACAAACTGCTACTACTGCTGAGTCTGAAACTGCTTTTGATGATCATGATGTTACTTCTACTATGCTTGATGCGAGTGGTTCATTAGGTCCTTTCCTAGATGCTACTATGGCTGGTCTAGGAAATACTAAACCGGCAGAAAATAGGTAACTGGCACTATGGCAACTTGTTAATAGGTTAGTAATAGAAAACATATAAAAATCACCTCAAAGTGTGGACAAAGCAAAGCAAAGTAGATACTAAACAAGCATGGAACAAAAAAAATTATACATACGTTTCCGACGTATCACATCCATACTTGAATACAACACATAGACTACACGCGTGACCTATGGAATATTCATTCATATAAAACTCAGGGAAAATATTAGTCCATAGGGATTGTCATTAATCACAAAAAACACACATAGGGGCAATTACCTTTTCATAGAGTAATGCCAAGCATATTATACGGGTTTTAATGAATCCTTATAGCGCAGCAAGATTTTTGTTAGGATGGATGATTCAAATGAGTAAGCTTTATTCCATGTCATGTAATCAACTCATAAGATTGCCTTTTAACAATAACGTATAATCATGTAAAATTGAGAGTGTGAGAGTTTGTCATGAAAATAATATACACTAAAGTATCTCAATTCTACCACATCAATAAGTCAAGACTTTTCAAGCACTACTTTTCTATTCACTGTTCTTCAAGAATTTAAGTTCTTAAGTAATTGAGAGCATGCCAAAAGTTTTAATTAGTTTATCGGGCTGTGATGGACACTCGTGGCATTACCAAGGTTTTTGTTCCTTTTGCATAATGATTACTCATATCAGCCAGAGGAGTGATTCCATCATGACCACAACTAGACGAGAATGCCAAGAATCTTACCCATTATAGCATTGCTGCTACATATGTTTAACCAATTCATAGCCGAAATCTAGGAGTTTCCTCCATGAAGATCGTTCGTAGGCTAGCGGAGTTGTTGGCATCCCATGAAATTTGACACACATAAAGCTATATCATTCTTATGATTCACAAGTCAAACTTTGGCATGCTCACAAAAACCGCTAAACATTAATGCAATTGAACAAATCTTTTCAAAGAGAGCTATCAAGTCAATCATTATTTTCTAGGAATAAGCTTGCAAGGCTAAACACTACAACACCCAAGCCTTCAATTGTGAGACTTTTTCTTATTACAATTGTTTAGCAAATTTTTAGGCAAGACTTGGTTAACTACAAGATATGGAACAAAACGTACCCAACTAAATACCCATGAAAACAAAATTTTACTCCAATATAAAGACTCACTCCACCAATATAATATCTTAACATTTCCTACTAACTAGCATAGGTTTCTCAAACTTCAAAAGTGGGTAGTCATAAGGCATACCTCTCATGATTGGTTCCACTTCTCTCTTCCCTTTTGATTTGTTTCTTGGAAACTCGAAGTCAATCACTCTCCTGCAAATACTGAGAGCCTCGAGAAGAATAGAAAATAAAAAGGGGGAAAATAAATATAAATGGACAAATCTTTTGTTGTTTTTGAGAGGGAGTTAAAGAATAGAAAATTGGTGGCAAAGCTCGGCTTGAAAATCTGAAAAAACGAAAATAACTAAAGATAAAGTGTTGGGGAAACCAACACGATTGCTTATAAACTCAAATAAAAA
Source organism: Avena sativa (assembly GCA_916181665.1). Lineage (NCBI taxonomy): Eukaryota > Viridiplantae > Streptophyta > Magnoliopsida > Poales > Poaceae > Avena > Avena sativa. Next base: position 35,740,170 of record OV702298.1, on the reverse strand, counting down.
TGTAACCTCGAAATAAAACAAATGAACACCAAATAAAGATAATGAGGAAACTTCCCCAAGCTTAGGCTTTTGCAATCCCTTGAAATAATTGAGGTGGCGGGAAAAAGTTGTAACTTCTATTTTCAAATTGAGTTGATAAGTTACTAGTGGTTTCTCGGAGGTTCAGGGCGAGATTATGCATCCCCTCCACAGTTCCTCCAAGTTCTTGGAAGTCTTGATATGTAGCGAACTGGGTTGGTGGCTGCTCCTCTTGATAAGGAACTTCTTGCTCCTCTTCTTGCTCCTCATCCTCGTCCAGAATCTCCTCCTCGGGTTGGTGTTGATCAACCTGCACATCATATAGCAAACTTCCTTCCTCGATAGAGAAAATACCATTAGGCAAAGGAGCAGGGTAGAGACGCCCAGCTCCTGCAATATGCAAGTAATAAACACCACCTCTCCTAGTGAGCATTCCACAAGCTTTTAAAGTAGATAAAGCAACGCGTTGCTCACCTAGAAATGGTTGCAACTCACCTAGGTTGATTCCTAGGGCATTGGCAAGCACGGTGATGACGCCTCCACCTGTGGTTGGTCCTTGTCTTTGGGAGGATTGGTGCTCTAAGTAGCGCACAAGAATTGCGCCCATGTTGAGTGACAAGTTGTTGTTGAAAGCAGGTTTTGTGAGGACTAAGATGTCATCCTCGTCGAGTCTTGTAAAATCATTCCCTGCCTGCAAGGTGTTAGCAATAACATAGAACAAATAGTGGATAGCATGATGCTGAATATTCTTCCCCTTGTTGACTCTAGAAGTGAAACTCATTCTATTATAATAATGATCTAGGGAAGGGTGCATGTCGGCATAAGATGTGTGTAAGGCATTAACATCATTGTTTGGTAAACTAAAACAATTGGACCATTCATCAAGTGATAATGAATAATTGGTGTTCATAAGTCGGAAGGAAATCATGTCCTCTCCGTGCCATGTTTTAACAGTGCTTTGCAAAGAACTTAAAAGTTCAAGAGTTAACTGGTGATAAGTAGGCACATCTTGGAATACAAAGTTTTGCAGGCTAACTCTATTGCAAAGTAAATTGAATTCATTAGAAATACCGACTTTATACAATATAACGGGACAAGCCCACTTGGTTGTCTTCACTTCTCGGTTCTTGATCCTGTCGAAGCGATCATGTTGGAGCTCATTCCTAAACTGTATCCCCATGCGGTTATGAGCTGCAGTGGCAGCCTGTGAGGAACTCGCAGCGGCACGAGCACGTGTTTGGCTCCTTGTTTTCATCTTCTAAAATAATAAGAAAGACAAAAATAAAACTTTTTGATCCAATAGTAATAAGAATAACATATTCCTCATCATAGCACACTAAAGAATCTCCTCAAAATAATAATCTAGGTAAGAGAAACATGGAAATTAGTTCATAGTAGGTCTCACCCTAGATTGATAATGACAACAGATCGGAGATGAATTTGCAAAAAGTAATTGGAGGATTGAAGGAGAAACATATTGTAGATCACTTGTGTGCGAGGAAATCGAACGAAATTGAGTAGAGATGAAGATCCCTTGAGGTTATTTTTTTATGAGAGAGTTTGGAGGTAGAAGAGAGTAAAAAGGATTGAAGTTTTGGTGTTGGGGTACCTTCTCGTCGCGTTTTTGTGGTCGAACGGAACTATACGGTCGCAACTATACAGCCAGAACATTTTTTCCCGCTGTATAGTTGTTCTGATGGCAAAATTTTAGGGTTTCTTAGGGTTTCTTCCTAGCGGCGATATCTATACGGCCGGAACTATATGGCCGAGATTTTTATCCCTACCGTATAGTTGGTCATTAAACATTCTGTATCTAGAAAAGAAAAATTGATGATGGCATAAATATCTATATGGCCGGAACTATACGGCTGGAATTTTTATCCCCGCCGTATAGTTGGTCGTTAAACGTTCTGTAGTCGTTAGAAATTTTCTGTTTCTTCAAGAATTCTTTCTTAACCTGAAACTTAGCGAAACACCCTGTTTTAACAGAAAAATGATATTCCAAATAGTCGACCAACAATAACATGTATAAAGCAGGTGAAAGGACATTTACTGTCTTAATCACTTTTGGTGTTCGTTAATAACTCGTAGATCATTTTATAGTATGCTAATGTTTACAGGTTGATATAATGCAAAGTAGAAAGTACCTTGGCCTAAGAAATTATCCATGCAATAAGATGCAGGTTTATGGGAAATCCAGACCGGAGTCTCTGATCTGGACACACCGGAGTCTCCGTGTAAGGTTCCCAATCTTTAATAAGGTAGAGATCCCTGGGTTTACAATTCTAGTCCTCGGTCAATAGCTAGCATCCACAGTTAAGATGTAATATCAAGAAACAAAGGTCATAATACAACTCTATAACCAGGAATAAAATAAATCATTACATCTTACATAGCTCATTTGGCTATCTCATTACATTGCAGCAGAATATAACAATAGCATGGGGCCCTTCTTCTTCAATGTGCCACAGGCAAACATGTTGGTTGTAGACTTGTAATCCTATTCAACAAACTTCACTAACACCAAAAAAACCTGCAACATAATAAGTTGCAGCCACAAGGGTCAATACATTTGAATTGTATTGGCAAGTTTCACTACTATGTAAAATTTAGTGGATCCTATCATTACATGCATATTTGGCTAAGTGGGGTTTAGGCTCTTTTGCAGAAAGCAATATAGTTTTATCTTATCTTTTCAAAATAGTTTTTTGATCTTTGTCAAATCTTTCTGAAATTCTTGGAAAACTCCAAGTGCTTCAAAATCCCTTGTTGACCATCAAGTTTTACTTTGAGAAATTGGAATGTCGAGATCTTCCATTGTTTCAGGCCTTAGTTGCTCAGAGTTGTCCGTAACCGGGGACACGGCTAAGTACTTAGAATTTTGATCTTCTGCAGAAGTTGTACACTTTACCCACATGACACAATCTCATCTTGATGCCACCAGTGGCCATTGGATTAGTACTCACCAAGATGGAGTACTGGCAGATTGAGAATGTGACAAAGTCTTTCCATAGGAGTCCTCCCAATACACAATGCTAGCTTGTCATCCAGACACCAATGTAGGGTTTCAAGTTCCCTTGCACAATTCTAGTTAACCTGAAGATGCCAATGCATGGGTCTTCCACTATGTAGTTGACCAAGCCAGAGCCCATTTAGCATGTGGCTGTACACGGAAGCCACTGTACGAGAAACATGTTCAATCTCTAAGTCACTGGGTGGTTTTCTTATAGTGCACATACAAAAAGAGATAGCCATATAAACATGGTTCCTTTTGTTGCCACCTTGTCCAACCTTGAGTATCCTTGTCCACCCAGGTGGTTCATTGAGTACTTGTTTTATTATATAAAACATAAGTCTTTTTAACTCTTCATGTAATCATAACATGTATCCCATCCCAATATATAGCAGGGCTAAGCATACTACAACTACAATGTTTCCACTAAGGAATATATAAGGGTATCCTTTTAGGATTTAGCATAGCATAAAATATAGTAAACTTTTCCATGCATGTTACAAAAATCCACTAAGTGTAATGAAAATAGTAGGACTTGGATGATAGTGTCACTTGCCTTTTTAGTAGAGAATGATGGTTCACTTCTTGATCTTGCAAATATCACACTCTTCTAATTCCACTACAATTCAATCAAGCAAACATAGATTCAACTAGCATTCCAACCAATTTATCACACATAAAATAATAGAAACAAGGTCATGCATGCAAGCATGCAAAAGATAGTTTTATTTGTAAAAGTGGTTTCTACTAGGCTATAAACATTATAAAGTTCAAAAGTGGTCATTTACTAAAGTGGTAAAACCATTTGTAAAAGGTTTTATCTATACACCATTTTTAAATCAAATCAATATTTTATGTGGTTGAAAATGCTTTTAACAAAGCAATATTCTTTAAAGGGTTCACCAAATATATTTTAATTCTCAAAACTTGGTGTTTAGGGTCAGAAGGTTTAAATCAAATCATCTCCCAAAGGTTTTACTCAAAAATCATTTCTAAAACAAAATCAATATTTTTATTTGACTAGAAATGAGCTAATTCAATTATTTATTCCCTAACTTCACAAAATTAATTTTTAAATCCATAGGTTGGTTCCTAAGGTCAGTAGGTTCACAACAAACCATTTTGCAAAGATTTCACATTAAAATTATATCTAGAACAATTTTTATATTCAAAATAAGCCTACACATGTTTCTCTAATTTCAACCAATTTTCCAGAATCAAAACATTAAACAAAGTGCATGGTTGCAAAGTACATGTTCCACTGAATCCATTTATATAAAATTTGCAAAAATTGGACGTGTAGAATTAAAGTTATGAATTTTACAAGTTTGCAATTCAATCAGATTCTAATTCTGTTTTTAAACAAAACCTTGTCCACGTGGCTGTTTTCTATTGGTCGGTACCGTTTCAGGTGGATCGAGCTCTCTGGACCGCAGGATCTTATTTAGATTGCACGGCACAGATGCACACATACCCCTTCGTCTAAGTTCTAATCTCAGCCAAAGGATTCAGATCTAACGGACACGGTTGCTGGTCAAACACTGGCGGCGCTGCGCGGCGGCGAGCGGCGGAGCACGCTTTGCTCGCGGCGGAGATGACGATACAGGAAGCGAGGGAGAGGGGTAAATGGCTCACCGTGCTCGCAGGGAGATTCTGAAGCTCAACGTGTGGTCATCTTGGCGAGGGGCGCTCAGATGCGACCGGGATTCCTCGCCGGAGTGCTTGTCTGCGTCGGGTTCCTCTGGTCGTCGACGGGGGCGAGGCTGGAGGTCATGCCGAGGCAAACGGAAGGGGGCATTAGATGCGTACGAGCATGGGGAGTACGGGAGTGTCAACAGGAGAGCTTGGGGCGGTCGGAGTTCACCTGGGAAGCTCGACGGAGCAATGGCAGACGCCGGTGGCGCACGATTTGGAGAAGTTGCCGACGTTCTGGAACAAGCGCGGCCGAGCTAGAGGTACAGGTGGATGCGTCTGGTGCTGGCGAGTATCCTAGTGGCAACCAGGGGCAGTGGAGGTGGGTGTTCTCACCGGAATCGATGTTAGAAGCTCGCCGGAGACAGTAAAGTGTGGTTCAAAATTAGGATAGCCCTGGGGCAGAGAGGAGCGGGCAAGTGAGGGGAAAGGTAGAGGAGAGCGTGGCGTTTAAAGGAGCATCGTTTTATTGGGAGGAATCACTCAGCCATCAACGCGTATTCATCGCCGCATTCAATCGGCAGCAACGGCAGGGCGTGGTCGTGGGGTTGAAGACGACGGTGAGGTGGCGTGGGGTCCGTCTATCAGCGAGGTGGAGGAAGTGGGAGTGGGGCCTGCCTGTCTGTGACTCTGCGGGTGCGTGTGTGGGTGAAAAACGTTTCGCGCGTGGGGGGTTTAGTTGGGCTTGCTGGGCCTGTTGGGTTGGGCTGTGTCTGTTTCATTTTTTTTATACAGATTGCTTTTTCTTTTCTATTTGATTTTCTGTTCTGATTTTCAAACAAACAATTCAAACAACAAATGAATTCAAACCTTTGCCAAACTTTGTATTTATTTTAATTCTGATTAACCACATAATCCAAAGACCAACAAAATAATTTTTATTCTTTTTAGGATCCATTTAATCATTAAATAAATAGACCTTAGTCATTAATTCAAATAGGATTTAATTTATTTTAAAACTCTATTTGCAATCTAAAATAATATCAGAATCATTTCAGTAGGTTTCATTTGAATAAATAAAACACTTGGGAAAACTTATTTAAAATAAAATAACAAGTTTTAGTGTTTATTTAAAATGGAAAAGCCTTTACCTTAATAAAATTGGATATTAATATATCCTCATTATTTTATTTAAATAAACCCTTTACTCTTTTTATCAAATAGAAATATTTCATTTCAAAAGCTTGGCCAAGATTTAATTTGGCTCTAATAAATAATCCTTATTTATAATTCTACCTTTGTTTTTGAAAAACAAATCTTTTTAGTAAAAGATCTAAAAATAGTGATTCCAAATATTTTAACTTTATTGTTTATTTATCTTTTTAAATCCTTTTAGGATTTTATTTGATCAAAATAGGTTTTGATATTTCCAATTGGAATCAAGAAGTTTCTTCTCACCCTGAATTTCAACAATTGTTTATTTTGTTGATTTATTTTTCACATTTCAAAATTTGGAAAATTTTGGGATGTGACACTCCGGTGTGGTCCGGAGTTTCCCAGTAATATCCAGAGGGTCCTCTAGAAAACTGCTTGGGACCTTCTGTATGGGGGTCCGGAGATCCACCGGAGACTGACCGGAGTCTCTGGCCCAAGACTCAGACCGGAGTCTCTGGTGTGGCTAGACCGGAGTCTCTGGTCCACAAGGTTCGAATACTATGAAGAGTCTACGGAGGAGTTTTTCCCAGAGGCGCTGGGACATTCAGAGAGGTGGTCTGGAGCTCGGTCTGGAGACTGATCGGAGTCTCCTGTGTAGACCGGAGTCTTCGGTCTGAAAAGTTCTCCAATGGTCAGAAAATGGTTCAGTGAAGGGGTTTCCTATAAATAGGGGACCTTATCCCCTTCCTCCAGTTGCTCGACCCACTCAAGAACACCATCCCCATTTGAACCACCAAATCAACAAGATCTCTTCATCCAACCATCCAAAGTCATTGATCTTTGGAGAATCGAAGGAGGAGGCCTTGATCTACAGCTTCACCAAGAGAGATCTTAATTTCCCCCTCATTCACTTGAGGGCCCCCTTGCTCTAGTGTTTCTTTGGAAACCCTAGCTTTTGATTTGGTTCTTATAAGCTTGTCTTTGAATATTTTGACAGCTTGCTTGTATTCGAGAGCCTCCAATTAGGTTGTGGATGTGTGCCTCAAACTTGTTGTAAAGGTGTTGGCTTACACCTCGAAGGTTGCCGATATAGTGGAAGAGGTGAATCGAACCCTTTGGGGTGAGGTTCATCGGAGAACAAGGGAGGCCTCTCGTGGCGTTGGTGGTTTGAAACCACCCCCTCTCCAAACGTAGACGTACTTCCCCTCAAAATGAAGGAACTACGGGAATCAAACCATTGTGTCTCCGTGTGCTCCAATTTCGTTGCTTCTATCATTTACTGCACCTTACTTAACTTGTTCTTGCTTAGTGTATGTGCTAGTTTGACATATAGGTAAATTCACCTTAGTTGCATAATCTAGAGAATTTACCTTTTGTGTCAAACCCTAATTTGAAAAAGAGTAAAATTTGAAGTAGCACATATTCACCCCCCCCCCCCACTCTAGGTGCCCATACGATCCTTTCAGCGGGATTTTAGTACCACTGAATCTATCCTCCACAACTGGAGTTTTCTAGAACTCTTTATTCAACATGAAACTTAAACTAAAACTTAAAAACTTTACACAAACCTTTATTTCACATGGGTTACTTCCCTTGAAGTGCTCTTTTATGGTCAAATAGCTTGACCTCGATGTTGCTCACTTAGGCCAGATGAGTGGAACACCCACTTCAAAATAGTTGGCCTTCAAAGTGATGGGATCCTTCTCATCATTATTGGGTTTCTTCTTCCTAGGTAATGAATAACAAAAGGATCCTGCGAAGGAAATTGAAGCTTCACGTTCCCTTCCTGCAGATTAATCAAAGCCTTAATAGTTCTTAAGAATGGACGGCCTAATATGATAGGAGCAGTAGCATCTTCAGGCATGTCAACAATAACAAAATCAATAAGAGCAGGACAAACTTTAATGTATACTAAAGCATTCTCTCTAATTCCTACTGCTTGTTTGTAGGTAGAATCTGCTAGATGTAATTTTAACTCGATGATTTCAAAAGAGCCAAGATTTAAATTATTAAAAAGACTTTTTAAAATTGTTGAAACACTTGCACCTAAATCACAAAGTGCAGCTATCTCATTAGTCCCAATTTTAATATTAATAGTAGGCTCAAATATATCATCAAGCTTAACAGGTAGTTTTTTTAGCAATTTTCTTATAGTCTTCCTCACGATCACTTAACTTTATTGCTACCTGATTAACGAAGTGTTGATCCATATCTTCCTTCACTTATGGGAATCTTGATATTGATCCTTTTCACGAGATCTTCAATCGTGTAATTTGGTGAAGGGGCCTTTCTATAGTCAAGTTCTTCAGGCTCCTCCCTTTGAATACTTATCATCTTGATGTCTTCAAGTGGATTGGGCTCACCTTTACCTACAAATTTAGATAGAATGAGATTTTGACTCTCGGTTATCTTACCTACCTGTGCCTCAACAATCCTTGTTCTTTCTTGGAAGGCCTGCAAATCATTTCTCAAACTCACAGCTTGGCTAGACAATTTTCCAAGCATATTATCATGGTTCTCCGTTATTTTAACTAGGATATTATTTTGCTCATTTTTCAAATCTATAAAGGACTTAAGTGTTTCTTAGAGACTACCATTACTTGATACCATATTATTATTAGAGTTACCTGCAGGACTAGAATAAAGTTTCTAAAAATTAAAATTATAGTTCTTCTTCCAAGCAGGGTTATAATCATTACAATCTATAAAGTCTATTTCTTCAATAGTTGATTCTAGGATAGCTCTTAAGTGGGTTTCCTTACCTTTGACGGCTAATATGAGCTCATCCATCTTAGCATTAAGTTTTTCATTTTCCTGAGGTGTGACGAAATTCACCTTCTTTGTGTTTGATCTTTCCACATGCCATTGGGCATGGTTACCTTGCATATTGTCTAGCAGCTACTTTGCTTAGGTAATTTGTTTTCCCATGAACGTTCCTCCAGCTACAGTATCAAGCATAGACTTAGATACAGGGTTAAGAGTATTATAAAATAAATGGATAATTAACCGATATTCCATCTCATTGCTAGGACAGTTTCTCATGCATTCTTTCATTCTCTCCCATGCTAGCGCTAGTGGCTCACGCTCTTCCTGTCTAAAACCAGTAATATTAGATCTTTGTTGCATAGTCTTTGCGGATGGAAAAATTTAGTCATAAATAAAGAAGTACACTCCACCCATGATGCATAGTATTTCTAGGCGAAGATAACAACCATTCTTTTGCTCTTCCTCTAAGAGAGAAAGGAAATAAGCGCAACTTGACCGCATCGGGGTCAACATCTTTAACGCGCATCATATCACATATTTTGGTAAAAGTATTCAAGTGCATACTTGGATCCTCAACAAGCAGAGTTTCCAAATTGATTCTATTGAACCAAACTTAAATAGTGGGGCTTAATTTCATAGTCCTCGGCAATAATTATTGGCTGGGTAATAGGAGTACGCAAATAATCATTGTTGGGAGTTGCAAACTCCCCAAGTTTCTTTTCAACCATATTTCCTATGTTTTGGGATTTTCTTAAATTAAAACTTATGATTGTAAAAACAAGAATTTAAAGGCTAACTATTTTTTTGGGTTTTTTAAATAAAGACTGAAAGCAAACTAACAAAATTAAAAACAAAATTAAAACTATCAAGGTTCCTACTAACCTTACTAGGGTAGCTATTGCTTCCCCGGAAACAACACCAGAAAAAGGGTTGATACCTTCGATCCGGATTATGGAAGTAGTATAGCTCTTTTTCCTGAGTAGACCTAGGTTATCGAATCCTCGGGAAGCAGAAAGCATAGTAAAGTTACTTTAATGGACCTTCGGGAGTTTTATAATTCTTTTTGTGTTTTACCGGACCAAGAGTTTGCGATCTTTTGTTGTTGTCGATGATGGAGAGAGAGGGCCTGGAGCTTTCGGTTTCACCTGTAGCTATGAAAAACATCTGATGGGAATAGAAGATAATAATAAAGTATGCATGTATTGTTAGAGTAAGATAATTATATGTGGGCATTACATCCATAATTGCTATTGACTCCACAAATGCTTATAGCAATAACGTACTAGTCTCATCCATAGAAGAAAGAGAACTAATGATATGCATAGCGATGTCACCGTTAATCCCAAGTAAATCCCTCACATACAGCCGTACTACCATTTCTGTCACTGGGGTTCCCATCCTGCAGATTAGTCATTACTCCTATACCTGGATCAATCCTTGTGTTCTTGGGTACCTGACAAGTCCTTAGACCGAGGCAAGAGAGGGTGCAATAATCCTCATGTCATACAAACTAATACATGATCCCATCTATGATAAATGACATGCACAAAGCTACATGGCTAGGCCGAAGCCCTTAGCCCAAGGAGAATTACTCACACATAGAGATGAAATCAACAATCATAAACATTGTAATGGAAATCATGAGATTGATAGTAATAGTCTTACAATATCGCCAATTGGAGATGAGATCTACTATTACAAGTGGTGGAATATGGCTATGGTGGTGTAGTAGGGTTTGGAGATTAGATCTAGATCTATCCCTCCGGTGTTGTGGTTTCTGATGGCTGGGTGTCATCGGGGGCAAAGCGAGAGGGTTTTCTCGTTGCCTGAGGCCCCTTTATATAGGGGTCCCTTCACGAAAGTTGTTTTGTTTGACCTAGCGGTGTTGGTGGAAACAATACGGTCGGAATTTTATTCATGTCGTATAGTTGGTCGTTAATGCTTCTGCCTCCTTTCCACGACTCCTGGTTTCTTTGACTTGTTGGGAATATCGTATCTTTGACTTTAATGTTGTGATTCCCATCATCAAACGTCATTATCTGCGCAGGGAAAAATAGAAATACAGGATTGCATACCCCCATTGATCATTAGGCATTAGTGGCAGGATTTAGAGAGTTATTTCATCAAAAATATGAATAATATCTATTTTAAATGTGGACATGGATGGCTATATTTCACAGCCATCAAGAGCCCATATTGATAGTACGGTTATCTATCCTTTAAACCGGTCTCCCAACTAACAACATGAGACCGACAAAAGGAAAAACCTATCAAGATCATACCTTTGCCTTGAGCATTCCACTTGATCTTGATGTAGATGATCTTGTCCTCCTCGAGATGGACACCTTTCTTGACTACTCTTCCTTGTGCTTGCTTGATGAAGACTTGCACCTTGCTCCCCCATACACCATGGGGAAACCTCTTCTTTGACCTTGTCTTCATTGAACCATGATCACCGAGGATGTCAAGCATCAAACATGAGATCTTCTAGAGATGGCGCATTTTGAGCTTGCACGACACATCTTATCCTTCATTTCATCTACCTTGAAGCCAAGCACATGCTCCAAGCGACGCCAATGGACAATTCCTACAAGTGCAACTTAATACACACATTAGTCCATAAAGATTGTCATTAATTACCAAAACAGGACATGGGGGCCCACATGCTTTTTCAATCTCCCCCATTTTGGTAATTGACGATAATCCCTTTGAGAGGGTTTATATAAGGAATTTTAACGAATAAAATGGCAGTACCAATATCAAATACTACAAAACTATGTGATATTGGTACCAGCACCATATATAGAGAAAACTCCCCCATAATACTATGCATGTGTGATGAACTTGAATTTCATTACATATATTGCCAATCATTATCATTGGTGGAGTTTCCTTTATATATACCACATTATAAGCAACAACAAATAAGCAAGAGCATGAAAGGAAAATTCTTAAGAACAAACTCAACGCATAAACCAACTTCCCTTAAACCCTCTAAAACTTCTCCCCATTGGCATCGATTGCCGAAATGGGTGACAAGTTTTAAAAGGCCAATACAGTGATAATTCCTCCAAAGGTGTGCATTTGAACATATCCAATGATGAATACCTGGGAGGAAGTAGAACTATATTGAGGACCCAAAGATTGCCAAATAAATAAAATAAAAGAAGCATAAACAAATAACGCAAGCAAACACAAGATCCGACAAACCAATTGAAAACAACAAATGAGACCAAATGGAAACAACAAGATATTATGATACAAGAAAAAGAGTGTTCTAAATAAAAATAGAGAAGCTCCCCAATATTTGTGCACAATTTAGAATAATTGCATTAGAATACACAATGCACAAACATGGAATCCTCTCTCCCCCCATAAATATTTAAGACACAACAAATGATAAAGAATACAAATGAGCATTATTAAATGAATTAGAGGAGCTCCCCAAAGATAATGCACCAATTATGATAATTGCATTTGGGAACAAAGTGCATAATCATGTAATCATCACTCATCCAAATTCATTTAACAATACAAGGCATGAGAGAACAAATATGAGTGCCCAAAGATACAAACACAAGAGACAAGCACTCATTAGCAAAATTTGGAATCCGCCAAAGCATCAAAACAAATTAGAAAGGTGGTCTCCAAGAAGTAAAATCTCAACGAAAAATATCTTCTCTTGTGTGTATAAGTTTCTAAGTGGATAACATCACAAATACATATGCCCAAAAATAAACATGCACACACAAACAAGATACTCAAGAAAGCATATTAAAAGCAAAATGAAGTAATAAAATAAACCAATAAGATTTTTGCTTGAAAGCATGGCCAAAGGCACAATTTTATCTTATTTTACATTAATGAGCTTCAAACACCAACACACCACATACATTATAACTATCACCAAGGTACAAGGAGATGGTTGGAATATATGGTAAAAGGCAACAAGTATCACAAAGGAAAAAATCAACTAGCAAAATCTCACTAGTGCACATGAGAGAAGTTGAGGAAAAGTTAGGCAATAACATTGATAGATTGACATATTTGGGATTGGTGAATCATATGCATGATGTTGTATAGTCCCAATTATATGCACTCATCTAAACTTACACATATTTGTGTAGGGTTCGCATCATAGAAAACAAAAAAAATTCTACGATGTGAACTATGTACCAAGATCTATCTACTAGATACAAAAAACGGGCGGATGTATATTCGTAGAGAACATACCCTTGAAGACCGACAAAGCTTAACGAGTTCGACTCGTGGTTGATCTAGACGATCTCTTGCCGATCTCAAGATCGAGAGGAAGTCCTAGCGCCGCAAATCAGCAGCGCATCCGTGCTCGCACACACGTTCGAGGCACCGAGCAACCTCCGCCTCCTCCCTCCAGCGATGCAGCGGAAGCACAACTCTTTCTTGCCGAATAGCCATCGGGAACATGTATCTCGCTAGTCCGAGACCATGGGGGATAAATTCTAGAGGGGGAGAGAGATCCTTCACGAGGAGGTGTGAGTGAGAAGTGAGAGGAGGGGCTCCTTATATAGGGGAGGGGGGCATCCCAAGGGGGCATGGCCGCCGGCCATGGAGGGTGCCCCCACCTCTCCCTCATTCATGTGGGTGGACACTCCACTCACAAAATGGCCCTTCAATTTTCTCCACTCAAAAATCCACTCAAATTCCCATTAAATTTCCACCAAATTTAATGCAAACTCTCATTAAATAAAACTCTTTTATTTATTCAGAATTTTGTCAATTACTTTAATGAAAAACATTCACATATAACCCCTTGCTAGAATTCTATATCACATGCATAACCACTTTATGCAATTTCACCCGAAAACCTGTTTCGGTATCTAGTGAAATAAATTCCTGCGCTTGTTATTCTTTTCGGCATGAAACTTTTGCTCCAATTGGATGTTGGTGTCTCTTAAGTGTGTCACCCTACGGTTCGTGAATAATGCGGACATGATCGAGACCCCTCTCGGATCAATAATCAGAAGCGGGATCTAGAGACCCATACTGACTCCCACACATTCAACAATGACTTTCTTGTGATCGTCGGAACCTTTTACGCTAGTATCTTAATCCCTTTGTTTCACGATATATTACATGTCAGAGATTCGATCATCAGTATCTATATACCTAGTTTGATCTCGTTACTGACATGCACTCTTTTCTCGTCCCCGTGATATAACATTCTAGTGATCAAATCACTTGCTTGCAAGCTAACCAATGTGATATCACCGAGAGGGACCAGAGTATATCTATCCGTCATCGGGATGAACAAATTCCACTCTCGATCCATGGGCCTCAACATAACACTTTATTAGTCCTGAACTCATCTTTATAATCACCCTGTTACGGTGTGATGTTTGATGTTATCAAGAAACTCTTCCGGTGTTAGTGATTGACATGATCTCATGGTCTAAGGATTAGGATTACTTCGTAAGTTGTTATAGCAATATAAAATCAATGACTTTGATCGTAATGCTATACTTCGGATGAATGTTCATCACACCATTACACTAATGTTGTGATCTCGTTATTAACAACATCCAATGTCCATGATCAGGAAACCTTGATCATCTTGTTAATCAACGAGCTAGTTTATGAGAGAGGCATAACTAGGAACTTTCTGTTTGTTTATTAAACACACATGTATTAACATTTTCGTATTAATACAATTATAGCATGCAAAATAAACATCTATCATATACTTTGGAATACACATAATAAACACTTTATTATTGCCTCTCAGGGCATATTCCCTTCAGTCTCCCACTTGCACTAGAGACAATAATCTAGTTACATAGTGATAAATCTAACACCCATTGAGTTCTGGTGTTGATCATGTTTTGCTCTAGGGAGAGTTTTAGTCAACGGATCTGCTACATTGAGATCCGTGTGTACTTTACAAATCTTTATATCTCCATCCTTGACATGCTCGCGGATGGAGTGAAACCGACGCTTAATATGCTTGGAATGCTTGTGATACCTTGGCTCTTTGGCATTGGCAATGGCACCATTGTTGTCACAATAGATCACCATTGGGTCCAACGCGTTTGCAACCACTCCTAGTTCGGATATGAACTCTTTCATCTAAACTGCTTCCTGAGCCGATTCCGAAGCAGCAACATATTCGGCCTCCGTTGTTGATCCCGCCACCATAGGTTGTTTGGAGCTCCTCCAACTAACCTCTCCGCCATTCATGAGAAATACGTATCCGGATTGAGACTTAAGTCATCCGGATCGGTGTCAAAGCTATCATCAACATAACACTTAGCAACGAGCTCTTCTTCACCTCCGTATACAAGAAACATATCCTTAGTTCTTCGTAAGTACTTAAGGATATTCTTGACCGCTATCCAGTGTTCCAAACCTGGATCCGATTGGTACCTACTAGTCAAACTAATAGCATGTGCCACATCCGGTCTTGTACATAGCATGGCGTACATTATAGAGCCTATGGTTGAAGCATAGGGGACTTTGTCCATTATCTCTCTTTCTTCCGCCGAAGCCGGACTTTGAGTCTTACTCAATGTCTTGCCTTGCAACATAGGTAAGAACCCCTTCTTACTTCCTTCCATTTTAAACTTCTTTAAAATCTTATCAAGGTATGTACTTTGCGATAGCCCTATTAGGCGCCTAGATCTATCTCTATAGATCTTTATGCCTAATATGTATGACGCTTCACCTAGGTCCTTCATTGAAAATTTGCTGTTTAGATAACTTTTAACACTGTTTAAAAGATCTATATCATTTCCGATCAATAATATGTCATCCACATATAATATCAGAAATGCCACATTGCTCCCACTCACTTTCTTGTAAATACAAGCTTCTCCATAAGTTTGGACAAATCCAAACTCTTTGATCACCTCATCAAAGCGGAGATTCCAACTTCGTGATGCTTGCTTCAATCCATAGATGGATCGCTGAAGCTTGCACACCTTGTTAGCATCCTTAGGATCGACAAAACCCTTTGGTTTTATCATATAAAACTCTTCTTCAGTATTACCATTGAGAAACAAGGTTTTGACATCCATCTGCCATATCTCATAATCGAAATATGCAGCAATTGCTAACATAATCCTAACTGACTTTAGCATTGCTACGGGAGAGAAAGTCTCATCGTAGTCAACTCCTTGAATTTGTCTAAACCCCTTTGCGACAAGTCGAGCTTTATAGACGGTCACATTACCATCAGCATCAGTTTTCCTTTTGAAAATCCATTTGTTCTCCACGGCCTTTCGGTCGTGAGGTAATTCCACCAAGTTCCAAACTTGATTTTCATACATGGATTCCATCTCGGATTTCATGGCTTCTAACCATTTGTTGGAATCCGGGCTCATCATCGCTTCTTCATACGTCGCAGGGTCATCATTTTCATCAACCATGAAATTCATGACAGGATTTCCGTATAGCTCGGGAGCTGCACGCGTCCTGCTAGACCTACGAGGTTCGGTAGTACTCTCTTTCGGATTTTCATGATCATTATCATTAGTTCCCTCTTCAACAGGTGAAGCCAACTCCGGAACAACTTCCGGCGCTGCGCTACTCGCCATACTTTGAAGAGAAGGTTCAGTAACCTCTTCGAGTTCTACCTTCCGACTACTCACACCTTTCGCGAGAAACTCTTTCTCTAGAAAGGATCCATTCTTGGCAACAAAAACTTTGCCCTCGGATCTATGATAGAAGGAATACCCAATAGTTTCCTTATGGTATCCTATGAAGACGCATTTTTCTGCTTTGGGTTCGAGTTTATCCAGTTGAAGTTTCTTCACATAAACATCGCATCCCCAAACTTTAAGAAATGACAGCTTAGGTTTGTTTCCAAACCACAATTCATACGGTGTCATTTCAACGGATTTAGATGGTGCCCGATTTAAAGTGAATGCAGCAGTTTCTAGTGCATAACCCCAAAATGACAACGGCAAGTCCGTCAGAGACATCATAGATCGAACCATATCTAATAAAGTACGATTACGACGTTCCAACACACCATTTCGCTGTGGTGTTCCGGTAGGTGTGAGTTGTGAAACAATTCCTCACTCTTTCATGTGAGTGCTAAACTCGTAACTTAGATACTCACCTCCACGGTCGGACCGCAGAAATTTGATCTTTCTATTACGATGATTTTCCACTTCATTCTGAAATTCCTTGAACTTTTCAAAGGTTTGAGACTTGTGTTTCATCAAGTAGATATAACCGTATCTACTCAAATCATCCGTGAAAGTAACAAAATAACGATATCCACCTCGCGCCGACACACTCATTGGACCACATACATCAGAATGTATGATTTCCAATAAATCTGTCGCCCGTTCCATTGAACCGGAAAACGGAGTTCTAGTCATCTTGCCCATAAGGCATGGCTCACATGTATCAAATTATTCAAAATCAAGTGATTCCAAAAGTCCATCCGAATGGAGCTTCTTCATGCGTTTAACGCCAATATGACCTAGACGGCAGTGCCACATATATGCGGATATATCATCATTAAGTTTAATCCTTTTAGCATCAACATTATGAATATGTGTAACATTATCATCGAGATGTAATAGAAATAAACCATTCATCATCGGTGCATGACCATAAAAGATTTCATTCATATAAATAGAACAACCATTGTTCTCGGATTTAACTGAATAACCACTTCGCATCAAATACGATCCAGATACAATGTTCATGCTCAGTGCAGGCACCAGATAACAATTATTCAAGTTTATAACTAATCCCGACGACAAATGGAGAGGTAGCGTCCCGACGGCGATCACATCAACGCTTGATCCATTGCCGACACGCATCTTGACCTCACCCCTTGCTAGCGGTCGCTTGTTCCGCAGCCCCTGATTCGAGTTACAAATATTAGCAACTGAACTGGTATCAAATACCCAGGTGCTACTGCGAGCACTAGTCAAGTACACATCAATAACATGTATATCATATATACCTTTGTTTGCCTTGCCGGCCTTCTTGTCTGCCAAATACTTGGGGAAGTTGCGCTTCCAGTGGCCAGTCCCCTTGCAATAGTAGCACTCGGTATCAGACTTAGGTCCAACTCGGGGTTTCTTTTCAGGCATGGCAACCGGCTTGCCGCCCTTACCTCCCTTCCGTTTTCCCTTCTTGTCTTTCCTGAAACCAGTGTTCCTATTGATCATCAACACTTGATGTTCCTTTTTGATCTCCACTTCTGTAGTTTTAAGCATTGACAAAAGCTCGGGGAGAGACTTCTTCATGCCTTGCATATTATAGTTCATCACGAAGCTCTTATAGCTAGGTGGCAGAGACTGCAGAACACGATGGATGCCTAAGTCAATGGGAATCGATATTCCCAAGGATACAAGCTTATCGGCGTAACCCGACATCTTGAGTACATGCTCACTAACGGAGCTGTTCTCTTCCATCATGTAGCTAAAGAACTTTTCTGAAGCATTGTAGCTCTCTACAGCAGCATGTGTGTCGAAAATCATTTTCAACTCACCCATTGTATCAAATGCATTGCCGTTTTCAAAACGCTTTCAAAGTTCCGGCTCTAGCCCATACAATATGCCGCAATGAACTAAGTTGTGGTCCTCCTGACGAGTCTGATAGACATTCTTCTCCTCGTCAAGGGCATCCTCAAAAGGTGGGGGGCCTAGCGGCGCTTCTAGCACATATTGCTTTTGTGCAGCAGAGAGGAGAATCCTAAAATTCATGGCCCATTCGGTAAAGTTGCTACCGTTCGTTGCAAGTTTCTCTTTCTCCATGAACACATTGAAATTAAAAGCAGGTGGTGCCATCTACAACAGAATTTGTAAAGTTTGGACTAAGTTTATGATAGATTGAGTTCAACTAATCCATATTATGAATGGACTCCCACTCAAAAACGACATCCCTCGTGCCTTTTTGGTGATTACATGAACCAAATCCACTACACCAAGTCCGATCATCACGTCAGTCAGTATAGCTTCAAAGGCGAGCATCAAATGGGCATCATATCTACTATATGACTCATGCTTAACCTTTTGGTCCATGTTCCGAGGCCATGTCTATACATGCTAGGCTCGCCAAGTTAGAACCTTAGTATTCGCGTGTGTAACTGTTTTACACCCGAAATATGGTCGTGGATCCAAGAACACCCGATCATCACGTGATGTCTTGGAGTGGCGAAAACATAATCGGTGCATACTAAAGGAAGAACACATTCTTATCTTGATATTTAAATGAGGGATCATCTTATTATGCTAACAAAGCGCTAAACAAGAAATATAAGATGCTATCAAACATCACATGTTTATTAGTGGAATGATATGGTTCCCGCATATGATCTCTATCATGTGCATTGTGGTATGATCACTATCATACCTATATGTGTAAGTCCAAGGTCTATGGAGATTACACGTTATATATGTTGTAAGAGTATCATCTCGTACTTCTACTTACAACATCACTATATCATAACACTAGCCCATCAACAATCTAAACTAGACGCCTCTAATTTATCCATTACAAGTTTTACGTGGCTTAGGGCTTTCGAGATAGAACCGTTCTTACCTACGAACATGAACCACAACGAGGATAACAAAATTGTTGACAACTCATTGCAAAATAGATATTGACTATAGTAGGAGAGACAGACACCCGCTAGCCACTTATGAAAACTAGTTGCATGTCAAGCGTGGAACATGTCTCATGTGCGAGGACATGTAAAGTTTGTCCGGGCCGCTTCATCCCACTATGCCACCAATATCCAAAATTACAACTAAGGAGCGACAACATGATCATCATCGCCCACATACTCATATGTGTACTACCCGTGTAAAGCATCTACGCATAGATCCGGCTCTGATACTGTAGGGTTCGCAGCATAGAAAACAAAAAAATCTACGATGTGAACTATGTACCAAGATCTATCTACTAGATACAAACAACGGGCGGATGTATATCCATAGAGAACATACCCTTGAAGACCGACAAAGCTTAACGAGTTCGACTCGTGGTTGATGTAGACGATCTCTTGCCGATCTCAAGATCGAGAGGAAGTCCTTGCGCCGCAAATCAGCAGCGCATCCGTGCTCGCACACACGTTCGAGGCACCGAGAAACCTCCGCCTCCTTGCTCCAGCGATGCAGCAGAAGCACAACTCTTTCTTGCCGAATAGCCACCGGGAACATGTATCTCGCTAGTCCGAGACCATAGGGGATAAATTCTAGAGGGGGAGAGATCCTTCACGAGGAGGTGTGAGTGAGAAGTGAGAGGAGGGGCTCCTTATATAGGGGAGGGGGCAGCCCAAGGGGGCATGGCCGCCGGACATGGAGGGTGCCCCCACCTCTCCCTCATTCATGTGGGTGGAGAATCCACTCACAAAATGGCCCTTCAATTTTCTCCACTCAAAAATCCACTCAAATTCCCATTAATTTTCCACCAAATTTAATGCAAACTCTCATTAAATAAAACTCTTTTATTTATTCAGAATTTTGTCAATTACTTTAATGACAAACATTCACATATAACCCTTGCTAGAATTCTATTTCACATGCATAACCACTTTATGCAATTTCACCCGAAAACCTGTTTCGGTATCTAGTGAAATAAATTCCTGCGCTTGTTATTCTTTTCGGCATGAAACTTTTGCTCCAATTGGATGTTGGTGTCTCTTAAGTGTGTCACCCTACGGTTCGTGAATAATGCGGACATGATCGAGACCCCTCTCGGATCAATAATCAGAAGCGGGATCTGGAGACCCATACTAACTCCCACACATTCAATGATGACTTTCTTGTGATCGTCGGAACCTTTTACGCTAGTATCTTAATCCCTTTGTTTCATGATATATTACATGTCCGATATTCGATCATCGGTATCTATATACCTAGTTTGATCTCGTTACTGACATGCACTCTTTTCTCATTCCCGTGATATAACATTCTAGTGATCAAATCACTTGCTTGCAAGCTAACCAATGTGATATCACCGAGAGGGCCCAGAGTATATCTATCCGTCATCGGGATGAACAAATTCCACTCTCGATCCATGGGCCTTAACATAACACTTTATTAGTCTTGAACCCATCTTTATAATCACCCTGTTACGGTGTGATGTTTGATGTTATCAAGAAACTCTTCCGGTGTTAGTGATTGACATGATCTCATGGTCTAAGGATTAGGATTACTTCGTAAGTTGTTATAGCAATATAAACTCAATGAATTTGATCGTAATGCTATACTTCGGATGAATGTTCATCACACCATTACACTAATGTTGTGATCTCGTTATTAACAACATCCAATGTCCATGATCAGAAAACCTTGATCATCTTGTTAATCAACGAGCTAGTTTATGAGAGAGGCATAACTAGGAACTTTCTGTTTGTTTATTAAACACACATGTATTAACGTTTCCGTATTAATACAATTATAGCATTCAAAATAAACATCTATCATATACTTTGGAATACACATAATAAACACTTTATTATTAAAGCGAAAGTCAATGAGCGAAAGTCAAGGCCGGGGGGATTGAAAATAGAGCGAAAGTCAAAGAGTGGAATGGCGACCCTCTTACCCACCCACCCACCCACCAATGGCGATTCCTTGGCGATCTAGGGTTTTTTCTCCCTCTCCACGACAATGGAAACCCTACTCCAGTGGGATTTCTCTCCTGGCCAGGCTTTGGCTAATCAGGTGCGTCGACGCTTTGGATCTACGGTTCACTTCCTCCCTGGACTACCAATGAGTTCTTCTTGGTGGTTTCCTTCTCCTCGGCCTCTTTTTCTCTGAATGTTGAATCTGTGGGTCTTGCTCTTCAATGTTGCATTGGTGGAATTGCTGCTAGATTCAATGTTTTTCAATTAAGTGATCAAAGATTTCGGTTCTCTGTTGCTTCAAACAAAGTGGGACACTTCATCTATAGTTTGAGAGATAGAGTCTGGCCTGATTTTGTGTGCCATTTCAGTTTATTTCAGGGTTCCCATCCTGAAATCTCTGGCTTCACACATGATCACTCGTGTTCTGGTTTGCCCTTTGATAATAATGTGAAGAGCTCTCACACTAATCCTGTCCGTTTTAAGCCAAATTTGGACTTCCTCAAGAAAAGTGTTGCACAAGATCATCATTCGGATTCATCACATGAATTGGCTAAATTTGGTTTTCATCAACAAGGACCTCCTGTGTTATCTTCGGGTGGATCGGATCAGGTTAGGCATCTGCTTTTTGGAAGTTTCTCTGATCCTATTTTGGTGGATCATGAACGTGATCATAAGGAAGTTTTTACTGGTTCAAAGTTTGTACGTCATTTTTGCATGCAACTGCCTTCTGTCACGTTAGAGAAGATAGAAGATATGAGACAGGCCCTCTACTCTGATCAAGACATCATGCATGCTTTGGACTTGAATTTTGTACCTAACAAAGCTATGGTTTTTGAAATTCTGAGATGCTGCTCAAATTGTGGAGATCATGATCATCTTGTGGATTCTTGCCAGAAAAATTACGAGTGTATTATTGCTCTGGGCCATAAATGTTCGAATTGCTCTAATCTGCGCAGCTCATGGTGTGTTAAATGTTTAATTTCTGGTCACCTGGAGAGTAAATGCGTCTTGGGCTGGCGCTGTCGGAATTGTCATTTATTGGGCCACTGGGCCAGGAATTGCCCAAACAGGATACGAAGGGTTTGGCAAAAAAAGAAATCAGCTTTAAACAATCAGGCCGATATTTCTGGTCGGAATATCTGGGTAGTTAAGAAGCAGCCTATTTTCTCACCTGGAGTTTCACCCCCTCCCTCTCCTGCCGCTTCATCTCCTTCTCCGCCGACTGACGAAGTTTCTCTCTCTACCACAACAATGGCCAACTTTCCTGTGAACCCTTTAGCTTTTCTCCCCAATGGCTTGACTATTGGTCCAGGGCCAGTAGATCGTTTGGTGAGGTCTCATATGGTGGTACCAGTGAGACCAACAGATTTATTCCGATTCATCTTAGAGAAGACTATAGGGTTCAGGTGATGAATCTTCTCAATGAGTCTCAGCTGTTTGTCAGTCGCTTTGATGATCATCCTTTAGGACTTGGCATTTTTACTATGACTGAAACCCTGATTGCGGATTCTATAGTAGGAACAACCTTTGAGATTGATGAAATTACCACTGTCACCTTTGTGAAACACAATGAATCCAGAAATATGCGTCTTACTGCTTTTGGCAGGGAAACCTGGATACAATTTTTAGCTTTTCCACTTGATTATCAGACTAGCCAATATATTCATAGTGTTGTTCAGGAGTTTGGTTTGTTGTCTATGTGGCATAACCCTAGAAGGGATGATAAATCTGTTTTGGTCAAGGTGTGGATTGTTCATCCTAAGTTTGTGCCCAAAAGCTTGGTTATTCATCAGCTTGGGGGGGCTAGGCACTCCTGGACTGTTCCTGTTATCTTACTCAGATGTGCAGACTAGAATGCTCATTTGCCTGAAATCCTGCCCCCTCCTGAAGATCCTGAACCTGATGATGGCAATCCCCATTGTAAGATCCCTCCTTTGTAAAGGAAAGGATCCCTGTGATTGCAATGCTAGTCCCTGGATCAATAGCTAGATAACACAGTTAAGATGTAATATCAAGAAACAAAGGTCATAATACAACTTTATAACCAGGAATAAAATAATTTATTACATCTTACATAGCTCATTTGGCTATATCATTACAATGCAGCAGAATATAACAATAGCATGGGGTCCTTCATCTTCAAAGTGCCACAGGCAGACATGTTGGTTGTAGACTTGTAATCCTAATCAATAAACTTCTCTAACATCAAACAAACCTGCAACATAATAAGTTACGGCCACAAGGGTCAATACATTTGATTTGTATTGGCAAGTGATACTCTGGAAGTATAGTGGAGTCTATCATCTATATGCATTTGTCCAAGTGGAGCTTAGGCTTGCTTTGCTCAAAATAGATTTTTCCTTATCTTTTGAAAACACTAAGTTTTTGCTTGACAAAATCACCAAGGCATCTCCCAATAGAAATTGGTGATCCTTCAACCCTTGTTCAACCACAAGTTTTTAACTTAGAAATTTGGATGAGGAATTCTTGATAGCTTCCATGTCTTGATGCTCAAATTGTCCTTTACCAGGGACATGGCTAAGTACTTAGATTTTACACTCTGCAGAGGTGGTGCACTTTCCCCACAAGACTTGGTTTCACCAAGACAAGATCTTTTAGAAGCCTTCCCTTAGACCAGAATGGACGCGCTCCAACCTATCAAAACCCTACCACCAACTGTCCATTTGGCTAAGTTATTGCAACCTATATGATCCAGGCAGAGCCCATAATGCCAAGTGGCTGCACTTGAAGCTTCTCAACATTTGACATCTCAAATCTCTTTGTTCCTGGGTGGCCATCCACAAGTGAGATACACAAGGTAAACCATAGAATTGGGCCTTGTGAACCACTCAACACAAACCATTCCTTCCATTCCACCCAGGTGATTCATTCACTTAGTTGTTTTATTAAACAAAACACAAGTCCTTGACTTAGAAATATTCCATAGCATGAAATATAATCCACCCTTGTTTTCTACTAGCTAAGCTAAGCATGATAGTAGTAGGAATCTTAACTTAGGAAATTTCTACTAAGGTTTCATCTACTAGGAAATTCCATGCAAGTCCTACTTAGAAATATCACTAATGCATAGTGAAAATAATGGGACAAAAGTATGAAGCATCACTTGCCTTTTTGGTAGAGAATATAAGTTCACTCCTTGATCTTTGCAATATTCACACTCTTCAAATCACTACAATTCAATCAAGCAAGCAATATTTCAATCCACCATTCAAGCAACATCACATAAAATAATAGAAACAAAACAATGCATGCAAGCATGCCAAACTTTGTTTTATTTATAAAAGTGGTTTATAATAGGTTATAAACATTCCAAAACACTTTATTGGTCATTTTATAAGGTGGCAAAACTATTTGCAAAAGATTTTACTCATAAACCATTTTCAAACCAAATCATTATTTTATGTGGTTGAAAATGCCTTTATCAAAGTAGCAATCTTTATAGGGTTTACCACATACATTTTTAAATCATAAAACTTGGTGCTTGGGGTTAGGGAGTTTATTCCAAAACATTTCCCAAAGGTTTTCTTCAAAAAGCATTTTTAACAAATAAACAATATTTTTATTTGACTAGAAATGGTTTAAATCAAAGGTTTATTCTTTTGCTTCACCAAATATATTTTTGAAACCACAAATTGATTTCTATGGTCAGTAGGTTCAAAACAAACCATTTGCCCAAGATTTTATCCCCAAAATAATTTTAGAATGAATTTTATATGCTAAACATGCCTACACAAGTTTCTGCAAAAACAATCATTTTATCAGAAGCAATTCACTAAACAAAGGGCATGGTCAGAAAGTACTTGTCTTGCTGATTCCATTGATATAAAATTTGCAAAATTTGGACGTGTGGTTTGAAAGTTATGAATTTTTCAAATTGAAACATCAAATAGACAAGTTTCTGGGTTTTAAAACAATCACAGGCCACGCGTCGAGTTGCTATTGGTCGGTACCGCTTCGTGCAGATCAAGAGATGTGAGCCGTTGGATCTAAGTGACATCGTACGGCTCAGAGGCACTACTTACCCCTTCGGGTTAGTTTCTTTCCTAGCCACTAGATCGAGATCGGACGGCGCTCAGCATGCTTGCCAACGAGTGGCGGCGCTGGCGGCGGCATGTGGCGGCGGAGCGGTCAGACGGTGGCGGTGTCGATGCTACAGGAAGCGAGAGAGTGAAGGGTTATGCTCACCGAGTTTGTCGTGGCGTGTTGATGCTCAAGGTACTCGTAGTTGACGAAGGGGCGAACGGAGCTGTTGTCAATTGCTCGCCGGAGCTGCGCTTCCCGTCGGTATGTGCTGGTGTTGACGGGGGATGAGGCTACAGCGCACGTGAAAGCAAAAGAGGTGTGGAGTTAGACACGCAAGAGTGAGGCGATCATGAGAGTATCAACGAGGGGGAGCACCACGGTCAGTACTTACGGGGAGGGTCGCCGGAGTTGGAGACAGACGGCGGCGTGTTCAGTCTTGGTTGCTGCCGACGATGGGGGGCACGCGCGAGCGAGCTGAGGGTGCAGAGAGGAGCGCCAGGGATTGGGGGTCACGCTCGTGTGCTAGAGGAGGCGAGGGGCGGAGGGGTTTGGCCGGAATTGGAGGTGGAGTTCGCCGGAGGCAGTGGGGGTTCGGAGATGATTCCGAGCAGCCTGGTGGCTCTCGAGGCGTGTTGTTTGGGGGAGAAGGAAGAGGGGAGCCTGGCGATTAATACTGTATGGTCACGGCGAGGATTAAACGCGGCATTAAGGAGAATTGATCGCGAGAAATCAGCGGCAGAAAACGGCCAGGGGCGTGGTCTTCGCGTGGGTGGAGAGGATGGCGAGGTGGCAGTGGGGCCTGGTGTCAGCGAGATAGAGAGGGGTGAGGTGGGGTCCAGTCGTCATACTCTGTGTGGGTCAATTTCTGAGTAAGAATAAAAACGGTTCGGGGGTGAGAGGGAGTGGCTGCTGGGCCTTAGTGGGCTGCCAGATGGGCTGGGTTTGTTTCCATTTTTTTTATACTAAACCTTTTTCTTTTCTGTTTTTGAATATTCTGATTTGATTTTCATTCAAACAATTCAAGCAACAAATCAATTCAAACCTCAACCAAAATTTGTGTAGATTTATATACTGATTAATAACACATTCCAAAGTCAAATTTAGAATAATTTATTTATTCTTTTTAGGTTCCTTTAATTATTTAAAATAGGCTCTAGTATTAATTAAATAAGATTTAATAATATTTTTCAATCTCCATTTGAATTCAAATCACCACCAAACTTTGGGTGAATTTTAATTATGTTTATCAACATATTTCAAAGTTTGAAATTAGATAATTCTTTTAGGATCTAGTAATAATTAAATAAATAGACCTTAGTCTTTAATTCAAATAGGTTTTAATTTATTTTTAAAACTCTTTTTATCAAATAGAAATATTTTATTTCAAAAGCTTGGCCAAGATTTAATTTGGCTCTATAAAATAATCCTTATTTATATTTCTACCTTTGCTTTATAAAAACCATATATTTTTATTTAAAGGTCCAAAACTAGTGATTCCAACTATTATAATTTTAGTTATTATTTGTTTACCTTTTTAATTCCTTTAGGATCATTTGCTCACCATTTGGTATGGATTTCTAGGTGGTTGCTTTATTAGCTTTGGAAATTACTTTTCCTTACCTTATTAAATTCACAGGATTTTATTCATGGCTCCAAAGTAAGTGAAACCAATTATATGGTTTTATAATATTTCTAATAATCATTCTTGGTTAATTTGAAATGTTTGTTTGACCAATTTTTATATGGATCAAATCCATAGTCTTAGAGATAACCTGAAAATGATTTTCTTCCATTAGGGTTTTAGGGTTTTGGTTTATTTCTCAAGTGTTTAAATTTCCAGATGCATTTATGAAGAATGCATTTCACTTGATTTGAATATTTGTTGGATTCAAACATTAACCAAAGTTTGTTCAAGATGGGATTTTTAAGTTTCCATTTAGAAACTAAAGTTTATTTTCACTCTAAATTTCAATAATTATTTATTTTGTTTATTTATTTTTCACATTACAAGATTTGGAAAATCTTGGGATGTGACACCCATCCCATGCATGGTGAAGGTTTATCTGCTGAACAGCTCTACCAACAGCAGCTTGACAATTGGAATCAGCAGAACCAGATGCCTGGAGGTGGACATGCTCAAGGTGGGAATGCTAGAGGTATGAACAATGCTGCTCTGTTTCATCAACATGGACAATTTGTCCCTGCTCAAGTGATTGCTGCACTTTTTGATAATAATGTTACACAAGATGAAAATATTGTTGCACCAATGGTAGAGGATGCTGCAGTAGTTTCCAACCCTCCTTTGATCAACTTTTAGCAGATCCTAGCTGCACAGGGGGTTTCTTTTCAGGATGGTGTGCCACCCCCAATCACCAATGTTCAGGACAGTCCTATGCAAGCTTGGCATGACGGTATATCTGATGTATCTGATGGAAATTCTTCTGGTTTAGATTTGATGCAAGTTGACACCACCTTATCCATCAACTTTGCTCTGGTTGATGACAACCTTTTGGATGTCAGTTCTGAAATTTGGATGACAAGGAACTTTGCTAAATCTGCATTCAAGGAGTTTTTCTTCCCCAACTTTGCTCTAGATAATTCCAAGCTCCTTCCTATCACTCTCTCTCTCTACCAAAGTTTATGCAGTTTGAGTTGGTTGATGAATGGGAGTTATTGCTCCATTCCAGGAAGGGGCAGGTCATAAACTATGATAAAAATTTGGTGTCTTCTGATATGTTACCTTTTACTCAAGTTGGCACCAAAAGGAAGATTCCTGAGCTTGATGACACAGAAGTGGTTTCCTTTGGGACACCTATATCTACTAACCAAGTCAGAAGAAGCTCAAGGTCTACTAGATACAGGGGCTTTAAGCCTAAAATCATTTGTGACTCCAATCACACTAAATCTAAAGTGAAACCAAGGAAGATTCCAGAAGTTCAGGCTGTTGAAGTCACAGAAGAAACTGCCCAGATAAATCCTAGCCATGTTGACATGATTTCTGACAGGACTCTTCTTGCAACCCCAATCCCAGTGCTCCAGTCTATTGGAATCTCTCTTTGTGGTGTTCCTGAGGAAGATCTCACTCCTTTGAAGCTTATGGAAGGATGGCAGGAGAAGGAGAATGTTGACAGTGCCTAGTGCCTGTCTATTTCTACTTTGATTTCTTTAATTTTGAGTTGTAATAATGTCACTACTTAAACAGTGGGTTATTTTGTGCTGTAACATCAAAGGGATTAATGCTAGAGAGAAACAATTGGCCTTAATGAATGCTATTAATGTAAGTGGATGTTCAGTTATTTGCCTTCAAGAAACAAAAAAGGAGGATTTTGATCTACAGTTTATTAAAGCTTGTTGTCCAGCAAGATTTGATGAGTTTGTCTTTGTGCCTTCTGTGGGGGCTTCTGGTGGCCTCAATATTATATGGAATAGTTCAATTTTTTCTGGAATGGTCATGCATTGTCAAAAATCTGCTCTCTCTGTTCATTTCACTTCAACTCATTCTGGACAGTCTTGGACTTTAATTAACATCTATGGCCCTTGTAATGGTGAATTGAGGGAGAAATTTATTGAATGGATGTTTGAGGTGAATATTCCTGATGATGAAGACTGGATCTTAATGGGGGACTTTAATTTTATTAGGTCCCCTGCAAATAGGAATAAACTTGGGGGGAATGTTAATGACATGTTCATCTTCAATGACTTCATTAGAGAACAACATCTCACTGAATTGCCAATTAAAGGAAGAAAATACACCTGGAGTAACATGCAACAAGATCCTCTGTTGGAGCAACCTGATTGGTTTTTTACTTCCATCCACTGGACAACTAGTTTTCCCAACACAGTTGTTTCAACACAAGGCAAACCAACCTCTGATCACACTCCATGTGTTGTCTCTATTCAGACTAAGATCCCTAGCAGTAGGATTTTTAGATTTGAAAACTTTTGGGTAGGTCATCCTGGATTTCTGGAAGGTGTTGCAGAATGTTGGAGTAAACCAACTCATCAATCTAACAGTGCTACAAATCTTAATGCAAAGCTAAAAAAGCTGAGATATGATTTGAAATCTTGGAGCAAATCAATTTCAAAGTTGTCCACTTGTATTGAAAATACTAATAGAGTTCTCTCTGAACTTGATAATATGGAGGACAGAAGACCTTTGTTCTGTCAAGAAGCAAATTTCAGGAGAATTCTAAAAGCTCATCTAGCAAGACTATTACAGTACCAAAATGCTTATTGGAAGAAAAGATGCACTGTTAGATGGACAAAGTTTGGAGATGAGAACACAATTTTTTTTCATAATTTTGCTACTGAAAGATATAGAAAGAACAATATTGCCTCCCTCAAACTTTCAGATGGTTCTTTTGTCACTAAGCATGCTGACAAAGAAAAAGCTATTTATCAAGTCTATAAATAAAGATTGGGCACTTCTACTCAGCCTGAGATGCTTTTTGATCTTCAAAATCTGATTACTCCAACTGAGGGCCTTGAAGTTTTATCCATACCATTTACCAGAGAGGAAATTGACAAGGTGGTGAAAGAGATGCCAAGTGATAAAGCCCCAGGCCCAGATGGTTTTAATGGTCTCTTCCTAAAAAGTTGTTGGCACATCATCAAGGAAGACATCTATTCCTTATGCTTTCAATTCTATGAAGGAGATCTGAATCTAGAAAGTGTAAATATGGGTCATATTACACTGATTCCAAAGATAGGTTCACCTGAATCTATTAATGATTTCAGACCAATAACTCTACTAAATTGTGTTCTGAAGCTGATAACTAAAATCTTGGCTAATAGGCTACAGAAGGTAATATTGAAGATTATTCATAAAAATCAATATGGTTTTTTAAAAGGCGGAAACATTCAGGATTGCCTTGCTTGGGCATTTGAATTTCTTTATCAATGTGAAGCTTCTAAGAAAGAGATCATTTTACTTAAGTTGGATTTTGCCAAAGCCTTTGATACCATTGATCATATGGCTATGATGAAAATTATGAAACAGATGGGTTTTGATGATAAATGGCTAAAATGGATTGAAATTATTTTTGGCATAGGAAAGTCTGCTGTCTTGCTCAATGGAGTACCTGGGATACAATTTCACTGCAAAAGAGGTGTTAGACAAGGAGACCCTTTGTCCCCCCTAATTTTTGTGCTTGCTGCTGATTTACTACAATCTGCAATCAATAATGCATTCAGAGAAAACATACTCAGGGCCCCTTTCTCCCCTGATTTTGGACAGGATTTTCCAGTTGTTCAGTATGCAGATGACACTTTGATTATAATGCAAGCAGACAAAGATCAAATTCAGATAATGAAAGGGATTCTTCAGAATTATGCTGTTTCTATTGGCTTACAGATCAATTTTCATAAGTCTCATCTAATACCAATAAATCTGGCTGACAACATCTCTAAGGAAATTGCAGAGATATTGGGATGTGCAATTGCCAAAATGCCTTTCACTTATTTGGGGCTTCCTCTTGGCACCACTAAGCCCACAGTTTATGATCTTATGCCACTGATTGACAGAGTTGAGAGAAAGGTGTATGCTTCATTCATGATGATGTCTTATAGTGGGAGAGTAACTGTGATTAATTCCTTACTGGCTTCAATTGCAACTTTCACAATGTGTGCAATAAAATTGCTAGATAAGATTGTAGGGCACATAGAAAAAATTCAGAGACACTGTTTGTGGAACAAGAAAACTGAAGAGGGTGAAAAATGCAATTCTTTGGCTGCTTGGGATTTGATTTGCAGGCCAAAAAGTAAAGGAGGTGTTGGCATCCTCAACCTTAGAATTCAGAATGAAGGCCTGCTGCTTAAATTCCTGCATAAGTTTTATAATAAGGATGACACACCATGGGTCTCCCTAGTATGGAATGCATACTACAGCAACAATATTCCTCATGCTTCTGGGCCTTGTGGCTCTTTCTGGTGGAGAGATGTTTCTATACTTTCACATTTATTCAGAGGGATAGCTAAAAGCTCTATTGGTAATGGGACTACTACACTGTTTTGGAAGGATCAGTGGTCTGCAACTATCTTAGAAGAGAGTCACCCGATCATTTACTCCTATGTAAGGAATGAAGATATCTCTGCACAAGAGTTTCTTACAGCAGTTAGTTTGACACAGCTTTTCTGTCTTCCTTTGTCACCTGAAGCACTAGCTGAATTGAGATAAATTCAAAATAGTTGTAGATAAATACAACTAAGAGAGCATTCACATGACACTTGGAGCTATGTTTGGGGGGCCAAAGACTAGACTTCCAGCAAATATTATCAATATAATTTCAGAAATCTAAGCCCACACATATCCTTTAAATGGCTGTGGAAATCGAAGTGCACTGCAAAAGTGAAGTTCTTTGGGTGGCTGGTTATGTCTGATAGATTGAATACAAGAAACATGCTCAGAAGAAGACATTATGCACTTGGGACTGGATATGACTGTTTTATGTGTAATCACAATACTGAAGAAACAATTGAACACTTGCTTTTTCACTGCCCCTTCAGCCAAGCTTGCTGGAATTCAATTAACATCTATTGGTCTATGGCTAACTCTAGACTTCAGATCATTGAGCAAGGAAAAAAGAGCTGGAATAAAAAGCTATTTATGGAAATTACCTTGCTTGGTTCTTGGAACATCTGGAAAGAGAGAAACAACCTCTGGTTTAATAACATACAACCCTCAGTTCAGGCTTGGAAGTCAAGATTGGCTGCTGATCTGTCACTCCTGATTCATAGGACAAAAGAGGATTTACACCCACTTATCAAGAGCATTATTCATAGTTTGTAAATCTTTTGAGATCCTAGACCTTTCTAACCTGTCTTTTGGAGACCTTTCCTCCCCCTATGTCTCTATGTAAATATGTAACTTTACAGACTCTGATCTTTTATTAATGAAAATGAGGCAGTAGGAGCCTTTCCTATTGTTATTACCCTCAAAAAAATAAACACTTTATTATTGCCTCTCAGGGCATATTCCCTTCAATTTGCAATAGGGAGTTCTCTTAACACCAAAGCTAGAACCACAACAAATACAAATACAAGAAATCATGCTAGAAGGAAACAGACAAATGGTTGGAAGCAAGATATATGAGCATGAGAAAGAGATACTTGTTACCGAGATATAATTGATAGGATGTAGAGGATATGAATTTGTTGATCATCCTATAGCTTGCCTCCAATTTTCATGTACGCACAATTTCTTGAAAATTGAGAGACAAGCATCCAATATACCTAAAACACATTTAAGTACAAAATGGTCCCCAAACATATTGGGTAGAAAGTAATTAGTGCAACTACAATACATAGGAGAGACTCCACATAAATATGTGCATATTGATATGAAATTGAATTTCATGCACATCTTAGCCAATAGAATTTGGTGGAGTTTCCCGATATATTGGATCAAATAAATCAAGCATGCCATGACATAAACATGTAATAATATGCATGAACAAGGATTTTAAGAACCAAAAAAGGAGATACAATTTGAACAAAAACACCAAGTAGACCGAGATGGAACACACAAGAGTGTGACACGACAAAAGGTGTCCAAATTGTATCAAAGAACCAATTCAACACATGAAAGATCACAAATTCAACAAATAAACTAGACAAAGTCCAAATAGCAAAAGATAGACACAAACACAAATGCTCAAGTATTTATCTCATTCTAAAATATCAAATCAAGAAACATGGAATGAGACAAAACCAACTCCCAAAGAGAGTAAGATTCCAACAAATAAACAAAACTCTCCACACTTTTCATGATGGCACAAAATACCAAAACGAAAAGATCAAACTTCCAAGCACATAAAACATGATATGGATCAAACAATGAAGCATAAAAAGAGTGTTCTAGATAATATAGGAGAGCTCACCCATAATTAGTACATTATATAGAATTTTGCTTTTGAATGCAAAATGCATACAAATGAGATCATCACTACTACCTACATTAAATAAAACACGAGAGAATACCAATAAAATAAGAAGATCCATAAGAGGCAAGTAAATATTAGGAGACAACACAAAACATTTTCTTGGGAAGAGGTAGTACAAAATTAAGCAAAGGCCAAAGTGGATATGATCAATAAATTCTACCATAAGTCGAGTACTAATTGTCTAAGGACAAGAAGTATTGGGAATAATCTTCCTGAGGTAGTTCACAAGGATATCCAAGATCATATTCACACTAAGAAGCATATAACAAAGTATAATAATTAAGCTTGATGCTTCGAAAGAGATTCTTGGTAGCTTCCAATAGTCACACAATCACTAGTGATTAGAATAACTTGAAGCTAATGGTTTCCATGAGGATACAGAGATCCAAATATGAGGAAACACATACGAAGAAACTCTCTCACACACAAGATCCAAAAGATGTGCAATAAAAACATTTTAAAAAATTGGAACTTGTATGAGCTAATGTGTCACATAGGAGCTAAATAATTATCAATATCAATTCTAAGTGACACTACCTCGAATTTTCACATTTTCTAGGCTTGTAATATGCACTAAGAATATGACTCCCTCATAATGTGATAAACCATAAATCTCAAGACGAGGCAAAAAGATCCAAATAGATAAATTAATGGACATAATAGAACTTGAATTTTTTATGAGAATCATACCACATAGAGACTAGATAATATTGCAATATTAATACTAGGTGGTATTCCTCATGTACACACATTTTTAGGATTGTGGAATGCCCAAGCATAACACTCCCCCAAAATGGGATAGTCCATTAATCTCTCACAACAGCCAAATAAGATACCAAATATAATTAAGAAAGGATCCAACACAAGAAACACACATGTACATGGCGTGCCACCATACACAAATATACTTGATAACTCAAGATAATTAAGTGGAAAGCATAACATATACAAGAACATGGAAGATACAAAACCAACAAATGCACAATGGGGCGAGTAACTTTCAATATAATGATTTAAGCATATGTTACCGCTAGGAGGAACATTGGAAATATGATAGAGGCAATATAATCCACATGAATTGGCTTGAAAAATATAATAGATGAAGATCCCTCAATTCTTCATGATATAGACAAGTCTCCAATGCCCTCCAACAACACCTATTGATCAAGTTTTGGCTTGTTGGTCCCCAACCAAGTTGGGTCCTAAGAAGTTAGTCACAATAGGCTTGGCAACCCAAATGGTTATTTTCTTGACACCACATTGAGCACCAACAAATTTGGCAAACATATTGCCAACCTCATCCTTATGAAGAGAATAAACATCATCAATCATGATAGGGTTGGACGAGGAGATACCGATGGTGCATGAGGAAGAAATGTTCCCTTTCTCGCGGAAAATGTTGCAAGTTCTTCTCTTGTCATCTTTATTGTTGGGTGAAGCAACAACTTGAGGAAGACCTTGAATATTCTTG
Source organism: Avena sativa (assembly GCA_916181665.1). Taxonomy (NCBI): domain Eukaryota; kingdom Viridiplantae; phylum Streptophyta; class Magnoliopsida; order Poales; family Poaceae; genus Avena; species Avena sativa. Next base: position 35,705,557 of record OV702298.1, on the reverse strand, counting down.
GGAGGAGGCCCAACTCTAACAAGAGGTATAGCTTGAGGTCTCTTCCCTTTTTGCTTCTTTCCAAGGGTCTTCTTCTTCATTGTGAAAGACTTAACATGATGCCCATCTTCCTTTCACTTGAAGCAAACAATGTTGGCCAGATTCTTGACTTGATCTTCGCCATTATTATTGTTGCTCTTGTGCTTCAACTTGATAGTGGACCTGTTCTTGATATTGGAGTTGAATCCAAGCCCACTCTTGTCATTGGGGGATTTTTGCACACTCAAGATATTGTTGAGTGTGGACTTCCCTTTATGACCCTTTTCAAGTCATTCTTCAAACAAGTGACTTGAGCCTTGAGCTTTTTGATTTCCTATACATGGTTAGTGTCAACAAAAGTACTAGAGGAAGTAGATGCTACATTGTTATAGCAACAAGGCACAGAATGTAATTCATCACAAGATGTAGAAATGGCATGAGTGGATGAATTACAAGGACTAGCACATGGCAATATGACATTTGGAGTAGAAGTAGTGACAATGTCTACATGAGGATCATTAGATGTTACCTTTGACACAATAGCCTCATGAGCCAACTTTATCCTACCATGGGAGACTAGAAGATCCTCATGCTAGATTGAAAGCTTAACATGATTTTCTTCCAACTTCCCATAGTTGCTAGTTAGCAAAGCAAGTTGAGACTTTAGCTCAACATTCTCCTTTATAATAGATGCTTCAAAAAAATAGAGTTAGTAGCACAAGCATCATTATTAATTGTAAGAGGTGAAGGCAACTTGGCAAGATCTTTTGAATATGAAGCTTTAAGTTGTTCACGCGACTCAGTGAGTTTGATGATCTCACTCTTAACGACCTGAGATCCATTTTCGAGGTGCTTAAAATCCTCAACAAGTTTAGCATAGACAACTACAAGTTCATCATTTTTAGTTTTGATAGCAATTGCCACCGCAAGTTCTCTATCATGGTTTTCCTTTACTCTAGATAATTCTAGAGAAAAAGTCTCCTCAAGAGATTCTTTGGTTGTGTGTTCTTCTCCAAGGGATCTCTTTGGATAACCAATCTTCTTAGAATACTCACGCTTATGTTCATACTTTTGAGGAATACTATTTTCTTGCTCCTCAATAAGTTTCTTGCCTTCAATAGAACAAGTCAAAATTTCAACAAATCTGGAGGAAGCAATTTTATTTCTATGGAGAGCAGGAAAGACAATCTCTCCCATCTCTTGAATAGAGGCGATATCATAATCAACTAGATTATCATCATAATTATCATCCTCAACCTCATCATCATCGTCAACATCATCATGGGAAACAATGGGATCCAAAGAGGTTACCTTTGTTCCCTTAGCCATAAGGAATATGTGAGAACCGGAAGAAGGTGTTGATGAGATTGCACTTGTATCTCTATTCAATACCTTGTATTGGCCCATAGAATCTTCATTTTCCTCTACATGGTTAGCAAAACAAGCACTAGAGGAAATAGATGCATTTTTAACATGGCAATGAGACAACACAAGCATATCATCATAAGATTTATTCAAGCCATTTCTACATGATATGCAAGGACTATCAACACAAGCATGTAAGGAGTTTTGGGTGCTACAAGTGTTAGAGTCCAACGATCAAACATTGCAATTAGAAAGAGATGATGGATTACCCATAGTAAGATCACTATCCACATTGAAATTCCTATCACCACTCACCATATCATTACCTTGTGAAAAATCACGGCCGGAGGTGGAGGGAAAACAATCATCCTTAATAATGTTGGACTCACTATATTTATCTTGAAGCTTGGTCCATATCTCATGAGCACTCCAATAAGGCATGATTGAATAAATAACTACATTTCTCACAATAAGTAAAAGCACTTTAGTAGTGCGGTGACCCAGCATACCACTGCATGTGTAGTACACTATAGCCGTTGACATGACATCTACAGAACACCATTCCGTAAATATCACATCCCTCAGAGTGGTACAACAGAAACATTGCGGGTCCATATTACAAAAGTACACACTTCATTATTATTACAATACTGGAAGTTCCAGACTTCCAAAAGATCCAACTTACAAACCAAAATATAAGATGTTCAGTGGAAATTTAAAAGTAACAACTCCGACTAGGAGTGGGGCTCACCAGCTTATTTTATAGAACTAATGTTGCTCGGCTCTGTTAGTTACTACTAACTAGACACTTAAGTGGACTCGTCCTCATTAACACCATAGCGGATCTCGTAGTCCACGCCTTCAACTCCTTCGGATAGATCAGGTTCCTCGTAGAACACGTCTTCTTGGCATTCGGCTGCATACATTGGCACATCTTCGGAATCCTCAGAGTCTAAGCAAGGGATCAAAGGAAAGAATGAGTAACAGTGTTACCCAACAAGTTCACTATATGCAAGGTGGGAAGTTTGATGCTCTAACTACCACCTCGGATTATAAATCCTTGGCACTATGCAGTTTTTGTAAATCTTTCTTCAAAGATTGATTTTATTCCAAAAAACTATGACAATCAGGCTTCACAGGTTGACTAGAACTTTCATGGAGTTCCTTTCCTGTCGCGTTCGTAGCTCCTTCCCGGAACAGGGAGTAACAAGTTACAGTTTTTACACTCTGCAGAGGTGCGTTACTTTACCCATGAGATATCAACTCCTTGTTGCATAACCGGGCGTACTTTCCCGTCCACAATTCCATGATGTGGGGCCCAGTAGTTGGTCCAAGCCAATCACTGCCCCCTTCGCGACCCCGCATGCCTCCTTAGTGTACACCATGCCCACATAATGAATTACGGCAATGGTTTGTACAAACCGTTAGATGCCAGAACTATCGTGGGATGATGAGGGTTCCCACCCATATGCTGCATATCCTCTATGAATTACCTATTAATATGCACGCTACGAGGATAACAACCATGACATGCACATCCGGCTTCATGCGAGAGGAAGAAGATACAACTGACTTCTCTGTCCCATTCCAAATCTCATGGCTAACGCATAATATACGGCGCTAGAATCACAGATGTCAGGGGTTGTTAAGTCCCTATTTGATCATTATTGTTGCAATTAGAACTATAAGTTCTATTGCTCCATTATATCACCACTTAGGATGATATCTATGATTTCTTTGTTTATGAAAATAATATTTTCTTTCTTTTATAGCATATATGATAACACACAATTTTGCAAATACTTTGATAAAGACTCTTCAAAGGACATGAGCAAGAGATGAACTTGCCTTGTGATGACAAGGTAGTGAAGTCTTATGCTTGCACTGGACCTTGAGCTTCTAGTTCTACAAAAACATCATTATTGCCCGGTAAGGACAATATTTAAAGAAGCAAAATGATTATGCAAGTAATGTAATGCATTATTTAAATTTATATGCATTTACCCCAAAATATTCCTTTTTGAGTAATAAAGGGTTTATAAATATTACTTTTTAATATTTATAACATGTATTGAGTTATTTTATTTTATTTCCCTTTATTTGGCTTTTATTGATTTAATAATTCTTTTAGGAATTATTAATTATACATTAATTTTATTACTAAATATTTATTTAGTATTTTTCAAAAATACTATAATATTAATAAATAATGAAAGTGATTTTTATTTATTTTTATCACCTTTCAATAATTTTGTAAAATTCCATAAGGAATATTTAAATTACAAAATTCTTATAAAAATTTAAGTGTTCAAATATTTACATTTTATTTTATTTGAACAGAGTGGATTATTGTGATTCCAAAAATATTTTATTTATAATTTTTGGACTATTATTTTATTTTCTATAATTTTATTGAGGTCAGGGGTATTTTGGTCTTTTCCAATTGATCAAAAGATTTATTAAATGACCTGGGCTGGCCCCTTGGGCTTATTGGGCCGAGGTGGCCCAATAGGGCAGGGTCAAATGACTACCTCGAAGGGTTTTGGCCCACCCAGCGCACTCTGCCTCCTCTCTCCCTCGACCTTATCTCCTCCTCCTCTGACTCGCCCCCGTGGCTAGCGATGCCGCCACCGTCGATTCTCGCCGTCGTCGGCCGTTCTGGCCGTCGCCGTGATGCGAGTTGGGGTTGACGACAACGCTCGTTTGTTCTATCCACGTGGATTTGACTCTTGGGCTTCCCCGTTTGTTGTCGCCGTCGCCGCGATCCCGCCTGTGGTGGTGTGCTGGTCTCGTGCGCTGCTGCGGCTGCCGCCATGGCAGGTGCAGGTTGCAGCGCCTCTCTGGGTACTCCCTGTGCCTCCGCGGTGCGTCGGCCCCTCTGCTTCCTCTTCGATTCATCAGCGAGGACCTCGGGTAAGTGGTCTTTGTGGTGTTTGTCTATGCTACTGCCATGATTCTCTCTGTGTATCTAGTGGCTTCCATGATGAGTGACTATGTGCTGGTTGAGTTCATCTCTGTATTAGAGTTCTTGCTCTGATTAGGGTTCATAATCCCATGTTGATCATATCTATGGTGCTTTAGATCTAGTGTTGATCATATTTGATCATGGGAAATGATTGTTTGATGTGATTGATGATTAATAGTAGGTTTGATGATACTAGTTTCCTGTTAGATTTATCCTAGTGGTAATCCACCTTGATCCATGCTAGTGTAATGAAATCCTTGATTGGATTATGTTGTTGATCTAAGAGTTTACTCTACTGTCAGATTGCTTATACTGATAGTAGTTGCTTACTTCAATTATACTGTTGGCTTGTCTGAGATTATACTCACTGAATCAAATCATTTCTTGCAATTATTTCTGTGGATGTATAAATGAATTTAAGGTTGATTCCTGGCACTTGGCTTCAGGAAAATGATATGTAGTGGTTGTCCCTTTTTATCTGTGGAAGCTAAGCAAAGATTGGTTTTACCTCATTAAAAACTTGTCCTTGTGATACCACTATATTCTGGCACACAAGTGATTGGGTTTTTATTTCTGGGCTTAGCTTGATTAAACTTGTGATTAAAACTGATAAGATGATATGGAAGCTTTTATTATCTTACCTGCCTATGATGTTGGTCTGAGGCTCTAGGATGTAATTCCTAGTTAGTTGGGCAATAGTTTGTTTAAAACTTATAGATTTAGAGGTGTTACTCTTTCTCTGAGAGATGTTCCTTGATCTCATAAGATCAAATGAAAAGGATCTAAGTTGAAAAAATAATACTGAACCCAGTGATGCTGGTCTGGGGGTTTAGTGTTTGTGGTTGAGCTTGATTTCTTATCCTTATACTTGAAATCTCTAGGATAGATTCACCCCTCTTGGGTGCATATTGAGAGATCATTACATAACGCTGCGTATGCTTTTATTTAGATATTCTGATGAAAGCATGTGATGGTTTTATGAAACTCACCACAAGATTTGATGTTGGTGTAGTAGATTATTGATCTTGATCTTGGTATGGATCTTGATCTGCTTTAACTGTGCTCCTGAGCTTGCTCTTGAGCTTGCCTACTCCTCCTAGCTCCTGGTCTTGACCTTGCTATCCATCAGATCCATCCCCCTCCTTATGTCACCATCCTGGTGATGTTTGGGTTGATCTGGGTGGTTGGTTTGGTTGCTGTTCTTGGTTTAACTGCTGTTTACCCTGGCTGTGCTGTGGTGTGGTGTGGTGGAGTGATGTACTGATGTGCTTCCCCACGGTTGTGTTGTGGTTTTGTGATATTGGCTGTGCATTTTGAGGTCGACAGCACACCATCTGCATGCTTGTGTGTGTGTGCAGTCTGTATGCCTGCTATGCACATATGGATAAGTTCGGAAAATTTGAACTTACTATTACCAATCTACTTTTACCCTGGCTAGTGAATTGGTCCCTTTTGGCTGTCATTTGCATCTTGGCTTGAATTTATGAAAAATGGGATCTTTCAGATTGGTGAAACTTGCCCCTTTTTCCACAATTCTCAATGATGAGATTGTCAAGTGCATCTCACTGACATATCTGTGAGAAATATATTAACACTAATCCTATTTTGTTTTCTATTTGATCTTTGTTTTGCAGGTACAAAGATAAAGATGAAGATTTAGTATAGTTTTAGATATAGGATAGTTAGTAGAGATACAAATTTACTTTTGTTAATCTTTTGTAATTTTTCTTTTATATTTCTTGTAATCTTTGTTTGGTTCATTTGTAATAAAGATTATATATATTTATTAATAAAGAATATTTTATTCTTTACTCTTATGTGAATTGTGAAATTTGGAATAACTTCAGTAAGTTATTCTTTGTAGTTTGTGTATGTATAAGAATGAACTTCATATACCATATTGCTTTTAAATAAGATTTAAGTTCTAATACTTTTCTCTTAATTAATTTAAGATTCAAGTCTTATATCAAAATTATTTAAATTATAACACACTTAAGTTTTAAAAATTCAAACTCATTTCAAAACACCCAAAATTCCTTTAAGATCATATCAAAGTTTATAGCAATCCTCCTTTAAGACTAAACCTACTCTCAAAGTAAGAAAGAAACATTGATCACTCAAGGTTTTTATTTGGCGAAAATTTTACTCAAATTTTCTCAAATGAATGCATGCAACAATTGATATTCCTAAATCTACCCTTCGTTAGTTCCTATATACTGGGATGTTACAGACTCCCCCCCTTAAATTAAACTTCGTCCCGAAGTTTGTGGATATGTACCTGAATAGTTCTGGATAAGCTTTTCTTAAATCCTCTTCCTTCTCCCATGTGGCTTCTCTCTCAGGGTGATGTTCCCATTGTACCTTGCAATATTTGATTGCTCTATTCCTCAATCTTTTCCAGTTTTCTTCTAGAATCTTGCAGGGCTTTTCAATATAAGTCAGGTCTGCTTGTAGTTCTATCTCGTGATGTGTTATCGCATCATCAGGAACTTTCAAACATTTGCGAAGTTGTGACACATGGAAAACATTCTGCACTTGAGCCAATCTTGATGGTAACTCTAAAGCATAAGCTATAGTTCTGTTTTGACTCATTATCTTGAATGGTCCAATATATCTTGGACTCAATTTCCCTTTAACCCCGAATCTTTTTACTCCTTTCATTGGACTTACTTTCAAATAGACCATATCTCCCACTTCTGGATGCCATGATCTTCGGCTTTGATCCGCATAACTTTCATGCCTGCTCTAGGCTATTTTCAATCTATCCCTAATCTTATCAATGATATCTTGTCTCTCCTTGATATAGTCTGGCACAAATTCTTTGCTGCTTCCAGGTTCATACCAGCATATTGGTGATCTACACTTCCTTCCATACAGAACCTCATATGGAGCTGCCTTCAGACTACTCTGATAGCTATTGTTATAAGAAAATTCTGCCAATGGTAGGTGATCTTCCCATGTTCCTCCAAAATCTAATGCATAGGCTCTCAACATGTCTTCTAGTATTTGATTTGTTCTTTCAGTTTGACCTCCTGTTTCAGGATGATATGCCGTGCTGAAATCTAATTTTGAACCAAGTGCTTCATGCAATTGCTTCCAAAATGCTGAAGTAAACACTGATCCCCTATCAGTTACGATCTTTTTGGGTACTCCATGCTTACTTACTATCTCTTTGACATATACTTCAACTAACTTCTCGGCATTATCCTTTTGATTCACTGGAATAAAAGTGCACTCTTAGTGAGTCTGTCCACTATTACCCATATCATATCATTCCTTTTTGGTGTCATAGGTAACCCTGTGATGAAGTCCATACCTATTTCCTCCCATTTCCATTCAGGAATTTCTAGGGGTTGTAATGGTCCTGCTGGATTTTGATGTTCAGCTTTCACCCTTTGACAAGTATGGCATTCAGATACATATTTAGCAATATCCCTTTTCATGTTATTCCACCAGAATAGTTCTTTCAAATCCATATACATCTTGGTACTCCCTGGATGTATAGAATAGGGTGTATCATGTGCTTCTTTGAGTATGATATTTCTGATTTCAGTGACATCTGGAACACATAGACGATCTTGGAACCATAAAGATCCATAATCTCCAAGGCGAAAAACTGATTTTTGCCCTTGAGATATCCTCCGAATTTCCTCAACAATAAAAGGATCTTCTTCTTGACATCTAAAAATTTCTTGCTTAAGATCACTGTCCTGCTCTATAACTACCTGCATAGTCGCTAATCCTCCAAGAACCTCTGTTCTGATGAATTGAAGTTCTAACCTTTCCAAGTCCATTTGTAACTCTTTTGGTAACTCTCTATTGCTTGGCTGAATATCTGCACTCTTTCTGCTTAAAGCATCTGCTACAACATTTGCTTTCCCTGGGGTGTAATTGATTGTTAAATCATAATCCTTAATTAATTCCAAGCAACGCTTCTATCTCATGTTTAATTCCTTTTGAGTAAAGAAATACTTGAGACTTTTATGGTCAGTGTATAACTCACATCTGGCTCCATAAAGAAAATGCCTCCATCCTTTCAGCGCAAAGACTACTGTTGCTAACTCTAAATCATGAGTTGGATAGTTGACTTCATGTGGTTTCAATTTTCTTGAACCATAAGCAATCACCTTCCGATCTTGCATTAACACACAACCCAAACCTTCTTTAGATGCATCACAATATACAGTGAAATCCTTCCCTGTCTCAGGAACTGCTAAGATTGGTGCTGTGGTTAATCTAGTCTTCAACTCTTGGAAACTTGCTTCACACTTCTCATCTCACTTGAATGGTGTATTCTTCCTTAATAATTTTGTCATTGGTCCAGCTATTTTGGAGAAACCTTCAATGAATCTCCGATAATAACCAACCATTCCTAAGAAACCTCGAATTTGCTTCACATTGGTCGGTGCAGTCCACTCTAGTACCGACTGAATTTTGGATGGATTCACAGCAATCCCATCCTTACTGATCCCATGACCGAGGAATTCTACCTCAACTTACCAGAACTCACAATTACTGAACTTAGCATAAAGCTTATGTTCTCTTAAAGTCTGCAATGCTCTTCTCAAATGGTCAGCATGCTCTTTCTTATCCTTGGAATATATCAGAATATCATCAATAAAGACGATGACAAACTTATCCAAATATGGCATGAAGACCCTGTTCATCAGATTCATGAATATTGCCGGTGCATTGGTCAAACCAAATGGTACTACCAGATACTCATGGTGTCCATATCTTGAGACAAATGTTATTTTTGGAACATCTTCCGGTTTGATTTTTTATTTGATGGTATCTAGATCTTAAATCGATCTTTGAAAATACTCCAACTCCTTTCACTTGATCAAACAAATCTTGAATTCTTGGTAAAGGATACTTGTTTTTTATCGTCACGTTGTTCAGATTTCTATAATCACCACACATCCGTCTTCCACCATCTCTCTTATCCACAAAGATTACTGGTGTTCCCCATGGAGATACACTTTCCTGTATAAATCCTTTTCTTGCTAACTCATCAATTTGCTCCTTGAGTTCTTTCAACTCCTTGGGTCCCATTTTATATGGTGCCTGAGCTATTGGTGTTGTACCAGGTATTAGGTCAATGGTGAACTCTATCTCCCGGTCTGATGGCATTCCTGGTAATTCCGTTGGGAAAACATCTTGGAATTCATTAACTATAGGAATTTCTTATAATTTAACTTCCTTCATTGAATTCAACTGCAGATCCACCATGATATGACTGTGTTTATCTGCCTGGTAAACTATCCTTGCTCCACTTGGAGTTTTGATTGAGACAGTTTTCTCATCACAATTAATCTGAGCTCCGTGTTCCATCATCCAATCCATCCCTAGCACTACTGCAATTCCCTTCAAAGGAATCACATAAAGGTCTCCGAAATATGTACAACCACATATCAAGATAACCTGATATTGTTTTATGTGGCGTACAATCACATTCCCTCCTGCCGTAACTACGGTCATAGGACGTTCTAACGTTGCCCTTCTAATCCCGAACTTATCACAGAATTCATCAGAAATGAATGAAGTAGTTGCACCAGTATCAAATAGAACTTGTCGGGATTGGTAAGAATATTGAGCGTACCTATCACTGCATGCTCCGAATTATCCACCTCCTCGAGAGTGCACAGTTCAGTTTTCCGGTTGGTCGGTTTCTCTTGCCATTGTTGTTCTTGCCATAGTTTCCCCCTTTATTGGGTTGTCCATTTCCTCTACTATCTTGTCCTCCTCCCTTGGTAGGCCATCCCCCCGGTGGTTTTATCGAACAATTTGGCTTGATATGCCCCTTTTGACCACAACCGTAACAGATCACTACAGGCTTTTTGCACTCCCTCTGGAAATGCCCTGGAATTGCACAGTTGTTACAGATAACATTCCTTCTCGGATTAGATTGATTTCCACCGCTGCCCTTGTTATTGTTATTGTTGTTGTTACCATAGTTTCTATTCCGAGGTTTAAACTCCAGGTTAGGTTTTGGTTTGCTTGCCTGAATTCTCTTGGTTTCCTTCTTGGCTCTCTTCCTCCGATCCTCTTGGACATTCTTGTAATCATCTTCAAAAGTAATGGCTGCATCCAACAACTGCTGATAAGTTTGCTTATTGGTTAACCTTACCTGCATCTTTACAAATGGATTCAATCCACGCAAGAAACGCTTCTTCCGCTTCTCTTCGGTGTTGACATCCTCCTCAGTATAACGAGATAGTTGGATAAACTCCCGGATGTACTTCATGACACTAGTATATCCTTGCTGAAGCTCCTCAAATTCTCTCCGCTTCAACTCCATGACACTTTTTGGAACATGATATTCACGGAATCTCTGCTTGAACTCCTCACAGGTAAACTCCCTTCCTGGTTGTTGCATGGCTAACTGATTTTCCCACCAAGATGGTGCAGGTCCAGTCAGCAGATGAGTTGCATACCTCAATTTTTCCTCATCATTGCAACCTACAGTTTTCAGCTTCCGCTCTGTATCTGCTAGCCGGTCTTTTGCATCCATTGGTTCAGGAGCTGATGCAAAAGGTAACGGTCTTGCATTCTGAAAATCAGATAAACTCACTCCTCCTCCTTCAGGTGCCCTCTGATTTGCTCGCCCCAGCAGCTCTTCATGAACTTGTTCTGGTTCTCTTGCATCATTTGCATGCATTGCATAAAGTTCTGCTCCATTAACGGCCTCATTAGTGGTGGTGGTAATGTTCCTTGATTTGCTATATCGGCATCGGTCTTTTCCTTGGCCTCACGCTCCATCCGCTGCTGCTCAGTTTCCATTTCTACACCCGTATCCATGACCCCTAGTCCTGCAACATAAAGCGAATACTCATAATTACATCATGCACATGTGTTCTGAGCTCGACTTTACGCACATAACTAGTCACACAATGAAGATCCAAAGAAAATCCAAATATGAATTCACACATTATACATAATATCATAATGATGCAAAGTTCTTACAACATATACCATATAGGTATATACACAAAACTACCGTATTCATCTCACTACCTTATTCCTTAAAGTACAATACATAGTGCTTGATACTGTTAACTACTATTCTCTTTCTAGTAGTAACTACGCTCATCATACATGCCTGATGTCCAACCGTGATGACGTGTTGTCCGTCGCACAGTTTGTGGAACAAATGGCCTTCCAGAAGGAACATACTCTGTATCTGAAGTATCAGGGCTTGAGTCATTACTCAACCTGAGCGCATTGACTCCCTCCAGCTCAGCTGAAAAGTCTTCAGAAACATATTCAACATTATCTCCAGCCTACATCTCCTGAGCTACATTCCTTGAGTTGTCAACAGAATACACAGATCCTGCTGCTTCCCAGGTGCTCTCATGGATAAGATAATTGAATACTGGATAATGTATATTCCCTGGGTTTTGAGAAGATGTTGATGATTCAAACACTCTCTCCTTAGGATCTTCTTCTTCATCCTGATCATCTATTGACATGGTATTACTACTTCTATTATTAGGGTTCATTCTTGCACCCATCCAACTGGATTGTCCAACATTTCTGTCAGAACCATCTATGGACATCTAGTGTTCATGAGATCGATTATATGATCCCATCCTCCAACCATCTGAGTTCTCAATAGGAAGTTCTAAGTCAGAACCATCCTCTAAGCCCTGTGGTACTGCATACCGCATATCGATAGTAGGATCATGTGTAGGTTCAGGTCTTGGTGAATAAGGATATGGTGTAAAAGATTCCGGATCTATCGGTATATCTTTAAAAATAGGTATTGCACTACTACCTGCTTCTTTATCTAGCTGGAAAGCTAACTGTTTCCTCCTTTCCGGATCAGTTAGATCCTCTAGCATTTCATTTTTGTCTTCGACAATCACTTGATGAGTCTTACAAAAAGACGCAACGAGTGTCCGGTATCTATCCATAAACTTGGAAGCTAACTTAGGATGCTTCTTAACCAAAGTAAGATGATCCGATATATGCTCCGAGTCTATAGAATCATGAGGTATCACAGAGAATGTGCTACCTTCTAGCTCCTTGGTTTTCTGCTCCCAGATATTTGCTATTGCCTCTACAACAGCAACATGATAGGCTGCTAAATTACACCTACCTTCTCCTATGGGTAGATAGTGATATAATCCAAGCTTCTCTGGAAGTTGGATACTCACACGATACTTGGATAACATCCGACCATCTAGGTAAGTGATAGTGTTCACTGGAATTCGAGTTGGACAATTAAAGAGCTTTAAAAGTTGACGGAGTTGGTCTGTAAATGATCCTTGATAATCATCAAGAGTCTCCTCTTTCCTTACCAAAGTCTGTTTTGGAAACTTTGGTGCCATATCTCTGTATATCAGAAAAATAATTTTGATTAGTATCCAATGATATATTGCATCATAACAAAGAATCATCGCACTAAAATATATAACGGAATATTCTCATTTGAATACCCATTATATTACTTTTAGAGAATTCATTATCGTTGCTAAATCTCCTACAGGTAATACCCTTTACTAGGTTTCCAACCTAAGGTCAAAGCAATTTGCTCTGATACCAACTGCGGTGACCCAGCATACCACTGCATGTGTAGTACACTATAGTCGTTGATATGACATCTGCAGAACAGCGTTCCGTAAATATCACATCCCTCATAGTGGTACAACAGAAACATTGCGGGTCCATATTACAAAAGTACACACTTCATTATTATTACAATACTAGAAGTTCCAGACTTCCAAAAGATCCAACTTACAAACCAAAATATAAGATGTTCAGCGGAAATTTAAAAGTAACAACTCTGACTAGGAGTGGGGCTCAATAGCTTATTCTATAGAGTTCATGCTGCTCGGCTCTGTTAGTTACTACTAACTAGACACTTAAGTGGACTCTGAAGGGTTTCGCAGCATAGTAAATCAAAATTTTCTACGGAAGCGAACAGAGGGAAAGCCAAGATCTAATCTAGGAGATGCAAACAACGAGAGATATTGGATTAGATCTTCATACCCTTGAAGATTCGCACAGCGGAACGTTCGTCGGAACGTGGGTGATGTAGTCGTACTCGCTTCTCCTCCTCACGATCCGATCCGATCTAGCACCACAAGTGGCGATGCCTCCGTGAGATGCACACGTGCAGCACCTCGACGTCTCCTCCTTCCTTGGACCAGCAAGTATGGTGGAGAGATGGATTGGATCTACAACACGACGGCGTGGTGTATATGGTGGAGAATTTCTGCAGCAGGGCTTCGCCTACAAACAGTCGGGAGGGAGAGTGGAAGGCAGCAGGGCAACTAGGGTTGGAGGAAGGTGTGTATTGGAGGGGGGGCGCACCAGCCCTCTATTTAAAGAGGGGGGGCGGCCAGCCCTAGCCTCTCCTCCAAGCCTATCTCTAGTTTAAACAATTTAAAGTCTCCCTTATCTAGAAATCCTATCTTATCTTATCTCTAGTTTAAACGATTTAAATTCTCTAGGATCGGCTGGGACCTATGGGGCCTTGTGCCCCTGGACCAATGCGGCCAGGACACTCCCTCATAGGCCCATGCCCCCTCCCGGAAGGTGGGACCACGTTGGCCCCCTTCCGGAAGGTTCTAGAAGCTTCCGGTACAATGCCGATTAACCCGGAACAATTCCGAACTCCAAAAACTGCACTGCCTTATATGAATCTTATTCTTCGGACCATTCCGGAACCTCTCGTGATATCCCGGATCCCATCCGAGACTCCGATCAAAAACTCATAAACCAAATATCCAATCTATCCTAGCGTCGAGACACGTTAAGTGTGTGACCCTGCGGGTTCGAGAATATGCAGACATGATCTTCTATCAATAATCAACAGCAGGGTCTGGGCACCCATATTGACTCCCACACATTCATCGATGATCATATCGGATGAACCACGATGCCAGGATTCAATCAATCCCATATATATATTCCCTTCGTCTCGCGATATTTTACTTGCCCGAGATTCGATCGTCGGTATCGTCATACCTAGTTCAATCTCGTTCACAGCAAGTACTTTACTCGTTCCGTAATCCGATATCACTTTGTGATTAACTCCTTAACCACATGCTTGCAAGCGGTGTTGATATCGATTACCGAGTGGGCCCGAAGTATATCTCTCCGACTTGGGAGGGACAAATCCCATCTCGATACATACAACCCAACAGATACTTTCTGATCACCTGAGAGACACCTTTATGATCACCCTCTCATAGGATGACGTTTGATGACCTCAAAGCTTTCTTCCGATACCAGGGAGTTTGTAAGATCCCTCCTTTGTAAAGGAAAAGATCCCTGTGATTGCAATGCTAGTCCCTGGATCAATGCTAGCATCCACAGTTTAAGATGAAGTACACAGATACAAAGGTCGTTTATTACAGTCATTCCAGAGATAAACATAGTCTTTTACAACTCATGGCCGAAGGCCTAATACAAGAGTTTATGGAATATGTCAATAAACATAAGTCTTCATCTTCATGTGCCACAGGCAAGCATGTTGAGTGTAGACTCATGACTCCTATTCATCATCAGAGTAACCTGCAACATCATAAGTTACAGCCACAGAGGGTCAATACTTTGGAAATAGTATTGGCAAGTGATACCTTAGTATATATTTAAGTGGACTATTATTCTATATGCATTTGGCTGGTGGAGCTTAGGCTTGCTTTGCTCAAAATAGATTTTTCCTTAACTTTTTGAAAACACCAAAACTTGTTTGACAAAAACCAATCAAGACATCTATCCATCAAGACTGAAGATCCTCTCAAGGCATCTACAATTCAAAGATAGAAGATCCTTTCTTGGCAAAAACACCCAAGGTATCTTTCAAACAAGGACTCTAGATCCACTCAGGGCATCTAGCAATCAATGGCTGAAGATCCTTTTAACCCTTGTTCACCCTCAAGTTTTATTTAGAAATTGGAGTGATGAGATTCTTGAAGTTTCCATGTCTTGATGCTCAAATTGTCCTTTACCAGGGACATGGCTAAGTACTTAGGTTTTACACTCTGCAGAGGTGGTGCACTTTACCCACAAGCCTTGGTTTCCCAAGACATGATCCTTCAGTAGCCTTTCCTTAGTCAAATGGACGCGCTCCAACCTATCATCCCATCTACCACCCACTGTCCAAAAGACTAAGTTCCAGCATCCTAAGATCATGGCAGAGCCCATATTACCAAGTGGCTGCACTTGAAGCTTCTCAACAATAGACATCTCAAATCTCTTTGTTTCCTGGGTGGCCATCCACAAGTGAGATACACAAGCCAAGTCCCATGGCCTTGTGAACCACTCAACATAAGCCATTCCTTCCATTCCACCCAGGTGGTTCATTAACTTAGTTGTTTTATTTTTCAAAACATAAGTCCTTAGACTTAGAAATTTTCCATAGTGAATATATAAACCACCCTTGTTTTCTAGTAGCTAGGCTAAGCATGATAGTGATAGGAATCTGGACTTAGGAAATTTTCACTAAGGCTTCACCTAATAGGTTTTCCCAAAGCATAGCTTGTTTTTAGTAAATAACCATGCAAGTCCTACACTTAGAAAAAATAATACTAATGCATATATAAAATATAGGAATGGAATATTCATGAAGATATCACTTGCCTTGGTAGTGTGGAGAGTAGCACTCGTCACAATCACAATCACTAGCAGAATCTACACACAAAGTTGTAGCATACAATTACACACAAATATATACAAACAAAAGTATTATGAATGCATGCATGCATGAATCTACCAAGTGATGATTTTGAAAACCTCAACCAAGCAAGTGCATGTTTACAGAATCTAAACAAGTCACAAAAATAGCCAAGACAACTTATTTAGCCCTAAAACAAACATACTAAACTAAATCTATACTCAAAAAGGCCTTAAACAAGTTTCTGTAATTTAAGCCAAACTAATGGTTACTATTTGCTAAACAAAAAGGATAGGCAGAAAGGTCTTGTTTTTCTGAATCCAACGGTATAAAGTTTGCAAAATTCCAACGTGGAAATCAAAAGATATAAGCATTTGAATTTGGATCAAATTTCTGGTTTTAAATTCTATTTTCAGATCTAACCTAGCCACGCGTCATGATCCTATTCGCTCATACCGGTTCGCGCTGGATCGAGTTCCACAGCCGTAGGATCTAAATGAAATCTGGCGGCTCAGATCGCGTACCGCTTCGGGGTTAAGTGGATCTATCCTAGCGCTACGATGCAGATCTAACGGTTGTTATCGACCTAGCCAGAAACTGGCGGCGGAGCGGCGGCTACCGGCGGCGAAATCGTCGGTCGATGACGTTGCCGATGATGCAGACGGCGAGGGGGGAAGGAGGAGTAGCTCACCGGGCTCAGGAGGTTACGGCGAAGCTTGGCGTACTCGCGGTTGGTCAAGGGGCGCTCGGTCACGGCTGCGATTCCTCACCGGAGTTCGTGGCGGCGTCGGGTGCGTCGGGTGGTCGTCGGGGACGTCGCTGTAGATCACCCCAAGGCATGACGAGGACACAGTTAGATTCACCGAGTCGAGACGAAGTAGTGAGCATGAACTAGGAGGCGCGGGGCGGTCTGTACCTACCGGGAAAACTCGTCGGAGTTGGTGTCGCCGTCGGTGCTCGCAGTGTTAGGTGGAACCGGCGACCTGGGGCAGTACAGGACAGACTAGTGAGGTCAGTATATGCGCAAGGATTCACTGAGCAGGATAGCAAGAACGAGAGGCAGAGGGGAACACTGGGCTCACCGGAATCGATCGCCGGAGAGGCTCTGTCCGCGGCGTTGCAAAGCTGATTGAGGGCAGCCTGGTGGCGGAGTGAGCGAGGTGTCTGGGGGAAAATGATCGCGAGGCAGAGGGGATTTTATAGCCGGATGCTCGACAAGAAACGCCCGCCGATTAATGCCCAATTACTCCCGGCATCACTGCGGCAACGGTCGGCGGCGGAGATCGTGCGCGGAGACAGGGGAAGACGATGACGACGTGGACTGGGCCCGCTCGTCAGCGAAGAGTGCGAGGTGTTGGTGGGGTCTTCCTGTCAGCGTCTGTTTGCGTGGGCTCGCGCGTGAGAGAAGAAAAAGGAGATCCCGGGTGGGCTTGCTGGGCTGGATCCGCTGCTGGGCCAGATTCTGGCCGCTCGGCCCTTTTCCTTTCTTTCAGTCTTTTCTTTTTCTAATTTCATTTTCTGAATAGAATTTGATATGAATTCAAATCCTTTTGAATTCAAACTTCTTTGGGTATTTTTGCAGGGTTCTGTGGGTTTAAAAATGAGTCAGATGACCATGTGGTTACTAGCAAGGCTTGGTCAAGCTTGGGTCTTCGAAATAAACAGAGACTTTGTCTCTTTGTCTCTAGTTTGGAATAGGGTTTAGAAAATATTTCTAAATTTTGAATCTTGTGTAAAAAGCTTCACCTACTCTTTCCAAGCATGGAGGCAAGCAATCAAGTATCTAAACAAACAAATCTCAAAGGGTGATGGCCTTTTGAGATAAATTGCCCACATGAAATCATAGCCAAAGTGTATGCTTCTAAATGATTTTGAGAAAAACCCTATATGAATGAGTGATGCAAAGATGATATGAATGAGTTTTGAAATATGATTTTTGGGATGTTACAAATCTAACCCCCTTAAAATGAATCTCGCCCTCGAGATTCGGATTGGCTAGCAAAATAGGTGAGGGTGGTCTTTCCGAAGATCATCTTCTCTTTCCCAAGTTGCTTCCTCTTCGGAATGATGATTCCATTGTACTTTGCAAAATTTGATAGTCTTTGTCCTTGTGACTCTTTCTGCAGTCTCAAGTATCTTGATAGGCTTTTCTTCATAGGTGAGATCACTTTCTAGTTGAACTTCTTCCAAAGATATAGTATCTTTCAAAGATGTTTCTTCCATTTCTGGGTGACATTTCTTGAGCTGGCTCACATGAAAAACATTATGAACTGCTATTAAAGATGCTGGAAGTTCAATTTCATATGCAGCTTCTCCCTTGCGACTTAGAATGTTGAAGGGTCCAACATATCTTGGTGCTAACTTTCCTTTGACTCCAAATCTTTTTACTCCACGAAGTGGTGATACTCTAAGATAAGCTCTATCCCCAACTTCGTAAGTGACTTCTCTACGCTTAGTATCTGCGTAGCTTTTCTGTCGTGACTGTGCTATCTTCAATCTGTCTCTAACCAATTTGACCTTTTCTTCAGCGTCTTTGATAAGGTCTGGTCCAAACAAACTTCTTTCTCCCACACCATTCCATAGCAATGGGGTGGTACACTTCCTTCCGTAGAGAAACTCGAATGGTGCCATCCCAATACTAGATTGGTGACTGTTGTTGTAAGAAAACTCTGCGTAAGGCAGACTTTCATCCCAACTTGCTCCATAGTCTAGGGCACATGCCCTCAACATGTCTTCAAGAATTTGATTAGTCCTTTCTGTTTGTCCATCAGTTTGAGGATGAAAAGCAGTGCTGAATTCCAATCTCGTTCCTAAAGATTCATGAAGTTGTCTCCAAAAGTGAGAAGTGAACTGAGTTCCTCTATCAGACACAATACTCTTAGGTACACCGTGAAGGCATACAATTCTGCTCATGTAGATTTTGGCTAACTTGGCACTTGTATAAGTTGTCTTTACGGGTATAAAATGAGCCACTTTAGTTAGGCGATCCACAACTACCCATATGGAATCATACCCTGACCTGGTCCTTGGTAATCCGGTAATGAAATCCATACCAATATTTTCCCACTTCCATTCAGGAATAGGCATTGGTTGAAGCAATCCTGCTGGTTTCTGATGTTCCGCTTTTACTCTACTACACACATCACACAAAGCAATGTGTTCGGCGATGTCCCTTTTGAGATTGTTCCACCAAAATCTTTCTTTCATATCCATGTACATTTTGGTGTTTCCCGGGTGAATAGAATACGGAGAGTTATGGGCTTCTTGTAGAATCAGTTTCCGCATTTCCGGATCTTGTGGGACACAAATACGTTTCCCGTGCCATAAAGTACCTTGTTCGTCCATATGGAAACTTTTAGCTTTTCCTTGGCTAATCCTTTCCTTAATCTCTTCGATTTCTTTATCCGTCTTTTGGGTTTCTTTAATCTTATCCAACAGAGTGGGTTGAACATCTAAAGACATAAGATGTCCTTCTGGCACAATCTCCAACCTGAGTTCCTTGAATTGCTTACACAAATCATCCGGCAATTCACCTTTGGTAAGACCATTTACAAACACTTTACGACTTAGAGCATCTGCTACTACATTCGCTTTACCGGGGTGGTATTGCAAACTCAAGTCGTAATCCTTGATGAGTTCTAGCCATCTTCTTTGTCTCATATTGATTTCCTTCTGGGTGAAGATATACTTCAAACTCTTATGATCGGTGAATACTTCACAACGTTTTCCCAAAAGGTAATGTCTCCATGTTTTGAGTGCATGGACAACAGCAGCTAACTCTAAATCATGAGTGGGATAGTTTACTTCATGAGTTTTGAGTTGTCTCGAGGCATAAGCCACAACTTTTCCACCTTGCATAAGTACGGCACCTAATCCTTGATGAGAAGCATCACAATACACTTGGAAATCCTTTTCCAAATCTGGTAAGCACAGAACAGGTGCTGACACAAGTCTCTTCTTTAGTTCTTGAAAGCTGAGTTCACACCCTTCAGACCAAGCAAATTTCTTATCTTTCTTTAACAATTCAGTCATTGGTTTAGCAACCTTAGAAAAATTTTCAATGAACCTTCTGTAGTAACCTGCTAAACCAAGGAAACTACGAACCTCTTTTACATTCTTAGGAGATTCCCATTCTGTCACAGCTGAAACTTTAGCAGGATCAACTGCTACACCATCCTTTGTCATAACGTGTCCAAGAAATCCAACTTCCTCTAACCAAAACTCACACTTGCTGAATTTGGCATAAAGCTTATGTTCCCTTAGTTTCTCAAGTATCAAGCGTAGATGTCTTTCATGCTCTTCCTTGCTCTTGGAGTAGACTAATATGTCATCGATGAAAACGACAACGAACTTGTCGAGAAATTCCATGAACACTTTGTTCATCATATTCATGAAGTATGCTGGAGCGTTGGTTAATCCAAAAGGCATCACCGTGTACTCATACAATCCATACCTTGTGGTGAAGGCTGTTTTAGGTATGTCTTGCTCTCTTATCTTGAGTTGAAAATAGCCTGACCGAAGATCAATCTTCGAGAACACACAAGCACCTTCTAGCTGATCAAACAAGTCATTAATTCTTGGCAAAGGATATTTGTTCTTGATGGTTACCTCGTTGAGAGAACGGTAATCTATGCATAATCTTTGAGTTCTATCTCTCTTTTCTACGAACAAAACTGGAGCTCCCCAAGATGAAGAACTTGGCTGGATGAATCCTTTCTGCAATTGTTCTCCAAGTTGTTTCTTGAGTTCTTTAAGTTCGTCAACTGACATTTTATAAGGCCTCTTTGCCCTTGGTCCAGAACCTGGTACCAAATCTATTATAAACTCCACATCTCTATCTGGTGGCATTCCTGGTAACTCTTCCGGAAACACATCCGGATACTCACACACAATTGGCACCGTGTCCATGCTAACCCCCTTAAGAGAATTCAGCTTGCTCCCTTTAGATCTAAAGTTGGACTTGAATATTATCCTCTTACCTTCAGGGGTTGTGAGTGAAATTGTACGATTTGCACAATCTAGTACTCCCTCATATTTAGCCATCCAATCCATTCCCAAAATTACATCCAATCCTTGGGAATTTAGGATTATTAGGTTTACTGGAAACTTATGTTTTCCGATCTCTATGTCTAGATCCCGGCATCCAAGACTCACTATCATATCCCCTCCCGGAGAGCTAACTTTTATCGGACACCCAATGTTTTCAGATGCAAACCCATTTCTATCAACAAATGCTTTTGATATGAATGAATGTGATGCACCAGTATCAAAGAGTACAAATGCTGAGATGGAATTGAGTCTGAACTTACCAGCAACAGCATCAGGCTCTTCATAGACCTCCTCCACATTGATGTGGTTAACCTGTCCTTTCTGAAAAGGATTGGGCTTGATAGGTCCTTCAACTTTCTTTTCAGGGCACTTATTAGCATAATGCCCCAGCTTCTTGCATTTGTAGCATTCGACCTGGCTGATGTCCGTTTTAGGCTGACTTCCACTTCCACTTCCACTTCCACCATGGTGGCTCTTATATCCACTCTTGTGGTTCCTGTACTTATCATTGTCATGACTGCGATGATGCTTGTTGTCATGACGGTTGTGGTTGTGGTGCTTGCTAAACTTCCCATGCTTGTGGGATCCTGAGCTGACACTATCATCATAGTGAGATCGTTTATGAGACGATCCCGAGCTGTGCTTGTCGGAGTGTTTCCTCTTCCTACTCTCGACTTGCTTCATTTTATTCTCCACAATAACAGCCTTGTCACACAGTGACTGATAAGTGGGAACATATGCCACAGACAGCTGCAGATTTAGCTCATCATTCAAGCCTTCTAGAAACTTTTCCTTCCTTTTGGCATCAGTGTCAACCTCATCTGGTGCATAGCGCGCCAGATTGTTGAACTCTTCAATATATTCTGCCACGCTGTGGTGGCGCTGCTTCAGGTTGTGAAATTCCTTCTTTTTCAGGCTCATCATACCTGGAGAGATATGAGTAGTACGAAATCCATCTTCAAAGATAGCCCAAGTCACCTCGTCAATGGGCGTGGTAATCTGGAAATTGTCCCACCATGCTGCGGCTGGTCCTTCCAACAGATGTGCTGCGAACCTGACCTTTTCAGCATCTGTGCATCCTACGGTCACTAAGTCCTTGTTCACAGAACGTAGCCAATCATTGGCCACCATGGGATCAGTCGTTCCTGAAAACTTAGCTGGCCTCAGACGCAGAAATCTGGTGAGCATATCAAAACCTGGAGGGTTGTTGTTGTTGTTATTGTTGTTGTTGTTGGGGTTGTTGTTATTGGGGTTGTTGTTCTGGTTCTGGATAAATGTCGTCATCATTTGCATAAGCTGTGTCTGCGCATTCATCATTTGTTGCATTTCCGGGGTAATGTTGGGGTTGGGGTTTGCGCGACGGGGAGGCATCTGTGGTTTATTCATGTAGAGATAAGAATGAGATACCCTTACATGATTTATGCACAATACATCACACAAGCAAACTTATAGCATGCAACACAAGGATAAAAGCTCAACAATAGGATAACAAAAAAGTCTCAAAGTACAAAACACACGTGGCAAGCCATCCACATGTCGGATGGTCCAATAATAAGTTCACAAATAACAAGTGCGGTAAATAAAGATAACTGAGTAGTCAAATCTACTCGTCGGCATCAATCTCCTCCTCGACAAAGGTAAGACCTGCGTTCTCCATTGCCGTCTTGTTCTCCTCGATGGTAGTGGTCAAAGAGTCGATCTTGGCTTTGAGAGCCCTCTTCTGGGAACGAAGCCTCTCAATCACCGTCTGCTGCTGCTCTAACTCGAAGTCCTTGGACTGCAGTTCCTCGGTCATATCACGAATCCTTTTGTTCCTATCCTGGACACGCTTCTCTTGACTCTTGAACTTACGGTCTTGGGTCTCGAACTTTGCCTCCATCTCCTTAACTATCTCGTCCTGCTGCGCGAAGAGCTTGTCCTTCTCGCGAAGCTGCACCTGGAGCTCGTCATTACTAAGCATGACGTTGGTCCTATCAGTATCCACGTGCCTAATAAGAGTCTCTAAGTCCTGGAGGTACAGGCGTATCGGCTCTGCTGTGGCCCTCGAGTCGTCCTCAAAGTCAATGGACTCTCCGTCATCATCACGCCTTCCGAAGGCGTGGAAGTGAGTGCCTCTAACCTGTCGGGAGTGACGTCCTAACAGTCGTCCTATCAGATCCTGCATGACAACCTCCATGCCTCTCTCCCTATCATCGTGCATAAGCTTGAAGACGATGGCCTCCGTAGTAGGCTCTGACTGGCGTCCTGGCTGGTTCACCTTGAAGCCCCAAAGGTCCTTCCTCTCAAACTTGGTGAGTGGGTGCACCGTAATGATAGGAAGAGGGAGATCGAGTAAAGTAGTAAGCTCTACGATACGAGGACCAAAACGGGTAGCCTGGAACTCCTCAACAGTGCTGATGGCAATAGGCATCTATTTATAAGATTGAAAAAGTTAGAACAACACAATTTTAAGATAAACAAGACAAACATTCAAACACATTCTTGGAACACACAATTCACTCAAGTCATGCATACATAAATCCATTACATCAACCAAGGTTCAAACTTATTTAAGGTATCATTTTGGAAAATAAGGTGATAGGTGGTGGTCCAACTAACGAAGTGCGCTTACAATCCTATCTCATTAGTTCTGGTGGCTAGCACAATGTTCCTAGTGGCAATCACCCTATCTTGTTCACATGCTTCTATCACTAAGTCTATAATATCTCCTCTTAAGGATTGGTTGGTGACCTCCAACTCTTGGGTATGTTCCTTCTCTTTCTCTAAGTCTTTTTGGAGGTTGAGCATTCTGCACTTGACTCTAGCACTTAGTTCCTTGATAGTCTTCCAAGCTGCTTCTTTTGCTGACTCAAAGAATGTGGTGTGCATAAAAGTGTTGGTGTACATGCAGAAGCCTTTTTCTTTGTGGTTGTCTTCCTTGTTCTTGTACAAGTGAAGTTGCACCCACCAATACTCCACTCCATCCTCCATCACTGGAAAGCCCTTGTACACAGCTGCACCATGTACTCCCATGGTCTCCATGAGGTCCTTGAGAATCTTGGGAAACTCAGTCTCACATTCCAAGGTCATGGTCATGAGTGGTCCTTTCTTCACGGCTTCGTTGACAGAGTTCATCTACAAATAGAGATGAGAATGAGAAGATTAGAAAAGTTTACGAGAAGAATAGATAAGTGTAGAAGAAGTTAAAATTTTCCTTAGTGGTTTCCAATCCTAGGGTCATAATCCTACAGGCAACACAGTGCTCTGATACCATCTGTAAGATCCCTCCTTTGTAAAGGAAAAGATCCCTGTGATTGCAATGCTAGTCCCTGGATCAATGCTAGCATCCACAGTTTAAGATGAAGTACACAGATACAAAGGTCGTTTATTACAGTCATTCCAGAGATAAACATAGTCTTTTACAACTCATGGCCGAAGGCCTAATACAAGAGTTTATGGAATATGTCAATAAACATAAGTCTTCATCTTCATGTGCCACAGGCAAGCATGTTGAGTGTAGACTCATGACTCCTATTCATCATCAGAGTAACCTGCAACATCATAAGTTACAGCCACAGAGGGTCAATACTTTGGAAATAGTATTGGCAAGTGATACCTTAGTATATATTTAAGTGGACTATTATTCTATATGCATTTGGCTGGTGGAGCTTAGGCTTGCTTTGCTCAAAATAGATTTTTCCTTAACTTTTTGAAAACACCAAAACTTGTTTGACAAAAACCAATCAAGACATCTATCCATCAAGACTGAAGATCCTCTCAAGGCATCTACAATTCAAAGATAGAAGATCCTTTCTTGGCAAAAACACCCAAGGTATCTTTCAAACAAGGACTCTAGATCCACTCAGGGCATCTAGCAATCAATGGCTGAAGATCCTTTTAACCCTTGTTCACCCTCAAGTTTTATTTAGAAATTGGAGTGATGAGATTCTTGAAGTTTCCATGTCTTGATGCTCAAATTGTCCTTTACCAGGGACATGGCTAAGTACTTAGGTTTTACACTCTGCAGAGGTGGTGCACTTTACCCACAAGCCTTGGTTTCCCAAGACATGATCCTTCAGTAGCCTTTCCTTAGTCAAATGGACGCGCTCCAACCTATCATCCCATCTACCACCCACTGTCCAAAAGACTAAGTTCCAGCATCCTAAGATCATGGCAGAGCCCATATTACCAAGTGGCTGCACTTGAAGCTTCTCAACAATAGACATCTCAAATCTCTTTGTTTCCTGGGTGGCCATCCACAAGTGAGATACACAAGCCAAGTCCCATGGCCTTGTGAACCACTCAACATAAGCCATTCCTTCCATTCCACCCAGGTGGTTCATTAACTTAGTTGTTTTATTTTTCAAAACATAAGTCCTTAGACTTAGAAATTTTCCATAGTGAATATATAAACCACCCTTGTTTTCTAGTAGCTAGGCTAAGCATGATAGTGATAGGAATCTGGACTTAGGAAATTTTCACTAAGGCTTCACCTAATAGGTTTTCCCAAAGCATAGCTTGTTTTTAGTAAATAACCATGCAAGTCCTACACTTAGAAAAAATAATACTAATGCATATATAAAATATAGGAATGGAATATTCATGAAGATATCACTTGCCTTGGTAGTGTGGAGAGTAGCACTCGTCACAATCACAATCACTAGCAGAATCTACACACAAAGTTGTAGCATACAATTACACACAAATATATACAAACAAAAGTATTATGAATGCATGCATGCATGAATCTACCAAGTGATGATTTTGAAAACCTCAACCAAGCAAGTGCATGTTTACAGAATCTAAACAAGTCACAAAAATAGCCAAGACAACTTATTTAGCCCTAAAACAAACATACTAAACTAAATCTATACTCAAAAAGGCCTTAAACAAGTTTCTGTAATTTAAGCCAAACTAATGGTTACTATTTGCTAAACAAAAAGGATAGGCAGAAAGGTCTTGTTTTTCTGAATCCAACGGTATAAAGTTTGCAAAATTCCAACGTGGAAATCAAAAGATATAAGCATTTGAATTTGGATCAAATTTCTGGTTTTAAATTCTATTTTCAGATCTAACCTAGCCACGCGTCATGATCCTATTCGCTCATACCGGTTCGCGCTGGATCGAGTTCCACAGCCGTAGGATCTAAATGAAATCTGGCGGCTCAGATCGCGTACCGCTTCGGGGTTAAGTGGATCTATCCTAGCGCTACGATGCAGATCTAACGGTTGTTATCGACCTAGCCAGAAACTGGCGGCGGAGCGGCGGCTACCGGCGGCGAAATCGTCGGTCGATGACGTTGCCGATGATGCAGACGGCGAGGGGGAAGGAGGAGTAGCTCACCGGGCTCAGGAGGTTACGGCGAAGCTTGGCGTACTCGCGGTTGGTCAAGGGGCGCTCGGTCACGGCTGCGATTCCTCACCGGAGTTCGTGGCGGCGTCGGGTGCGTCGGGTGGTCGTCGGGGACGTCGCTGTAGATCACCCCAAGGCATGACGAGGACACAGTTAGATTCACCGAGTCGAGACGAAGTAGTGAGCATGAACTAGGAGGCGCGGGGCGGTCTGTACCTACCGGGAAAACTCGTCGGAGTTGGTGTCGCCGTCGGTGCTCGCAGTGTTAGGTGGAACCGGCGACCTGGGGCAGTACAGGACAGACTAGTGAGGTCAGTATATGCGCAAGGATTCACTGAGCAGGATAGCAAGAACGAGAGGCAGAGGGGAACACTGGGCTCACCGGAATCGATCGCCGGAGAGGCTCTGTCCGCGGCGTTGCAAAGCTGATTGAGGGCAGCCTGGTGGCGGAGTGAGCGAGGTGTCTGGGGGAAAATGATCGCGAGGCAGAGGGGATTTTATAGCCGGATGCTCGACAAGAAACGCCCGCCGATTAATGCCCAATTACTCCCGGCATCACTGCGGCAACGGTCGGCGGCGGAGATCGTGCGCGGAGACAGGGGAAGACGATGACGACGTGGACTGGGCCCGCTCGTCAGCGAAGAGTGCGAGGTGTTGGTGGGGTCTTCCTGTCAGCGTCTGTTTGCGTGGGCTCGCGCGTGAGAGAAGAAAAAGGAGATCCCGGGTGGGCTTGCTGGGCTGGATCCGCTGCTGGGCCAGATTCTGGCCGCTCGGCCCTTTTCCTTTCTTTCAGTCTTTTCTTTTTCTAATTTCATTTTCTGAATAGAATTTGATATGAATTCAAATCCTTTTGAATTCAAACTTCTTTGGGTATTTTTGCAGGGTTCTGTGGGTTTAAAAATGAGTCAGATGACCATGTGGTTACTAGCAAGGCTTGGTCAAGCTTGGGTCTTCGAAATAAACAGAGACTTTGTCTCTTTGTCTCTAGTTTGGAATAGGGTTTAGAAAATATTTCTAAATTTTGAATCTTGTGTAAAAAGCTTCACCTACTCTTTCCAAGCATGGAGGCAAGCAATCAAGTATCTAAACAAACAAATCTCAAAGGGTGATGGCCTTTTGAGATAAATTGCCCACATGAAATCATAGCCAAAGTGTATGCTTCTAAATGATTTTGAGAAAAACCCTATATGAATGAGTGATGCAAAGATGATATGAATGAGTTTTGAAATATGATTTTTGGGATGTTACAGAGTTGCATTATCTCATGGTCTAAGGAATACAATATTTGACATAAGAAAAGCTTCGCAAAGACGAACACGATGACACGATCTAATTGCTTCGCTTAGTTTGGGTCTGTCCACCATATCATTCTCCCAATGATATGGTCTCATTATCAATTGACAACTCATGTCTATGGTTAGGAAACCTTAACCATCATTGATCAATGAGCTAGTCCATAGAGGCGTACTAGGGACACGGTGTTGTTCACAAACCACACAAGTATTAATGTTTCCGCTTAATACAATTCTAGCATGGAATATAAACTTTATCATGAACAAGAATTATAATAATAACATCTTTATTATTGCCTCTAGGGCATAATTCCAACAGTCTCCCACTTGCACTAGAGTCAATAATCTAGTTTACATTGGGCAACAATCTCACACCCATGGCACTGAGGTGCTGATCATGTTTTACACGTGGAAGAGGTTTAGTCAATGGATCTGCGACATTCAGATCTGTATGTACTTTGCTGATCTTCAGATCTCCATCTGCTATATAATCTCGGATTATATGAAACTTGCGGTTGATATGCTTGGTCTTTGGATGATATCTTGGTTCCTTAGCGAGTGCTATGGCGCCAGTGTTGTCACACAATATCTCCAGTGGGTCCAACGCACTTGGAACCACGCCAAGCTCAGTGATGAAGTTTCTGATCCAAACTCCTTCACTTGACGCTTCTGCAGCAGCCATGTATTCCGCTTCTACTGTAGATCCCGCGATCATGCTTTGCTTGCAGCTTCTCCAGCTCACAGCTCCTCCATTCAAAATATACACGTATCCTGTCTGAGATTTAGAATCATCCTTGTCGGTGTCGAAACTAGCATCGACGTAACCTTTTACGACGAGCTGTTCATCACCCCCATAGACTAAGAACATTTCTTTAGTCCTATTTAGGTACCTTAGGATGTTCTTCACGGCTGTCCAGTGTTCCACTCCTGGATCACTTTGATATCTGCTCGTCAAACTAAGAGCATTGGACACATCCGGTCTAGTACACAGCATGGCATACATGATGGAACCTATGGCCGAGGCATAAGGCACTTTGCTCATAGCTTCCCTATCATTTACCGTAGCTGGACACTGAGACTTGCTCAATATCTTACCTGACAACATAGGCACTGAACCTTTCAATGCTTTATCCATTCTGAACCTTTTCAGAACTTTGTCTAGGTATGTACTTTGGCTTAAAGCTATCAAGCGTCTTTGTCTATCTCTATAGATTTTGATGCCCAATATATAAGCAGCTTCACCTAGGTCTTTCATTGAAAAACACTTGTTCAAATAACTCTTCACATCGTTAAGCATGTTGATGTCATTTCCAATAATCAATATGTCATCCACATATAGTACCAGAAACGTCACCGAGCTCCCACTCACTTTCTTGTAGATGCAAGCTTCGTAGCAATTTGGAACAAATCCAAAGCTCTTGATCACTTGACCAAAACGAAGGTTCCAACTCCGAGATGCTTGCTTCAGTCCATAAATGGAACGCTGAAGTTTGCATACTTTATCAGCATCCTTAGGATCGACAAAACCTTCGGGTTGCATCATATACAACTCTTCATCAATGTTGCCATTGAGGAAAGCAGTCTTGACATCCATTTGCCATATTTCATAATCATGAAACGCAGCAATTGCTAATAAAATCCGAATGGACTTAAACATCGCTATGGGAGAGAAAGTCTCATCGTAGTCAACACCTTGAACTTGTCGAAAACCTTTCGCAACAAGCCGTGCTTTATAGACGGTAACATTACCATCCGCGTTCGTTTTCTTCTTGAAGATCCATTTGCACTCAACGGCCTTTCGGTCGCTAGGAGGGTCCACCAAAGTCCATACTTGGTTTTCGCTCATGGATCCCAATTCGGATTTCATGGCTTCTAGCCATTTCTCAGAGTCTGGGCTC
The DNA here is from genome assembly GCA_916181665.1 of Avena sativa. Taxonomy (NCBI): domain Eukaryota; kingdom Viridiplantae; phylum Streptophyta; class Magnoliopsida; order Poales; family Poaceae; genus Avena; species Avena sativa. The sequence continues at coordinate 35,676,013 of OV702298.1, read as the reverse complement.
ATCATCGCTTCCTCATAGTTCGTAGGTTCACCGTCTTCTACTAACAAGACAGTCAATACAGGGTTGTCGTACCACTCAGGAGGGGCACGCGACCTTGTCGACCTGCGACGTTCAGTAGCAGCATCGTCCGAAGCTTCATGATCCTTGTCATTAGCTTCCTCTATTGTTGGTGCAGGCGGCACTGGAACAATTTCAGGTGCTGCGCTACTCTCCAATTCAAGAGAAGGTTCAATAACCTCGTCTAGCTCTACTTTCCTCCCACTCACTTCTTTCGAGAGAAACTCCTTCTCAAGAAAGGAACCGTTCTTTGCGACAAACACTTTGCCTTCGGTTCTGTGATAGAAGGTATACCCAATAGTTTCCTTAGGGTATCCTATGAAGACGCATTTCTCCGCTTTGGGTTTGAGCTTGTCCGGCATCAACTTCTTGACGTAAGCTTCGCATCCCCAAACTTTAAGAAACGACAACTTAGGTTTAGCACCAAACCATAGTTCATACGGTGTCGTCTCAATGGATTTAGATGGAGCCCTATTTAAAGTGAATGCAGCGGTTTCTAATGCATAACCCCAAAATGATAACGGCAAATCAGTAAGAGACATCATCGATCGGACCATATCTAATAGGGTTCGATTCCGGCGTTCAGACACACCATTGCGCTGTGGTGTTCCGGGTGGCGTGAGTTGTGAAACGATTCCACTTGCTTTGAGATGCGTGAGAAAATCATAACTCAAATATTCGCCCCCACGATCGGATCGTAGAAACTTAATCTTTCTGTTACGATGGTTCTCCACTTCATTCTGAAATTCTTTGAACTTTTCAAACGTTTCAGATTTATGTTTCATTAAATAGATATACCCATATCTACTTAAGTCATCGGTAAAAGTGAGAAAATAGCGATATCCACCGCGCGTCGAAACACTCATCGGTCCGCATTCATCGGTATGTATGATTTCCAACAAGTCCGTTGCTCGCTCCATCATACCGGAGAACGGGGTTTTGATCATCTTGCCCATGAGGCATGGTTCGCATGTGTCAAATGATTCAAAATCAAGAGACTCCAAAAGTCCATCAGAATGGAGTTTCTTCATGCGCTTTACACCAATATGACCTAGACGACAGTGCCACAAATAAGTAGTATTATCACTATCTACTTTGCATCTCTTAGCCTCAATGTTATGGATGTGTGTTTCATCCCTTTCGAGATTTAGAAGAAATAAACCACTCACAAGAGGTGCATGACCATAAAAGATGTTACTCATATAAATAGAACAACCATTATTCTCCGATTTAAATGAATAACCGTCTTGCAATAAACACGATCTAGAAATAATGTTCATGCTCAACGCAGGCACATAATAACATTTATTAAGGTTTAAAACTAATCCCGAAGGTAAAACTAAGGAGAGCGTGCCGACGGCCATCACATCAACTCTTGATCCGTTGCCAACGCGCATCGTCACCTCATCCCTCGCAAGCCGCCGTCTATTCCGCAGCTCCTGTTTCGAGATACAAATATTAGCAACTGAACCGGTATCAAATACCCAGGCACTACAACGAGGGCTAGTAAGGAAAACATCAATAACATGTATATCAAATATACCTTTGATGGTGCCAGCCTTCTTGTCCGCTAAGTACTTCGGACAGTTGCGCTTCCAGTGACCCTTGTCCTTGCAATAGAAGCACTCAGTGTCCGGCTTAGGACCAGACCTGAGCTTCCTCTCAGCAGGGGCAACGCGCTTGCCGCCGCCTTTCTTGAAGGGCTTCCTTGCACCCTTACCTTTCTTGAAGGTGGGGGGCTTGTTGACCATCAACACATGATTATTCTTTTTGATGTTCACCTCCGCTACTTTCATCTTAGCAAAGAGCTCAGTGATCATATCAGTGGAACCAATCTGATTGTGATCAACTACAAAACTTTTGTACCTAGGAGTGTCAATCTTGAGCTCCTCTGGAATCTTGCAGTCCAGTTGCACAAGGCGTTGAGTGTAGCCCGTCATCTCAATGGCGTGCTCACTAACGGAACTCCCTTCCTCCATCTTGTAGTTAAAGAATTTCTTAGAGATCTCATATCTCTCAGAACGGGCTTGAGTCTGAAACATGTTTTTCAGCTCCTCGAGAATCTCAAAGGGCCCGGCGAACTCCTCAAAACGATTTTGAAGATCCGATTCCATAGCATACAACATGGCGATCTTAATCAAATCATAATCATCCTTGCGCGACTGATAAACAGCTTTTTCATCAGCCGGCGCATCTACAGCAGGGGCGTCACCTAGCGCTTTCTCAAGGACATAGTCCTTTTGTCCGCCAGCGAGAATGATTCTCAGAATGCGGAACCATTTGGTGAAGTTAGACCCATTGTTTCTAAGCTTTTCTATCTCAGCAAAAACGTTGAAGTTGAAGTTGGACTTGGCCATGTGATCTACAGTATTTGCAAGTACAATTTAGACTATGTTCATGATAAATAGTTCAACTTAATCAAATTACTAGATGAACTCCCACTAAATTCAACATTCCTCAAGTTGTTTAGTGAACACGATCCAAATTCACCACACCTAATCCGATCATCACGAGAAGAGATGTGGTTTCAATGGTGGACAACAAAGTGTCGATCATATCATTCATATGACTCATGCTTAACCTTTCGGTTCTTGTGTTCCGAGGCCATGTCTGTACATGCTAGGCTCGTCAAGTTAGACCCAAGTATTTCCGCGTGTGCAAAACTGGCTTGCACCCGTTGTATGTGAGCGTAGAGTCTATAGCACCCGATCATCACGTGATGCTTGGACACGACGAACTTTCACAACGGTGCATACTTGGGGAGAACACAGTTTTATCTTGATCTTTAAGTGAGGAATCATCTTATAATGCTACCGTCGCGATCTAAGCATAATAAGATACATAAAAGGATAAACATCACATGCATATAACTTTATGTGACATGGTATAGCCAATCTTCGCGCAATGATCTCCATCTTGTGCGTTCCGGCATGATCTCCATCACTTCACCATGATTGCCTCCACCACGAATAGCAACTACAACTATTGCTAACTACTTAGCGATAAAGTAAAGCTATTACATGGCGTATAAGAAGTTGACTCGCAGGTCATACACAATTATAAAGACAACCATATGGCTCCTGCCGGTTGTGTACTCATCGACATGCAAGTCGTGAAACATTACAAAACATGATCATCGCATACAATATACTCATCACATCTTGGGCCATACCATATCACAGAAAACACTCCCTGCAAAAACAAGTTAGACGCCTCTACTTTGTTGTTGCATGTTTTACGTGGCTCATGGGAGTAGATGCTAAGAACGATTCTTACCTACGGAAAGCCACAACGGTGATATTATGGTTGCCAAACTCCGGTGTTAATCCCATGACAACTATAGTGAGAGAAACTGACATCCACCAGCCGCATGTGTGGTACAAGCCACACGTCAAGTGCGGAGCCGGTCTCGCGAACGACGTCGCGTAAGGTTGGCCTGGACCGCTTCAATCTCACTATCCCGCGTCATAAGAAGAACACAAACAAGAGGCTTGCAACAGAAAACATCAACGCCCGCAACAACCATGTTGCGTTCTACTCGTGAATCACATCTACGCATAGATCTAGCTCTGATACCACTGAAGGGTTTCGCAGCATAGTAATTCAAAATTTTCTACGGAAGCGAACAGAGGGAAAGCCAAGATCTAATCTAGGAGATGCAAACAACGAGAGAGATTGGATTAGATCTTCATACCCTTGAAGATTCGCACAGCGGAACGTTCGTCGGAACGTGGGTGATGTAGTCGTACTCGCTTCTCCTCCTCGCGATCCGATCCGATCTAGCACCACAAGTGGCGATGCCTCCGTGAGATGCACACGTGCAGCACCTCGACGTCTCCTCCTTCCTTGGACCAGCAAGTATGGTGGATAGATGGATTGGATCTACAACACGACGGCGTGGTGTATATGGTGGAGAATTTCTGCCGCAGGGCTTCGCCTACAAACAGTCGGGAGGGAGAGTGGAAGGCAGCAGGGCAACTAGGGTTGGAGGAAGGTGTGTATTGGAGGGGGGGCGCACCAGCCCTCTGTTTATAGAGGGGGGCGGCCAGCCCTAGCCTCTCCTCCAAGCCTATCTCTAGTTTAAACAATTTAAACTCTCCCTTATCTAGAAATCCTATCTTATCTTATCTCTAGTTTAAACGATTTAAACTCTCTAGGATCGGCTGGGCCCTATGGGGCCTTGTGCCCCTGACCCAATGCGGCCAGGACACTCCCTCATAGGCCCATGCCCCCTCCCGGAAGGTGGGACCACGTTGGCCCCCTTCCGGAAGGTTCTAGAAGCTTCCGGTACAATACCGATTAACCCGGAACAATTCCGAACTCCAAAAACTACACTGCCTTATATGAATCTTATTCTCCGGACCATTCCGGAACCTCTCGTGATATCCCGGATCCCATCCGAGACTCCGAACAAAAACTCATAAACCAAATATCCAATCTATCCTAGCGTCGAGACACGTTAAGTGTGTGACCCTGCGGGTTCGAGAATATGCAGACATGATCTTCTATCAATAATCAACAGCGGGGTCTGGGCACCCATATTGACTCCCACACATTCATCGATGATCATATCGGATGAACCACGATGCCAGGATTCAATCAATCCCATATATATATTCCCTTCGTCTCGCGATATTTTACTTGCCCGAGATTCGATCGTCGGTATCGTCATACCTAGTTCAATCTCGTTCACAGCAAGTACTTTACTCGTTCCGTAATCCGATATCACTTTGTGATTAACTCCTTAACCACATGCTTGCAAGCGGTGTTGATATCGATTACCGAGTGGGCCCGAAGTATATCTCTCCGACTTGGGAGGGACAAATCCCATCTCGATACATACAACCCAACAGATACTTTCTGATCACCTGAGAGGCACCTTTATGATCACCCTCTCATAGGATGACGTTTGATGACCTCAAAGCTTTCTTCCGATACCAGGGAGTTGCATTATCTCATGGTCTAAGGAATACAATATTTGACATAAGAAAAGCTTCGCAAAGACGAACACGATGACACGATCTAATTGCTTCGCTTAGTTTGGGTCTGTCCACCATATCATTCTCCCAATGATATGATCTCATTATCAATTGACAACTCATGTCTATGGTTAGGAAACCTTAACCATCATTGATCAATGAGCTAGTCCATAGAGGCGTACTAGGGACACGGTGTTGTTCACAAACCACACAAGTATTAATGTTTCCGCTTAATACAATTCTAGCATGCAATATAAACTTTATCATGAACAAGAATTATAATAATAACATCTTTATTATTGCCTCTAGGGCATAATTCCAACAGACTCGTCCTCATTGACACCGTAGCGGATCTCGTAGTCCACGCCTTCAACTCCTCTGGATAGATCGGGTTCCTCGTAGAACACGTCTTCTTGGTATTCGGCTGCATACATTGGCACGTCTTCGGAATCCTCAGAGTCTAAGCAAGGGATCAAAGGAAAGAATGAGTAACAACGTTACCCAACAAGTTCATTATATGAAAGGTGGGAAGTTTGATGCTCTAACTACCACCTTGGATTATAAATCCTTGGCACTATGCAGTTTTTGTAAATCTTTCTCCAAAGATTGATTTTATTCCGAAAAACTATGACACTCAGCCTTCACAGGTTGACCAGAACTTTCATGGAGTTCCTTTCCTGCCGCATTCGTCGCTCCTTCCCGGAACAGGGAGTAACAAGTTACAGTTCTTACACTCTGCAGAGGTGCGTTACTTTACCCATGAGAGATCAACTCCTTGTTGCACAACCGGGCATACTTTCCCGTCCACAATTCCATGATGTGGGGCCCAGTAGTTGGTCCAAGCCAATCACTGCCCCCTTCGCGACCCCGCATGCCTCCTAGGTGTACACCATGCCCACATAATGAATTACGGCAATGGTTTGTACAAACCGTTAGATGCCAGAACTATCGTGGGACGATGAGGGTTCCCACCCATATGATGCATATCCTCTACAAATTACCAATTAATATGCATGCTATGAGTATAACAGCCACGACCTGCACATCCGGCTTCATGCGAGAGGAAGAAGATACAGCTGACTTCTCTGTCCCATTCCAAATCTCATGGCTAACGCGTAATATACGGCGCTAGAATCACTGATGTCAGGGGTTGTTAAGTCCCTATTTGATCATTATTGTTGCAATTAGAACTCTAAGTTCTATTGCTCCATTATATCACCACTTAGGATGATATCTATGATTTCTTTGTTTATGTAAATAATATTTTCTTTCTTTTATAGCATATATGATAACACACAATTTTGCAAATACTTTGATAAAGACTCTTCAAAGGACATGAGCAAGTGATGAACTTGCCTTGTGATGGCAAGATAGTGAAGTTTGATGCTTGCACTGGACATTGAGCTTCTAGTTCTACAAAAACATCATTATTGCCCGGTAAGGACAATGTTTAAAGAAGCAAAATGATTATGCAAGTAATGTAATGCATTATTTAAATTTATATGCATTTACCCCAAAAAATTCCTTTTTGAGTAATAAAGGATTTATAATATTTCTTTTTAATATTTATAACATGTATTGAGTTATTTTATTTTATTTCCCTTTATTTGGCTTTTATTGATTTAATACTTCTTTTAGGAATTATTAATTATACATTAATTTTATTACTAAATATTTATTTAGTATTTTTCAAAAATACTATAATATTAATAAATAATGAAAGTGATTTTTATTTATTTTTATCACCTTTCAATAATTTTGTAAAATTCCATAAGGAATATTTAAATTACAAAATTCTTATAAAAATTTAAGTGCTCAAAAATTTACATTTTATTTTATTTGAACAGAGTGGATTATTGTGATTCCAAAAATATTTTATTTATAATTTTTGGACTATTATTTTATTTTCTATAATTTTATTGAGGTCAGGGGTATTTTGGTCTTTTCCAATTGATCAAAAGATTTATTAAATAACCTGGGCTGGCCCCTTGGGCTTATTGGGCCGAGGTGGCCTAATAGGGCAGGGTCAAATGACTACCCCGAAGGGTTTTGGCCCACCCAGCCCACTATGCCTCCTCTCTCTCCCTCGACCTTATCTCCTCCTCCTGTGACTCGCCCCCGTGGCCGGCGATGCCGCCACCGTCGATTCTCATCGTTCTGGCCGTCTCCGTGATGCGAGTTGGGGTTGTCAACGACACTCGTTCATTCTATCCACGTGGATTTGACTCTAGGGCTTCCCCGTGGTCAGTTCCACCCCATTCCCGAACCCTAGGGTTCGGAAAAGATGTTGTCGCCGCCGCCGCGATCCCGCCTGTGGTGGTGTGCTGGTCTCGTGCGCTGCGGCCGCCGCCGTGGCAGGTGCAGGTTACAGCGCCCCTCTGGGTGCTCCCTGTGCCGTCGCGGTGCGTCAGCCCCTCTGCTTCCTCTTCGATTCATCAGCGAGGACCTCGGGTAAGTGGTCTTTGTGGTGTTTGTCTATGCTACTGCCATGATTCTCTTTGTGTATCTAGTGGCTTCCATGATGAGTGACTATGTGTTGGTTGAGTTCATCTCTGGATTAGAGTTCTTGCTCTGATTAGGGTTCATAATCCCATGTTGATCATATCTATGGTTCTTTAGATCTAGTGTTGATCATATTTGATCATGGGAAATGATTGTTTGATGTGATTGATGATTAATAGTAGCTTTGATGATACTAGTTTCCTGTCAGATTAATCCTAGTGGTAATCCACCTTGATCCATGCTAGTGTAATAAAATCCTTGATTGGATTATGTTGTTGATCTAAGAGTTTACTCTACTGTTAGATTGCTTATACTAACAGTAGTTGCTTACTACAATTATACTGTTGGCTTGTCTGAGATTATACTCACTGAATCAAATCATTTCTTGCAATTATTTCTGTGGATGTATAAATGAATTTAAGGTTGATTCCTGGCACTTGGCTTCAGGAAAATGATATGTAATGGTTGTCCCTTTTTATCTGTGGAAGCTAAGTAAAGATTGGTTTTACCTCATTAAAACCTTGTCCGTATTATACCACTGTATTCTGGCACACAAGTGATTGGGTTTTTATTTCTGGGCTTAGCTTGATTAAACTTGTGATTAAAACTGATAAGATGATATGGAAGCTTTTATTATCTTACCTGCCTATGATGTTGGTCTGAGGCTCTAGGATGTAATTCCTAATTAGTTGGGCAATAGTTTGTTTAAAACTTATAGATTTAGAGGTGCTACTCTTTCTCTGAGAGATGTTCCTTGATCTCATAAGATCAAATGAAAAGGATCTAAGTTGAAAAAAATAATACTGAACCCAGTGATGCTGGTCTGAGGGTTTAGTGTTTGTGGTTGAGCTTGATTTCTTATCCTTATACTTGAAATCTCTAGGATAGATTCACCCCTCTTGGGTGCATATTGAGAGATCATTACATAACGCAACACATGCTTTTATTTAGATATTCTGATGAAAGCATGTGATGGTTTTATGAAACTCACCACAAGATTTGATGTTGGTGTAGTAGATTGCTGATCTTGATCTTGGTCTGGATCTTGATCTGCTTTAACTGTGCTCCTGAGCTTGCTCTTGAGCTTGCTTGCTCCTCCTAGTTCCTGGTCTTGACCTTGCTATCCATCAGATCCATCCCCCTCCTTATGTCACCATCCTGGTGATGTTTGGGTTGATCTGGGTGGTTGGTTTGGTTGATGTTCTTGGTTTAACTGCTGTTTACCCTGGCTGTGGTGTGGTGTGGTGTGGTGGAGTGATGCACTGATGTGCTTCCCCATGGCTGTGCTGTGGTTTTGTGATATTGGCTATGCATTGTGAGGTCGACAGCACACCATCTGCATGCTTATGTGTGTGTGTGCAGTCTGTGTGCCTGCTATGCACATATGGATAAGTTTAGAAAATTTGAACTTACTATTACCAATCTACTTTTACCCTGGCTGGTGAATTGGTCCCTTTTGGCTGTCATTTGCATCTTGGCTTGAATTTATGAAAAATGGGATCTTTCATATTGGTGAAACTTGCCCCTTTTTCCACAATTCTCAATGATGAGATTGTCAAGTGCATCTCACTGACATATCTGAGAGAAATATATTAACACTAATCCTATTTTGTTTTCTATTTGATCTTTGTTTTGCAGGTACAAAGATAAAGATGAAGATTTAGTATAGTTTTAGATATAGGATAGTTAGTAGAGATACAAATGTACTTTTGTTAATCTTTTGTAATTTTTCTTTTATATTTCTTGTAATCTTTGTTTGGTTCATTTGTAATAAATATTATATATTTATTAATAAAGAATATTTTATTCTTTACTCTTATGTGAATTGTGAAATTTGGAATAACTTCAGTAAGTTATTCTTTGTAGTTTGTGTATGTATAAGAATGAACTTCATATACCATATTGCTTTTAAATAAGATTTAAGTTCTAATACTTTTCTCTTAATTAATTTAAGATTCAAGTCTTATATCAAAATTATTTAAATTATAACACACTTAAGTTTTAAAAATTCAAACTCATTTCAAAACACCCAAAATTCCTTTAAGATCATATCAAAGTTTATAGCAATCCTCCTTTAAGACTAAACCTACTCTCAAAGTAAGAAAGAAACATTGATCACTCAAGGTTTTTATTTGGCGAAAATTTTACTCACATTTTCTCAAATGAATGCATGCAACAATTCATATTCCTAAATCTACCCTTCATTAGGTCCTATATACTGGGATGTTACAAGTAGCTTGAGCATCTATATAAGAGTTCATCTTCTCCTCTAAAGTTCGTTTTGGGGATGCCTAGGAGAAGAAAAACCCATATATAGAATTCCCTCAATAGATGGATGAATGTCCCAGAAATAATTAAGCATGCGACATTTCCAATCTTCATAATTTGTGCCATAAAATATATCAAAGGAATCGTGCACTACTCCCCTAGTCGACATCATTACTCTCAAGGCGGTGAAGCCTAAAAGCGAGAGACAATACTCTGATACCAATTGAAAGATCAGGGATGCCGCCTAGAGGGGGTTTATAGGTGGTTAAAAACTTTTATGAGATGGGCTAAACAAAGGAAGAATAAGACTAGCATTTTCTTTTGACAAGTAGAAAGCATATATATACTAAGGTTCACCTATGTGCGCCAACAACTTATGCTAAGCAAGACAAGCAACAAAGTGCTAGCAAGATGGATTACTTCAAGCATGAAGCCTATCACAATGTAAAGTGCATAAGTAAAGAGCTCGGTATAGAAATAACCGAGGCACGCGGGGATGACGATATTTTACTGAGTTCCTCCCTACAATGGAGTACGTCTTGTTGGAGGGGTGGGTGGTACTAAAACCACCAATGCCACAATAGGCCTCATCCTATTCTCTTGAGCACCCGCCGCACGGCAAATACCTGATCCATTATGGGACACATAAGGGTGGTCGCCAAACCCGTACAATATTAGGGCAATCTCCACAACTTAATTAGAGGTTCCCAATAATCACCACCAAGTCCACTAACTTGAGGAGAGCTCCACAACTTAATTGGAGGCCCCAAGAACTCACCACAAAGGCCACACAACCGTTTAAGTTTCCAAGTACCCAAGAGTAACAAGCTTCTTGATTTCACCAGCCAAATCCTCCAAGAAGAACTCAAACCAATGCACCTAATGCAATGGCAAGTCCTTCACTCTCAAATTCCACCAAAGCTACAAAAGCTTTATTGGGTGAATAAGAGAGGAGAACACAATAGGAAATCCACAAAAGAAACCCCAAGATCTAAATCCCAAGATGTTCCCCTCACATAGAGGAGACATGGATTGGTGGAGTTGTAGATCTAGATCTCCTCTTTCAAATCCCCCCAAAATATTAAAGAAATATAGGAGGGATTGAGAGTATTTGCAAGTTCTAGAAAAAAATGAAGGAGAGAGAGGATACAAGCCACCAGCCCCTTGGGGAAGAAGGGGGCCTTTTATAGGTCCCCCACGACAACTAGCTATTGCAGACCACTTATCCCGGAGTTTCCGGCCTTCGGGACCGGAGTCTTCGGCCCCTAGGACCGGAGTATCCGGGGTCCAGACTACGGGCAGCCTCCAGATGCTCTGTACACCTCTCAGAGTCTAGGCCAGAATTTGGGGCGGAGCCCCCCCCCCCCCCCCCACGGAGTCTCTGGGGTGCAAGACCGGAGTGTCCCCCCCTCAAAAACTAACAGAAAAACTAATACGACAACATCCATAACTTTTGCATCCAGACTTCGATTTTGATGATCTTGGGATCGTTTCAAAGAGGAAAACAAGATATACAAGATTATGCAGGGAACCATCATAGTCCATAAAGGTATTATAGAGCATAATGATTAAAGGTTTAACCTATCTATAAAATACAAAGCGGTAAAACCTCCAACATCAAAAACATAATAGAATGCATATGAAATCCATTTTTGAAGAACTTGGGCTTGTCATGGAGATTAACACAAGATTTATATCCTCTAATGGATAAGAAACAAATAATAACCAAGAAAGATGATTCCAAGTATGCAAGTGTTTGAGCTCTCTCTAAAGGATATGATCAAGTTACTTACTTTAGAGCCCCTCTTGATAGTACAATTATCTATCCTATAAACCGGTCTCCCAACTAACAACATGAGATCAGCAAAAGGAAAAACCTATCAAGATTATACCTTTGTCTTAAGCATTCCACTTGAGCTTGATGTAGATGATCTTGTCCTCCTCAAGATGGACACCTTTCTTGACTCCTCTTCCTTGTGCTTGCTTGATGAAGACTTGCACCTTGCTCCCCCATACACCATGGGGAAACCTCTTATTTGGCATTGTCTTCATCGAACAATGATCACCGAGGATGGCAAGCATCAAACATGAGATCTTCTAGAGATGGCGCATTTTGAGCTTGCATGACACATCTTCTTCTTCATTTCATCTACCTTGAAGACAGCACATGCTCCAAGCGATGCCAATGGACAATTCCTACAAGTGCAACTTAATACACACATTAGTCCATAAAGATTGTCATTAATTACCAAAACCACACATGGGGGCCGACATGCTCTTTCAGAATGTCTCATCATAGTCAACTCCTTGAATTTGTCAAAATCCTTTTGTGACAAGTCATGCCTTACAGACAGTTACATTACGATCAACGTCTGTCGTTCTTTTGAATATCCATTTGTTCTCAACGGCCTTACGGTCGTTCGATAAGTCCACCAAAGTCCACACTTGGTTTTCATACATGGATTTCATCTCAGATTCCATGGCTTCTTGCCATTGAGCGGATTCCGGGACCACCATTGCTTCCTCATACTTCGCAGGCTCATTGTTGTCTAACAACATGACTTTCAAGACATGATTACCATACCAATCAGGAGTGGTATGATTCCTTGTTGACCTACGAACGCTAGTAGTAGTCTCATCTAAAGTTTCATGATCACTATCATTAGCTCCATCTCTAGACTACGATGGCTGCTCGGGAACTCCTCCCGGTGTTGTGCCACTCGTATCCTCAAGAGTAGGTTCAACAACCTCATCAGATCTACTTTCCTTCCAGTCATATCCTTTGAGAGAAACTCCTTCTCTAGAAAGGTTCTGTTCTTTGCAACAAACACTTCGCATTTGGACTTATGATAGAAGGTATACCCAATCGTTTCCTTAGGGTATCCTATGAAGACACACTTTTCCGACTTTGGGCTCGAGTTTATCAGTCTGTAGCCTTTTTACATAAACATCGCATCTCCAAACTTTAAGAAATGACAGTTTAGGTTTCTTGCCAAATCATAACTCATACGGTGTCATTTCAACGGATTTTGATAGAGCCCTATTTAACGTGAATGTGGTTGTTTCTAATGTATAACCCCAAAATGACAATGGAAAATATATAAGACACATCATAGAGGGCACCATATCTAATAAAGTACGATTACGATGTTCATACACACTGTTACGTCGCGGTGTTCTAAACACTGTAATGAACTAGTCATAAGGGCTAACTAGGGACATTTGTGTCTTTTATTAATCCACACATATATTATGTTTCCACTTCATACAATTATAGCATGGATAATATGTATTATCATTGCCTCTCGGGAATATTCGCAACACATCTTGGATAGACGCCATCTTCCAGGTAGTATCCCTTGTTGTAGTGGTGGTCATTGATCACATAGTCCACCAAATGAGCATGACCCTTAACAATCTAGCAGGAGACAGCAAGCACTGCAGGACATTGATGTTGTTGTTGGATCCTGCCATACCAAAGGAGTGCCAAAATCAAGAGGTCCTTGTAGCCACTGCCTCAAGTACCACACTGCAAGCTACTTTGTGAACTTTGTACATTCTTTGCCAAGAAAACGAGCGTTTTTTCCATTTCCAATGCATACCATCGATACTTACAAGCATACCAGAAAATCCTTTGGCTTCATTGTTTGCTAGGATCCGATCAGTCTCTTCAGCAGTGGGTGATCTCAGATATAATGTTCCAAACACTGCAATCACTACCCTGTAGAACATGTACAAATAATCGATGACGATGGACTAGGCCATACGGAGATAGTCATCTTGTGTGTCACCGGGAGCTCCGTATACGAGCATTCTCATAGCCACTGTGCACTTCTAGAACGAGGAAAATCCAATCATACCGGTGCAGTCCTTCTTGCATATGAATTAGGTGTCGAAGTCCCGGATGACATAAACAATCTTAAGAAAGAGATTCCGTCCCATCCTGAATCTGTGATGAAACACTGCCTCGTCGTGCAATGGATCATTGATGAAGTAGTCGGCATACAACATGCAATAGCCCTCCATGCGCTGCCTCGGCTTACACTTCCAGCGTCCTGGCGCCGAGCCACCGCGTCGTGGCTTTGTCTACCGCGCATATAGGCTGGCCAGGCAGGCGAGGATCATCATGTGCTCCTCATGATCAGTGGCGGCAGCGGCCTTCTCTTCCTCCACCAGCGCAGCGAACATATACTCCTCGTCATCGGAGTCCATGGCTGAGCTAGGCAAAACCCCGAACGCCTACTGGGCATGTTGGGCGCTCAGCTGGCCGTGGAACACCCGGCGGTGAATCACGGCACCAGAAACTCGACGCGAAGGGAGTGGATGGGCGGCAGCTGGTTCTTTTTTGTGGAGGCATGTTTGTGACGGAGCGGAGAGGGGTGGTGCCGGTGGAGAAATGACGCCGAGGGGGAGAGGAGTGAGCAAAGCACCAGGTAGGCGAATCTGCGAATGGAATGCGGCTTCTGTCGCCGACAGAACTGGCCTACTCGTTTTTTCGCTTCATCCGGTGTTTCCATGCGAACCCTGACACGCTGGGTTTGGCCTATGTTTGTCGGATGGATTTGGGGCAAATCCGAATGAAATCGAGGAGCTGAGTGCATGGCTAGACCGGTTTTTGCTGTCCGTATGGAAAAGGTGGCATTCAAGGGGGTGAGGGGGGAGGTGGAGTTTCTCTCAAAATTTGGGGGATGATTTAAGATTGACTTGGGCCAACCAACATACGCATGGAGGTGGAGCGAGTTCTTGTCGGTCGAGGATTGGTGGACCTTGATCTATCTCGTTGTGGGGGTGTGTGATCGAGGTTGAATCCTTCGATTGCCATGGTGATATCTTGGGAGTTACGGAACGAGACCAATGCCATAGTAAGGGGCGGAGGAGCAATAGGTTTAGGCACAGCCCTCAGGAAAAAAAAAAAAAAGGAGTTCACTCTCATCTGAAGTGACCTGCCTGCTGTCCTCCAAAGAAGTTCCGTTTAAAAAAATGACAGACTGGACCAACTTATCCCAAAAAAAACAGTGTCGACAGCACCACAAAATAATGCGGTATTACACAAGTCCTTTCGAACCATCATACAGAATCTTCATCGCCAAGGGCATAATGATGGATCATGGATGGACCAACAACGACTGCAAAAAGTGTGCAAAAATTCAGTCGGCCATGTACCCCGAACCAATCTACATATCTCATTATCTCCTGACCCAGTTGGATAGCACAGCACAGGCTAGAACTAGAGACAATTCGGCCGCGTTTGCTCGGTGACGAGTCCCTTTCTAGACGTTGCAGAGCCGTTCAAGAACCGCATCGTGCTCGAGGGTGTCGACGTATGCGTTCCGCCGCACATTTTCGTCGCTCCCGCTGAAGCTCTATAATTATATCCAGCAAAGATGCTCGCGGGTATCGCCAAGCCAACAACAGATTAGAACGCCACAATTAACTAGGGATTATTCCTGAATCGGCACAATGCCGTGATGAAGCGTATCCAGAATATATTCCCGAGTACTAGTTGCAGAGACCGGGCTGATTAGTGCAGAGTGATGGACAGTGGCCAGTGGATCTCTTGGAATAAAGAAATGAGAAAACAAATGCAGGATTGCAGGTACAGTCATCAAGAAACATTACAACGAGTGATGTGCAGAAAGTACACATGAACTTCCGCGAAGAAGTTCCGGCTGATTCTTTTTCCCTCTTTTGAAACCCAACGGAATAGGAGGTCAACACTAACATTCCCCAAGAAAGTGTAAAGCGAAATTTCCTCCAAAATCATAGTAAGTATAACTGAAAAATAGTCACACTAGCTTCTTGGACTAGAAAGTAGCAGGTGTTAAAGCTTAATTTGTTCCACGAAAGTGATCACTAGATCATGAAGACGGGTCATGAACAGTATAGCTAGCTCTACAGATTCAGGAGAGAATAATATTGATCAATCAATGCACTAATTGCTTGATGTACGTTCCTATTCAACTGTAGTACGTATGTTGCTTCTCTATACATGTAAAAAAACAATCAGGAATTGACCTTCCTGCAGTCGAGCCTGATCTCCCCGCTGGCGGCCGTCAACGGGCCGATGTTCCCGAGCCTGATCATGGATGCGGCGAAGTCCGCCGAGAAGGCGGCCGGATTGGTCCCGTACAGCCTCACCAGCGAGTCCACCTGCCCGTTGTTGAAGAGCTCCTGGTCGGAGCGCATGAGGCCGGCGCCCGTCATGAGTCCCCTGTAGTAGCCGTTGTCGAACTCGTTGGGGGTGACCGAGTCGAGCGGCGCGAGGCTGCCGTCCCCGCCGGAGGTCGGGCACGCTTGCCGCTGCTGCGACGCGAACGACGGGCTCACGTTGGCGTCGCAGTAGACGTGCGTGCGGAAGTGGACGCAGCGCGCCATGCCCACCGTGTGCGCGCCCGACAGCGCGGCCAGGTCGCGCGACGTGAGCCCCTTGGCCGCGAAGGCGGCCACGAGGCCGGCGAGGTCGTTGTCGGGGCCAGGCAGGTCCGTCGCCGCGCCCTTCGGGTTGGGGACCGTCGCGTCGCGCCGGCCGAGCGGCACCGCCCAGCTCGGCCCGCCGAGCTGCACGCGCGAGCACGAGTGTTTTGAGTAATTTGCTAGCTAGGTAGCGCGAGAGTGGTGGGGCAGAGAGGGGCTGTGCTGACCAGGTTAACGGTGTCGCGCGCGGCGAGGGCGAGGATGTCGGCGCAGGAGACGACGCCGGGGCAGGCGGCCTCGACCTGCGTCTTGATGCTGTCGATGACATCGAAGCCGAACG
The DNA here is from genome assembly GCA_916181665.1 of Avena sativa. Taxonomy (NCBI): domain Eukaryota; kingdom Viridiplantae; phylum Streptophyta; class Magnoliopsida; order Poales; family Poaceae; genus Avena; species Avena sativa. The sequence continues at coordinate 35,659,453 of OV702298.1, read as the reverse complement.
CGGACCCGCCGGCGTTGGGGCCGGCGTTCTTCTCGCCCGGCGTGGTGGCCGTGTCGTCGAGCAGCAGCGAAGCGTCGCAGCCCTGGAAAGGAATCCATCCATTCATCAGTAAAGTTCAAAGCGGGGGAATAATATGGGCATAAGCCAGCAGCCGAATCGATGCGATGCTAATCCGTTGGCTGAGCTATTTTGCGTATGTACGTACGCTGACGAAGCAGTCGTGGAAGAAGAGGCGCAGGATGCCGGGGCCGCTGCGCGTGTCGTTGACGACGGCCTGCGACATGACCTGCCGCACGACGGCGTTCAAGGTGGGGCAGCTCGCCGAGTAGAACCCCGCCGAGAGCTGCGCGTCGGAGCCGCGCGCGAGCGCGTGCAGCGCCACCGCGACCAGTGACACCGCGAGGAGGAAGCGTCTGGGCCTCGCGAACGAGGGGATGACGGCCATGGCTTGGCAACCGGAGAAAGGAGGAGGTGAGAGTGATCTAGTAGGACGCGAAAGGTACCAATACGATCGCAATCGGATCGGTCTACCACCACTCGGAAGTGGGGACACTGGTATAGTTAGTGGCATCCAAATTTTATTGTGGCCGTTTGCTAACCGATCTTCGTGCCAGCTTGGGACGGAATCTCGATCGACGGTGCGACTCTTGCTCAGCATCCGCCTCCATGTGGAGGTAGGCTAGCTGGTAGCCCCCAGAATTGCTGCAAGCAGAGCACGCACGCAGCACATGGTACAAACCCATCCTAATGGCCTGCCGAACTTATCTCGCCGCATCGAATTTGTTTCGCCCAGCATCAATGTTGTTTTATTGGACATCGAAGTGGCTTCGTCGAGTATTGAAATGGTTTCGTCGGATACCAAATTTGTCTCGTCAGAAATAAAGTTGTTCTATCGGATACCAAAATTGTCTCGTGAGGTACCAAAGTTGTCTCGTCGGGCATCAAAGTTGTCTTGTCGAGCATCAATATTGTTGTTGGTCGGCTACTAGTTACATCGTCGAATATTTAAATTGGATCGTCGAGGTTGCTCTCTTAGGCATTAAAGTTGCTTCGTCGGACACCGAAGTCGTCTTATCGGGTACATAAGTTGTCTCATAGAACTGAAATAACCTCGTCGAGCACCAAATTTGTCTTGTTGAACACCGAAGTTGCCTTATCGGAACCAAAGTTGGTTTGTCAAGCACCAAAGTTGCATCGTTGAGCTTCGATGTTGCCTCGTCGGTCAACAGTTAGCCTAAATAAGGGTCGTCCTCACCTAATGCAGCAGCACAGTCTTAATGGCTACCAAAGTTGGCTCGCCGGGCTCTAAGTTTGCTCTTCGGGCAAAGGGTTGATAAAGAAGGGCCGTCCTCGCCCACTGCGGCAGCGCTGTCCTAATGACCTGCCAAATTTGCCTCGTCGGGCAGCGACTTGTCTGAACTCTGAAAAAGGGTCGTCCTCAGGCACCGTGGCAACGCCATCCTAATGGCCTACCGAAATTGTCTCGTTGGACATATAAATTGCTAGGTCAAACACAAGTTACCTTTTCGATCTTTGAATTGCGGGACTGGGCTCCAAAATTATCTCGCCGTCACTACAAAAATAGTGCTTTTACCCACTAGAAAAAAGTAGCATATTTTTAAACAACTATTGTGCCTTTTTAAGCAACAAATAATCATTATTGGGCAAGTACTATAATTTCTTTCAAATGGGCCCGCCAGTCTATTCCTATCTATGTATTATCTTTTTCCTCCTACCTCTATCTCTCTCCAATCCTTCTCGATGTCTCCCAATGCCCCTCCCCCCCTCTAATTCCTCTGGCAGTGGGTTGAGTAGGCAGATCGTCACGGGGCTCGCATGGGGAAGCCGACGGCCGACGCGCTGGATGTCAATCCCATGGCAGGAGCACGCGGGCTAGAAGGGAGGCCGGCCGCGAGCGCGGGTGGGCGGAGCGGCGCACGAGGACAGTAGTGGTGGCGCTCATGGTGCGAACTGGACATGGGGTGTGGGCCTGGGGACTTCTTTCTACGAACAACGTGTACTAATTTGCTGCCTTATGCCGACGTTTAGTTCTGTATCAGACATTAAGAGATAGTAAAAACTCAACCAACTATATGCTCCTATAACGATTTGGTGCTCATCACCGTTGGATCTAGACGCTCAACGTTTTAGATCACCCGAAGTCACTAAAACATCGTGTGCACCAATTTCCTCCCACGTCGGCCAGCCCACCATTGCTGGACTGCTGCTCCGCATGCCAAGTTAGACGCTATTTAACCCGTCCGATAGGCCCAGTAAGTATTTACAGGAAGCATGTGTGTGCTCTCCCATTCGATTCGGCTTCTCTGCATGTCAAAAAAAAATCGTCTACGTTGAAAAAACAAATAATCCTCTCCCCTTATGCCCTTCGGTACTCGCATTTGTGCGCCGCCGCGAGCTCGAGCATGATGTACTCCAGTCCTCCGCAATCCCCTCCTGATCTCGGCGTAGGGAGGAACCTGGGTGAGCCGCAGGTTTTCTCAACGATCTCATGGACTTCAAAACTATTTCTGTGAAACCCTCCTAGCATGATCTCTCGTCTCTGTAGAGATTAGATGATCTTGATGTCCCTCCTCTGGAAATCCCTTTTGTTATTTGCGATCTTGTTTTTATTGTTGATTACTGATTAGTTCTCTAGGACTGATAATCTTCAGGGAGGATCTTGTTCTTATTGCTGATTACTGATTAGTTCTCTAGGACTCATAATCTCAAGGGAAGATGGCGTTGCTAAATTGTTGTGCCGGTGCCTGATGGACATGGACATCTAGGTCACGCTGACATCTAGGGAGGATGTAGCCCGAACTGGTGTTGTACTGTTGGCGGATTTCTTGACTTCTAACCTCATTCCTAAAAGGTGAGTTCTCAGGGCTTGGCGTGTGTTATAATGGTCCAGCTTGGGTTGTTGCATGTCCATTTTCTTTGTTAAAATATTCCTTAAAGAATATACCCTTTGATATTTAGCAAGCACTGTGTTATTTTATTAGTTGAGTTTCAACTTCTTATTTAATATTTGATCAAATGTTATTGTCTCCTAAAGAATTATTTGCGAGCCAGTTTTGTTCGGGTGCACATCATGCTTATGTACACTAAGTTTTTGATATATTTTGACACCAAGGTCATGGACATAACAACTGTAGATGCCATTAACTAGGATAACAAGCCATTGGATGAGCTCGCTGTTGACAGCAAGGTTATGTTCTACTTTCAAAGGCAATCATTTTTTTAACATGTATCTGTCACTCTTGTTGGCCACACTTATTCTTGATGCTACAATTCCAGGATCTTAATGTTTTCTGATTTGGAGAATTTTATTGAAGCTCGCAAACTTTTCACCGAACTCAGGCTCCTACTTTTGTTAGCCATAATAGGAAACGTGAACTAAAAAAAGGTAAAACAAAAAAAACATTTATTGATGTGACCTATTCTGTATTAGTTGAAGGTTAATTGTGCTTAGCTACGATTTGATGCCATGTGATGTTTAAAATTAAATGTAAACCGACTGTTGCAAAATTCAGTTGAACGAATTTTATAAATCTGTGTTTTTATCTTTTCATGTCATTATTTCTATTGTATAAAAAATGTAGGTTGAATTTAGCTCTAAAGTACACTGCTTAATCTATATAAATGGACCATCATTTGTATAATTCATGTAGTTATTTCAACATTAACCTTGAGTGTATCTAATATATAGTGGGTACGAAGCTTTCATGAAATTGACATTTACGAGGGCGCCATGATCCCATCTTATATTTGGTTATCGTTTCCGTCCAGGTGTTTAAAAATAGATTATGAAATTGTATTTTTCATGGAAGTACTTACTAATATCAACTCATTTGCATATAATTAAGATTTGAAGTTTGAAATGGCACGACTTAATACCTTTTTTATTTATTTGCTCCATGCCAATGTTTTATTTGACCCATGTTATTTGCAACCATCACGCCTAGCCTCATTTGTTGTTGTTATATTTGTTTGCTTGTTGTTCGCTGCAGGTTAATATTGACACGTGTATAGCTAGCGGAATAAGGAGTGGTGTGGTTCTGGTGATAAGAAACTTGTTTTTCCCATTTAGATGGAAGACAATGGTGTTTGTTAGCATGCCTCCATGTTTTTGAATAGTTTACTTATATCGCCTTTGTACCATTTAGACAACGAAAGAAGGGAATATTCTAGAATGCAAGGAAACATTGAAGGTTTGTATTGCTTCGGTTCTAGGTATTTAACAACACATACAAGCTTCTTTGCCATGCTTCCCAACAATACACATACATGATTAGTACATGTTTAAGCACTCACTTTGCCATCAATATTGTTGTCTGTTATGTCATTTCCAGATGTGTTATTATGTGGTCTTCTTTATTCGATGGTACAATTGATGGTATGATCGATGTTATAAATAACAGTGATCCAATTTTCACCGGTGGTCAGAAGACATGTCTGGAGCTGGAGACAATCAACTATGTTATAACCTTTTAGATTTTATAAGTTGCAGCCCAATATCAAATCATATATTTACTATACTACCGTTTTAAAATATACTCGTTCTTTTTCTTCAAATATGGACGGACGCACAAACGCGACGCTTCCACGGTCTAGTGTAATTAACGAGAGAGAAGTCAAACACAGGGTAGGGGCTTCGCCTAGAGCGCATGTGGATTCGGCGCTCGGGCGTGCGCTGGACGCATCCAAATTTTACTGTGGCCGTTTCGTAAACCGATCTTCGTGCCAGCCTGGGACGGAATCTCGGTCGACGGTGCGACTGTTGCTCAGCCGGTACCAGAGTTGCCGCAAACAGAGCACGCACACGGCACATGGTACAATCCCATCCATAGCTCTCGCACGGCTACACCTAAAAAGCGGACGGTGCGACTCTCGCTCAAACACAATGATTACAAGTACAAATCTGGTTGAATCAGATGGTTCAGGGTGAAATATGTTTCCTTGAAATGCCAGGCGAGCTGTGTGGACGAGAGTAGCAACGCACCGACCCTACGGACCGCGGCCCACCCACCGGTTGGTTGGCGTACGGGGCAGGAGCGGCATGCGTGCGAGCGCGTGCATGGTGGAGTTCGGTCGAGAATGGGCATGATTGTTGTCCTGAACAGCACGTTCGCACCCGTCGCATCGGCTGATAAAGCGCATGAAGAAAGAGGCGTCGTGAATGGAACGGGGCTAATATTTGGACCGACTATCTATATGTGCTCAAAATGTCGATCGATATAGGTTGGATGTGCCCCGATTAGTTTTGGAAAGGAAAATGATACCCCTCCTCCGGAAGATCACACTCGTTTCATCCCCGCCTCCTTCCACGTACGCAACGTTAGTCCCTAGACCCCACCCTGGCGCAGTCCCGTGCAATTAATCCCCACCTTCCGCACCTTCTTCCTCCACCTTCGCGCTCGTGCGTCCTCTACCTTTCGCTGCGCCGCTGCCCTTTCTCGCCTGCCTCAACCATGTGGTGCGCCTTCTACTGCCCCGTTTTTCTCCACCGCCGGCGAGCCCCGCCCCCGGCCCGCCTCCTCCGCCAGCGAGCACGCTCGTCGCCAGGCATCCTAGCACGAGAAGCTCGCGCTGCGGCGTCCTCGATTCGTCCGGCCTTGCTGCAGACAGAGGCCAGCGCTGCTACAAGGGGCGGTCGGTCTCGCTACAAGTGGCGACCGGCCTAGCTACAATTGCTGGTCGCTGTTGCTACATGGGGCGGCGATTGTTGCTGCTTGAGATTGACGACCTTGCTACAATTCGCGACTGGCGTTGCTACAGAAGGCGGCTATATATTCCTTGCTACAGAGGAATCTAGCTTTGCTAAGGGGCAGGCGGCCTTGCTACAAGGAGGCGACCAGCCTTGCTACATGGAGCTAGAGGCGTTGCTACCATAGCACGGTCACGTTGCTACCAAGGCACATCGGAGCTGCTACCAGCTGCTGCATCGGTGACGATGTGTCAGCTTCTCCGGTGACGGTCGTGGCCAACAGAGGAGCAACAACAGCGTGCAAGGATAGGGTGCTTTGGGTTTTTGCTACATGCAGCCGGCGGCAGTGCTACAAGGGTGCCTTGGGTTTTTCTGCGAGATATCCGGCGAAATAGAAGTTTGCTACAATATAAGTTTTTTTTGCTACAACTGTTTTGTGATTTTGCTACAATAGCGCAACATTTTTGCTACACGGTCTCCGGTGAGGTCTAACGGCGAAATTCTCCGGCGAGTCTCCGGCGAGGTCGGATATGCTACAATAGCACAACTTTTTTGCTACACGGTCGCCGGCGAGGTCTCCGGCAAAATCTCCGGCGAGGTCCAGTCTGTATTTATTTTTCTAAACCGAACCGTTTTCTGCTATAATGTAGCAAAAACGAGGCAAATATAGCAAAAGCGGGACAAATGTAGCAAAAGCGGGATTTTGAATCTAAATAGAAGACACGTGGTTGGCTGGGAATCCGGGAATAAAAACCACAAATCCTCCGAGGGAGACGTAGGGCTGTCCTTTTGGAAACCAGTCCACTGGGATAAACCACGGACAGCACTAGGACGAAAGACTGGGCCTGTTACGGACCACTGAAACTGGCCAAGCCCAGTTAGACGTATGTGGCCAGTCCATTACAATTCATCTGTGATGTGCAGGCCATACTTTCTGTAAACTGGATTGTCTAGAAAAAGGCAGCCTTCACTAATCACTAGTTCAGATATGATGCATCCACATGCCTTAGTCGTTCTTTCATCCGACTGTACGTATACTGGAGCTAATACTCCATCGGTTCATCATATTTGAGGTGCTTCTCATACCGGTTGAAAATATGCCCTCCTTAGGGCCGGTTTAAATCGCAGGATAGTAAAAACGCAGAAATAGAAAAATAAAAGACAGGAATAGTGAAAACGCAGTATAATATCATGTCCGACTAAATCCTATAGAAATTTAAACTGACAGAAAAAATTTCAAGCAATGATTGAGTCACGGGACAAAAAAAGGAAGTGAAACATGAGGTTTGAGTGGACGGAAATCTTCCTCTAAAACATAGTGCAATGCGATCATATGGATAAATTTTCCATAGGATATAATGCTACAAATCAAACTACGATGCCCGTAGGAAAATTTTCTTAAGGTCAAAATCCTCTAAAATTCCTATAGAATTGCTTTGAATCATACGAGTCTTAGGCAGTTCTTGTAGAAACCGATTCTAAATTCAAGGGAACCATAGGCCAACTTCTTTTGAGCTTCTGGGCCAACTTGCGGTCCATTACATCAAAGACCCAAAGGAAGGGTTTAGATTTTGTCCCGCTTATTTCCATCACAAAGCCCAAATCCTTCCTATAGCCAGAATCGGCCGGCGACCTCCTTCTGGACAGACCCCAAGAATTTACCATATGGCAAAATCAGTATCCATGTTTGCCCATTTGTTGCTTGTACTTATAGAAAATGCCGACGCAAAGAAATTGTTGGAGAAGTTGATGGAAGGGGTTAACCTCTTGGGTGGCCCGATCTTCACGGATCTCGTGGTCAAATCGATGGAAAAGCGAGGGGAAAGGGAGAAGGTAGCGGAAGTGAACGCACACCTCGCGAAGAACACGATGATCACACGCAAAACTCACACGATACAAGGCCGATTGCTCCCGAACGGCGGCCACCGGTCCGATAGAATCCTCGCAAGGAAAGATCGGTCAACGTGCTCCCTCAAATCCACATCGGAGAGGGAAGAACACCTTGGGGAGGGTCTTGACAACTTGGAGATGAGACACCGAACTCCAAGGCCTTGTTCAACGATGGATGCGTGATGAAAAGTCCAATCGAGGTTGGTGACGATAGTCGGTCCCCTTGGTAAAGGGGATGAGGCAAAACTAGAGATTCCACAATGGGGGTTGTCTTTAGTCTATCATCTATGCCTCCCGGGATACATGAAGGGGTGGAGGCTCTATTTATAGGCCAGCCACATAAACAGGGGTAGTTTAGGGATAAAACTAGGGTTTGGACGAGCTAGAGGGGTACATGGGCCGAAGGCCCAGCTGGCGGCGCGCAGGCCCATCACGCAGGCCGGAGACTCCGGTGTGGGGTCCGGAGACTCCGGTCTAGGCCGGAGACTCCGGCGTCGTCTCCGGAGTGGCATACTGACTGTCCCCGGGTCGGATGCTGGGGTCGGTCCGGAGACTCCGATGTGCAGGCCAGAGACTCCGGTGTAGCAGGACCGGAGACTCCGGTGTAGGCTGGAGACTCTGGTGTTTCAGCCGTGGCTTCTTCCGTCTCTTTTTCCAAGCCTCCGTCTTGTCGGGCTTGATGTTCCGGGCTTCCTCCCTTGCCTCTGTACTTGTCGGTGTGAACCTATATTGCATATGTGACGGAATATGAAGTAGCATACCATTCAATAGGGTAGGAAGTGGGCTCACATAGAGGAATGGATTCACCTTTGGAGTCCATGACGACTTGGCGTAAGTTGGAGACCATGATGTGGTAACGACCGTAGGTCGGGCTGCATCATCTCCCCCCCTTCAAAAAGAGTCGTCCTCGACTCTCCATGTTCATCACGAAGTAGAAGAGGTTGAAGGACATCCTTGATCCTGGGGTTCACCATTTAGTCGTCCTCGGGAAGATTGACTTGACAACACTTTAATGTTCCTTCACCTTCCATGAAGCCTACAAAGCTCACAATAAAAGCGAAGCAACACTCAAAGCGTAGCCAATTCATGAACATTATCGCATGAGTCCTCAAGTAGAATGAAGTCACCTTAGCTTGTAGAGATAGCTCGATGAAGGGTAGCCATAGGTAACTCTCTTCGGTTCTTCTTGTCAACACGTGGTTGGTAGAGGTTGACGTGTATGCATTTGTACCTACACACAACAAAGACCAAGAAACATATGTTTGTGTGTGATAGAGGAGCATGTCATTTTTGGCATGTCCATTCTCGTTCACAACACTATTAGCACAATACAAGGATATCAAATGGAATGCATATGCAAGGTCAAAGTGCATGGAAATTGTTCGAACATCCTCCAAATGTGGGAACTCAAAACTCCATATAACGTAGTAGTGAGGCATCCAAAGCATTGGATCAAAATTTCAATCAACATCTTTGATGCAAGAATAGGAGAATTCGGCAAAAACACATGAGGAAAAATATCCAAAGCAACATCATTATGTGTGCAAACCAACCATTAGAAAGAGAAATTGTTCAGTATGTTGGATGCCATACACATATTATCAACATCAAGTATCATGGGAATTTGAGTATCCCAAACGAAAGCAAAAATGGCATGTTTGCAAACAAACCAAATGAAAAAGCAAGTGGTCCTTATGTTTGTTGCAACAACAAGACAAGATTCTTGGAAGCTCTCATGACAATACATGCTCTTAATGGAATTGTGGTTGCACACAAAACATCGGAAAGAGAAAATGTTCAACATTTTTGTTGCAACACACAAAGCATCATTATCCAAAAGCGAAGAAACATGATTGTCACAAGGTGAGATAATACCATCAACATGCTTGCAAGCAAACCATAGGAAAGAGCAATTTGCCAACATGAAAGACGCAAAGCATGCAAAAGGTATCAGAGCTGGGTTCGATCTTGAACTCACTTGTGGGATGCTCTCAAGAGCTCTTTTTGTCAACTCGTGCTCACCGAGGTTGACATGATAGTGCGGGTACCTACACACATCATACACAAAAGGAAGAATGTGTGTGCATGGTAGAGATACACATCATCCATCATGACGTATCTCTTCTTGTGCACATCACCATTAATGTCAATCAAGTATGAAACAGATGCATGGTGAGTATGCAAGTGGGGAACATGCTTATCATGGCAATCATTAAAATCTCCAAAAATTGAGAAAGCTATGGGGGCCATCTCATTATAACGCATAAGATCAATATTGTTGCAAGCAAAACAAGTGAAATAGCAAGCATTCATCTTATCGCAAGCAACGATAGAAATTGAATGACTAGCATGACAAGACAAGTCTAAAGCAATTGGAGGTTACACACAAGATGCATAGCATGGCATGTTTATGGAAATGATATCGCAATCAAACAATTCCACATGATCAATATTATGCAAAGGCAAAGCATCACATGGGAATGTGGATGAAGCATATGTAATGTCACAAGTATCATCCATAGCATGCATATCCTCACAATTCATCATGTCCACTAGTGGGATCATGGCATCATCAACACCCTTATTGTTACCTTGTTCATACCTCTCATATGAAGTGGGTGTTGTGGAAGTAGTGGTCTCCTTGTGGACGACTTCGTCTTCTTGATGTAGCCATGGCATAGCATCATCTTCGTGCACCATGTACATCTTCTCCAATTGAGGCATAATTGCTCCATGGCTTGGCGCGTCTTCCTCCATGGAACCTAGCACAACACAAGAGAACACACTAGAGGTAGAGGGTAAGTTGTTAGAAATCGAAATGGTCTCACTTGACCTATCAACTACCACTTGTTGGAGATATGCCCTAGAGGCAATAATAAATGTAGTTATTATTATATCTTTGTGTTTATGGTAAATGTTTACATTCATGCTATAATAGTATTAACAAGGAAACATTAATAATTGTGTGATTTGTAAACTTAAATTGAAGTCCCTAGTAAAGCCTCTATACATCACTAGCTTGTTGGTTAATAAATGATTGTGGTTTCCCTATCATGAACATTGAGATGTTATTAACAACAATATCATATCGTTAGGAGAATGATATGGTGGACATACTCCTATAGATAAGCGTAGCATGAAGATCAAGTCATTTTTAATAGTTCAATTGCTATATGCTTTCTGATACATAGTAACCTAATTCCTTCGACCATGAGATCATGCATATCACCTTTACCGGATGGATGCTTTGATGACATCAAACACCACACCGTAACTGGGTGGCTATAAAGGTGGCATTGAGTGTTCGGAAAGTATTGGTTGAGACACATGGATCAAGATTGGGATTTGTCCATCCATATGACGGATAGATATACTCTGGGCCCTCTCGTGAAATGTCATCCAATTAGCTTGCAAGCATGTGACTGGCTCACAAGGGATCACATATCACGGGAACGAGAAAAGAGTACTTATCAGTAACGAGGTTGAACTAGGTATGCAGAGATACCGACGATCATGACCTCGGATAAGTAAACTATCGTGAGACAAAGGGAAATTGGTATCGTATGTAAGTGGTTCATTCGATCGCAAAGTAATCGTAGAAATATGTGGGAGCCATATGAATTTCTAGATTCCTCTATTGGTTATTGATCGGAGAAGTGTCTCGATCATGTCCGCATAATTCACGAACCGTAGGGAGACACACTTAAAGATTCGACGTTGTTTGAGTAGTTATGGAATGATGAGAAAGAGACCGAATGTTGTTCGGAGTCTCGGATGGGATCCGGGATATCACGAGGAGATCCGGAATGGTCCGGAGAATAAGATTCATATAAGGAAAGTCCTGTTTCGGAGTTGGGGAATGGTTCCGGTGTTTTCATCGGGAATGTTCTAGAAGGTTCCGGAATGTCCGGCACTCCGGAGGGGAAGGGTACATGAATGTGTTATATCAAGTTGGTATGATTGCATCATGTACTAAGTGTCATCGCTGAACAAAATAGAGGGTTTAATCAAATCCTTGTTTGAAAAGTCAAACGCGAATTTGAAAGTCAAACGGCTATTTTTGGGAACTGGAGAGGGAGGTGGAAACCGAGTTGGGGAGGAGTCCCTCCTCCACCGCCGGCCCACTTGGGATCCGAGTTGGGGAGGGATTCCCCTCCCCTTGGTCGGCACCTCTGAAAGGATCGTATGGGCACCTAGAGGGGGGGTGAATAGGTGCTACTTCAAATTTTCTTCTTTTTCAAATTAAGGTTTGACAATAAGATAAATTCTCTAGATAATGCAACTAAGGTGAATTTACCTATATGACAAATATGCAAGAGCTACCACAACACAAAGTAGTAACAAGTAAGTAAGGTGCGGTAAAGGATAGAGGTAACCGAAAAGTGGACGCGGAGACACAAGGATTTGTTTCCCGTAGTTCATTCCTTTTGAGGGGAAGTACGTCTACGTTTGGAGAGGGGGTGGTTTCAAACCACCAACGCCAAGAGAGGCCTCCCTTGTTCTCCGATGAATCTCACCCCAACGGGATCGATTCACCTTCCACTATATCGGCAACCTTCAAGGTGGAAGCCGGCACCGTTACAAGTTTGGGGCACACATCCACAACTTAATCGGAGGCTCCCAAATACAAGCAAGCTGTCAAAGCAATCAAAGACAAGCTTGTAAGAACAAAAACAAGAGCTAGGGTTTCCAACAAAACACTAGAGCAAAGGGGCCCTCAATGAAATGAGGGGAAATGAAGATCTCTTTTGGTGAAGTAGTAGATCGGGGTCTCCTCCTTCGATTCTCCAAAGATCAAGGACTTTGGGTGGTTGGATGAGGAGATCTTGAAGATTTGAGTGGCTCCAATGGACTCCAATGGTGGGCAATGACTTTAATGTGATGAGCAATTTGTCCCAAGGTAGGTGGAGGGGTATTTATATATAGGTGGAGGGGTATTTATACCCCTCCACGAAATATATGGCCGCTGGAGCATTAAATGACCGGTAGTACCGGTACTACAAGCGGTAGTACCGCTTGCAAACGGTACTACCGGTCCAGTACCGGACCAGGTACCGGAGGTGTCTCAGTTCTTCAGTCTTTGGGCGGTACGCCCTTGCGGTACTACCCCCAAGTGGTAGTACCGGGTGTAAGAAGCGGTACTACCGGTTCAGGCGGTAGTACCGGTCCCAAGTACCGCTTGGTACTGACCAAAACAGAGAGGGGTGGGTGCTAGTCAGTATGCCACGGTACTGACGAGCGGTACGACCGCCCCAAGCAGTAGTACCGCTTGTACCAAGCGGTACTACCGGTTGGGCCGGTAGTGCCGCTTCGTGGTACCGGTGGGTACTGACTAGTACGCACCTTTCTCTTTTTTGATCAGTGCCAACCGGTACTGGAACCGGTAGTACCGGTGTCAAGCGGTAGTACCGGTTGCAGGTCCGGTACTAGCGGTTGACACAGAAGTTTTTGCAAGGGGAAATGATATGCCATAACTTGTGCCTCCTTTTATCAATCCTGTGATGAACTTAGTACACAGTTAAAACGATAAGTGTATTGTTATCAAACATCAAAATCAGAGGGATAGAAAAATGCTCTTTCAATCTCCCCCTTTTTGGTGTTTGATGACAATACACTTTTGCAGGATGATTTTAACAATAGGCAAATGATATTTGTAAAATAGAGAAGAGACTCCCCCTAGATGTGTAGAGACAAATCTCCCCCTCTATTTTACAAACCCAACATGGGTACACAAGTATGGATACTAGCATTAGAAAACATACCTTTGCACAAAACATGTGATGAGGAATATATAGACAATAGATATTGCATAACATCACAAGATGGATCCAAAGAAATAAACCACATAGTCGCATAAGATGGATCCAACCACATAGTTTCACACGCCATAAACCACATAGTCTCACATGACATAAACACACAGTCTCACACATAAAATAGAGAGAAATCGAAGTTCACAAGCAATAAAAGGATCAAAGAGAAGAACGAGCTTGTGACTTCCCATGCAACACCCGTGCCTAAAGTGCAACTTCTCCCCCTTTGGCATCAAGACGCCAAAAAGGGACAAGTGCAGAGCTACCTCCCCAAAGGTCAATCGGCATACTCCTCCTCCTCCTCATCCTCATCCTCAAGATCCTCCTCATCCTCATACGTAGGTGGGGTGCGGTGCGAGGAAGAGACATCATCGTCCCAACGGCTGTGCTGAGAAATCCACTGATCTTCTGGAGTGATGTTGTTCTCGGATCCCTCGGAGATGGTCAACCCTTGAGCAGACATTAGTTCCTTATGACGAGCACAGGCTTTCTTTGCATACACATGCGCCTCATACATACGCTTATGGTTGTCAACCTGGAAGCAGAAGATCTTCTTGAGCTTGACCTCCATCCTTTTGGCCCAAGAGGGCTTGGCGTTCTTGCGGCGAGAGACAACATAGTCAGTGTCATGACCACTGTCAGCATGCTCAGAGTCATCCTCATCCTCATCCTCATCCTCCTCACCTGGCGCAGCGCGAGGTTTTGCATGTGTCTTGATCTTGAGTGCCTTTGGCTTGTGCACAAAACGAGAGCGAGTGGAGAGCGTCCTAGCAATTACGGGGCACTTGGACACAATGAGGGCCATAATGTAAGGAGTCAAAAGGTGGGACCCTCCGAGTGTGAGCGGCAGCAACCATTTCATTCCAAATGAAGTCTGTCACATCAAGAGGTTGGCCTGATTCTCTGTTGAGGAAGTTGTTGAACAGCAAGTCAACGAAGAACCCATGTATCTCGTCCTTGTTGCCCGCACGAGGGGCAACAGTCTCACGGAAAATGCGATGGAGAATGTCATATGTGGGGAGGAGATCCTTGATCTTGCCAGCAACCCCACGGCCTCGAATATACAAAGGTGTGAGAACATCCTTTTTGGAGGGATGCTCCCGCAAGTGACAACGGAAACCACTAGGAACGTCCCGGCCGCGGTCCTCATACCCCAAGATGGCAGCAAACTCCGCAAGTGTAGCTTCCTTGACAGCACCTTGAGTCATCTAGGTAATCTTCTGATTGCGGCCATTGTGGAAGTGTGTAGTGGCATAAAACTGGCAGCTGAGTAGGGGATCATAGTCATGCTGAAACTCCATAATGGGTAACATGCCAAGGTTTGAGCAGATTTCCTTGGCTTCAGCAAAGTAGGCAGAGTTCTTGTCAATGAGTCCCATGTCAAGCCACTGCTGAGGCACCACCAGCTGGGTATTGGTCAAAAGAACCTCATGATACACACGCTCTTGGAAGTCATCATAGAAAAGACTGTCTGCCCTTGACTCGCTCCTGTTGCGGGCGTATGCGTTGTCCACCCGGAGAGCCCTAAAGTCTGCCTCAGAGATGTCTGAAAGTTTCTTTGACCCAGATGGCCCAGAGCTGAGACTCTTGGTGCGCCCAGTGGAAGGGGGCGAGAGGGAGGGGCTCTGCCATGCCCAGCTGAGCGCTTGGTAACCCCTTCACGACCCCCACGACCACCTCGATTGGTAGGCAACTTGGAACGGTGTCTTCGCTGTGGCATAACTTCTTCCTCAGACTCAGTCTCTTCCTCAACAATCTCACGGTCAGACTTGGAGCGCTTGCGTGCACCCCGAGAACCACCTGCATCTGTGAAAGCACGAGGGAGGATAGCAAGGAGATAAGGACATAAGAATCAAGAAGAAGAAACCACGAGAATCTACAATTTGGGAAGAACAATGTGGTCAGAGTGGACCGGTACTACCGGACCTGACGACCGGTAGTACCGCTCGCAAGCGGTAGTACCAGAAAAAGTTCCGGTACTACCGGTTGAGCGGCACACCAGTTGTCAGATCTGATGGGAACGGCCCAAATTGACGGTATGAACTGCTAAATTGAAGATTCTACGCGGTAACAAGGAATAATATGGCAGTACAACCTTGCAAGTAGTCAATTTCTCCACAAATCTAAGCCAAAACCTAGATCTAATGGGGAAATCAAACAAGAAGAGAAGGGGCAGTTGTATCGGGATCCATGGCGGTGGAAAGTAGGGGGAGCCTGCCTAGAGGCCGAATCCAAGGAGAATCCAGAGAGAGGAGGGCGCGGCAGGGCTCCGGTGGCTTCAAAATCGCCGGTGGCAGCGCAGGTTAGAGTGGAGGGCGTGGGAAATAATGAGGCACTAAGGGGTGCCTCTCCCCACGCGTCCAATATATACCTGGAACCGTCAACCGGTAGTACCGGTTGTTGGAGCGGTACTACCGCTTGGAAGCGGTAGTACCGGTTCCACGACCGGTAGTACCGGTGACCGGTAGGACCGGACATGCGGGCGGTAGTACCGTTCCTGGAGCAGTTTTGCTAGGAGACGACTTGGGAACTTCCCAGGTCCGGTAGTACCGCTCGCACATCCGGTAGTACCGGTCCCATCTGAGTCCAAAGCCAGGGATCAAGGATGATTCTTGTGCGGATAGAGAGAGGGTTTTCGTGAGAGAGTACGGAGGCTTGGGTTAAGACAAGTGAGCTGAGAAGCACATGCACTCTAAAAACAATGGAAGAAACAAATAAATACCAAACTAGAGTGCATGAGGCTAAGAACGATGATGACACTACAAATAGATGACAATCATGAGAGAAGACCAAATCAACTAAGTGACAAACATGAGTAAGCACATCAACCTCTCGATTGAGAGGGGGCGGTGGCCTAGGCCACCATATTTGAGTATACTCGGCTTGGCACCACGAAGATATATCTTGGGTCCATTACCGAAACTCATCATTGAGCTCACATATCACAAAATCATATTAAGAGGAATGATTTTTGTTTAATTTGCGCATAATGGGGGGAGGGATAGTCCAATCAATTAGGACCGCACTCCCCCTATGTCCATGCCTACACCTAAACCAAACATGGGTCAAGTATTAGGTGAGAGTGCAAGATAATCAAGTCAAACTCCTAGAATCTACGATATTTAGTTCATTCCTCAAGTAGCAAAACCTTGCTTCATCAAGTGGCTTCGTGAAGATATCGGCAAGTTGATCTTTGGTTGATACATAGGATAGATCAATATCACCTCTAGCAACATGATCTCTAATAAAGTGATGTCGAATCTCAATATGCTTTGTCCTTGTGTGATCCACCGGGTTGTATGCAATCTTGATGGCACTTTCATTGTCACATAGAAGAGGCACTTTGTCACAATGGACACCGTATTCCTTTAAAGTTTGCCTCATCCATAGCAATTGGGTGCAAGCACTAGCAGCAGCAACATACTCGGCTTCGGCGGTGGAGAGAGATATACAATTTTGCTTCTTAGAAGACCAACATACCAAGGACCTTCCAAGGAATTGGCAAGCCTCGGATGTTGATTTTCTATCATCCTTGTCTCCCGCCCAATCCGAGTCCGTGTATCCACAAAGAGCGAATGTTGAGCCTTGAGGGTACCAAAGACCATAAAATGGGGTATGAACTAAATATCGAAAGGTTCTCTTGACCGCCATTAAATGGCTTTCCTTAGGAGTCGCTTGATATCTTGCACACACACCTACACTCAACACAATATCGGGTCTAGATGCACAAAGGTAAAGCAAAGAACCAATCATAGACCGGTATACCTTTTGATCCACATCTTTACCATTTGGATTTTATTCTAGATGAGTCTTTGTTGCCATGGGAGTTGGGGCTCCATTCAAATCTTGCATTTTGAATCTCTTGAGCATATCTTGAGTATACTTGGCTTGATTGAAGAATGTTCCTCCTCTAACTTGCTTGATCTCAAAGCCAAGGAATACTTTCAACTCCCCCATCAAGGACATCCGGAACCTACTAGTCATAAGCTTTGAGAATTCATCATTAAAAGCTTTGTTAGATGAGCCAAAGATAATATCATCAACATAGATTGGGCATACAAAAAGCTCCCCATTAACCCTCTTAGTAAAAAGAGTGGGATCGATTTTCCCAACCTCAAAGCCACGGTCAAACAATAACTCTCTAAGGTGCTCATACCACGTGCGTGGGGCTTGCTTGAGCCCATAGAGCGCCTTATCAAGTTTGTAGACATGGTTTGGGAAGTTGGGGTCCTCAAATCCCGGGGGTTGCTTAACATATAACAATTCATTTAAAGGACCATAAAGGAATGCACTTTCTACATCCATTTGTTGCAACTTAAAGTTATGATGTGCCACATAAGCAAGAAGGATACGGATGGACTCAAGGCGAGCCACGGGTGCATAAGTCTCTCCATAATCAATGCCTTCAATTTGGGAATAACCTTGTGCAACCAATCTAGCCTTGTTCCTTACAATGATCCCATGCTCATCTTGCTTGTTCTTGAATATCCACTTTGTTCCAATAACATTGCGGCAATCTTTTGGCTTCTCAACTAACTTCCACACTTTGTTTCTCTCAAATTTGTTGAGCTCTTTGTGCATAGCTTCTAACCAATCAGAATCTTCAAGGGCTTCCCACACTTTCTTTGGTTCAATCATGGAGATGTGTGCTTGGTGTTCACTGAACCTCTTCAATTGTGCTCTTGTGGAAATTCCTTTCCTTAGATCTCCAACAACATTTTGGAGGGTGTGGTCTCTTAATTCCAACATTCTTTCTTTTCTAGCTTCGCGACGAGCGTGGATCTCCTCATTGTTTCTTGGGGGAACCTCTTCATCATTTTGATCCTTGTCTTGACCATCAACTTGACCTTGATCATCATTGGAGTCTTCCTCTGCATTGGGAGGCACGGATTAACCTTGGTCTTGATCAAGTGCTCTTCTAGCCTCAATTTGAGCTTGTCTCAAAACAGTTTGGATGGATCTTCCTTGACAAATTGACTTGGCACCACTTGACAACCCATCGAATGGACCAATCACCCTTTGACTAGAGTTCACACATTGATCACTATGTTGAGGGTCCACATCTTGTCTTTGGCTTGAGTCAATGTCCTCCTTGGTAGATGGAGCATGTTGAGGTTGTGAAGATGAGGGCTCCACTCGAGTGGAGCATAGTTCTTCTCGATCCGCCATAAGGGGTTCTTCAATGGGGCGGATATAACCCACACCCATTCTTCCTATGTCATCCTGAGACATTTCATCATCTGCATCACAAGCATCAACACGCCCCCCTTGGGGACCATCATATTCTTCGAAGGTCACACTACAAGATTCTATGACGGCTCCGGAGAGCTTGTCATAGATTCTATAAGTGTGAGATTCGAGACCATAGCCAACAAAAATACCCTCTAATGCTTTAGATTCGAATTTAGACAAACGAACACCTTTGATGAGATAGAAACACTTACAACCGAACACCCGGAAATAAGATATGTTGGGCTTGTTACCGGTAAGTATCTCATATGGAGTCTTGTTGATTTTCTTGCGGAGGTAGAGCCGGTTTGAAGCATGGCAAGCGGTGGAGACGGCTTCGGCCTAGAAGTTGTATGGAGATTTAAACTCCGCCAACATGGTCCTAGCCATCTCAATAAGAGTCCGGTTCTTCCTTTCGGCCACACCATTTTGTTGAGGGGTGTATGTAGCGGAATATTGATGTTTAATCCCCTCATCACTAAGAAAGTCATTCAAGGTGTAGTTCTTGAACTCGATGCCGGTGTCACTTCTTATAATCAACACGGGACCATTGTGTTTCCGTTGAACCAAGTTGATGAAGTCGATAAAAGTCCTTTGAGTTTCACTCTTCAACTTGAAGAAATAAACCCAAGAGTATCTTGAGAAGTCGTCAACAATCACCAAACAATATTTCTTCCCACCAAGACTTGCATGAGATGGAGGACCAAATAGGTCCACATGAAGGAGTTCCAAGATCTTGTTAGACTTGATTTGGTTCGTGGGCTTGTGAGGAGCGTCATGCATCTTCCCTAGAACACATGCCCTGCAAACACGATCGTTGGCAAAGGAAACATTTTCTTTTAGTCCAACAATATGACCCTCTTTGTGGAGACTTTGCAAAGTTCTCATATTGACATGGGCTAGTCGGCGGTGCCATAGCCAACCCACATCGGCCTTCCCGTATAAGCACATCGGACCTGCAGTGGCTTGCCCCGAAAAGTCCACCACATATAAGTCATTTTCGACGTACCCAACGAAAGCGACCTTGAGAGACTTGCTCCACATGAGGACCACAATATCATTATCAATAAAGACGGCAAAGCCCATCTTTCCAAGAGCACGGACAGAAAGTAAATTGTATCCAAGGGTTTCAACAAGCATGACGTTCACGAGTGTAATGTCGTGAGCCACCACAACCTTGCCGAAACCCATTACCGTAGATTTTGACTTGTCGGCATATGTGACGGTGATTTGATCTTCATTTGGCACCAAGTCCTTGACAATAGACGAGCTTCCGGTCATATGACTAGTGCAACCACTATCGATCACCCATTTTGAGCCTCCGGAAGCATAAGTCTACAAAAGATCAAGCTAGTTTTTAGGTACCCATTTTTCAATGGGTCCTCTTTTGTTAGCAACAAGGGTCTTGGGAACCCAAATAGACCAAGCAATATAACCATCATAAGGACCAACATATTGTGCATACACATCACCATAGTAATGACGCATTAGAACATAGTGAGGGTTAGCACTTCCCGCAAAATCATCATGAGACATAGTTTTGCCATTTGTGGTCTTACTTTCCACAATGGTCTTGTTGGTCTCTTGTGCGGGCTTGTCCTTCTTCTTCTTATTGTTTTTCTTCTCTGTTTTGGATACAAAACCAATGCCCCCTTTATCACCACTACGCCTTTTCTTGCTCAATAGATCATCAATAGACTTGTTGCCTTGTGGAAATGTGGCCTTCGCAAGCTCCCCCTTCAACCTAGCATTCTCTTCAAGGATAGTTGTGCTACTAGATGGAATGAAGTTACTAGGTGAAGGAATATTGGCCAATTGAGTTTAAAGTGTTTCATGGGACTTTGTGAGAGACAAGAGTTCACTCTCCAAGACCTTGTGGGCCTTTTTGAGCAAGCTAAAATCCTCGGCAAGTTTTTCATGAACCACACCAAACTCAATCTTGTCCTTTTTAGCACGTTTGTATTTAGCAATAGCATGATCACGCTCTTTGATGAGTTTGTTAACAATGATGTCATTGGCCTCATCAAGCCCTTCAAGCTTTGACTCAAGAGACAACCTAGTCTCTTGTTCTTCTTCTAGAGCATTGCTCAAAGCCTCTAGTTCAATCATATGTTCATGCCCAAGTTTACATCTAACATCTAGAAGCTCTTGAGTATGGGAGAGTTGATCTAAGATGTTCCCAAAATGTAGCTTAGCATCACCTTCTAGGTTAGTCATGAACTCATCAAAGGCAATTAATTCCTTTTTAACATCAAGAGACATTTCATCATCACATTAATCATTATCTAATTGAGTAGAGTGGGATGATGATGATACCTCCGTTCCTCTTGCCATAAGGCAAGTGATGTTCTTGGTGGAAGAGTTCTCATTTGGAGAATCGAAGAGTGAGAGTGTCGGAGTAGAGGTGGTGGCTAGAGCAGCCACACCATGCGAAGTTTCATCTTCCTCATCTTCATTGTCGGAGGAGGATTCTTCAAGAGTGATCAAAACAATTTCTCCCGACTTCTTGTTGACGGGATTCTTCTTGATGAAGGGTTTCTTGTAAGGTGCCTTGAGAGTCTTCTTCAACACAAGCTTACCACCGTTATCCTCTCTCTTCTCATAGGGACAGCTTGCCACAAAGTGATAGCGGTCACCACAATTAAAGCAAGTTCTCAACCTAGTGGTATTCTCTCTTTTCCCATTTGGATTGCTTCTTCGTTGCATTTCCATCTTGGCCTTGGCGGGGTTCTTCCAAAAGTTCTTTGCATAGAAAGCCATATATTGACTATGAGCAATCTTGATGTCATTGGGATGGTCCAAGGAGAGGCCTTCATCACTATCATCTTCATCTCCAAAGTCCACAACTTTGGCCTTCAAAGAAACATTAACCACATTGCTCATACCGAGGGCACGAGCACGGGCATCTTTGGCATTCTTGGCGGCGACCTTGAAAGCGGCCATCTCTTGCATAACTTCATTTGAGGTCATGAGATGATAGTTGTGTCTTCCTTGTAAGCTCTTCAAGTCGGTGGGCTCAAAAGGCATGAGTGCACTCACATATTTCCTTTTTATCCATGCATCATCCACATGTGAGGCACCCACATTTCTAAAAGCAGTGGCGGTGGTCTTGAGCCTTCGATACATGTCTTCGTGATCTTCACCTTCTTTCATGTAGAAACCTTCGGCTTCATTGCTTAGAGCATCATATCTGTTCCTCCTCATACTCTCATTTCCAACAAACAACACAGTGAGAGCATCCCAAGCTTCCTTGGCAATGCTAAAGTGCTCAATGTGTGGATAATCCTTTGTTCCCAATCCTTGTTGAATCATATGCAAAGCAGTGGCATTGAGTTGACTATTGACAACCTCTCTTCTTGTCAAGTTGTTTGGATCCCCAACAAAGAGTCCATGCTCGATGATGTTCCATAGTTCAATGCATGAGCTGCGCATATGAGTTCTCATTAGTGATTGCCATTGAGGAAAAGTAGCAGACTCTTCTAGCTTAGGTGGGTCACCTCTATTGTACACATGAGGGTGAGGGATGGGAGGATCGGGAGAGTACCAAGAATCACGGTGCTCGCCCTTCCCCCCATCAAGTCGTGTGGAGGAATTACCATTGTCTAGTTTATCCCCTACCACCATACCTTCGGGGGATACCGGAGTATTCCCTTTAGGTACGGATGGTAGTTCCTCTTGAGGAGATGGGGGTGATGAGCCATCTTTGTCTTTAAGAAGTTGCTCAAGCATCTTCTTGACTTTGTTGACCAAGGAAGAGCTCAATCTTGTTTCCAAGTTTCTGAGATCTTCCATGGTCACCGGGGTTGACTCACTACCACCATCCCCATCTTGGCTACCCATATTCTCTTAGGCGGTAAAGCCCGAATAAAGAGCCGAGGCTCTGATACCAATTGAAAGGATCGTATGGGCACCTAGAGGGGGGGGTGAATAGGTGCTACTTCAAATTTTCTTCTTTTTCAAATTAAGGTTTGACAATAAGATAAATTCTCTAGATAATGCAACTAAGGTGAATTTACCTATATGACAAATATGCAAGAGCTACCACAACACAAAGTAGTAACAAGTAAGTAAGGTGCGGTAAAGGATAGAGGTAACCGAAAAGTGGACGCGGAGACACAAGGATTTGTTTCCCGTAGTTCCTTCCTTTTGAGGGGAAGTACGTCTACGTTTGGAGAGGGGGTGGTTTCAAACCACCAACGCCATGAGAGGCCTCCCTTGTTCTCCGATGAATCTCACCCCAACGGGATCGATTCACCTTCCACTATATAGGCAACCTTCAAGGTGGAAGCCGACACCGTTACAAGTTTGGGGCACACATCCACAACTTAATAGGAGGCTCCCAAATACAAGCAAGCTGTCAAAGCAATCAAAGACAAGCTTGTAAGAACAAAAACAAGAGCTAGGGTTTCCAACAAAACACTAGAGCAAAGGGGCCCTCAATGAAATGAGGGGAAATGAAGATATCTTTTGGTGAAGTAGTAGATCGGGGTCTCCTCCTTCGATTCTCCAAAGATCAAGGACTTTGGGTGGTTGGATGAGGAGATCTTGAAGATTTGAGTGGCTCCAATGGACTCCAATGGTGGGCAATGACTTTAATGTGCTGAGCAATTTGTCCCAAGGTAGGTGGAGGGGTATTTATACCCCTCCACGAAATATATGGCCGTTGGAGCATTAAATGACCGTTAGTACTGGTACTATAAGCGGTAGTCCCGCTTGCAAACGGTACTACCGGTCCAGTACCGGACCAGGTACCGGAGGTGTCTTAGTTCTTCAGGCTTTGGGCGGTACGCCCTTGTGGTACTACCCCCAAGCGGTAGTACCGGGTGTAAGAAGCGGTACTACCGGTTCAGGCGGTAGTACCGGTCCCAAGTACTGCTTGGTACTGACCAAAACGGAGAGGGGTGGGTGCTAGTCAGTATGCCACGGTACTGACGAGCGGTACGGCCGCCCCAAGCCGTAGTACCGCTTGTACTAAGCGGTACTACCGGTTGGGCCGGTAGTGCCGCTTCGTGGTACCGGCGGGTACTGACTAGTACGCACCTTTCTCTTTTTTGATCAGTGCCAACCGGTACTGGAACCGGTAGTACCGGTGTCAAGCGGTAGTACCGGTTGCAGGTCCGGTACTACCGGTTGACACAAAAGTTTTTGCAAGGGGAAATGATATGCCATAACTTGTGCCTCCTTTTATCAATCCTGTGATAAACTTAGTACATAGTTAAAACGATAAGTGTATTGTTATCAAACATCAAAATCAGAGGGATAGAAAAATGCTCTTTCAGCCTCCCTCCTATAAGAGGAGGGGCAGGGCTCCCCTCCTAGCACACAAGATTGCCCCTCTAAACCTAACCCTAGCCGCCGCCGCCCACCATAGCCGCCGCCTAGGGTTTCTCCCCTAGCCGCCGACTTGGGCACCTCCAAGCCCTAGCCGCCGGCCCTAGCAACCCCTCCTTGGTGTGTCTAAACCCTAGATCACCGAGGTCTCTCTCATAATCCACCATACTCGCTCCGGCTTAAGGCGAAGCCCTGCGAGATCTCCCCTCTACTTCCGGTACCACGCCGTTGTGCTGCCGGAATCACGAGGAGAGTGCTACAACCTCCGCTGCCTGCTAGAACAAGGGAGAGGAAGGTCTTCGTCGAGTACCGAACGTGTGACCGACTGCGGGAGCGCTGCCAGAACGCATCGCCGGAAGGATCGTCTACGCGATCTTGAGATCGGGAAGAGTACGACTACATCACCCACGAGAATCCGCTCTCGTTAAACACTTTGGAATCTTCGAGTGTGAGTTATTCCATCGACTCGTTGCTACAATCTAGTAGATAGATCTTGGCTTGTTTGTTTGTATGCGATAGAAAATTTTTGTTTTCCATGCTACGAAACCCTAAAGTGGTATCAGAGCCGTGTCTATATGTAGATCTGTTGCACGAGTAGAACACAATGGTCATTGTGGGCGTTGATGCTTTTATTGTCAATTGCTTCTTGTGTACTTTTCATCTTGCGGGATGTTGGGATGAAGTGGCCCGGGCTAACCTTACATGACATCGTTCATGAGACTTGCTCCACGCTTGACATGCAACTTGTATTGCATAAGTGGCTTTGCGGGTGCCTGTTTCTCCTAGCATAGTTAAAATCCAATTTACAACGGGTGATTAACAATACTAGTATCAATGTTGTGGTTCATGTTCTTAAGTTAGAACGACACTTATTGAAAGCCCCAAACCACGTAAAACATGCAAAGAAAGTAGAGGCGTCTAACTTTGTTTTGCAGGGGTGTGCAGTGATGTGATATGGCCATGATTGTGATTATATTTGATGTATGCAATGTTCCTTATCGTAAGTTGGCAACCGGCAGGAGCCATATGGTTGTCTTTAATTTTGTTAAGACCCGCGTGTCTATTCAAAGTAGTTGTAATAGTTGAAGCCGGTGGACGACAACCATGGAGAAGCGTCATTGACCTTGATGCAATGCCGGTGATGATGGAGATCATGTTCGTGCTTGAAGATGGAGATCGGAAGCACAAAGAAGATAGGCCATATCATATCACATATTATGAATTGCATGTGATGTTAATCCTTTATGCATCTTGTATTGCTTAGTTAACAACGGTAGCATTATAAGATGATCCCTCATGCACATGATTTTCAAGTCATAAAGTGTTCACCCTTAGTTAGCACCGTTGCTAAAGCTTGTTGTTTCGAAGCACCACGTGATGATCGGGTGTGTTAGATTCCGCAAGTGTATACAACGTGAGCAAGCCAGATTTGCTCATGCGGAAGCTAAGGTTTGATCTTGACGAGCCTAGCATGTACAGACATGGTCTCGGAACACGGATCACCGAAAGGTAAAGCATGAATCATATAGTAGATATGATGAACATGTCGATTGTTCGCCATTGAAATTATATCAACTCTCGTGATGATCGGTGTTGGTGTGGTGGATTTGGTTCGTGTGATCACTAAAACAATGTGAGGGATATTGTTTTGAGTGGGAGTTCACCTAGATTAATTTAACTATTAATTAGAACTCAATTTGTCATAAACTTAGTCTAAACTATTGCAAATATGTTGTAGATCAATGGCGGCCCCTACCATCAATTTTAATGCATTCCTAGAGAAAGAAAAGTTGAAAAACAATGGAAGCAACTTCGCGGATTGGTTCCGCAATTTGAGGATTGTCCTCACAGCTGGTAATTTGACCTATGTGCTGGATGCACCGCTGGGTGACCCGCCTGCAGCTGATGCTGCCAACGAAGTAAAGAATGTTTACCTCGCTCGGAAGCCTCAGTACTCCACAGTTCAGTGTGCTATCTTGTATGGTTTAGAATCGGAGCTTCATAAAAGGTTTGAGAATTCAGACCCACATGATATTGTCCATGATCTCAAATTTATCTTTGAGACTCATGCGGCAATTGAGAGCTATGAGGCTTCTGAAAAGTTCTTTAACTGCAAGATGGAAGAGGGCAGCTCCGTCAGTGAGCATGTGCTTAAGATGTCTGGGCATGCAAACAAACTTCAAAGCTTGGGTATAGTGATTCCTAATGCTTTGGGTATTTACCGTGTCCTCCAATCACTACCACCAAGTTACAAGAACTTTGTGATGAACTACAATATGCAAAACATGAACAAGCAGTTGCCAGAACTCTTTGCCATGTTGAAATCTGCAGAAGTGGAGATCAAGAAAGAGCACCAAGTGTTGATGGTCAATAAGACCACCAAATTCAAGAAAGGCAAGTCTAAGCAAAAGGGACACTTCAAGAAGGGTGGTAAGAAAGTTACCGCGCCGACGAAGAAGACCAAGGCTGGACCTAAGCCTGATACTGAGTGCTTTTACTACAAGGGAGAAGGTCACTGGAAGCGGAATTGCCCAAAGTACTTGGCGGATTTGAAGAACGGCAACATCAAGAAGAAAGGTATATCCGATATACATGTTATTGATGTGTATCTCACTAGTACTCGTAGTAGTGCCTGGGTATTTGATACTGGTTCGGTTGCTCATATTTGTAACTCGAAACAGGTACTGCAAAATAAACGGAAGCTAGCGAAGAACGAGGTGACGATGCGGGTTGGAAACGGATCAAAGGTTGATGTGATCGCGGTCAGCACGCTACCCCTTCATCTACCATCGGGATTAGTTTTATACTTAAATAATTGTTATTTGGTGCCTACGTTAAGTATGAACATTATATCGGGATCTTGTTTATTGCGAGACGGTTACTTGTTTAAGTCCGAGAATAATGGTTGTTCGATTTATATGAGTAATATGTTTTATGCACATGCACGTTTGATAGATGGTCTATTCTTATTGAATCTCGATAGTGGAAATACACATATTAATAACATTGAGGCTAAACGTTTGAAATCGAGCGATAACTCGACCTATATGTGGCACTGTCATCTTGGTCACATTGGAGTGAAGCGTATGAAGAAACTCCATTCCGATGGACTTCTTGAATCACTTGATTTCGAATCACTTGAAAGATGCGAAGCATGTCTGATGGGTAAAATGACTAAGACTCCATTTTCTGGTATGATGGAGCGAGCTACGGACTTATTGGAAATCATACATACCGATGTGTGTGGTCCAATGAGTGTAGCATCGCGCGGTGGTTATCGTTATGTTCTTACCTTCACGGATGACTTGAGTAGATATGGGTATATCTATTTCATGAAACATAAGTCCGAAACTTTCGAGAAGTTTAAGGAATTTCAAAGTGAGGTAGAGAATCAACGTAACAAGAAGATTAAATTTCTACGTTCTGACCGTGGAGGTGAATATCTAAGTTACGAGTTTGGCGAGCATTTGAAGAAATGCGGAATACTTTCACAATTGACACCGCCGGGAACACCACAGCGTAATGGTGTGTCCGAACGTCGTAATCGAACTCTCTTAGATATGGTTCGTTCTATGATGTCACTTACAGATTTACCGCTATCATTTTGGGGTTATGCATTAGAAACAGCCGCATTCACTTTAAATAGGGCACCATCTAAATCTGTTGAAACGACACCGTATGA
The DNA here is from genome assembly GCA_916181665.1 of Avena sativa. Taxonomy (NCBI): domain Eukaryota; kingdom Viridiplantae; phylum Streptophyta; class Magnoliopsida; order Poales; family Poaceae; genus Avena; species Avena sativa. Next base: position 35,631,801 of record OV702298.1, on the reverse strand, counting down.
ATTATGGTTTGGGAAGAAACCTAGATTATCGTTCCTTAAAGTTTGGGGTTGTGAAGCCTATGTAAAGAAGTTACAGCAGGACAAGCTTGAACCCAAAGCGGAAAAATGCGTCTTCATAGGATACCCGAAGGAAACTATTGGGTATACCTTCTATCATAGATCCGAAAGAAAAATCTTCGTTGCCAAGAATGGATCCTTTCTAGAGAAGGAATTTCTCTCGAAAGAAGTGACTGGAAGGAAAGTAGAACTCGACGAGGTTGTCGAACCTTCTCTTGAAATTACGAGTAGCGCAGCACCGGAAGAAGTTCCTGTGATGCCTGCACCAATAAGAGAGAAAGCTAATGATGATGATCATGAAACTTCGGTTGTAGTTGCTACAGAGCCTCGCAGGTCAACGAGAACTCGTACCACTCCAGATTGGTATGATCCCGTTATGAGTGTCATGTTGGTGGACAACACCGATGACCCTGCGACACATGAGGAAGCGATGATGAGCCCAAATTCCAACAAATGGCAAGAAGCCATGAAATCCGAGATTGGATCCATGTACGAAAACCAAGTATGGACTTTGGTGGACTTACCGGATGGCCGGAAGGCTGTCGAGAACAAATGGATTTTCAAGAAGAAAACAGATGTTGATGGTAATGTTACTGTCTATAAAGCTTGACTTGTCACAAAAGGGTTTCGACAAATTCAAGGAGTTGACTATGATGAGACTTTCTCACCAGTAGCGAAGCTAAAGTCTGTGAGGATTATGTTAGCAATCGCTGCATATTATGATTATGAGATATGGCAGATGGATGTCAAAACATCATTCCTCAATGGAGACATTGATGAAGAGTTGTATATGATGCAACCCAAAGGTTTTGTCGATCCTAAAGATGCTAACAAGGTATGCAAACTTCAACGGTCCATCTATGGATTGAAGCAAGCATCCCGAAGTTGTAATCAACGTTTTGATAAGGTGATCAAAAGTTTTGGTTTTATACAAACTTATGGAGAAGCTTGTATTTACAAGAAAGTGAGTGGGAGCTCTGTAGCATTCTTAATACTATATGTAGATGACATATTGTTGATTGGGAATGATGTAGACCTTCTTAATAGTGTCAAGGAATATTTGAATAATAGTTTTTCAATGAAAGATCTTGGCGAAGCAGCTTACATATTAGGCATAAAGATTTATAGAGATAGATCAAGACGCCAAATATCATTGTCACAAAGTACATATTTGAACAAAGTTCTAAAGAGGTTTGGAATGGAAGATAGCAAGAAAGGGTTCTTGCCCATGTTGCCCAATACGACCTTGAGTAAAACTCAAATTCCGACATCGGCAGAACATAGAGAAAGGATGAGTAAGACTCCCTATGCCTCAGCCATAGGATCTCTAATGTATGCCATGCTATGTACTAGACCCGACATTGCATATGCTGTTAGTTTAACTAGCAGATATCAAAGTGATCCAGGAGTGGATCATTGGACAGCAGTCAAAAACATCCTTAAGTACTTGAGAAGAACTGAGGATATGGTTCTTTCTTATGGAGGTGATGAACAGCTCGTTGTTAATGGTTACACCGATGCTAGTTGGAACACCGATCCGGATGATTCTAAATCACAATCTGGATACGTATTTATTTTGAATGTTGCAGCAGTTAGCTGGAGGAGTGCAAAGCAAAGCGTTGTGGCGAGATCTTCAACTGAATCGAAATACATGGCTGCTTCGAAGGCTTCACAAGAAGCGATATGGATGAAAGAGTTCATTACAGAGCTGGGTGTGGTTCCTAGTGCGCTGGACCCAATGTCTATCTACTGTGATAACATGGGTGCCATAGCCAATGCGCAAGAACCAAGGTCACACAACAAGCTGAAGCATATCAAGCTACGTTTTCACGCTATTCGAGAACATGTCCAAGATGGGGACATAAAGATTTGCAAAGTACACACATATCTGAATGTGGCGGATCCGTTGACTAAACCTCTCCCGAGGGCAAAACATGACCAGCACCAAACTGCCATGGGTGTTCGGTATATTACCATGTAATCTAGATTAGATGACTCTAGTGCAAGTGGGAGCCTGTTGGAGATATGCCCTAGAGGCAATAATAAATGTAGTTATTATTATATCTTTGTGTTTATGATAAATGTTTACATTCATGCTATAATAGTATTAACAAGGAAACATTAATACTTGTGTGATTTGTAAACTTAAATTGAAGTCCCTAGTAAAGCCTCTATACATCACTAGCTTGTTGGTTAATAAATGATGGTTTCCCTATCATGAACATTGAGATGTTATTAACAACAAGATCATATCGTTAGGAGAATGATATGGTGGACATATTCCTATAGATAAGCGTAGCATGAAGATCAAGTCATTTTTAATAGTTCAATTGCTATATGCTTTCTGATACATAGTAACCTAATTCCTTCGACCATGAGATCATGCATATCACCTTTACCGGATGGATGCTTTGATGACATCAAACACCACACCATAACTAGGTGGCTATAAAGGTGGCATTGAGTGTTCGGAAAGTATTGGTTGAGACACATGGATCAAGATTGGGATTTGTCCATCCATATGACAGATAGATATACTTTGGGCCCTCTTGGTGAAATGTCATCCAATTAGCTTGCAAGCATGTGACTGGCTCACAAGGGATCACATATCACGGGAATGAGAAAAGAGTACTTATCAGTAATGAGGTTGAACTAGGTATGCAGAGATACCGACGATCATGACCTCAGATAAGTAAACTATCGTGAGACAAAGGGAAATTGGTATCGTATGTAAGTGGTTCATTCGATCGCAAAGTAATCGTAGAAATATGTGGGAGCCATATGAATTTCTAGATTCCTCTATTGGTTATTGATCGGAGAAGTGTCTCGATCATGTCCGCATAATTCACGAACCGTAGGGAGACACACTTAAAGATTCGACGTTGTTTGAGTAGTTATGGAATGATGAGAAAGAGACCGAATGTTGTTCGGAGTCTCGGATGGGATCCGGGATATCACAAGGAGATCCGGAATGGTCCGGAGAATAAGATTCATATAAGGAAAGTCCTGTTTCGGAGTTGGGGAATGGTTCCAGTGTTTTCACCGGGAATGTTCTAGAAGGTTCCAGAATGTCCGGCACTCCGGAGGGGAAGGGTACATGAATGTGTTATATCAAGTTGGTATGATTGCATCATGTACTAAGTGTCATCGCTGAACAAAATAGAGGGTTTAATCAAATCCTTGTTTGAAAAGTCAAACGCCAATTTGAAAGTCAAACGGCTATTTTTGGGAAGTGGAGAGGGAGGTGGAAACCGAGTTGGGGAGGAGTCCCTCCTCCACCGCCGGCCCACTTGGGATCCAAGTTAGGGAGGGATTCCCCTCCCCTTGGCCGGCGTCTCCCTCCTATAAGATGAGGGGTAGGGCTCCCCTCCTAGCACACAAGATTGCCCCTCTAAACCTAACCCTAGCCGCCGCCCACCATAGCCGCCGCCTAGGGTTTCTCCCCTAGCCGCCGACTTGGGCACCTCCAAGCCCTAGCCGTCGGCCCTAGCAACCCCTCCTTGGTGTGTCTTAACCCTAGATCACCGAGGGCTCTCTCATAATCCACCATACTCGCTCCGGCTTAGGGTGAAGTCCTGCGAGATCTCCCCTCTACTTCCGGTACCACGCCGTTGTGCTGCCGGAATCACGAGGAGAGTGCTACAACCTCTGCTGCCTGCTGGAACAAGGGAGAGGAAGGTCTTCGTCGAGTACCGAACGTGTGACCGACTGCGGGAGCGCTGCCGGAACGCAGCGCTGGAAGGATCGTCTACGCGATCTTAAGATCGGGAAGAGTACGACTACATCACCCACGAGAATCCGCTCTCGTTAAACACTTTGGAATCTTCGAGGGTGCGTTATTCCATCGACTCGTTGCTACAATCTAGTAGATAGATCTTGGCTTGTTTGTTTGTATGCGATAGAAATTTTTTGTTTTCCATGCTACGAAACCCTACACCACTCTCAACTCACTAGGAGTATCGCTCATGCCCTCCAAGTGGAATTACTCAATCTCACATAAGGTGGAGTCACTCATCTCACTCTTGTTCTCACTCAAGTGGGATAAGTGGCTCTCATACTCACATGGGATTGGTACCACATCATCACTCAAACATATAGGGGTAGGCTCGGGTTCCTCAACTCCATGCGCCTCCTTTGGTGAAGGGAGAATCCCATGCTCACCATTCTTGACCTTGTCGCCTTCAAGGTTGGATGCCATAAGATGGGCATCATCGCTCTCCTCCATGGTTGAAGGGAAAATCCCATGCTCGACCGTCTTGTGGCCATCTTGTAGTAGTGGTGGAGGTAGTCTCATGTTATCCAACTTGGCGAAGTAGAGGTCTTTATTTTCCTCGTTCACGAGGTCGCGGAAGTCAAGTGTAGGCATTGAAGCTTGATGGCGTGGGGGAAGTCTTGCTCTTGGTGCCATTGTGGTGGTGGCACGAGTAGTTGAAGGTGCCCTATGATGGTGTCGACGAAGGTCATTGGCGTGCCTTGCCGATGGTTGATGTTGGTGAAGCACTTGGTCATGCACATGACGCTCATGACGGTGATCATTTGCCTTGGCATTCTTCTTGTGCCTGTGGTGCCTTCTTGAGCTTGCTTGAGCATTATGGTTGGTGCTCATCACGAATTCTTCGTCTTTATGGCGAAGATGCCTTTGACGATGTCTTGTATCCTCTTTATGGTGGCGATGCTCATGAGAGGATGTTTGTTGATGAAGAGTCTTGTTTCTTGGCGCCTCTTGATGTATATGATGTTTGGACGCCACTCTTCTTTGGATAGGAGGTGGTGACATGGTTATATCCTACGGGTACGTGATCTCAGCATACCTGGTCCAGCCCAAGGAAGGCCCACGGCAGATTTATGCCGGCCCATGAAGATTTTCGGGTGGCCAAGGCCCATGAAGCCTTCGGATCCTTGGAGAGCAAGACTAGTGTAGATAGGAAATTCAAAGGGGTAAAACCCTAAAACTTGTAACCGACTAGGTCTATGCCCGGGACCTGCTTGAGTCTATATAAAGGCTAGGAGGGCACGACCTAGATCTCTCTCTCATACTTTCGCATACACGCCTCCACGCCAGATTGCATCTGCGCACCCCTGTAACCTTCGGTTTCGCCGTAATCAAGAGCAGCCAAGCAGGAGTAGGATTTTCCCTCCGGGGGACCTAAACCTGGGTAAACCTTGTGTCCCCGTGTTGCTTGTTTGCTAACCGTTCCACGGTCTCCAGCATCCCCATCTTCTCCAAAACCCAAGTCCATAACAATGGGCATTGATGAGATCAAACCTCGTCAATTGGCGCCGTCTGTGGGATCTGGGGACGCTGATTGTGCGATCGTGACGGTCCCAACCCGATCGATCTACAACTCTGCGGCGACGGAGAGTCATCTCCTCTTCGGCGCTTTCGACTTCACCGCCCACTCACCGGCCACCATGAAGGACTTCGAGCCCGTAGGCAACAGACTCGAAATCCTGTTCGGGAGCTTCTGCTTCCAGGTGGGGCAAACTGGCACCCTCCGCCTCCCTGAGCGGGTGCCCCTACCATCAATCAGGCCCGCTTCATGGACCCCACACCCCGTGCTACGCACAACATCATCAACAGATGATTCCTACGACAGCAGCAGCTGCAACTCCGATCTGTGCGATCCGCCATCGGATGAAGGGACCTACGGTTCCGGATCTGAAAGCTGCGGTAGCGGCGGACCAATCTACAAGGGCTACCAATGCGCCGTAGTCATACAGGCTGACGGGGATCAGCAAACAGCCAACCCGTAGCCCAACCCGCCACCTAACCCGCCAGAACGAAACGGCGGGAATAGAAGAAGCCAGTCCCCCCCACCCGAAGGGGAAAACAAGGGCCATGTCATCCTCCTTAGCAAAGAAGGATGGGCCCAGGCACGCAACGCCGTGGCAGGCAACATAGTCCTGCCTGCAGACTCCTCTCGGGATCTGCTGATGGCCTACCACCTGCTCCTGATCGAGGAGCACAAGAAGCAGGTCAAGATGCAGGAGGTGCTTGACAAACGCAAGCAAGCAGCCTCAGAGTCCAGCGCGCGACGAGCCGCGCTCTCCGCCATGGGCATCGGCTCCAGCTCGAACGCCAACCAAGGCAACAAGCACCACTCTCGGATGGAGAACATAGATCCCAAGGAGCGCCATGAGGTGACCCGAACTCTCCACACATCCTTCATGGAGATGGACGCCGACGGCAACGTCATCCCGAAAACGCCGCAGGCTGCGATCATGGCAGCCACTGCGTACCTCGCAGCCCACCCACCTCCAGAGGGGGACCCGAAGAGGGCCATGCACAAGTCCGCACTTACCGGACTAGGACTCGTCGGAGCTGCGCTCCACCAAGAAGCTCCCACGGAGCCGAAGAAGAAAGCTCCAGTCAGGTTCGACCGCAGCCCCACCCCTTCATCCAAAGAAGAGGAACATGACCTTCCTCGAAGGAAGAAGAGTTCGCGCCACCGCAACCGCGACTACGACGCCAGAGACGCGCTCACACAGCGCAAAATCGACAAAGCGCGATCCAAGCGCGCATGCTCGTCTGAATACGAGATGGACGAAGACGAAGGAGAACTCTGCGGAGCCCGATGCTTCAGCAGATCTGTTCGGCGAACAAAGATGCCGCGCAATTTCAAGCTCCCTTCGGATACTCCGAAGTTCGACGGCACACAGGACCCAAAGGCATGGCTCAGCGACCACCTATCGTCCGTCAAATTGCACGGCGTAAACAAGGAAACCGCCATGCAATGCCTTCAGCTGCAGCTGACAGGAGCGGCCCGGATCGGGCTCAGCAGCCTATCTTCAGGGTTCATCCGAAGTTGGGATGAACTAGCTTACAGCTTCATCCAAAACTTCAAGGGCACCAGCAAGAGGCCCGCCTCAATCGAAGAGTTGCGATCCTGCACTCAACGAACGGGCGAATCCATTCGCTCGTACATACTACGCTGGTCCAACACAAAAAACTCTATAGCGCACATCTCCGAAGAGAGGGCCATCGACGCCTTCAGGGACGGCGTCAAGCGCCAAGACTTCAAGGAGGAACTTGGGCGCGTCAAGCCCAAAACACTTGACCACCTCATGGACATCGCCAACAGGTGGGCTGACGGAGAAGACTCCATTCATCGAGCACAATCGGAAGAAGAAGACGACTACGGTCGACGACGAGAGCGCCGTAGCAAGAGAAGATCGCGCGTCTACGACGATCGCGACGGACCCGACATGGTCGTGGCCGGCTACGCCAATCGCCGCAACAACGCCAACCGCAACAGCGGAGGATACCGCAGAGGAAACTTCTGCGACGGGTGACGCCTAGCGCAGTCGTGGCAGCGCCGCGACCACGATAACGGACCCTCAGCATACGAAAAGCTTTCGGGTCCATACACCATCCACTTCTACATCGACAAGCAGGATGGCAAAAAGAAGGTGAGCCACATGCTCAAGGACTGCCGTGAGTTCCAGAAGCTCAGCGAAAGCATGGTGCAGATGAGGCAGCAAGCCCCAATCCGTGCGTTCGAAAACGCACCCGCGCCAGGTGAAATAGTGCATGGAGCTCCTCCACCGCCACCTATAGGAGGCCCGAACCAACCAGTCGCACCAGCACAGAACAACGCTGGGAACGGGTATCCCCAGCCGAAAGGAGCACTGATGATCCAGAAGGGGCACCCCACGAATAGGGTGCAGAAGAAAATCACCCGACAGATCAACCTGGCCATGGCAACTCCACCCGCCATCCCTGAGTACCTCAGAGGATCGGAGTCCTGCATCACGTTCAGTCGTTCGGATCACCCTTGCCAGATCCCTCGCCCATGTCATGCTGCCATGGTGCTGGAGGCGCAAATCGGAGGTTTCGAGATGAGTCGCGTCTTCATGGACAGCGGCAGCGGCATCAACCTGATGTTCGCAAGCACTCTAGCAGCAATGCGGATCCCGCAGTGCAGCCTGGAACAATCAGACATAACATTCCACGGCATCGTTCCAGGGAAGGGCGTATTCCCCCTGGGCAAAATATGGCTTGACGTCATCTTCGTCAAGCCGAACAACTTCCGACTAGAACGGCTCGAATTCGAAGTGGTGGACTGGCCATCACAGTACCACGCCATCCTCGGGGGTGTAGCATTCGCAAGGTTCTTGGTTGTTCCACACTATGCATACCTGCTACTCAAGATGCCAGGGCCGAAGGGCATCATCACAATCCACGGGAGCTTCACCCGATCGGACCAATGCGACAGAGATTTCAACAGAATCTCCCAATCATTTGGCATGCAGGAGGAACTCGTCAGGCTCCGCGAGGTGACGGACAATGGGGCGCCCCCAGTCGCACGACAAAACGCACCTGACATGTCCTTCGACTCCACCATCAACACGAAGAAGGTGCAAGTCCATCCGACGGATGCCTCCAAGACGGCGCTGATCGCCAACGACCTCAGCCCCGCATAGGAAGGCGCGCTCGTCGAATTCCTCCATGAGCGCTGGGAAATCTTCGCCTGGTGTCCTGTGGACATGCCAGGAGTTCCCAGGGAATTCGCCGAGCATGCACTCAACGTCTTTCCAGACACCAAGCCCATCAAGCAGTCCATCCGGAGACTGTCCGAGCCACGGGCCGAAGCTATCGGCAAAGAAATCAACAGACTACTCGCTGCAGACTTCATCAGGGAAATCAAAGAAAGCGAGTGGCTTGCAAATACAGTGATGGTCCCCAAGAAGGACACGGATATCCTACGGATGTGCGTAGACTTCACGTCGCTGAACAAGCACTGCCCAAAGGAGCACTTCCCTCTTCCTCGGATCGACCAGATCATTGATTCGACCGCAGGATGTGAGAAACTCTCCTTCCTTGATGCCTACTCAGGCTACAACCAGATTTGACTCAAGGTCGAAGATCAGGAGAAAACGGTGTTTATCACACCGTTCGGAGTGTTCTGCTACAACACAATGCCCTTCGGGCTAAAGAACGCAGGTGCCACGTACCAGCGATGCATGCAGGCATGCCTCAAGGACCAGATCGGTCGCAACGTTCAAGTCTATGTCGACGACATAGTCATCAAAACTAGGGAGGCAAGGACACTTATCGACGATCTCCGCGAGACGTTCGACAACCTCGATCGCTACAGGATAAAACTCAACCCCGAAAAGTGTGCCTTCGGCGTCCCATCGGGTCAGTTGCTTGGGCACTTCATCTCTCAGCGAGGGATCGAGGCGAACCCGAAGAAAATCAGGGCCATCATGGCGATGGAGAAGCCGAAAAACCTCAAGGGTGTCCAGCAGCTCGCAGGGCGAATAGCGGCGTTGAGCAGATTCATCAGCCGCATGGGCGAGAAGGCCCTGCCATTCTACCAGCTGTTATGCAAGGCATATAAATTCGAGTGGACGCCCGAAGCCGAGGATGCGTTCGAAAGCCTCAAACGGCTACTCTCCACCTCGCCCGTCCTGGTCACGCCAAAGGAGCGCGAGCCTCTGCTGCTATACATAGCAGCCACACACCAGGTGGTCAGCACCGTGCTAGTGGTCGAACGACCCGAAGAAGGCAAGACCCACGGGGTCCAATGCCCAATCTACTACCTCAGCGAGGTACTGACGCCAACAAAGCAGAGGTACCCTCACTACCAGAAACTCGCCTACGGCATGTTCATGACGGCTCGACGGCTGAGCCACTACTTCCAGGAGCACCAGGTGATGGTCGTCAACGAGGCACCCCTGAACAAGCATCCTGAATAACCTAGAGGCCACAGGACGCGTGGCCCTGTGGGGCATCGAGCTGTCACCCCTGGACATCGTCTACGAGAAGCGAGTCGCAATCAAATCTCAAGTCCTCCCAGACTTCCTGGTACATTGGATGGAGCTGCAGCTGCCAGACACCCCAGACATGTCGCAGTCATGGACGATGCACTTAGACGGCTCCAAGCGTGAAGCTGGAGCGCGAGCCGGGGTCATACTGACCTCCCCGCAGGGCGACCAGATGAAGTACGTCCTCCGGATGAAATTCCGAGCTTCCAACAATGAGGCCGAATACGAAGCCCTCATCCACGGTATGAGGATGGCAAAGATCTGTGGCGTAACGCGCCTGGTCATCTACGGTGACTCCAACCTCGTCGTCCAGCAGACGATGAACGAGTGTGACGCACACGCCGAAAACATGATCGCGTACCGCGCACTCTACAACGCACTCGAAGGAGAATTCGACGGCTGCGAGCTTCGGCACGTTGGAAGAGAAAGCAACGAGGAAGCCGATAGACTCGCCAACATCGGCTCCACCTGCGCAAAGGTGCCACCGGGTGTGTTCCTCGAACAGATCTGCGTGCCATCCATCAAGCGGAAATTCCCCAAGGGATCACCCGAAGAAGCAGAACACTCGGGGGCTACGCTGCTCGAAGGACACGAAGGACCCGAGAAATTGGACACAGAGGTTGCTATGGTCAACCTTATGCAGGTCATGGTAATCGAAGAAACTTGGACGCGACCATACCTCCAGTTCTTGATAAACGGAGAACTGCCTGACAGCCCGACGGATGCCCGACGCATATCTCGTCGGTCAAAAGCCTTGACCATCATCAATGGCGAGCTGTAAAAGCGCAGTATTACGGGTGTACTACAAAGGCGCGTCACCATCGGTGACGGGAAAGCCATCCTCCAAGACATCCACGAGGGCATCTGCGGCCATCACGCAGGCAGCCGCTCCCTTGTCGCCAAAGCTCTACGAGCTGGATTCTAATGGCCAACGGCCATGAGCGATGCAAAGGACATCGTCCGAAGATGCAACGGGTGCCAACGGTTCGCCGATAAACCGCACGCACCCGGGTCAGAGCTCAGACCCATACCTATAGCCTGGCCCTTTGCTCAATGGGGCCTCGACATGATCGGCAAACTGCCAAAGTCCTCGAAAAGGGGGCACGTTTACCTTCTGGTCGCAGTCGATAAATTCACCAAGTGGGTCGAAGCCATGCCGGTTACCAACCAAAAAGGCAAGACCGCCGTCAAGTTCTTCGAATCCATTGTCTACAGGTTCGGCGTACCGCACAACATCATTACCGACAATGGATCGAACTTCATCTCCAAAGAATTCCAAGACTTCTGCGAAGGCCTCGGGATCAACATCACATACGCCTCAGTGGCTCACCCGCAAATGAACGGGCAGGTCGAAAAGGCCAACGGCCTAATCGGCGCTGGCATCAAGAAGCGCCTCATGAGACCACTCGAACGAAAGGCCAGAGCCTAGACGAAAGAGCTGCCATCCGTCCTATGGAGTTTGCGTACTACGCCAAACAGCTCCACCGGCTACACACCGTTCTTCATGGTGCATGGAGCTGAAGCCGTGCTACCAGCCGAAGTACGCCACCAGGCCCCCCGGGTCGTCGCTTACAGCGAAGCCGAATCCACGGCTGCACTCGAAGACGCCGTCGACACACTCGACGAAGCAAGAGACATAGCAGCAGCTCGATCAGCGGTGTACCAGCAGAGTCTCCGCAACTACCACAGCCACCGGCTGCGCCCAAGGTCCTTCGTCGAAGGAGACCTCGTCTTGCGACTCAAGCAAGAGCGACCGAATAAATTCGAGTCACCATGGGAAGGACCCTACATCATCACCGAGGTCATCCCAGGTGGCGCCTATCGCCTCAAGCACGTGGAGTCTGGAGTCGCATACTCCAACCCATGGAACATCGCGCACTTGCGACGATTCTACCCCTAGATACCTACCCCTTTACTTTCAATAAGGCTTTTCAGCCAAGGCTATTCAGCCGAACAATGTACTTCCTCCATTACGATATAAATAAAGCTAAGTGTCTTGCCCCAAAATTTCGTTTCGCTATTTGCAACTTTACTTTATGCTACAAACGCACTCGGGGGCTCCCCCCACCTCACGATTTCATCGACTGAGAATCACACGTGTACACCCTGAGTAGCTGACAACGTCAGGCGAACGAAAAGGACACGTACCCAATCAAAGCACCGCGTGCTCGCACAACAAACAAACCTTTATAACAAAGGGCACAACACGCCCAGTCAAAATATACAAATTTTACATCTATCTCTTTTGCAGGTACTACCTATTCTGGAGAATAACTTGAGCACGCTGCTCAAACAAATCTACGACCTGTTCGGCATACTGCCTTACAGCCGCATAATGCGGACGCATATCCCACTCGCAGACAGATCTACATCAGGACAATGCAGCCTAACAAGGGACAACGCAGCCTTCACCCCTGCGACGAGCTTTTGCCTCACCAATTCCTGAACACGGGTCACGCTCCGAAATCTAGACAGAAGGCCGGACAGGGTTGTTGGCACAGCATCCAAGGGAAACATCACATGCAGAACTGACGAGAGCGAAGTCTACACTTGGCGAAGCACCCGCGACACTTGGTGAACGCAATCCTGCACCGTTGCCAGAGCCATGGCACGGTCACGATCCATCCAGAAGAAGCCGCCAGCTTCCATGTCTTGTTGAGTCAAGCAATTGACCTGAACAGCGACACGCTCCTTATCCTCCCTCGGAGCAAGGTTGGCACCTGCGACACTCGCACAAAATAAGACGCAAGGCCAGCAGGCACATCCGAAAAACTGAGCTGCAGCTCAAAACAAATAACAACTTACATTGAAGCTGCTTAGACAGCCGAAGCAGTTCCGCCATCAAGTACTCCTCTCTGGCTGCACCGCGATCTGCCTTGGACTTCCAAACATCGGCGTGACCACGCACCCCAAGCAACTCCTTCTCAAGACTCCGAACACGGTCTCGAAGAAAAGCAAGTTGTGATGAATCATCCAAAGATAGCCGCTGCCGCGTTGCAGGCGAGGTGTCAACGGGATCAGCACCCGAAGGAACCTAGAGCAGCAAAAAAGAAAAGGACATAAACATTCATACGGAGAAGAGCACAACTCAACAAAACTCATTAAGCATATAAAGGCCACTACGTGGCACAATGATTTTTGTTCCCCGACATAATTACAAGCAAAAGAAGATTACAAACTATCCTACAGCTACAACGCCTAAGATGTGGCACCCTGAGTAGCCTCGGAGCCGGATTGCCTCGCCTTGGCCTCCCCCTGTTGCCGCAGCGCATACTCGGACAACAGATCAATGAGCTTTGGACCATATCGCTTGCAGCGAGCAGAATAGGTAGCAAAGGCTACCTCGGATCCATCCGCAGTCGTCAGCATCCGGGAGGTGATCTGGGGAAGGTCCAGCTCCGCTCCAGCCGCCAAGGCCATCGCCAGCCCGACGGACGCGCCGATGCCCTTCTGCTTGCGCTTGTACGCCGCAGGCGCTTTGGCTGACAAAGCCTCCGCCAGTGCGTCAACATCATCAAGGGCCGCATCCTTGGGGACAACATCCTTGTAGAAGCAGCCAAGGACCTCCTCCGCCTTGGCGAGGGAGCTGGCGACGGTGCTGCAGCGATCTTCGACCGCTGCAGTAGCATCATCCAGAGCACTCCCGTGCTCTAGAGCGCTGCGGTCAAACTCGATGCTTGCGGCATCTGAGACAAAAAAGAAGAGGTCTTAAGAAAGTAACACAGAAGAAAGACAAGAAAACGAAAAGAAAGAAGCAAAAATAAGGTACTCACCCAAAACAGCCTTGGCAGTAGCCATGAGCTTGCCCGCCACCTCTCTTTCACGCGCAGTCACAGCAGTGGCAAGCTGCTCCTCGCGGTCCGTGGCCTCCTTCTGCAGACGCTTCTTAGCCTTGGCTGCCTTGGCCAGCTCCAGCTCAAGGCGCTCTTTCGCACCAGCGGCGTCCTCGGCCTTCTTCTCCGCTTGACCAAGGCTCTTCTTGAGAGCATCAATCTCACGGAGGGAAGTGTTATGCTCCTCTGCATTCAAAACATACAAGCGTCAGAAAGCAAGACAATAATGCAAAAATAAAGAAGCACCAAAGCATACAGGTACCTTGAAGCTGTTGGAGGTTGGCCTCCAGCACCAGGTGCTCCTGCACCAGTCGCTTGGCATCCTGCACAAAAGGCTGCAGGAAGAAGAACTACCAGTAAGAAAAAGGACTTGGGGCTGCGCCCAACACGAAGGAACAAAAGCAAAATTCGCACACGAAAACGCCCGGGGGCTCCCCCCGAAGACTCAAAGAAAGAACAAGACAAGAATTTTTTTTAGACGCTCGGGGGCTCCCCCCATGGCAGGAAACAGAAGTACTTACATGCTCCGATGGCGACTCCGAAGGCCCGCTCACAGCCTTCTGAGGCGCAACCACCCGAGCTTCCTGCGGAGAAGGGACCGGCGCAGCACCCTCAGAGGTAGCCACCATCTGAGGAGGAGGAGACGCAACCTTCGACTCTCCCATCATCTCCCGAGCACCATCGCTGGAGGAGTCGTGGGAGGAATGCCTGCACACGAAATAATTAGCACAAGCACAAAAGTCAACAGCAAAAAGACAGCAGTATAAAAGAAACTTACGAGTCCAGTGAGCTCAGGTAGAAGACAGGAGGAGTCCTTCGGGCTCTCTTCTCCCCCTTCTTCTCTTATTTCTTCTCTTCCTTCTTTTCTTACTTCTTCCGCTTCGCTGGCGGGTGTGGCGCTACAGCCCGCACGGGAATGGCAGGAATAGGGGAGGAAGAGCCTCCATGCCCGTCACTGTGATGCTCAAGGCACAGAGGGTTCCTAGGAGTCGGAGGAGTCGAGGCATTCAAAGACTCGCTGGAGCTCCACGATCGTTTGCGCGTGTGGTCCTCGCTCGACTCGTTGGCATCTTCCGCCAGAGACCGCGCCGACGGCAGCTCAGACATGGAATCCACCAAATCATTGTCCGGAGCATCCGGATGTACTTCGGGTAATGGAGGCGACATACCCGACACTTTGAAGCTCTGCACAAGAGAAGAACAATTTGTCAGCAAACATATACAAAACAATGGATTCGAAAAATAGCGCTACGCGCACGGATCTACACCTGTGGAACAGGAAGCGAAGAAGAAAATGGAGGAGTCAGCCTTCCCCGGGATTTCCTCTCTGGCCTTGAACTTCAGCATCAAGCGAAGGGCCCTGTCAAGATCTCCCTCGAAGATTTTCTCAACCGAAACCCTCGTCGGATCACGCCGGCCAGCATAAAGGAACATTGGGTGCACCCTAGCCTGGAGTGGCTGCACCCGACGCTCGAGGAAGGTGCGGATGATATCCACACCATTCACTTCCTTCTCCGGAATCAACTGGAGATCCTCCACCCGACGATATAGCGCCTCTATCTCCGCCACCTCGCCATCCAAGATCTTGTTTTTCCAAGACCTTTTCGGCTCAATCTTCTAGGAGGGGTCGAAAGGAACAAGACCAAAATCTTGCCCAGGCACTACGGAGTCGCGGATATAAAACCATCGCCTCCGCCAGTACTAGACAAATTCGGACATGGAAAAGGAAAAGAAAAGCAGATTGGGCTTGAGGGAGATGATGCAACCCCCAATGGGATAAACACCATCCGAACCAGATTGCCTCTTCACGGAATAAAGTTTTTGGAAGAGGCCAAAGTGCGGCTCGATGCCGAGCTAGCACTCACAGAAAGTGATGAAACAAGCAATGTGAAGAAGAGAATTGGGCGAAAGATGATGCAGCTGGATGCCATAGAGAAAGAGCAGCCCACGAAGGAAGTCGTGGACTGGGAAGGAAAACCCACGAATAACGGAGGCAAGAAACATAACCCGAAACCCAGCGGGGGGACGGGGGATTACCTTGTTGCCGGGGAGTCTGACGGCCTCCCTATCCTGCGGGATCAAGCCCCGCTCGCGAAGCTTGCGGAGGTCACTCTCCCGCGTCTCTGATCGCCGCCAACCACCGTCGGTGACACGGGTAGTGGTGGCGCCTTTCTTCCCTACAGCGGCGCTGGTACCAACCGCAGATGATGACTTCTTTGGTTTCCCCATCGCGCTACGGTGGCGCCGGCGGTGAGAGCGCAGAAGGGAAGAAGGAAATGTGGAAGGATATTCCAGCGCGCAGCAAGAACTCCTAGAGCACAAGGAGGCAGTGAAAACAAGAATCAATGCGGTGAAAACAAACTGCAGCTTTCTCCAATGATTATAACGACAAAGACGACGCACGGCAACCGTCCACCAAGAAAACCTAACGCCAACGGCAGATCTGGCCATACACGTGTCAGCATCACAACGAACCGTCGTTACCACGCCGTCCACTACGCACAGAAATCGAGGCGAAGCCGTAATTATCTCCACACCGTGCGTGACCGGTCAATTCAAGGTCAGCAAGTGGGACTCACGTTCGTCCAGTCAAGTCATCTCTGGCGCAGCAGACGCTTGAGGTCATTGACCGTCAGCACTGATGTCATCAAAAGCTATACTAGCAACAACTACAATTTCTTCGGCTTCAAAGCTAAGAGTACTCACTCGAATCTACGATTCGACTAAATACTCGGGGGCTTCTCCTATTAGGAACGCTGGCCGCGCACCCGAAAGATGAACAAAAACGAACTATTTCTTCGAGTCCTATGTCGAGTCTACGACTCCACTACGGACTCGGGGGATACTCCCATAGGGAGGATGGATTTAAGCATCCGAATTTTTTTTGTGTCCAACGGACTTAACACTGAACAATGTCTGAATTAAAGTCTCCGCTCGAGTCTACGACTCGAACAGACACTCGGGGGCTACTCCCATAGGGAGCGCTGGCCGCGCACCCTATGAATTCTTCGACTGCGATCTTTCGGATTAGCATGCAAAAAACTTTTCGGCAACTCTGCCCCAACAAAACGCTAAGTGAGCAACGTTCTCCTTGGCCACCCGAAACACCTCCGCGGTGATAAACGTTCGGATGTTGTGTCTGCGACACAAAGATAAGACCTACAGATATCATCTGATGGCCTGGCAACGCACACGACCGCGCTCTGCTAGTATAAACCCGTGCCAGCAGGCGTGATGAAAAATCCCGACGGACGCGTTGGGTACATCAGTTAAAATTACTGGAATTCCACTCCTGTAAGTCCTCCGCGGCCTGAGTCGAATTATGCCAGCATATGTTCCGGGTTCGAGTTAAGGGACTCAAAACCTGAGGAAGATCGTGTTGTTTCGTCCTAAGACAGTTAACTGACCCTGATCCGTCGGGTGAGTCAGGCACACGCATCAACAATCCCTACACACATACTGTTAATACATAGTTGCACCCGAAGGATTGAAGAGTCCTCAGCCGAATCTACGATTCGACTGATCACTCGGGGGCTACTAACATGGTTATATCCTACGGGTGCGTGATCTCAGCATACCTAGTCCAGCCTAAGGAAGGCCCACGGCAGATGTACGCCGGCCCATGAAGATTTTCGGGTGGCCAAGGCCCATGACGCCTTCGGATCCTTGGAGAGCAAGACTAGTGTAGATAGGAAATTCAAAGGGGTAAAACCCTAGAACTTGTAACCGACTAGGTCTATGCCCGGGACCTGCCTAAGTCTATATAAAGGCTAGGAGGGCATGACCTAGATCTCTCTCTCATACTTTCGCATACACGCCTCCACGCCAGATTGCATCTGCGCACCCCTGTAACCTTCGGTTTCTCCGTAATCAAGAGCAGACAAGCAGGAGTAGGGTTTTCCCTCCGGGGGCCTGAACCTGGGTAAACCTTGTGTCCCCGTGTTGCTTGTTTGCTAACCGTTCCACGATCTCCAGCATCCCCATCTTCTCCAAAACCCAAGTCCATAACAATGGGCATTGATGAGATCAAACCTCGTCAGGTGGAGCTTGGCGCCTTGGAGGTGATGGAGCTTGGCGCCTTGGAGATGATGGAGCTTGACGCCATCTAGGTGGTGGCACTTGATGCCTTTTCGATGGTGGCGCTTGACGCCTCGGAGGTGGATCATCGAAGTAGGTGGTGCCCTTTGGTGTGACACACTTGGCCTTGAAGGTTATGGATTCTTGATGATGCGCCTCCTCTTGTTTGGCGTAGTAGGCTTCCATCTCCACGTGGTGGAGGAATTCTTCATGGCTCGTGGAGGAGCCATAAAACTCGATGAAGTTCTCCGTGTCCTCCATGCTCGGCGAGGCGTCGTCGATGACGCACTCGAAGTCGTCCATGCTTGGGGAGTAATTGTTGGTGTAGTACTCCATATCACCCAAGCATGTGGAGCCATTGTCGATGTAGTGCTCCATATCCTCCATGCATGAGGAGCCATTGTTGACGTAGAGCTCCATGTCTTCCATGCATGTGGAGTCGTCGTAGGTGTAGTGCTCCGGGTCCTCAAAGCATGCGGAGCCATTGTCGGTGTTGTGCTCCGTCATGTCCTCTATACTTGTGGGGTCGTAGTCATTGTGGCTCATCATGGATTCTTCATAGATATCATTCTTTGTCCCGGAGTCCCTAGACATGCTTCACAATACCAAGTGTTGTATATGGAAGTGGTAGAGGGTGTTAGGGATACAACATCGAATCTTACTTTACCCTGGAAGATCGTATCGTGCAAGTGGCCACACTTGAGAGCAATAAACCAAGCAAAGTGAAGTTCACGCGGAACACCAAAACCAACTACTAACCAAAACACACACACACACAAGGCCTATGATGGATAGGTATGGAAAGTGGCATGTCAAGAACCAATCCGAAATCAAGATGTTGTAATGGCAAGTAAAGAACCACAATGATCACAAAGCAAAACAAGGCAATCCACAAGATAGGAAATATGTACAAGGAAACACACACGGTGGGATAAATGGGACTTGTGCGACGGAGAAAGTGAGCTAAGAACCAAATGATTACCTAGCGAAGACTATAAGCTCGTGTCACACAAGTACAACGAGAGACGCTAGTTTGATTGCACAAAATTGGTGGGCTACAAGATATGCACAATAAGTATCACCTATATGATGTTCATCGAGCTTGCGCTTTCTATTCTATGAGGCACTTGTTTGTTTGTTTCTCTTTTCTTTTTCCTTTTTTTTCTATTTTTTTTTCTTTTTTTTTCTTTTCTCTTTTTCTTTTCCACTTGCCCCTTCCTTGTGCCAACAACTATACAAGATAACTATATGAGATAGTGCTCACAACATTTGCTCGGAATCTACAAGGTATCAAATGTGCATAGCCCAAGCAATCATAAGAGGAACTAGTCCCAATAGGTGTTTGTTGCTCGCAAAGATAGTGGGATTTACAAAGGAATGCAAGTGGGGAAAAGTCGCGGAATGTTATACCTTTCGTCGACGATCTTCACCCTTTATTGTTGGATTCCGCCTTGCTCATGGAATTTTGATGTAGTAGATAGCATGAACAACGTGGATGATGATGTAGTGCTCCTTCTCCTCTTCGAAACGAGCTAAAGAACACCAAAATCCGAGTTGAAATGCAAAAGTTATGCTCAAAACCGTGCTGCAGTTTTTCTGTCTGCAGGAAGGGGCGAAGACTCCGGTCTGGAGGTCCGGAGACTCCGGTCTGGAGCTCAAAAAGTCCGGACCGGTCCGGGTGATTTCAGGACGTCCAGAACTCGAACGGGACGTGTTTTGGGCGGAAAAACTCGAACCAAAACCTCAGATTGATGGGGGAAATCAAGGAATTAGGCCATGGGAACGTAGGGGAAGGTAGATCAACTAGTTTAGCAAGTAATCCATGGATCAAAACCTACCAAAACTCACTCAAATCACAGATCGATCCAAAACACGAATTGGGGCTGTTTTTGGTGGAATTTTCGAATTTATGGGGAAAAGACCAAATCGATGAGAAATCCGTGGCAACCAAAAGCTGCTGATACCATATGATGGAAGGGTTTAACCTCTTGGGTGGACCGATCTTCACGGATCTGATGGTCAAATCGATGGAAAAGCGAGGGGAAAGGGAGAAGGTAGCAGAAGCGAACACACACCTCGCGAAGAACACGATGAACACACGCAGAACTCACACGATACAAGGCCGATTGCTCCCGAACGGCAGCCACCGGTCCGATAGAATCCTCGCAAGGAAAGATCGGTCAACGTGCTCCCTCAAATCCACATCGGAGAGGGAAGAACACCTTGGGGAGGGTCTTGACAACTTGGAGACGAGACACCGAACTCCAAGGCCTTGTTCAACGATGGATGCGTGATGCAAAGTCCAATCGAGATTGGTGACGATAGTCGGTCCCCTTGGTAAAGGGGATGAGGCAAAACTAGAGATTCCACAATAGGGGTTGTCTTTAGTCTATCATCTATGCCTCCCGGGATACATGAAGGGGTGGGGGCTCTATTTATAGACCAGCCACATAAACAGGGGTAGTTTAGGGATAAAACTAGGGTTTGGACGAGCTAGAGGGGTACATGGGCCGAAGGCCTAGCTGGCGGCGCGCAGGCCCATCACGCAGGCCGGAGACTCCGGTGTCGTCTCCGGAGTGGCGTACTGACTGTCCCCGGGTCGGATGCTGGGGTCGGTCCGGAGGTCGGTCCGGGGACTCCGGTGTAGCAGGACTGGAGACTCCGGTGTAGGCCGGAGACTCTGGTGTTTCAGCCGTGGCTTCTTCCGTCTCCTCTTCCAAGCCTCCGTCTTGTCGGGCTTGATGTTCCGGGCTTCCTCCCTTGCCTCCGTACTTATCGGTGTGAACCTATCATGCATATGTGACGGAGTATGAAGTAGCATACCATTCAATAGGGTAGGAAGTGGGCTCGCATAGAGGAACGGATTCACCTTTGGAGTCCATGACGACTTGGCGTAAGTTGGAGACCATGATGTGGTAACGACCGTAGGTCGGGCTGCATCAGAAGTGTAGTAAAAAACCCTAGGCCAATTAGGATCATGTGGGTTTGAAACAAGAAGAATAATGTGTTAAGATCATGGGTGCTACCAATTCATGTGAGTAAAAATGGATAATATTTTATATGAACTAGAAATAAATAAAAGATGATCTCACATGCACTTGAGATAAGTAGAAAGGTAGAATGGCATGTCACATGCACACATACTGACACAATGTTCTAGTTAAACTGTCGATAGATTGATCCAAACATCCATATACCCGAGAAAGGATGAATGAAAAATGAAATTGCTGGTGCTACGTGCTTGACAAGGACTACGCGATCAGTCGTCAAATAAATTAACAAATAAAAGATTTAGACACAAGAAATCATACAAATCGATGACTAACAGATGGTCTAGCACTGGGCGGTCTTCGGACAGCGGTGATTGGCGATCCTCGATGTGATGGCGACGGTCAAAACGGACTAGGGCAGAATCTCTTAGGAAAGCACGAGAGGCACCCGTCCCTCTCCTTGCCGAAGATCCTAGATGACACCAAACGTATCCATTTTGTTCGATTCCTCAACCTGCAGGCACGCATACACCAGGTAAAGACGCGGCCAATTCGTGAAATCCTAAAGATGAACCCTAAAGTTAGTGCGACATTACTCACCTAGGCTTGAAGGGTGGCGGTGCATGAAGGGCGAGTAAAGATGAACCCTAAGCTTGAAAGATGAACCCTAAATTTAACGCGACGACACTCACCTAAGCTTGAAGGGCGGCGGTGCGTGAAGAGGAAGGGAGTTGCCGTGTGTTTGGAGGTTGGGCTTCGAAGGGGAGGGACACGCGGTGGCGGTGGCAGCGCCGACGGTGGCTCACGGTCGGGATGATCGGGTTGATCGCATGTAGGACGGGACGATCAGAATAACTCGTTCCTTGATAGATCTTGATCAAATGGGTTAATCGGCGGTTAGAAAAAATTAGAGTCAGCGGTACCCAACAGCACAGAAAGTTCCGCCCCAATCACTGTAAAACGGATCTTTGTAAATATAGAAAACGTTGACTTCTTTTACTCATTATATGCCATACATTTGGGTAGAACCGTAGAAGGCGGCATGGAAGCTATGGTGCAGCTATGTCTTGAATTTTGCGGCTGATATACCATGTAAGAGTACTCGGTATATTGGTGTGTGTTGTATTAAGCTTCTCGATAAGTATATATATGTCAAGTATAAAACTTGGAGAGCAAGAAGACTCTTAGAGGTAAGATGTAAATAATTGCTATCTAATACCTTGTACTGACTACCAAATATATTTCTAACTGATTTCACATCCTTCTCCGAAAGCACTAAAGGTAATGATAATGTCAACTACAAGCCACTTGTTGAGAGCTAGCTAGCTAGTGCAATAATTCGATAGATGGACATTGGAACCCACTCAAATTAGCCAAGAGCCCAAGACCTTTCACGTCAATGACCGGTCGTCCTACCCGGCCCGACCTGCAGGGCAACTTTCCATGGTGGTACTGCATGCGCATTGTTCGATCTATGACAACTTACAACCATATATTTTATAGGATAGGAATTGGACGTATGTTCAGTTATAGATCCCATCTAGAAAATTGAACTCGTTATGGCCGTTAACTCAAACAAGTCACTACCATTTTACAGACTCGTGGTTGAAGCTAGTGTGTTAGGACCTCTCTATTGACCGATGGAGGCTGTTTGGTTTAGTCTCACCTCGTCTACGGGAAGGCCATATCCAGTTTATAAGTGAGAGATTACTTTCTCCTATCAGTCTAGGCTTTTAGGATAAAGCGAACTCTCTTTTTATTATTGGTCTGTGTATATATAAACATCCAAAACGTAGACTGAATACTGGCTTGGCTGGACACTTAAAACTTGGCACTTGGCAGGATCACTGTGGGTGCACAAACATTCAGGGAAACACGCCACGTGAACATACAGTGTGTCGTTTCTTTATTATTTCCTTTCCTTGCAAAACAATCATGTCGATCCGAGCCACGTAGTACTGCTTACATCCGAAACTATAATCATGATGATATGGTACAGAGAAAAAGAATGCAACCGAAATACCAAAAAAAAAGCTATGCCAACAACGCCCATACGGGGCCGTTGCGTGTCGCCGGCGGCCGGCGAGACGCGCGTACGAGCCCCCGTTCTTCTCCTCACTCACCTGACAGCGCCACTCCACCACCTGATTATTCCGTTACCTCCCTTCGCACGCACTCCACCGCCTGCCCACCAGACAAAAAAGCCACACATCTCGCATAATGCTTCTCCTCCTCCTCGGTCGTACGTCCTCCTGATCTTAGCTGGCAACAATGTCGATCGACCTCTAATAATCCCCCTCGAATCATTCTCGAGGAGCAGTCAGTTTAGTTTGGTATCCTGCAGTTATTGCGGATCTCGCCGTTGGACCCCGTGAGCGGGCTGATGTTGCCCATCTTGATCATGGCGGTGACGAAGTCGGCCGAGAATGCGCCGCCGTTGCCCGCGTACTGCTGCGCGATGGAGTCGACGGGCCCGCCGTTGAAGAGCTCCTGGTCCGAGTGCAGGAGGCCGAAGCGGCTGAGCAGGTTGCGGTAGTATCCGTTGTCGAAGCGCACGGAGCTGAATGCGTCGAGCGGGGCCAGGTTGCCGTCGGTGCCGCCGCTCTGCGGGCCGCACACCTGGCGCCGCCGCGTGGCGAACCCGGCGTTGATGTTGGTGTCGTTGTAGACGCGCGACCGGAAGCTGGCGCACCGCGCCGCGCCGATGGTGTGCGCGCCCGACAGCGCCACCATGTCGCGGGAGTCGAGGCCCTTGGAGGCGAAGGACGAGATGAGCGTGGCCGCGCTGGAGGACGGCGAGGGGAGGTTGCTGTTCGCCGCCGCCTGCGTGGTCGTGCGCGCGTCGCGACGGCCCAGCGGCACCGCCCACGTCGGACCGCCCAGCTGCACACCGCACAAATAATGTCGATCGAAGGGGTTAGCCGATATATATGGTAAGAATCAGACAAGTACTATGAAGAGTAACTGAATGGTCGTATTGTCAGAACAGTCGTAGTCGTTTCATGCGTACACTACGACAAAATGTACCGACGGACGGACTCGCTAGCTGAGAAGATCGATCAAGCTACCAACACATCGCGCAAGTGCAACAACCTCACTGCTTACTAGCTGTAGTAAGCGGTTGTCCGTGCGTCCGAGTACGGCCCACATGTCAAAAAGCATGTGCTGACTAGTTTGTCGCGCGTGCGTTGTTAAAAATGGAGAGAGAGAGAGAGAGAGAGAGAGAGAGAGAGAGAGAGAGAGAGAGAGAGAGAGAGAGAGAGAGAGAGAGAGAGAGGCCTTTTCGGACAGCTAGTTCGTTGTACGGTGTGTCGGCAGACGCACGTCAATCTGGTCTGTATATGTTTTCACCGGGACATACTCCTATATACTGCTAGTACTATGTGCATGGTAATAAACTTTAAAGAAATGATTACCAGGTTGACGCCATCGCGCGCGGCGACGGCGAGGATGTCGGCGCAGGAGACGGTGCCGGGGTTGCAGGCGGCGTCGACCCTGGACTTGATGGCGTCGATGACCTCGAAGCCGCGCAGCGAGTTGACGTTGGGCCCGGCGTTCTTCTCCCCCGTCAGCGTCGACGAGTCGTCCAGGAGCACAGACCCGTCGCATCCCTGCGATATGAGTATGATGCCCATTTTCAGAGCTCAGAACGTACGCGAGCGAGGCAAGGGTAGCAGGTATTTCAGACGGAGCACGTACGTTGACGAAGCAGTCGTGGAAGAAGAGGCGGAGGATGGAGGCGCCCATACGGGGCTCCTGCTGGACGGCCGACACCATCCCGGACCGCACGATGGACTCCAGGCTGGCGCAGCTGCCGCTGTAGAACGACGTCGAGAGCTGCGCCACGGCGGCCGGGACGACGAGCAGCGAGGCGACAGTGGCCAGCACCACCGCCGCGGCCATGGACACAGCTGCCATTGCGAGCTCACTCACTACGATCGCAGCAGTAGCACCAGGCTCTACCTCCCCCAATTCGCTCCTAGCTTCCCCAATTCCCTTTTGAGTTTGGAGCAGTGGGCAGTGGTACCACCTCTATCTAAGCCGCGGCCGCCCGTGAACTATATAGTGTGTCCATTCTCGCGCGCGGTTGTTGCCAGGAGACTCGGGAAGGAAGAATTAACTGCTCATCACGGGGAGGGGCCGCGCGCGCAAGTTGTAACCAGGATATCGATATCCCGTCGCCGGCCGGGCCATTCCGTTCGTGACAGCTCTTAACCATCCTACCATGCCATATTGCCATGCGCGTGCATCATCCTGCTACGGCCATGCCAACAGAAAATGATGGTACCTAGAATCCGGCCCGCGAGCTACCGTACCACCACTAGATACACTGCAGGGAATTAAATTGTTCGGTTATCCAACGTAGTACGCTTTTCTATGTATATGTAGAAGTAGCATATGTCTATGTGTATATATATCTACGTACCTTGCCTTCTGGTGTACTCTTACCTACGAGTGAATAAATTAGCAGCTGTGGCACGATAATGCGTTTGGTAACGCGAGATGATGCATGGTTGGTGATGGCTAACGATCGAGGCCACTGTGCGCAGGGGCAGCGAGCGAGGTGGCCCGCCTATCGTAGGGCATGTGTCTGTGCGCGGCTGGCGTCAACTTTTTTCTCGGACCCGGCTGGCCAAGATCGTATCGTACGTCTCTAGGTTCAGGAACAGCCAAATCTCTCCTGTCAGTACCATGCGCACCACGTACGCGTGACTGCCTCTCTAGCCTGGAGAATTTGCTTGTGCAGTCCCGTCGGGTTGGGGTATCACGATTCCGTAGACAAAATTCTGCACAATTCCGGTGCTTCAAGTTGATTTGGAGAATGATCTTTCCGCTTCGAGGATACTCGCATGCATTGCGCGGTGACGATGAAGACAGCTGGTGGCGGGCGATCGAGTTTTTTTTGAAAGGCAAGAGTTTTAGCCTTGTCCTACCGGACATGTACTTCCGTACCCACACGTGTATCTACGCAGATCTGTGAGAGTTAATATAAAACGGAGAAAGTAATTAAATTTAAAAGAAAGATGTCTAGTTAATTAGCAAAAAGTGAGATGAAAACCATACACAACAACACCAACGATACAATGCATGTCAGATTACAGAACAACGTATTTACTTTCTCGAATATTTTGTTATTGTTTTTACTCTAAACTTGTGTGATTTGGATACAACTAACACGGACTGACGCTGTTTTCAGCAGAATTACCTTGGTGTCTTGTTTTTTTTTGCAGAAAATAAACTATCAGGAAAAATTCCAGAAAATATGTCAAAAATTATATTTCATCAGAAGATCCACGGAACCAGAAGAAGAGACGGAGGGGAGGCCTGGGGGCCCAGACCCACCCCAGGCGTGGGCCTACCTGACCCCGCGCCTAGAGGGGGTGCGGCCACCCTAGGCACCTCCTCGGCCTCCCTCTGCGCCTATAAGTTGCCTCGACCAAAAAACCGAGGGGGTTCGATAGTTTTTCAGAAAGAGTTCCGCTCCGCCGTCGCCATCAGAAACCAAGATTCGGATCGAGAAATTCCGTTCTGGCACCCTGCCGGGACGGAGAATTTGGAGAGGATCATCGACATCGTCATCACCAACACATCTCCATCAACCACCGATGTTTTCCTCATCCATGAGTGAGTAATCCCCCGCTGTAGGCTTGGGGATGGTAGGGATCGGATGAGTTCTAGCATGTAATCGAATAAGATGTGTTAGGGCATGGTGCCTAGTTTCTCTTGTGCTATTTGACTTTGTTGCAACTTATTGTGCTTAATGCTTGTTACTAGGGCCCAAGTGCCATGATCTCAGATCTGAACTTATTATTAAATCATTATGATAGTATTGTTTGTAATCTTATCTGCAAGTTGTCTATGCATATCATTGTCCGGACCCAAAGGTCCCAAAGTGATAATAATTGGGACAACCGGAGGGGATGGCGGTGGTGTGAGGATCACATATGTTCATGGAGTGTTAATGCTTTTGCTCCGGTGCTCTATTAAAAGAAGCACCTTAATTGCTAGTAGTTCCCTAGAGGCCCCGCTGCCATGGGCTGGCTGGACAGAAGATGTTGTGCAAGTTCTCATTGCGAGCACGTATGACTATATTTGGAGCACATGCCTAGGATTGTTTAGTACTTGGATGCTTGTTATTATTTATCTGCAATGCCCTAGATCTTGAAGTTACATGTTTAGACTCGTCCATGCAACACCCGTCCATCCATCCCTATGCCTACCGCACTCGAATCCTACTGTTACCGTTACTTTTACTATTGCTCTTGTTATTGTTGTTGTTGCTTTGCTATTGCTACTGATAAACTTCTGTGAGCAAGAACTATTTCCAGGTGCAGCTGAACTGACAACTCAGTTGTTAAGGCTTGCAAGTATTCTTTGGCTCCCCTTGTGTCGAATCAATAAATTGGGTAATACTATCCGTGAAGACTGTTGTGATCCCCTATACTTGTGGGTCATCAAGATCCTGTGCTACAACTATGGCAAGTCAGGCCACATTCAGGGTGAGTGTACCGACGCGGCGTTCTGCCTGAAATGCAAGCAAGGCGGCCACCCAACGGCGATGTGCACCAACCACAAGAAAGCAGAGTCATTCTGGGTGGGCTACAACTGGGAGGGGGAGGGCTTCTTCTGCTGTGAAGTCCCGGAAGAAGAGCTGGAGAAGTCGGCATTCAATGCCGCTCTGGTCAACATCAAAGAGAGCAATCTCTCAGCCAAGGAAGTGGAGGACAAGCACAAAGGTTTGGTCGACGAGAAGTGGAACTTCAAGGTGCGCAAGCTCAGCGATTCGGACTTTGCGATGGACTTCCCATCCAAAGAAAGCCTGCGTATGGCGGTCCAGGGGCGCGAAATCCAACTTCCGTCCTGCCAGCTGTGGGCCACGGTCAAGCCCGAACAAGTTAGTGCTCAAGTGTCGAAGGTGCTCGCGAAAATCTAGGTCCTGATACATGATGCCCTTCCCCTTCTCCGATATGTGGATAGGCTGATGGTGATTACCCGGGAAATTGGTCGCTCTATTGCTGTGAATGAGATGTCCCTGATTGATAAGGATCGTATGGTGGAGATGAAGTTCTGTTGCAGGACGCCTATGCACCTGAGGGATTCAGTGACATTTTTCGTCAACTCACAGGGCTTCAAGTGCCGTCTTGAACAGAAGCTTGAGAGAAGGGCTAGGGGCCCCTCTCCTCCACAACCGCCTCCCCCGAAGAGAAGTAGGAAAGACAACGGGGATGACCGATCCTCGGAGGAAGAGGACGATTGGGCGGGTAGGCGAGGCAAGCATGACATACCTAAGACTCAACTGCCATTGACCACGCCTCCGGCCAAGGGGGACAGGGCGGAAGGTGGCCATAAATCGGCAACGGTGGGCAACCATCTTCTTAGGACCATGTACGAGCCCACCTTCCGCCTGCCTTGGTCTACCCAGTCTCAATACGGCTCCAACCTGCTGCCACAGGGAGACATCTTCCCCTTCATGTTTATGCAGCGCGTGCAGGAGACCACGGCCTCGAAAGACTCACAAGACCCGGCCCAGGAGGACCCGCCGGCTCAAGAGCAAACGGTTCTTCTCTCTGCTCGTGCCCCTCCTCCCATGTCACCATCCGCCACTTGTGTTGCCTCGTCTGACAGACGCGCAAGGCTGGGCGACGGTGTGCTAGGGTTGGGGGACGCGACGGCCGATGCTGCAAGGATGAAGGAGCAGCAGAGTAAGCAGAACGTTGACCGCCCCGCTGCTAGGGTTGTGCCGTCCCCCACCCTGGAGCGGGTGGCCCGGGACTTCATGGACGACTCTGAGCAGGGCAGGCTCAACCTGCAGGCTCTCAATGGAGTTGTGGTGCCGACTCTGGCTTCCTTGGTGGCCAGGGCCCCGCGTAGCAAGGCGGTTCCCGCAGAGGTATTGAGGCAGAGTGCTAGGGGCACTGGCCTCACTGACAGCTCGGTGCTAGACAACGCAATAAAGCTGGCGACGGTTAAGAACAAGTCAGGTACATCCATCTCCTCCCCTTCTCTTTAGCCCTTTTTGGTGCTCCAAGAGCACCTGATAGACAAGCTCCTGGAGGTCACGGTGGACAGTTGTGTTCTTTTTTACCTTGCTATGGGGTCCCCGGCCGAGATTGTTCAAACGTTGCAGGCTAGGGAGCTATCCCAAGCGCAGTTGGCTGCTACCCGTGAAAGGATAGAGAGAGAGGTGCAGGCTGCTAAGGAAAAATAAGCCAGGGACAAGGAGGATGCGGCTCTACTGTTGGAGGTGGCGTCCACGACCAAGGGGGTCGCGACTGAGTTGGAGGCTGGAGTACTGGTAGGGTCTAGTACTCCCATCCCTCCCCCATAAGCTATCGTTGCGGCTGGCCCAAAGAAGACCCGAGGGAAGAAGAAATCCCCCTCCCTCTAGGGAGGAAGCCAGAAACCCTCCTACCACGGGCTCAAATGGAAGTTGCATTATGAGGATCCTATTTTGGAACATTCGATATTTTGGTCGACGGGGACGATGAACCCTTCTGAAATACTATCTCCGTACCCACAGGATTGATGTTATTTGCTTGCAGGAGACGATTAGGCATAGTTTTACCCAATTAGAGTTAGAGGGCCTAGAGGTTGGCGAAAATTTATTTTGGGTGTGGCTGCCGGCAATGGGCCACTCCAGAGGCATGATCCTAGGCCTCAGAGACAGTCTGTTTGAGATAGGGAGCATCGACATGGGTCGTTTCTTCCTTAGTACCTAAGTGCTACACCGTCCCTTCAAGCTCAAGGTGAAAATCATGGGGATCTATGGACCCGCAGACCATGCACTCTCTGCTGCCTTCCTGGGGAAGTATCGGCAAAGGTGGACCGAGGCTCCCTCCCCTTTATCATCGGAGGCGGCTTTTACTTGATTAGGTCAGACGAGGACAAGAACAACGAGAACATAAACTAGGCCAGGATCAACTTGTTCAACTCGCATATTGCCAACTGGGTTGTCCGTGAAATTCCACGCACCAGGGCGCGATATACCTGGACAAATAAACAGCTGAACCCAGTCCTCTATGTGCTTGACCGTGTCTTCCTCTCTCCCGAGGTGGAGATGGCCTTTCTGCTGTGTTCTCTAGTTATCGAAACCTGTTTGGGTTCAGACCACACCCCGCTGATCCTCGACTCTAGGAGGATGTCCGCACCCGTAGCAACCGCTTCTTCTTTGAAACGGGTTGGCTCGAAATGCATGGCTTCCCGGAAATGGTTTTTGCTAAATGGGACAGTCTGTTCAGGCAAGCGACGGGTCATGCCATCACAGACTGGTGGGTGTTTATGAGCTCGGGGCTCAGAAAGCACCTCCGGGGGTGGAGCAAAAATATGGGTCAGGATGCCAAGATCCAAAAGAAGATCCTGCTGGGGAAGATTCAACAGCTTGACTCCCGGACTGACGAGGACGAGCTATAGGAGGAAGACTGGGCATTCTGCTATTACCTCGAAGAGCAGCTGCTTCGGATCTTCCGTATGGAGGAAGAATATTGGCACCAAAGGGGCAGAATTCGTTGGTCACTCGAGGGAGATGCTAACACGACGTACTTTCATGCTGTGGCCAACGGTAAAAGGAGGAAGTGCCATATCTTGTCGCTCGAGACGATGCTCGACACAATTTTGGAAAAAAGGGCTATCCAGGAACACATCTACGGTTTCTACCGTGAGCTGCTGGGTACTTATCACAGGTGCCATTGTGGGCTGGCGGCCAGACACGTGGGCGGAGGAGAGTCGCGTGTCCATGTTAGAAAATCTGGCTCTATCTTTAACATTCTCGGAAAAGGAACTTTAGAAGATTGTGAGCAACATGAAATCTAACATGGCTCCAGGTCCGGATGGGTTTCCGGTTACTTTCTTCAAAAGGTTTTGGCCTGTTCTGAACTTAGGGGTCCTCCACATCTTAAATGATTTCATCCTAGGGAGGATTGATATCTCAAGGCTCAACTTCGGGGTCTTGTCTCTCATCCCTAAAGTCCAAGGCGCAGAATCTATCATGCATTTCAGGCCGATTGCTCTCATCAATGTCATCTTCAAAATCATCTCGAATGCCTTTGCTTCCAGGTTAGACCCTATGGCGCACATAATCATCAGCCCCAACAAAACTGCGTTCATCAAGGGTCGCTTCATCCTGGACGGTTCCCTTTCCCTTCAAGAGATTGTGCATGAAATGATAGCTAAGAAGCTTGGGGGAATCCTGCTTAAACTTGACTTTGAGAAAGCCTACGACTTAGTAAACTAGGACTTTCTGATCAAAGTGATTAGCAGAAAAGGTTTTGATGCAGGGTACATACACATAATTGCGCAGCTGGTCATGGGTGGCCAGACTGCAATCTCAGTCAACGGCGAAATTGGTCCGTACTTCAGAAACAAATGGGGAGTGCGTTAGGGGGCACTTTTGCTGCTTCTATTTAATTTCATCGATGAGTCTCTCTCCGCTTTGCTGTCCAAGGCCTTTGCTGCTGGGCATATTCAGGGGATGGTGCCCCATTTGATTCTAGGGAGAATCTCCCATCTACAATATGCGGATGACACCCTTATTCTTATCCAAAACGATGACAACCAGATCGCAAATTTGAAATTTCTGCTTATGTGTTTTGAAGATATGTCGGGCCTGAAAATCAATTATCACAAGAGTGAGTTCATTGTGATGGGACGGGACCTCCCCAAGCAGAGTAGAATTGCCAACATGTTGAATTGTAAGCTAGGGTATTTCCCCTTTGTGTACCTTGGGTTGCCGGTTTTGGACAGAGGGCTCACCGTCGAACAATGGCTGTTTCTGGTTCTGAAGGTCATGGGAAGGATTGAGACATGGCTCGACGGGTTCCTTGCCTCGGGTGGCAGACTTGTGTTGTCCAATTCATGTATCGCTAGTCTCCCACTATTTGCGATGGGCCTGTTTCTTCTCCAAGATGGCGTGCATGGGAAATTGGACTCTCACCGGGCTCGTTTCTTTTGGTAGGGCTCGGGGCCGGATCGCAAGTGCCATCTTGTCAATTGGTCAGCGGTTTGCCGGCCAAAGGAATGTGGTGGGCTGGGAATCATCAATTCAAAGAAAATGAATGTCACTCTTATGTTTAAATGGGTGTGGAAGCTCTTCCAACCCAACAGGTCCATTTGGAAGGACGTTATTCAAGCGACGTATGTAGACACCATCAATATCTTCGAAGGGAATGGCCAGGGGGGCTCTCCCTTCTGGCAGAGTCTGCACAAGATTAAGCACCTCTTCAAGTTGGGTGCAAGATTTAGAGTAAGGAATGGTAGAAGGACCTGTTTTTGGACTGACTAGTGGCAGAGGGAGGGCCTCCTTAAGGATAGATTTTCACTTCTCTTCAGCATCACGAACGATCGGCTTGTCTCGGTGGAGTCCGTGGTGACCTCTCACCTTAGGTTCAGGAGGTCTCTTAATCCTGCGACGTCTTAGAAGTGGGGCCTGCTTCGCGGTATCATTGAGAATACTACCCTCATCGAGGGGTGCGACGAGGTGTCTTGGGAACTTGAGCCTCCGGGGCAGTTTTTGGTGAAATCCATGTATGCTCTATTGTCTCGTGGGGTGACAGTGGCATATGCCAAGGATGTCTGGGCAATGAAGCTGCCACTAAAAATCAGGGTCTTCTCGTGGCAGCTCATACTCAACCGTCTCCCTTCCAGCAAGTTGGTAGCTAATAGACATGGCCCCTCCAATGGCTCCTGTGCGCTGTGCGGGGCATAGGAAGACGTGTCCCATATTTTGTTTCAATGTCCTCTCGCTATCTTCACTTGGAGCTCCATTAGGGAGAAGTTTGTCTGCTCCTGGAGCCCGGCCAACTTTGATCAATTTTTCGCCATTTTAGACGATTTCTCGGGTGGGACTCGTAGAGCGATTTGGACCCTTTTTGGCTATGGCCTGGGTGCTTTGGGGTGTTCGCAATAAGCTCACCATGGAATCGAAGATGATCTCTCACCCGGCTGACATTTTATAAGAAACCCTATCTTTCCTGCAGCTGTGGAGAATGCAGGCAAGACCGGAAGACTGGACAAATCTGGA
This sequence comes from Avena sativa, assembly GCA_916181665.1. Classification (NCBI taxonomy): domain Eukaryota; kingdom Viridiplantae; phylum Streptophyta; class Magnoliopsida; order Poales; family Poaceae; genus Avena; species Avena sativa. Next base: position 35,599,057 of record OV702298.1, on the reverse strand, counting down.
CTAGATGGTGGGCGAGCTAAGGCGCCTGCACGTGGTAAATTGGCCCCATAGAGTGCCGGACTGATGACCTCTTTTGTCTCCATCTTGCTGGGCTGGCGCGGCCAAGACTCTCGTCGTTTCTGACGAGGTTTAGTCTCGCCAATGCCCATTGTTATGAGCTTGGGTTTTGGAGAAGATGGGGGTGCTGGAGATCACGGAATGGTTAACAGACAAGCAACCAGGGTACATGAGATTTACCCAGGTTCAGGCCCCCGGAGAGAAAACCCTACTCTTGCTTGTCTGCTCTTGATTACGGCGAAACCGAAAGTTACAGGGGTGCGTAGATGCAATCTGGCGTGAAGGTGTGTATGTGGTGGTATGCGAGAGAGATCTTCCTCGTCGTGCCCTCCTAGCCTTTATATAGAGGTAGGAAGGTCACGGGCACATATCGAGTCGGTTACAGGTTTAGGGTTTACCCCTTTGAATATTCTATCTTCCCTAGTCTTGCTTTCCAAGGATCCAAAGATGTCATGGGCTTGGGCCACCCGAAAACCTTCATGGGCCGCGTATATTCTCGTGGGCCTTTCCTGGGCTGGACCAGGTATGTTGATGTCATGTACCCGTAGGGTATAACCATGTTAGTATCCCCCGAGTGTTCAGTCGAATCGTAGATTCGGATGAGGACTCTTCAATCTTTCGGGTGCAGCTATTTTCTGTTCATTAGGAAAAATAAATGATTTTAGTGTGTAGGGATTGTTGATGCGTGTGCCTGAATATCCTGACGGATCAGGGCCAGTTAACTGTCTTAGGACAAAACGACACGATCTTCTTTAGATTCGAGTCCCTCGATTCGAACCCGAAACAGATGCTAGCGTAATTCGACTCAGGCCGTTGAGGTCTTACAGGAGTCGAATCCCAGTAGTTTTCGAATGATGTACCCAACACGTCCGTCGGGATTTTCATCGCACCTGTTGGCACGGATTTTACTAGTAGAGCGCAGTCAGGTGCGTTACCAGGCCATCAGATGATATCTGTAGGTCTTATCTTTGCGTCACAGACACAGCATCCAAAATTTTACCACCATGGAGGTGTTTCGGGTGGCCAAGGAGAACGTAACTCACTTAGCGTTAGTTGGGGCAAAGTTGCTGAAAATTTTTTGTATTCTGATCCGAAGGATCATAGTCGAAGAATTTATAGGGTGCACGACCAGCGCTCCCTATGGGAGTAGCCCCCGAGTGTCTGTTCGAGTCGTAGACTCGAGCAGAGACTTTAATTCAGCCATTGTTTGCTTCAGGTCCGTAGGACACAATTTTTCGGATGCTTGAATCAATCCTCCCTATGAGAGTAGCCCCCGAGTCCATAGTGGAGTCGTAGAATCGATGTAGGACTCGAAGAATGTATCATTGGCGTAGTACCTTATTCATGCTTCGGGTGCGCGGGCAGCGCTCCTGATAGGAGTAGCCCCCAAGTAGTTGCTCGAATCGTAGATTCGAGTGAGTACTTTAACTGCTTAGCCGAAAATTTGTAACCATTGCCAGTATGGCCTTGATGACGTCAGTGTTGACGATCGGTGACCTCAATCGTCTGCGGCGCCAGAGATGACGTGACTGGACGAACGTGGGTCCCACTTTCTGACTTGGAGTTAACTGGTCATGCGCGACGTGGCAAGAATTACGGCACCTCCTTGGTTTCTGTGCGTAGTGGACGGCGTGCGAGCAACGGTTTGCTGCTGTGCTGACATGTGGATGGTTGGATTTGATGCTGGCACTAGGGCTTCTAGATGAACGGTCTCCGTTCATCGTCTTCATCCTTATAACTGTGGGGAAAAATTGTGGTTTGTTTTCACCGCAACCACTTGCTTTCTACTGCTTCCATTTTCTTGAGATTTTCTCGCTGCGCGCTGAAAATTCTCCGATCGTTTCCCTCCTCTTTCCTGTGCTCGCACCGCCACCGTCGTCGTGCTGCAATGGTGAAATCGAAGAAGACCTCCACCAGTGCTGCTGCCGGCGGCAAGAAGGGCACCACCGCCACTCGTGTCACCGATGGTGGGTGGCGGCGCACGGACAAGGAGGCCGTCCCGCAGGAGGGTGACCTGCGCAAACTTCGTGAGCGGGGCCTAATCCCGCAGGACAAGGAGGCCATCAAGATTCCCGACGACGAGGTAATTCCCCGTCCACCCGCAGGGTTTCGGGTCATGTTTTTTGCCTTCGTTCTTCGGGGCCTCTCGCTCCCAGTCCACGATTTTCTTCGTGGACTGTTGTTCTTCTATGACATATAGCTCCACCATCTTTTGCCCAATTCTCTTCTCTACATCTCCTGTTTTATCACTTTTTGCGAGTGCTGGCTCGGTATCGAGCCGCACTTTGGCCTCTTCCGGAAGCTCTATTCCGTGAAGAGGCAGTCCGGCTCCGACGGAGTTTATCCAATCGGTGGCTGCATCATTTCCCTTCGATCCAATTTTCTCTTCTTCTCTTTTTCTATGTATGAGTATGTCCAATACTGGCGGAATAGGTGGTTTTATATCCGCGATTCCACAATGGACAGGCAAGACGTTGGCCTTGCCCCTTTTGACTCCACCCAGAAAATCCAGCCGATGAGGTCCTGGAAGAACCACATCTTGGAGGGTGAGGTGGAGGAGATAGAGGAGCTTTACCGTCGGGTGGAGGACCTCTAGGTGATTCCGGAGAAGGAGGTGAACGGTGTGGATATCATCCGCACCTTCCTCAAACGTCAGGTGCAGCCACTCCAGGCTAGGGCGCACCCGATGTTCCTTTATTCTGGCCGCCACGACCCAACGAGAGTTGCGACTGAGGAGCTCTCCAAGGGGGACCTTGACAGAGTCCTTCGGCCGCTGCTGAAGTACAAGGCCGACAAGAACCTTCCGGGGAAGTCGCTGACCCCTCCGTTCAGTGCTTCTCGGCCCGTTCCGCAGGTGTAGATCTAGGACATGCGCGTAGCGCTATTTTCGAGTGCGTTTCCTTTGCAATTTCTTTTTCTGATAATTTGTCTTCATTGTGCAGGAGTTCAAGGTACCTGGCATGGTGCCTCCGCTACCCGAGCAGTTTCCGAATGCGCCGGACAACGAAATCGTGGATTCCGTGTCCGAGCTTCCCTCGGCGCAGTCGCCTACTGAGGAGGCTCTCGAGGGGCAGACCCGAAAGCGGGCACGGGGCTCGAGTGAATCTTCGGATGCCTCGACTCCTCCAACACCTAGGGACCCGCCGTGCCATGTCTATCGCAGTGGAGGTGATGGTGCCTCTTCCTCCCCCATCCCGGTCGTGCCTGTGCGGGCTGTAGCGCCACAGCCGTCGGCGAAGAGGAAGAAGGAAGAGAAGAAGGGCAGGAGGGCCTTGCCTGTTTTTGACTTGAGCGATATGGACTCGTAAGTTCCTTCGGATGCCTTTTGCTGCCTTTTCTTGTTGTTTTCTTATTTTTGACTGGTGCTTTCCTTTGCAGCCACTCCTCTGATGGCTCTTTTAGCGATGCCACTCAGGAGATGGTAGGGGAGTCGAAGATGACGCCTCCTCCCTCTCAGACGGTGGCCACCTCTGGGGGTGCTACTCCGAACCCCTCTTTGCATGAGGCTCGGGTGATCGTCTCCCAGAAGACTACAGCCGGACCTTCGGAGTCTCCGTCTGAGCATGTAAGCGTTTTCTCTCTTGCTATGGGGGGAGACCCCGAGCCCCCGAGCGTTTTTCATGTGTTTGAACTTTTGCTTCGTTTCTTGGGTGTAGCCCCGAGCCCTTGACTTGACAAGTTGTTTCTTCTTGCAGCCTTTTATGCAAGGTGCCAACCAGCTGGTGAAGCAGCACCTGGCGTTGGAGGCCAACCTGCAGCAGCTTCAAGGTACGTCCAGAACTCATCCTCTATTTTTTCGTCTGTTTGCTAGCTTGTTGAGCTCACACACGTTCTTTGTTGATTTTTGCAGATGAGAATAACACTGCCCTCCGCGAGCTTGATGCTCTCAAGAAGAGCCTTGGGCGAGCGAAGAAGAAGGCCGAAGATGTCGTTGGTGCGAAGGAGCGCCTCGAGCGGGAGCTAGCTGACGCAACTGCGACCAAGGAGCGCCTGCAGCAGGAGGCTATGGACTGCGAGGAGAAGCTCGCTACCGCCACGGGTTCGCGCGAGAAGGAGGTGGCCGAGAAGCTGATGGCTGCTACCAAAGCTATTTTGGGTGAGTGATTTCGCTTGTATGTTCTATTTCGGCTGCCTTGTCTCTGTGTCTTTGTTTGATTCTTACTATATTTTTTCGATTCTCTAGATGCCGCAGGCATTGAGTTCAACCGCAACGCCCTGGAGCACGGTAGTGCTTTGGATGATGCTACTGCGGCGGTCGAAGACCGCTGCAGTACCGTGGTTGGCTCTCTTGCCAAAGCCAAGGAGGTCCTCGGGCGCTTCTACAAGGATCTCGTTCCCAAGGGCGTTTCCCTTGAGGATGTTGACTTGTTGGCGGATGCGTTGTTAGTGGATGCGCCTGCAGCCTACAAGCGCAAGCAGAAGGGCATCGACGCGTCCATGGGGCTGGAAATGGCAATGGCGTCTAGAGCAGAGCTGGATCTTCATCAGGTCACCTCCCAGATGCCAACGGCCCCCGACGGTTCCGAGGTAGCCTTCTCTCTCTTCGCCACTCGCTGTAAGCACTATGGGCTGAAACTTATTGACCTCCTGGCGGAGAATGCGGCGAAGCAGCAGGAGGAGGTCAAGGGCAGGCGCTCTGGCTCTGAGGCCACTCAGGATGCAGCTGCTTAGGCTTTATCTGTGTAGTTCTAGGATAATTACCGTCTAATTTTGCTGTAATCTCTTGATGAACACTTCATGTGCCACGTAGTGGCTTTTGTTGTATAAAATGATCCTTCGAGTTGTTGCCCAGTCGTGTGTTGTTTATATCCTTTCTGTTTTCCTTAGGGACCTTCGGGTGATGATCCCATTGATACTTCGCCTGCTCCGCAGCCGCGACCATCCTTGGATGATGCGTCGCAGCTTGTTTTTCTTCGTGACCGCGTCCGTAGTCTTGAGAAGGAGTTGCTTGGCATCCTAGACCATGCAGACATTTGGAAGTCGAAGGCGGAGCGAGGTGCCGCCAGAGAGGAGTATCTGATGGGGAGCTGCGGTAATTGGCCGAGCAGCTGCAGTGTAGGTTTCTTCGAGCTGCTACTCATTTTTGGATGTGCCAGTATTGTGGGTCATCTTACTTTGTAGTTTTTTGCAGGTGCCAACCTTGTTCCCAGGTAGGAGAAGGAGCGCGTTGCAGTTCAGATCAATTGCTTGACCCAGCAAGGTATGGAAGACGGTGGCTTTTTCTGGATGGATCGCGACCGTGCCATGATTCTTGCGACTATGCAGGATCATGCTCACCAGGTGTCACGAGTGCTGCGGCAGGTGAAGACCTCACTGGCGTCGATTCTACACGTCATGTTTCCCCTTGATGAAGCGCCGTCGACTCTCTGGGGCTTGATGGCAAAGTTTCGAGATGTTCGTCGCATCAGGGAGATGGTGCGGCACCAGTTAGTTGCGGGGGTGAAGGCCGCACTTTACCTCATGCGGCTGCACCGCCCTGATGTGAATCTTGCGGCTGTTGCGGCTGGGCCACCCCCTCGACTAGATGGTGGCCTATGGGACATGCGCCCGCATTATGCGGCTGTGAGGCAGTATGCCGAAGAAATTATAGATCTCTTTAAGCATCGTGCGCAGGTGATCCTTTAGAATAGGTAGTTCTTGTAAAAAAGATAGATGTAAAACTTGTATGTATTCGACTGGGCGTGTTGTGCCCTTTGCTGTAAAGGTTGATTGTATTTAGCACGTGGTGCTTGTTTGTATGCATGCCCTTTTCATTAGCCTGACATGATCAGCTACTCAGGTGTACATGCGTTATCCTCAGTCGACGAAGTCGTGAGGTGAGGGGGAGCCCCCGAGTGTGTTATAGCATAAAGAAATGCGAATAAAAGATAATTTTTCGGGCGAGGCACTTAGCTTTATTCATATCGTAATGAGGAGGTACATTGTTCGGCTGAGTAGCGTTATTGAAAGTAAAAAGGAGGGATAGCTAGGGGTAGAAGCGTCGCAGTTGGGCGACGTTCCATGGGTTGGAGTATGCGACTCCAGACTCCATGTGCTTGAGGCGATAGGCGCCACCTGGGATGACTTCGGTGACGATGCATGGTCCTTCCCAGGGTGACTCGAGCTTTTTCAGCCGCTCTTGCTTGAGTCGTAAGACGAGGTCTCCTTCGACGAAGGACCTTGGACGCAACCGACGGCTGTGATATTTGCGGAGGCTCTGCTGGTAGATCGTCGATCGAGCCGCGGCGATGTCACGTGCCTCATCGAGTGTGTCGACGGCGTCTTCAAGTGCGCCCGTCAATTTGGCTTCTCTATAGGCGACGACCCGTGGGGCCTTATGGCGTACTTCTGCAGGCAACACGGCTTCGGCTCCGTGCACCATGAAGAAGGGCGTGTAGCCAGTGGAGCTGTTTGGCGTTGTGCGCAAGCTCCAAAGGACGGAGCGTAGATCTTCTGCCCATGCTCCCACAAGTCGCTCGAGTGCGCTTAGTAGGCGCTTCTTGATGCCGCCACCGATGAGGCTGTTGGCCTTTTCGACCTGCACGTTGGTTTGCGGGTGCGCCACGGAGGCGTATGATATGTTGATCCTGAGGCCTTCGCAGAAGTCCTGGAATTCTTTGGAGATGAAGTTCGACCCATTGTTAGTGATGATTCTATGCGGCACGCCGAACCTGTAGACTATGGACTCGAAGAATTTCATGGCCGTTTTACCCTTTTGGTTGGTGCGGGAATGGCTTCGATCCACTTGGTGAACTTGTTGACTGCGACTAGGAGGTAGACGTGGCCTCCTTTCAAGGACTTGGGCAGTTTGCCTATCATGTCGAGGCCCCATTGGGCGAAGGGCCAAGCCAAGGGTATGGGCCTAAGCTCCGATCCTGGTGCATGCGGTTTGTCTGCGAACCTCTGGCACCCGTTGCACCTTCGGACGATGTCCTTGGCATCGTTCATGGCCGTTGGCCAGTAGAACCCAGCTCATAGAGATTTAGCGACGAGGGCGCGGCTGCCCGTGTGATGGCCGCAGATGCCCTCATGGATGTCTTGTAGGATGGTTTTGTCGTCACCGATGGTGACGCACCTTTGGAGTACACCCGAAATGCTGCGCTTGTACAGCTCGCCATTGGATCGGCGAGATACACGTCGGTCATCTGTCGGGTCATCAGGCAGTTCCCTGTTTATCAGGTACCGTAGGTACGGTTGCATCCATGTTTCTTTGATTGCCATGACCTGTACAAGGTTGACCACTGCAACCTCTGTGTCGAGCTTTTTAGGTCCTTCCTGTCCTTAGGGTAGCGCATCCCCCGAGCGCTCTGCCTCTTCGGGTGATCCCTTGGGTAATTTCCTTTTGATCGATGGCACGCAGATTTGTTCGAGGAACACACCTGGTGGCACCCGTGCGCAGGTGGAGCCGATGTTGGCGAGTTTGTTGGCTTCTTCGTTGTTTTCTCTTCCAACGTGCCGAAGCTCGCAGCCGTTGAAGTCTCCTTCGAGCGAGTTGTAGAGCGCGCGGTACGCGATCATGTTGGCGGCGTGTGCGTCGCACTCGTTCATCATCTGATGGACGACGAGGTTCGAGTCACCATAGATGACCAGGTGCGTTGCGCCGCAGATCTTGGCCATCCTCATGCCGTGGATGAGGGCCTCATATTCGTCTTCGTTGTTGGAAGCTCGAAATTTCATCCGGAGGGCGTACTTCATCTTGTCGCCCTGCGGGGATGTCAGTATGACCCCGGCTCCTGCTCCGGCCTCACGCTTGGAGCCATCGAAGTGCATCGTCCATGACTATGTCATGGTCGGGGTGTCCGGCAGCTGCAGCTCCATCCAGTGGACGAGGAAGTCCGATAGGACCTGCGACTTGATCGCATGGCGTTTCTCATAGACCATGTCTAGAGGGGACAACTCGATGCCCCACAGGGCCACACGTCCTGTGGCCTCTGGGTTGTTCAGGATGCTGTTTAGAGGTGCCTCATTGACAACCATCACCTGATGCTCCTCGAAGTAGTGACTCAGCCGACGAGCCGTCATGAACACGCCGTAGGCGAGATTCTGGTAGTGAGGGTACCTCTGTTTTGTTGGCGTCAATACCTCGCTGAGGTAGTAGATAGGGCGTTGGACCCCATGGGTCTTGCCATCTTCGGGTCGTTCGACCACGAGCACGGTGCTTACCACCTGATGTGTGGCTTCTATGTATAGCAGTAGAGGCTCGTGTTCTTTTGACGTGACCAGGACGGGCGAGGTGGAGAGCAGCCGCTTCAGATCTTCGAATGCGTTGTCCGCTTCAGGTGTCCACTCGAATTTGTCTGCTTTGCGTAGCAGCTGGTAGAAAGGCAGGGCCTTCTCACCCATGCGGCTGATGAATCTGCTCAGTGTCGTGATGTCTCCAACTAGCTGTTGGACACCTTAGAGGTTCTTCGGTTTCTCCATGGCCATTATGGCCCGGATTTTCTTTGGGTTCGCCTCAATCCCTCGCTGGGAGATGAAGTAGCCAAGCAGTTGGCCAGATAGGACGCCGAAGGCGCACTTTTCTAGGTTCAGCTTGATCTTGTAGTGATCAAGGTTGTCAAACGTCTCGTGGAGATTGTCGATCCGTGTCCTGGCTTCCCTGGTTTTGATTACTATGTCGTCGACATAGAACTGTATGTTGCGGACGATCTGGCTCTTCAGGCATGCCTGCATGCACCGCTGGTACGTGGCACCTGCGTTCTTTAGCCCAAAAGGCATTGTATTGTAGCAGAATACTCTGAATTGTGTGATGAACGTCGTTTTCTCCTGATCTTCGACCTTGAGTCGAATCTGATTGTAGCCTGAGTAGGCATCAAGGAAGGAGAGTTTCTCGCATCCTGCAGCCGAATCGATAATCTGATTGATCCGAGGTAGAGGGAAGTGATCCTTCGGACAGTGCTTGTTCAGCGATGTGAAGTCCACGCACATCCGCAGTATGTCCGTGCCCTTTTTAGGGACCATCACGGTGTTGGCCAGCCACTCGCTTTCCTTGATCTCCCTGATGAAATCAGCGTCGAGCAGTCTGTTGACTTTGACTCTGATGGCTTCGGCCCGTGGCTCGGACAATCGTCGGATGGACTATTTGACGGGCTTGGCATCTGGGAACATATTGAGTGCGTGCTTGGAGAATTCCCTAGGAACTCCTGGCATGTCTGTAGGACACCAGGCGAAGATTTCTCAGCGCTCATGGAGGAATTCGACGAGCGCACTTTCCTATGTAGGGCTGAGGTTGTTGGCGATCAACGCCGTCTTGGAGGCGTCCGTCGGGTGGACCTGCACTTTTTTCGTGTTGACTGTTGAGTCGAACGACATGTCGTGTGCGTTTTGCCTCGAGACTGGGGGTGCCCCGTTGTCCGTCACCTCTCGGAACCTTGTGAGATCCTCCTGCATGCTGAATGACTGGGAGATTCTGTTGAAGTCCCTATCACAATGGTCCGACCGGGTGAAGCTCCCATGGACCATGATGACGCCCCTTGGTCCTGGCATCTTGAGTAGCAGGTACGCATAGTGCGGTACTGCTAGGAATCTTGCAAATGCCACACTTGTGATGGCCAATCCACCACTTCGAACTCGAGTCGCTCGCACCGAAAGTTGTCGGGCTTGCCGAAGATGACGTCGAGCCATATCTTTCCCAGGGGGAATATGTCCTTCCCTGGGACGATGCCGTGGAACGTTGTGTCAGATTTTTCCAGGTTGCATAGTGGGACCCGCATTGCTGCTAAGGTGCTAGCGAACATCATATTGATGCCGCTGCCACCATCCATGAAGACGTGACTCATCTCGAACCCTCTGATCTGTGCCTCGAGCACCAGGGTAGCATGACCTAGGCGAGGGATATGGTGGGGGTGATCCAAACGGCTAAATGTGATGCAGGACTCCGAACCGCTGAGGTACTTAGGGATGGCGGGTGGAGCGGTCATAGCCAAGCTGACCTGGCGTGTGATCTTCTTTTGCACCCTGTTTGTCGGGCGCCCCTTTTGGATCATCAATGACCCTTTCGGCGTGGGGTACCCGTTTCCGCCGTTGTTCTGCGCGGGTGCGATCTGGTGATTCGAATATCCCACGGGTGGTGGTGGAGGAGCTCCATGGGCGATGTCACCTGGTGCGGGTGCGTGCCCGTATCCAGGGTTCGGGGCTTGCTGTCTCATCTGGGACATGCTCTCGCTGAGTTTCTAGAACTCGCGACAGTCTTTGAGCATGTGGCTGGCCTTCTTTTTGCCATCCTGCTTGTCAATGTAGAAGTGGATGGTGCATGGGCCCGACAATTTGTCATATGCCGAGGGCTCATCGTTGCGGCCGCGGCGTTGCCACGTTTGCATTGGGCGTCCTCCATCGTGGAAGTTGTTTCCACGATATCCGCCGCTGTTGCGGTTGCTTTCGTTGCGGCAGTCGGCGTAGCCAACCGCGACCATGTCGGGTCCGTCGCGATTATCGTAGACATGCGATCTTCGCTTGCTACGGCGCTCGCGTCGGCGACCGTAGTCATCTTACTCCTCCGAATGTGCTCGGTGGACGGAGTCCTCGCCATCTGCCCACCTGTTGGCGATGTCCATAAGGTGGTCGAGTGTCTTGGGCTTGACGCTCCCAAGTTCTTCCTTGAAGTCCTGGCATTTGACGCCATCTTTGAAGGCGTCGATTGTTCTCTCTTCAGAGATGTGTTCCGCGGAGTTCTTGATGTTGGACCAGCGTAGTATGTACAAACGAATGGATTCGCCCGTTCTTTGAGTGCAGGCCCGCAGCTCTTCGATCGAGGCTGACCTCTTGCTTGTACCCTTGAAGTTTCGGATGAAACTGTATGCCAGTTCCTCCCAGCTTCGGATGGATCCCGAAGATAGGCTGCTGAGCCAGAACCGGGCTGCGCCTGTCAGCTGCAGCTGAAGGCATTGCAGGGCGGTATTTTTGTTGCCGCCGTGCAGCTTGACGGACGACAGGTGGTCGCTGAGCCATGCCTTAGGGTCCTGCGTGTTGTCGAACTCTGGAGTGTTCGAAGGAAGCTTGAAGTTCCTTGGCATGCGTGTCCACCAGACAGATCTGTTGAAGCATCGAGCCCCACAGAGTTCTCCTTCGTCGTCATCCTCCTCGGATTCGAATGAGCACACGCGCTTGGCGCGTGCCTTGTCGATCTTGAGCTGAGTGAGCTCGCTTCGAGCGTCGTAGTCGCGGCTGCAACGTCGTGAGCTCTTGTGTTGTCGAGGTAGGTCGTGTTCCTCCTCGTCGGATGAGGGTGTGGGACTGCGGCTGAATCTGACCGCAACCTTCTTTTTTGGCTCCGCAAGAGCTTCCTCGTGGAGCGCAGCTCCAACTAGTCCGAGTCCGGCTAGTCCGGAATTGTGCATGGCCCTCTTCGGGTCCCCCACCGGAGGTGGATGGGACGCAAGGTATGTGGTGGCTGCCATGATCGCAGCTTGCGGTGTCTTCGGGGATGACGTTGTCGTTGGCGTCCATCTCCATGAAGGACGTATTGAGGGTTCAGGTCACCTCGGGACGTGCAGCGGGGTCCATGTTCTTGCAAGAACGATGCTTGTTGGCGTTATTGCCGTGCAAGCTATAGCCGCCAATGGCGAAGAGCGTAGCTCGCCGCGCGCCAGACTCCGAAGCCGTTGCTTGCGTTTGTCGAGTACTTCTTGCATCTTCACCTGCTTTTTGTGCTCTTCAATGAGGAGCAGGTGGTATGCCATCAGTAGGTCCCGTGAGGCACCCACAGGCAGAATCTTGTTGCCCGCCACGGCTTCGCGTGCCTGGTTCCATCCTTCCTCGCTGAGGTGGATTACCCGATTGACGTCAGGATCATCCTCGTTGGGGGGACTGGTTCCTCCTGTTTTTGCCGTTTCTACCCTACTGGTTGGGTGGCGGTACGTGAGCACCCGGACCTGGTGGTTGTTGATCCACGTTGCTTTGGATGACCACGGCGCATTCGTAGCGTCCGTAGGTCAGATCGCTGCTGTCGCAGCTTCCGGATCTGGGACCATAGGTCCCTTAATCCGACGGAGGATCGCACAGATCTGAGTTGCAGTTGCTGCTGTCACATGACTCATCTGTCGATGTTGGCGTGCGTAGCACGCTGGGATGCGGAGCCCATGATGCGGGCCTGACTGATGGCAGAGGCACCCGCTCTCGGAGGCGGAGAGTGCCGGTCTGTCCCACCTGGAAGCAGAAGGTCCCGAACAGGATCTCGAGCCCGTCACCTACGAGCTCGAAATCCTTCATGGTGGTTGGCGAGTGGGCGGTGAAGTCGAAAGCGCCGAAGAGGAGATGGCTCTCCGTCGCCGAGGAGTTTTAGATCTCTTTGGTTGGGACCGTCACAATCGCACAATCAGCGCCCCCGATTCCCACAGACGGCGCTAATTGACGAGGTTTAATCTCGTCAATGCCCATTGTTACGAGCTTGGGTTTTGGAGAAGATGGGGGTGCTGGAGATTGCGGAATGGTTAACAGACAAGCAACCAGGAGATACGAGATTTACCCAGGTTCAGGCCCCCGGAGGGAAAACCCTACTCCTGCTTGTCTGCTCTTGATTACGGCGAAACCGAAAGTTATAGGGGTACGCAGATGCAATCTGGCGTGGAGGTGTGTATGCGGTGGTATGCGAGAGAGATCTTCCTCGTTGTGCCCTCCTAGCCTTTATATAGAGGTAGGCAGGTCCCGGGCACAGATCGAGTCGACGACATCAGCATACCTGGTCTAGTCCAAGAAATGCCCACGAGAATATACGCGGCCCATGAAGGTTTTCGGGTGGCCCAAGCCCATGACATATTCGGATCCTTGAAAAGCAAGACTAGGGCAGATAGAATATTCAAAGGGGTAAACCCTAAACATGTAACCGACTTGATCTGTGCTCGGGACCTGCCTACCTCTATATAAAGGATAGGAGGGCACGACGAGGAAGATCTCTCTCGCATACCACCGCATACACTCCTCCACGCCAGATTGCATCTGCGCACCCCTGTAACTTTCGGTTTCGCCATAATCAAGAGCAGACAAGCAGGAGTAGGGTTTTTCCTCCGGGGGCCTGAACCTTGGTAAATCTCGTGTCCCCTGGTTGCTTGTCTGTTAACCGTTCCGCGATCTCCAGTACCCCCATCTTCTCCAAAACTCAAGCTCATAACAATGGGCATGGACGAGATTAAACCTCGTCAGTTTCCTCTACCTTAATTTTGTCATTTTCTACTTGCTGGCTAAGCTGTATGCCTCAGCGTGTAATGAATTGGTATTCGTGACCTTTGATGAACTGTTGGATTTATTAATTTAAAGTCAGGTCCTTGTAGCCTTTTATATAAAAAAAGTTAATTAGCAAAAAGAGAGATGAAGACCATACAACAACACCAACAATACAATGCATGTCAGATTGCAGAACAACTTGGGGTTGTACGTGTTATTTTTGAAATAGACTACAACAATCTCGAGCAAGCGATGACCGCAGCAGACTATGATCTTGCTACTCTAGGCGTTATCATCAATGATTTGAAGTTTATAATGCGTGTGAGTTTCATTGAGGCTAGTGTTGTCTTTGGTCCTCTCAGTTGTAACAATCCCGCTCACGAGTTAGCGGCGTTGGGTGTAGGGGTAGCTCAAGGAGATCATATTTGGTGGACGACGAGCTACCCTATTTCAGTTATGCGTTTGGTGACCGGCGATCTAGCCGTGTGTTAATGGAATACGAGTGTTCCATATAAAAAAAATCAATACAATACATGGTCACATCACCATCGCCACAGGGCCAAGCCACTCAAAACCCGAGAAAACTAGGACAAAACCTAAACACACTAACAAAACAGCGGACGACACACTCGCCGAGACCAACCGGCCTCCAACCCATGCGGGAGAGAAGAGGTCGTGACTACTATGGGAGGAGCATACACGGATGCTCCAAGGTAGTTGAAGAAGGCAAAACTCCACGAGAACCGCGCCAAATCGACATTGTCGCTCACACGACACAAGGTCATTTGCCTCAACACTATCAATCTTTCGAGACCACCGCTGCCGACATCTAGCTGCTCTGCCACGCCCAATGCAGACCGCCAACACTCCACCTTCCGGGACCACCATCTCGACATAACACTGCCCGCGATCGAGTCGCAACACTACATGATCGAGCCACCGATAGCCCAAGTTGCACCGATAAGCCACCCATAGACCACGTCCGTTGCACCAGCATTCGGGGCCGCCGCCTGAGTGTATAGTCAATCCGGCTTCGTTGAGACGCATCGACCGAGCCAACAACCTAGCCTTCATAGCAACACAAGATTGTTGCCCAAGCCTAGCCAAACAACTGCTCCACCCCATAAAATCGATGGACAACATGGTTACCGAGGCCACCGTCTCGATGCACAAACATTATCTACTCAGGACCGTCATCCTGACATCCACCAACCCATGACAAGAAGCATGATCCATCAGTCCATGCAGATTCTCAGAGATGATGCCTCCAGGAAGGGAGTGACGTAGTCATCTCCGTCACCCGCCCAGGGTCCCGGATCTAGGGATTTCTCCCGAAGATCCAAACCCCCTTGATAGTGCAAAGGGAGCTCCACGGCAAGCGCCTCAAGGGAGGAAACACCGCCGCCGCTGGCACCGACAATTTTATGCAAAGATTTTGCCCAGCACTCGTCCCACCGAGCAAGAGGGGCCCTACAAACTGAGACATTGAAGTGCGTAGATCGACGGAGCATCGCACGCCACACACAACCTACATGTTGCCATCCACCAAATCACCTCGCGATGCAGCCACCATGACTCCTCAAGCCACATTTTTTTCTATCAAGACCTCTTGGTAGAACAAACGATCTATACTCACCACTGCAACAATGTCCATTGTCGATGGCATCAACCTGGGGCCGCCTCCTCGGCTTCCACTCCTCACCACAACGCAATGTCGCATCTATGACACCCCATGCCATGACCTGACATGATGCCCTCTAGAATGCAGAACTGCCCACCTAGGGCACAACAACAACAACAGAGCACACCATGCGATGCCACAACATTGCACCATCGCTGCTTGACAATAGGCGACCGCCATGAAACGACCGTGGCTTGGGACAAAGATGCGTTGTCCAGCTGGGCGCGAGGGGGCTGGTCGGGTGCGCCCTGGTCCTCAAGCAGCTCACCCAGTCGTACCGCATAGGAGACGACATCTCCCACTATCACTAGGTACTAGGTCCGGAGCCGTTGCCCCGCTTCCTCACGCCAACGACTCGACTCTTTCCCCCATCCGAAAAAGATGAGCACTGACACCATGAGAATCAGCTATAGCAGGCTATCGCCCCACTACCTTTGGTAGCACAAGGCCACTGCCACCACGGCGACTGCGGCGGAAGGGAGGCTCGAAGATGGGAGGACTGGCACTACACTAGGAAGGGGAGGGGAGGGGAGGGGGACTGGGGGCGGCAGGAAACATTAAGCCCCCGTCTAAAACACAAGACCTCAAAACATAGGAATAAGAAAAATGCATAAATTGATATGTCATATAACCTGAATTCCTATATAGAAAAAGCGCGGGGTTTGGTGAGTTCTGGCATTTGGGGAATAGGCTCGAAAAAATTGCATAGTGTACGGCTTTCAAAATTCAAATTAATAAAAGTACTATACTAATTGAGAGCTAGCCGTCTTGTGAACTGTGATTCACGTTGTCAGTTATTCTGCCTAATATGGTCACCGACAAACATAACCGGCGTTCTAGAAATGGACAAATAAGCTCACATGTTGACCAGTGACAATGTTCTGGACCGACAAAGGTCATCAAGATTCACCCGTTCATCAACTTGTCCGCATGACAATAATTCACCCGTTCATCAAGATTCGAGGCGATCTATATTGTCTGATAAAAGAATGAATTGAGGGGATATACACTGCTGCTTGCAAGGAAAGAGAGTAAGATCGAGAGCAACTTTAATCATTCTAATTGTGCGTAAAGCTGGACAGTCGAGTTGGCTAAGTAGGTAGGTTCTAAACATCACAATCATTCAAAATGCCAATCACGCTGCATATGGAACTTGCTTGCGCTCCATCAACGGATCGGAAAAGTAGAAATATAGTTTTGTATAATCGCCGTACAAGAGGTTCTTAGAACGACGCTGCTGTGTTTTAGTCTTATTAGGCACTAGTAGGTTGGCGTGCTCTCCTCTCCTTTGCTGCACTGCTGGAAAGGTATATATGCCACCTCTTGCGAACTAATTAAAATCGGACAGAGAGTGAAGCATATGTCCGCTCCAAAGTGCAAATATGGAACACAATTTCATTTGGATAAACAACATCGCATAGAGACGCACTAGAAATTACTCCAATTATGCAATGCAACCTATAATGTGAGGCTAACCACTACTACTGATCGTGCCCATGACATGTACCATGGTACTCTGCCCTATGTGATCTTCAATTCTTTTTCGAAACCGGAAGTATAACGTGGCCTCTGCATCAATCGAAGTTCACAACCATCATTTTCTTTTGTCATGTATCATGAGCTCACGGCCATCTTTATTACGTACTTTATTTATCATTCAAATTATTACATCTCAAGGGTCATAACATAAAAACGACCCGCGTCGCTCCTTCCCCAGAGGCGACCCGGGAGGCGACTCCACCCCGACCACTGTCGATCCACTCCCCTCCTCCCCCCTGCCGTCACCGGTCGGCTCCACCGGGCAAAGCCCGTGTGGAACCGACGGCGGCGGGGCCTGGCTTCTTCACGGCGGCGCTCGGGAGTTGGGGGCTCTTGGCGGCGGCCCGTTTCTTGGTCGTTGGGAGCTTGCGCGCCTCTGGCTGGTCACGCGGAGACGGTGGTCTAATGCGGCGGCTTTCAGCAAGGATGGTGGCGGCGGTCGGGCCAGCGCTGCTGCGAGGATGGTGGCGGCCTTCGGGCCTGATCTGGGCCCTGGATGGGCTGGGCAGGCCGTGGCCGTGGCGCCCCTTCTGCCGCCGAACGGGATGCCGAGCCGGTGGGCTCGGGCGTGGATTCGGTCGAGGCGGTGCCCCTCGACCTCGGGTGGTCGGCAGGGGTGGTCGTGCTGCTTCTCCGGTGTCGGCGGCGTCCGTTTGCTGGAGTTGAGGAAGCCAGGGCGGCGGCCCCAGGGACGCGGCGGTTCTTGGGTGGTCGGCGACCAGAGGTTTGCCTCGACGCAGTGGTGGAGTGGAAGACGGCGGGTCTGGGGGTGTCTCGGCGCGGTGGTCTTGTCGACGCCGCGCCCAGCCCCGGCGGTGCTTTGGTGGATTGGTGGCTATGGAGGGTCGCGGCGGGGTGGTCGGCTGACTGGGGCAATGGAAAATCGGCATGGTGTGCTGAGGTGCTACGCGCGAAGGCTGGAGCGGCGGCTCCGGATCGAGATGGTGGTGATGCCCTGCCTTGGCCGCGTGAGCGGCAGGGCATGGCTCCGTGGGCATGGATGTCGTCTCTTTGGCCGGTGATCTAGCTCGCCGGGCGGCATCGACCGTAATGGTCCATTGGGGGTGGTGGCGGAGGTCTCCGGACGAAAGTCTAGCCCGACTTGGTCAGTGCCGATAGTGGTGGCACCCAAGGGCACCGCCCTATTGGGGGCGTTGCCGTGCAGACCCGACGCCCCTCCTTCCATCATCCCGGGGTGAAAACCCAAATTTGGCTTACCGGATTGGATGAAGGCGGCGTCTTTTGGACGTCTTTACCTCCTTGGAGGCGTCATTTTTTGAAGTGCGTGGAGCCTTTATTGGGATGCTAGTGATGCCGGTTGAGCCGATGTCTTCGGGCCCTGTCGGCGTGCGAGTACCGTTGGCGTGTTCCCTGCGGCCCTCCTCTCGCCATGAAGCCTGTGAGGCCTAGACGTTTCCTTTCGGCTTTGACTTCCTCTCCGGGGACTTGGATCAAGCCCGTTCTTGCCGTTTTGTTGGTGTCGCTTGCGGTGCTCTAGACCTAGTCGACCTATGTAGTGCAGCCTCGCGTGATTTCCTGCCGGTTTTTCCTTAAAACTATGCTGTTGGGGTCTTTTTTTATATGATTCCCCTTTTAACCGGACCCCTGAGTCTATACGTCTGTTTCGGATTTTGGCCGATTTTCTTTTCAAGCCGGCCAATTCTCTTCTTTTAATAGAAAAGGCATAGCTCATGCTGGTTGCAAAAAGAAGGTCATGACATGATCAACTAACGGAGCAAAACAAGCATATTAATTACCCGCAAAAAAAGCATATAAATGTGAAACTCCTATGTGTATTCTATCTTAGTTTTGCTGATCCACTCGTGGACACATTTTATGCATGCCCGTGGCTGTGGTGCAAAGCCTTCCCGCATCCCGCTGAATCACCATATAAAAAGACCACACACACACACACACCACGTAGAGCGATCCTAAACCCTAGACCACAACAACCGCCTAACCATACTCCGCCTCCTAAAAAACACCGAGGATAACCATTTCTCGATTTGTGTGCATGATCTTTGTAATCTTTGTATGGATGTCATGCTGGTCTTCTTTCTATCATTGTCTTGGCTATAAATGAAAAAACTCTAGTTTTGAAAGACAAAAAAACATATTGCCTACCAGCGAGATGCCCATGTTTAGTCACTAGCCAAAGTGGTTAATTCTAGTACTGTATCAAAACTAGAAATACAAGACAATTGTTCATTTCTCTTGACATCGAACCTTTTACTCGAACATTTTGTTATGATCTGCCCTAATAGCTGTATACCATTTTCTCTCATTTCGAAAAAAGGCATCGAATCCAAGTGATTGAGCAGGCAGCTGCCGGGCAGGTAGGTAGGTTGGTACGTAGCCACGTACTTAGGTCTCTCTGGCACTGGCCTACTCCAAATGTTCACTTTTGGAGGATAGGATGATTGCCGCCGCCGGGAGACGCGAGTAGTGCTGGCTGACCAGTGACTACGTACGTAGGGACCGTAATCTCCCCCGGCCCGCATCCAACGGTGGATCATTGGCGCAGGATTTGCCTCTGGTTGGGCTGGCGCTATCATCCTCCCCAGCTCCCATGTGAGCTGTTGTAATTAGGAGCCTTGGTACTAATCTTTGACATCGTCTCCAGCTTTACGGCAAACTTTTCTTATGAGCACCAACCAACCAATCAACCATGTCCATGCATGAGAGAGTACAAGCAGCCATGCATGATGTTTAAGCTTCCTAACTAATTTTGTTTTCCCCGCAAAAGAAAACTAAACTTCTCTTTTCAGTTCACTGGCTTTAGAATCTACTTAACGTAAGCTAGCTTGATGCTGACCCTCCAGGTGGAATTCACGCGGGCAGACACAGCCTGAGGAGGTCTGAGGACACCACTGAGAACTCCTTTTCAAATGGGAGATTTTATTTTGGTTGGAAATGGGAGATTATAATCCAAAACTTCTACTCTCTACTACTAAACAGGAATTTCTATCACTGAATCTACAGGGGCACTCTTACTAGTCTAACAACAAAAGAGTTATTACTTAAAAATTAAATAATTCCACAAATTCACAAGACATGTATTTGTCATGCCTTAGAATTAGGTGAAATATGACACTCACTTCAAGAAAGAATGGAGAATTGCAGAAGCAAAAAGTACTGAGTAACACGTTCATCTCAGTTTTGGCACTATACAACATCTGAGCTTGTGTATTCATATTTCTTAGATTAAATTTGGATACAACATTGTATAAAAAAAAATCATGCCACCCTTCCCTCCAGATTTCAGTGGTTGCCACCTATGTCGTGTCCTCTAGACGCTATATCACCGGATCACCCATCCCTTTGCCCTCTACCCAAGTCTGGATGAAAATTATTGGCCTAATCCCTAACTCTAACCCTGTAATTTTGAACCTCAAAATGTGCCTTACCATCGTCGATATTAGTGCCTTTGTGATGTCGTCACATTTAGCTTGCATCAAGATTCTTGTGACCAACACTTCCACTAAGGTGAGCATAAGCGATTTTGATATCGGAAAACACATATAGAGACCATTTTTAGGACAACGTATTGTTTTTGGGGAGACATTCCGGACTGCCTGCCAAGGCAGACTGAAGAGTGAAGAGTCCTTGGCTCCGGAACATCCGAAAGATTTTGGGAAAGTTGTCCATGGCACTATGTATCAAAGGCTTCACCCTTGCTTGCCCAACCGTCAACGCTGGGGGCTTCGGTGAAGCAAACAATATCATTCGATAAGATTCTGCCTCACCCGTGCAAACTCGTCAAATAACTCTAAGATGGCCGAGTTTCAGCATCCCTCTCTTCTATAGGTTTGGAAAGTAATCAATAAAAAAATACAATATGACACACAGTCATGTGGTGCAAACTCTATTTCGACAAGCATATGGTCAGATATAGACTTCCCCAAGGATGAAGCATGTGTATGACATAAGATCAGCAATAAGCATAAGTCATACTACATACTCCCTCTGTTAGGGATTAAAAGACCCATGAGCTTTTTAAAAATGTTAGATATTGTAAGTCCTCTCTCATTTATTAGCCCTCTTATCCAATGCATGTTTTCATTTTTCTCTATCTTCTCCCATGCATGTGTAACTATTGATGCACGTGGTAATCAAGAGGGTGAGTTATTGATTTTCTTAATCCTATCAAAATGGTCCATATGACTTATAATCCCTAACAAAGGGAGTACAAGAAATGAGGCACGCATGTATCGTCCAACTAAGGGAGTGAGCCTAGCTCAACTGGTTGGAGGAGTGGATGTACAAACCCGACACCTGAGTTCAAATCCTCACGGAAGCGAATTAAGGTTCCTATTTATACTTGAGGACCAGGCTCTCCTGGTACTCATGGAATTTATCTTGAGGACCAAGCTTGGTGCTTAACCAAGTTTAAAAATCCTGGTACTCATGCTTAATGGTTGTGTGCATCTCTAGTTGGTGCAGAGGCCGGGGAAGTGAAACCCTCCCTCTATTTTAGGAAGACGGCGGCTGACGATGGCTCCCGGAAGCCTGTCGCCAGGGATGGCTCGTTCATCCTTCTCGCCGGCGTCTTCCACATCGGGATCACGGTTCCAATGCCTAGGATCTGAATCGGGTTCGGATGGGGAAGATGCGAGGGCGGCTCGGGAGAACTTGGAATCGTTGGAAGATGTGAGTGGCGAGTTGGGCTGGGCGAATGCCTCAAGCCGCCGTCAGTTGTCGGAGGAGGAGCCGCGGCAGCAGTTCTGGGAGGACATCGGCTTTCCGACGCCGGCGTCGCGGTTCTGGGAGAGGTCACCGGTGGTGTCTACGCCGCCGTTTCCTACGACCTCGCCGAGATGCTCGCCGAAGCTTTCCTGCAAGTCGTTGGCCAGATCGAGATCGCTGTCCCCTCCGGTGGTGGTTGCTCATTCGAAGATCAAACCCTGGATAGGACCCATCCCTCGGCGGAGATCGTCGGCCCCGCCGATTCTTGGCCAGTTCCTTGAGGCGGCAGAGCTGGCGCGTTTCTCGGATCGGACTCCGAGTTCTTCGCGGATTGCTGCCAGAGTGGACGGAGCCAGCTCGGGGGTGAAGGCGGACTCGTTCGTCGCGTCCGGGGACCAACCTGTTACGGTTCGTGCGATCGAGGACGTGGCTGGGTCAGGCTGCTCTTGGTCGGGCTTGGCTTGGCGTCTTCGGGCCTTGTGGACTTGGGGCAAAACAGATCGCATCTCTTGCTCGACGACGAACCCGTGCCTTCCTTCTCAGCCATCGAGTCTGTGTTCTTCGCCGCTCTCGCCGTCTGCGCCGCGTCCACGGTCTCCGCTGCTGTCGCCGGTTTCGCCGAGCGCTTCTCCCTCTGCGGTGGTGCCCGGACGCACGTTCTTGGCCGTCGTTTCTTCACCTGGGATGGCTGTCCAGTTCCTTGGGGGAAATCCTAGGGCTTTGGTCGTTCAACCAACACAGCGTGCGGGGACGCCGGTGCAGCAGCAGCTGGGGCATTTAGCCCAACCTGCTAATGCACAGGTGGTTGCTGCGGCGACCGGACCGCAACCGAGGGCGCCTCCCCAACCTTCTGCTCTGATTTCGGCTGGGGGCATGTCGCAGCCGCCCCCGTTCGTTGGGTTTCCCCCAGGTGTCGTCTTCCGACCTCCGGCGACGTATTATGCTGCCGCACAAGGGAGCCAGATGCAGCCGCTTCAACCTCCGTATCGGGGTCTGACACCGCAGTTTGCTAGTGGTCAAGGGACAGTGCCAGGTGGACACATGCAGGGTATGTTTCAGCCTACTTCCTTTGCTGCAGGGGCTGTTTCGTCGGGGGTGCCGGTGCCGAAGAGGAAGAAGAAGCCGGTGCAAGGTGTGGCGCAAACTCAGATTGCGCATGGTACAAATTTGCAGCAGCCTATGAATCTTCAGCAAAATGCAATGGCTGGACAGCAGCACTTTGGGTATCCACTTGGTACAGCTACTCTTGTCTCACCATCGTTCCCACCTAGTAGCCAGTTTCAAGGTAATTTCAATGATAATCAGATGCATTTTAATTCTGCTGTGGTGGATGCACCTATTGTTGCGGAGATTGTGCCTGTATCAAAGAAGAATAAGAAACCAGTTAGATGTTGGAAGTGCGCTGTGGACACTCATGCATCCAAGGATTGTAAAGCTATACATTATTGTTATATTTGTGATGTCAAGTCTCATCCAACCTTGAGGTGTCCTGTGTTGAAACAGCCGAGACCAAATGCTTTTATGACTGGGATTGGACATGACAAGACTCTATTTGCACAGATTCCTGATAGTGTGGTCCGTAAAAGTTTGGAGACTACTCAGACACCTATTGCTTTGATCAAAGTTACAGGAGATGCGGTCTCAGCTGATGTGGTACAGCAACAGATTGCCAGAAGGTGTCCGTTACAATCACAGTGGAAGTGGGAAGCTCTATCTTATGGGAATAATGATTATTTGGTAAGCTTTCCTTCTTTTGAGGTGCTCGACCGAGTGGATGGCAGCCAGTTCTCGATGCCCCTAGGTAGGACACAACTTGCTGTTTCGGTTTACAGGACTCAAGAGGTTCCGCACAAGATAATTCTGGAACAAGTCTGGGTACATGTTGAGGGGGTTCCGCATTCTCTGCGAACTTTTCTTGGTCTTTGGGTTGTTAGTTCTCTTATGGGTACTACCTTGGATGTGGATCTTCTGAGCCTCCGTCGACGGGGTGTCGTTCGTATACTTGTTGCTATGTGTGATATTTCTGTTTTCCAGAAGAAGAAGGATGCTATAGGTTTCTTCTTATTATCTGATGTTGTGGTGGATCTGAAAGGATATGAGCTTCGCTTCAGATTGGAACCTGCTAATTATGTGCCGGAACCTGACTTTTCACCGCTCCTTTGGAGGAAGAGTAAGGATGATTCTGAGGACGATGGATCTGGAAAGAATGGTGATGATGCCATGGATACTTCTGGACCAACGGATATCACTTCTGCTCATGCTCCGGTTGGACAGTCTGGTGGTCAGACTTCTGAGCAGGGGCACCGTCTACTCATACTCGCCAGGTCACGGGATCAGTTTATGCGGTGACTCCATTTAATGCTACTCCTACTACCCCGCGTGGAAAGGAACTTCTAGACTCTCTTCCAACGGATTCTCCTCTTCGCGGGAAGGCTTGTAGATCTCCTAGGGTTTCTCCTTCTCAGCTTTCAGCTGCACTTCAGGCAGCGAACATGTCGGCTGGGAGAACTTCGCCTCTGGGGGGTTCCCTGCCTGCTGTTTTGTCGCTGCCATGGCGGGCTGCTGGAGCATCAATGGCCCAGGAGGGGCCGTTGCCTACTGCGGAGTGGCTGGGGCTGCCCACTGCCGCTGCCCATGACGGGAGACCTGCTGCTTCTTCGTTCGAGGGCCCAACCGCCGCTGCCCAGGAGGGGTGGGGCATCGAGGGTAAGGCTATGGAGAGGCCTCCTTCGGACATTGTTCCAGGGGCCCAGGCGGAGCCGCTGTCTGACGTGGCCCAGACCATGAAGGGGCCGGATGTGGGCTTCGGACCCGTGGCCCAGGAGGGGTTGCGGGAGGGCGCCATTCCTGTCCAGGAGGGGCGATCATCTGGGGGAAACCTGGCCCAGGTGGGGCTGGGTGTTCCTCTAGAGGTGGTCACGCAGGTTCAGGAGACACCTGCGAGGCGTAGTTCGCGCCATGGGTTCGATGCTCTTGGGGCGACGGTAACGGATGGGGACTCGATGGTCAAGGCAATGCGCAGGAAGGCGGCAATAAATCTTGATTCTGATGGTATGAAGTCTTCCAACTCATTTCTTTCTTTTTCCACACCTGTAATGACTAACAAACTAGCAAACATTGGTGTTAGTCTAGGTTATTCTGTCAAACAGGTTAATTTATCTAGTAATGTACTTAGGCATATGGAGGTTGACTGTTTTACGGTTACTCCTAAGGCCTCTTTTATTCCTGATTCTTTATCAGCTGAGGAGGAGGAGTTGCATGCCACAATAGATGGTCAACTGCTCTCTCATTTAGTTGGTGAAGTATCAGAGGTTGGCTTTGATGAGACAGAGTTGGGTTCACTGTTTGAACTAAAAGCTTCTGGTCGTAAATCAAAGAGCCAAAGGTCTAAGAAAAGGACCCGTGTATCCAAAAGCATTATTGTTTCTCAATGAATGGAATGTTTTCAAACAGCAGAGGTCTCCGGACTTGGCTAAACATCTATTCTTTGCCGATTGTGTAAGAGAACATAACTTGGACTTTTTGGGTATTTCTGAAACCGGTCGACGTGATTTCTCACAAGCTCTGCTCAATCGCCTATCTGGTGGAGTGGACTTTACGTGGGTATCACGTCCTCCACGTGGTAGATCCGGCGGGATCCTTTTAGGCGTCAGAGATGAGACTATGGAAGTCTTGGCCAGTTCGGTTGGAGATTTTTTTATTAAACTCCATATCCGGAACAGGGCCGACGATTTCACATGGTCTCTAGTCGCTGTCTACGGGGCTGCCCAGGATGTTTATAAGGCAGACTTTTTGCGTGAGATGGTAAATCTAGCTAAGAATAACCCTTATCCTATTCTTATGGGTGGGGACTTTAACCTGCTAAGATTCCCTCATGAGAAAAGTCGGGGCAGGTTTGATGAACATTGGCCTTTCTTATTCAATGTTGTCATAGATAGCCTGGATTTGAGAGAGGTTAATATGATTGAGAGACAATTCACTTGGGCTAATAGTCTCCCAGAGCCGACATACGAGAAATTAGATAGAGTACTTATGGATACACTGTGGGAGGATAAGTTCCCATTAGTAACCGTTCGGGCTCTAGAGCGTATTGAGGCCTTATCGGACCATGCTCCATTACTTTTATCTGTTGGAACACCATCACAAAGATCCAAACATAACTTCAAGTTTGAACTTGGATGGATTGAAAGAGATGGTTTTTTTTGATTTAGTGAAAGACGTGTGGGAAAAACCGGTGGGTGGTCAAACGCATATACAGCGATGGAATAATAAAATGTGAGCCCTTCGTAAATTCCTTCGTGGTTGGGCTAGACCTACGGCCGGTATCCTGAAAAAAGAGAAAATACGTCTTTCAACTATTGTTAATGATTTGGAGGCTGCTGCGGAAATAAGGCTTTTAACTGCATCTGAGATTGAGCTTAAGAAGCAATCGAATGCAGAAATTGCCAGAATTTTACGCGAGGAAGAACTCAAGTGGTACCAACGCTCTAAAGCAAAATTTATCCTTGAAGGAGACATGAATACAAGATACTTCCATGCTATTGCCAATGGCAAGCATAAGAAGAAACTTATTCACTCTTTGGTTCAGGATGAAGGTATCATTGAGGGACAGGAGCAGCTAAAATCTTACATTACAAAGTATTACAAATCATTGTTTGGGGCATCACCAGAAAACTCTATATCACTGGAGGAATCCCAAACAGATGATATTCCCCAGGTATCTGTTGATGAAAACAAGTTTCTAACTACCCCGTATATGGAGGAAGAGGTTAAGAAAGTTGTTTTTCAAATGGAACACAATAAAGCACGAGGACCTGACGGCTTTCCAGCTGAATTTTATCATAAATTCTGGAAAGTTATTAAGGAGGACTTGATGCACTTGTTTCATGTGTTGCACGAGGGTCAGCTTGATATTTTCAGACTGAACTTTGGCAACATTATTTTACTTCCTAAAGTTACTAATGCAGAACGTATACAACAATACCGCCCAATTTGCCTTCTTAATGTAAGTTTTAAAATCTTTACAAAGGTGGCAATGATTAGGCTAAATTCAATAGCTGATAATATAGTGCGCCCTTCTCAAACGGCTTTTATGCAAGGAAGAAACATCTTAGACGGTGTAGTAATCCTGCATGAGAAAATCCATGAAATACACTCAAAGAAATTGAATGGAGTTGTGTTCAAGATTGATTTTGAGAAAGCGTATGATAAAGTTAATTGGTCTTTCCGTCAGCAAACACTCCGTATGAAAGGTTTTTCTCAGGAGTGGTGCAATCTCATTCAGTCTTTTGTTTCTGGGGGTAGTGTTGCTATAAATGTCAATGATGACATAGGCAAATACTTCCGGACACACAAAGGATTAAGACAGGGAGATCCACTTTCGCCTATATTATTTAATATCGTGGAGGATATGTTGGCTATTCTTATTGAGAGAGCTAAGGCTGATGGACAAATTGAAGGATTAGTTCCACATCTGGTTGATGGTGGATTATCAATCCTTCAATATGCTGACGATACAATACTTTTTATGGAGCATGATCTTGAGAAGGCTAAGAATCTGAAGTTAATACTTTCAGCATTTGAGCAATTAGAAAATCAACTTCCATAAAAGTGACTTGTATTGCTTTGGCGAAGCTAAAAACGAGGCACATCTATATGCTGAGTTATTTGGTTGTGGCCATGGAATCTTTCCTATTAACTATCTGGGTATACTGATACATTATCGGCGTCTCACGATAGCTGAATGGAGAGGGATTGAGGAAAGACTACAAAAACGTCTTAATAGCTGGAAAGGAAAACTACTATCCCTTGGTGGAAGACTTGTAATCATTAATTCAGTACTGACTAATATGGTACTATATATGATTTCATTCTTTCAAATGCCAAAAGGGGTCTTGAAGAAAGTGGATTACTTCCGCTCAAGATTCTTTTGGCAAGGGGATGAGGTGAAAAAGAAATATCGACTGGCCAAATGGACTGTGGTTTGCCGACCAAAGGAATATGGTGGACTTGGCATTCATGATTTGCATGTCAAGAACACTGCACTCCTTGGTAAATGGCTGTTCAAACTTCTCTCAGAAGAAGGAGCCTGGCAAACCATTTTGTGGAGGAAATACATTGGATCCAAAGCTTTGTCCCAAATAGTCTGGAAGCCAGGCGACTCACACTTTTGGGCTGGGCTGATGGAAACCAAAAAACATTTTCTACGCTTTGGTTTTTTTAATATTAAGGATGGATTACAGATTAGGTTCTGGGAGGACAGATGGCTTGGCCAAATGCCCCTTAGAGAACAATATCCTGCTCTATATTCGATAGTTAGGCACAAAGGGGATACACTTTCCAAGGTAATGGAATCTAATCCTCCTAATGTATCTTTCCGTAGAATCCTTATAGGTCCTAGACTACTATCATGGAATAATCTCTTATTGAGATTGTCTACGATACAGTTGTCGGAAGGCGTGGACGAATTTAACTGGAAGGTATTGCATAATGGTAAATTTTCAGTTGATTCGTTTTATAGAGCTTTGATCCAACCAAATATTTCAGTTGATGATAATAGTAGAATTTGGAAAATGAAAATACCCCTGAAAACGAAAGTATTTGCTTGGTATCTTCGTAAAGGGGTAATTTTTACAAAAGATAATCTTGTTAAGAGGAATTGGCAAGGAAGTAAACAATGTGTCTTCTGTAATCATAATGAGACAATTAGACACTTATTCTTCCAGTGTAAATTTGCTCGTTCTATATGGTCAATCACCCAAGTGGCCTCTGGTTTATCTCCCCCTTCATCGGTTGCTAATGTTTTTAGCAATTGGTTGAATGGGATTGATGATAAATATGGGACTGTTTTTAGGGTGGG
Source organism: Avena sativa (assembly GCA_916181665.1). NCBI lineage: Eukaryota > Viridiplantae > Streptophyta > Magnoliopsida > Poales > Poaceae > Avena > Avena sativa. The sequence goes on along the minus strand of OV702298.1, from coordinate 35,571,098 downwards.
AGCGCTTGCCATTATTTGGTCGCTATGGCTATGTAGAAATGACAAGATTTTTAATAATATGATGTCTTCTCCATTACAGGTTATCTTCCGAGCAACGACAATCCTACGATCATGGACAATTCTTCAACGTATGGAGTTCCGAGACTTCTTTGCGGAAGGGTGTAGACGTTTGGACGCCGTGGCGCGGGACATTTTTTCTAGATATAGATGGTAGCGTGACCTACGATTAGAGTTATCTTAGTCACAAACTATTGTGTTATCTATGCGTTTATGTTCTTATTTGATTATTTCTGGTTGTAACTTGAGAGGATTTTTGGCTGTGTGCATCCTAGTTATGAAGAGGCCGGGTGTAAACATTACTTTAAGTAATAAAATGCCCATTTCCAAAAAAAAAATGTATCGTCCAACAGAGGTTTCCAAGACGGTCGATACAAAAAGTAAAAGAATAACCAAGCGATACTACTTCTGCCTTTATTATCCTACCCTTTAAGGCATCATAAGTATGTTGTACTCCCTATGTTTCAAAATATAAGATGTTTTAGGTTTGTGAAGAAAATAAATCTAAACTTTTTTTAGTATATAGGTTCACTCAACTTTGGGATAAATCTACACATTAAAACAAGTCTAGATTCATTTTCTTTATAAACCTAAAACATCTTATATTTTATATTTTGAAACGGAGAAAGTATTAGCTATTCGGCTGCACACAAAAAACTTAGTAAGAATCAAACGGCTAGATAAAGTCGACAAGAGATTTGCACAAGTAATAAATAAGTTCTAGTCGATTTGAGGCACACGAAGAAAGCGTGTAGATTCCAACTATGATCCTAGAACAAAGCGGTCTGCCCTGGCAAGCCAGCAAACGGGCTGAGAAGAGGCCAAACCGGAGCAATGTGGTTGAACAGGTATTGGACAGAGACCCGGCCCGTGCACGTGCATCCACGTACACCGCCGATGAGGACTCGATCGATCGGTTGCAACAGGCACATGGTGTCCGATCTGACGTTTAACCGTGGTAGTAGCAGCGGCGGGCCCAGAATTACTAGAGTGTGTATTCAAAATTTAAAAGGACACAAAAAATTGTTTGACAGGTTTTTGGCGTGTATACTATGACTATAGAATCATACGGTTCTAACTGAATAATACGTACCCTTTAAAAAAAGAACTATGAAATACAAAGAATTTATGAAACAAGTTGGGGCCAATATCACATATCCATAGAATAATCGAATAGATCACCACGAACTAAAGATTTGAACCCGGCCCCATAAACATGTGTACAGTGTATATGAAATCTGGTGTTAAACTGTTTGTACTAACGCCTAGCAATTTTGCATTTTCAAACAGTAAAATGGGACATAACATGAAATTAATCTACCGTATATAAGTTCCAACTGTTTAACATAACAAAAGAAGAAAAATCTGAAATATATAAAGGACAGAAAATATTAAAATGAATAGAAAGCTTACAAGTTATAGGGTAACTTTCCAATTCTGTACAAAATTCAAAATGAGAACAACAATAAGATGTACTGAATTTCGGATTATTTTAATCAGATTTGAGAACTAAAGGTGCTCTGAATTTTTAGTGTATCTCAACAACTGAACAAAAATATCAGAGAAGACTAGAGCAGCATGTGTATGTGTGGAGTCTGAATTACAACTTACAAACCTAGTTCTCGTAGCTGCTGATTGCCAAATCTAGAGGCGAACGAGGTCCTGGGCCCTTGACTTCCCGCGATCGAGGACGCCAGGAGGCTGTCGGCTGCGGCGGCCGCGCTGGGGCTTGGGGACGTGTAGGCGTGGAGACACGAAGGCCGGAGGAATGAGTGCCGCACTGTCACGAGGATTTCATGGTCGCCGCCGCAAACTCTATTGTAGGCTTAGGGTGGATCGATCAGTGGTGCTGGCCGGGGAATCAGGCGGCTATTAGGAGAAGAGGTAGTTACAGTAACGTATGTGTGGTGTGGATATAGCCAACTAGGCCAAAATCAACTGGACCACAAAGAGAGAGATGGGCTTCCGTGTCTATTTGATGTGAATACTTCGTCGTGTGTCTTATTTTTGTTTTTTTCTATACATATACCTCTCATGTACTATATATATGTACTTTTTAGTCAAAATTTTTGGGTATGCATATGAATACCTTTGACTTCAAGTGGGCCCGCCCCTGGGTAGTAGTAGCCTAGCTAGACCGGTCCATATTGCCTCCCCTATCACGTATGATCTTGTGCCGGCGTCATATGCGTGCGTGGTTCGTGGAACGTGGAAATATGCCGATCGAGAGCTCCACTTGCGCCCCGTTTTGGTTTCTTGCTCGACTCGGCAGCGCATCGGCACATGCGAGGTTTGGCAGGTTGCGGCGGCAGGATGGTGGAGCGGACAAGCGGTCTTGCTGTACCGTTCGGGGTGTGCTACTTCCTCCAGCCTTTTTTTGGCGCTTGCTATGCTGAGGATGGAACGGAGAAGACAGTGTGGTTCTGTGTCAAAAACCCTTGCTAAAATGTCAGTGTTCACAGACAATCGGCCGTGTCAGGGGATCGGCTTGGACAGGTAGTCGTGGAGATGATCTTTGCCGTATCCGTACGGGAGATCGTCGGCATGGTCGAATGGGATATATATCTGCGTCGTAATTGCTTCGGCCGAGACATGTTAAATGAGCAGGGCATATGTAACACATGTGGTCCAAAAGGATTTACATCATGCATGTTCAATCAGAGACATGGAATGGTCTCACCCTACTAACAAAAAGGAAAGGAAAGGAAAGGAAAAGTTGGTACAATACCTAACGGCAACAAAAAGACATGAACGACTCAGTAAACGCTTTAGGCCTTGTTTTGCGCGAGATGTTTCCAGCGTTTTCGCGAGTTTTAGCCCAGCTTAACCCGGATACACCCGAAAACAATTGCAGCCTGTTTTGTAGGCCGGTTTCAGCTGGACTTAGCCCCAGAAATCCCCTTAAACCACGTCGGGTTGAAGTGTTTTCACGACACGAGTCTCACCCAATTTTTCTGGCGCTGTTCGCGCGTCTGTCTGCGACGTAGAAATAACCAACTTTGTCTTCCAAACAGATTTCACCCAAACCTCTTTGAAAAATACTCTAAAAAACTCTACGACCCACCCTTGCAAAACGATGCCTTAAGGTGTTGCTGGGAGGCTGATCTATAGACTCTCATGTCGTCTAACGGCAACTGTTAATTAACACCCTAAAGAGGATTCTATATTTGTGATCTATCTCATGTAACTAATTGACAAAGATATTTGCAACATTATGTAGAGGTAAGTTAGATGCCGCTTGAATGAATGGCAGCATAGAACGAGGGAAATTGCAGTGCGAAAGATGATGAGAAAAGGATTTTTCTCGAAATGAAGGTTGAGACCCCCGTGCTTTGGTTAAAATGATGCAGACATGTTGTTTTATTTATTTTTCAACAAAAAAATTATAAGACGAATACAAAGATAAATTCGAAGCCACTAACAAAGCGATAGTCGTCACTGCATCTACAAGAATGTTGAAGGGGTTCACCAGGTCGGGCATAGTGCCATGACCTCACATACACGTATCATTCAAAACCAGGAGCCTCACCAAGCCGTCGAATGGCGAGCCGGTAGCACAACCGGTCCAGAAGATCTTAGTGCGCACCAACGTGCATGCTCCAAAAGCTGTCACCGCGGTTCTTCCTGCCGGCTAAGCTTTGTGAGATTATACTTGGTAAGCTACCACATGGTTTTTTTAATTTTGAGAGGCAACTTCGTTTTCTATATTTCTTTTATATTTGTCAAGTGGCACTTCCAAATGAACAAGTGTTATGCACATAAAATCTATCGAGAATTTTTCATTCTCATATGTAGTCCAACAAAATCTTTCACTCCATGTCTTTACCTCGACCATCGCCGACCTCTCAAGATAAGTATTCTATGTTGCAAGCCGTGTTCAACTTAATCCCGTCTAAACATCACATTTGATGGAGATGTTACCATTACAATAGCGATTACTGTAGGGGTTCGTAGCATGGAAAACAAAAATTTTCTATCGCATACAAACAAACAAGCCAAGATCTATCTACTAGATTGTAGCAACGAGTCGATGGAATAACTCACCCTCGAAGATTCCAAAGTGTTTAACGAGAGCAGATTCTCGTGGGTGATGTAGTCGTACTCTTTCCGATCTCAAGATCGCGTAGACGATCCTTCCGGCGCCGCGTTCCCGCAGCGCTCCCGCAGTCGGTCACACGTTCGGTACTCGACGAAGACCTTCCTCTCCCTTGTTCCAGCAGGCAGCGGAGGTTGTAGCACTCTCCTCGTGATTCCGGCAGCACAACGGCGTGGTACCGGAGGTAGAGGGGAAATCCCGCAGGGCTTCGCCTTAAGCCAGTGCGAGTATGGTGGAGCTTATGAGAGAGGCTATTAGTGGTCTAGTAATTAGACACACCAATTAGAAGGCTCTAAACCGAATAGCTCTAAACCGGGGTCTAGATCTAGGGTTTAGTTTAGAGGATAGGAAACTTGTGTTGTGTCTAGAGGAGGAGGCCCTGCCCCTCCTTTTATAGGTGGGAGGGCCGGCGCCATGGGGAGGAGTTCCTCCCCAACTCGGCCTAGGGAGGTGCGCCGGCCTAGGGGAGGAACCCTCCTCCAACTCGGCCTCCACCTCTCCTCCTCTTTCTCCACTTTCCGAAACTGGCAGTTTGACCGAAAACTGGCAGTTTGACTTTTCCAATTAGGATTTGAATTAACCCTTTATTTCGGACAGCAAGAACACTTAGTACATGATGCAATCATTCCAACATGCAATGACACATTCATGTACCCCTTCCCCCCCGGAGTGCCGGACATTCCGGGACCTTCTAGAATGTTCCCGATGAAAACACCGGAACCATTCCCCAACTCCGAAACGGAACTTTCCTTATATGAATCTTATTCTCCGGACCATTCCGGATCACCTCGTGATATCCCGGATCCCATCCGAGACTCCGAACAACATTCGGTCTCTTTCTCATAATACCATAACTACTCAAACAACGTCGAATCCTTAAGTGTGTCTCCCTACGGTTCGTGAATTATGCGGACATGATCGAGACACTTCTCCGAACAATAACCAATAGAGGAATCTGGAAATTCATATGGCTCCCACATATTTCTACGATTACTTTGCGATCGAATGAACCACTTACATACGATACCAATTTCCCTTTGTCTCACGATATGTTACTTATCCGAGGTTATGATCGTCGGTATCTCTGTATACCTAGTTCAACCTCGTTACTGACAAGTACTCTTTTCTCGTTCCCGTGATATGTGATCCCTTGTGACCAAGTCACATGCTTGCAAGCTAATTGGATGACATTTCACCGAGAGGGCCCAGAGAATATCTATCCGTCATGTGGATGGACAAATCCCACTCTTGATCCATGTGTTTCAACCAATACTTTCCGAACACTCAATGCCACCTTTATAGCCACCCTGTTACGGTGTGGTGTTTGATGACATCAAAGCATCCATCCAGCAAAGGTGATATGCATGATCTCATGGTCGAAGGAATTAGGTTACTATGTATCAGAAAGCATATAGCAATTGAACTATTGAAATGACTTGATCTTTATGCTACGCTTGTCTATAGGAGTATGTCCACCATATCATTCTCCTAACGATATGATCTTGTTGTTAATAACATCTCAATGTTCATGATAGGGAAACCACAATCATCTATTAACCAACAAGCTAGTGAAGTATAGAGGCTATACTAGGGACTTCAAATTAAGTTTACAATTCACACAAGTATTAATGTTTCCTTGTTAATACTATTATAGCATGAATATAAACATTTATCATAAACACAAAGATATAATAATAACTATATTTATTATTGCCTCTAGGGCATATCTCCAACAGTCTCCCACTTGCACTAGAGTCATCTAATCTAGATTACATGGTAATATACCGAACACCCATGGCAGTTTGGTGTTGGTCATGTTTTGCCCTCGGGAGAGGTTTAGTCAACGGATCCGCCACATTCAGATCTGTGTGTACTTTGCAAATCTTTATATCCCCATCCTGGATATGTTCTCGAATAGCGTGAAAACGCAGCTTGATATGCTTCAGCTTCTTGTGTGACCTTGGTTCTTGCGCATTGGCTATGGCGCCCATGTTATCACAGTAGATAGACATTGGGTCCAGCGCACTTGGAACCACACCCAGCTCTATAATGAACTCTTTCATACATATCGCTTCTTGTGAAGCCTCCGAAGCAGCCATGTATTCCGATTCAGTTGAAGATCTCGCCACAACGCTTTGCTTTGCACTCCTCCAGCTAACTGCTGCACCATTCAAAATAAATACGTATCCAGATTGTGATTTAGAATCATCCGGATCGGTGTTCCAACTAGCATCGGTGTAACCATTAACAACGAGCTGTTCATCACCTCCATAAGAAAGAACCATATCCTTAGTTCTTCTCAAGTACTTAAGGATGTTTTTGACCGCTATCCAATGATCCACTCCTGGATCACTTTGATATCTGCTAGTTAAACTAACAGCATATGCGATGTCGGGTCTAGTACATAGCATGGCATACATTAGAGATCCTATGGCTGAGGCATAGGGAGTCTTACTCATCCTTTCTCTATCTTCTGCCGATGTCGGACTTTGAGTTTTACTCAAGGTCGTATTGGGCAACATGGGCAAGAACCCTTTCTTGCTATCTTCCATTCCAAACCTCTTTAGAACTTTGTCCAAATATGTACTTTGTGACAATGATATTTGGCGTTTCGATCTATCTCTATAAATCTTTATGCCTAATATGTAAGCTGCTTCGCCAAGATCCTTCATTGAAAAACTATTATTCAAATACTCTTTGACACTATTAAGAAGGTCTACATCATTCCCAATCAACAATATGTCATCCACATACAGTATTAAGAATGCTACAGAGCTCCCACTCACTTTCTTGTAAATACAAGCTTCTCCATAAGTTTGTACAAAACCAAAACTTTTGATTACCTTATCAAAACGTTGATTCCAACTTCGGGATGCTTGCTTCAATCCATAGATGGACCGTTGAAGTTTGCATACCTTGTTAGCATCTTTAGGATCGACAAAACCTTTGGGTTGTATCATATACAACTCTTCATCAATGTCTCCATTGAGGAATGCTGTTTTGACATCCATCTGCCATATCTCATAATCATAATATGCAGCGATTGCTAACATAATCCTCACAGACTTTAGCTTCGCTACCGGTGAGAAAGTCTCATCGTAGTCAACTCCTTGAATTTGTCGAAACCCTTTTGCGACAAGTCGAGCTTTATAGACAGTAACATTACCATCAGCATCTGTTTTCTTCTTGAAAATCCATTTGTTCTCGACAGCCTTCCGGCCATCCGGTAAGTCCACCAAAGTCCATACTTGGTTTTCGTACATGGATCCAATCTCGGATTTCATGGCTTCTTGCCATTTATTGGAATCTGGGCTCATCATCGCTTCCTCATATGTCTCGGGGTCATCGGTGTTGTCCACCAACATGACATTCATAACGGAATCATACCAATCTGGAGTGGTACGAGTTCTCGTTGACCTCCGAGGCTCTGTAGTAACTTCAACCGAAGTTTCATGATCACTATCATTAGCTTCCTCTCTTATTGGTGCAGGCACCACAGGAACTTCTTCCGGTGCTGCGCTACTCGCAATTTCGAGAGAAGGTTCGACAACCTCGTCGAGTTCTACTTTCCTTCCAGTCACTTCTTTCGAGAGAAATTCCTTCTCTAGAAAGGATCCATTCTTGGCAACAAAGATTTTGCCTTCGGATCTATGATAGAAGGTATACCCAATAGTTTCCTTCGGGTATCCTATGAAGACGCATTTTTCCGCTTTGGGTTCAAGCTTGTCCGGCTGTAACTTCTTTACATAGGCTTCGCATCCCCAAACTTTAAGGAACGACAATTTAGGTTTCTTCCCAAACCATAATTCATACGGTGTCGTTTCAACGGATTTAGACGGTGCCCTATTTAAAGTGAATGCGGCTGTTTCTAATGCATAACCCCAAAATGATAGTGGTAAATCTGTAAGTGACATCATAGAACGAACCATATCTAAGAGAGTTCGATTACGACGTTCAGACACACCATTACGCTGTGGTGTTCCCGGCGGTGTCAATTGTGAAAGTATTCCGCATTTCTTCAAATGCTCGCCAAACTCGTAACTTAGATATTCACCTCCACGATCAGAACGTAGAAATTTAATCTTCTTGTTACGTTGATTCTCTACCTCACTCTGAAACTCCTTAAACTTCTCGAAAGTTTCGGACTTATGTTTCATGAAATAGATATACCCATATCTACTCAAATCATCCGTGAAGGTAAGAACATAACGATAACCACTGCGCGATGCTACACTCATTGGACCACACACATCGGTATGTATGATTTCCAATAAGTCTGTAGCTCGCTCCATCATACCAGAAAATGGAGTCTTAGTCATTTTACCCATCAGACATGCCTCGCATCTTTCAAGTGATTCAAAATCAAGTGATTCAAGAAGTCCATCGGAATGGAGTTTCTTCATACGCTTCACTCCAATGTGACCAAGACGACAGTGCCACATATAGGTCAAATTATCGCTTGATTTCAAACGTTTAGCCTCAATGTTATTAATATGTGTATTTCTACTATCGAGATTCAATATGAATAGACCATCTATCAAAGGTGCATGTGCATAAAACATATTACTCATATAAATCGAACAACCATTATTCTCGGATTTAAACAAGTAACCGTCTCGCAATAAACAAGATCCAGATATAATGTTCATGCTCAACGCAGGCACCAAATAACAATTATTTAAGTATAAAACTAATCCCGATGGTAGATGAAGAGGTAGCGTGCCGACCGCGATCACATCAACCTTTGATCCGTTTCCCACGCGCATCGTCACCTCGTTCTTCGCTAGCTTTCGTTTATTCTGCAGCTCCTGTTTCGAGTTACAAATATGAGCAACCGAACCAGTATCAAATACCCAGGCACTACTACGAATACTAGTGAAATACACATCAATAACATGTATATCAAATATACCTTTCTTCTTGATGTTGCCGTTCTTCAAATCCGCCAAGTACTTTGGGCAATTCCGTTTCCAGTGACCTTCCCCTTTGCAGTAAAAGCACTCAGTATCAGGCTTAGGTCCAGCCTTGGTCCTCTTCGTCGGCATGGTAACTTGCTTACCACCCTTCTTGAAGTGTCCCTTCTGCTTAGACTTGCCTTTCTTGAATTTGGTGGTCTTATTGACCATCAACACTTGGTGCTCTTTCTTTATCTCCACTTCTGCAGACTTTAACATAGCAAATAGTTCTGGCAACTCTTTGTTCATGTTCTGCATGTTGTAGTTCATCACAAAGTTCTTGTAACTTGGTGGTAGTGATTGGAGGATGCGGTAAACTCCCAAAGTATTAGGAATCACTATACCCAAGCTTTGAAGTTTGTTTGCGTGCCCAGACATTTTAAGCACATGCTCACTCACGGAGCTACCCTCTTCCATCTTGCAGTTAAAGAACTTTTCAGAAGCTTCATAACTTTCAATTGCCGCATGAGTCTCAAAAATTAATTTGAGATCCTCGACAATATCATATGGGTCTGACTCTTCAAACCTTTTCTGAAGCTCCGATTCTAAACCATACAAGATAGCACACTGAACTATGGAGTACTGATTCTTCCGAGCAAGGTAAACATTCTTTACTTCATCGGTAGCATCAGCTGCAGGTGGGTCACCTAGCGGTGCATCCAGCACATAGGTCAAATTACCAGCTGTGAGGACAATCCTCAAATTGCGGAACCAATCCGCGAAGTTGCTTCCATTGTTTTTCAACTTTTCTTTCTCTAGGAACGCATTAAAATTGATGGTAGGGGCTGCCATTGATCTACAACATATTTGCAATAGTTTAGACTAAGTTTATGACAAATTGAGTTCAAATTAATTAATGAAATTAAACTAGGTGAACTCCCACTCAAAACAACATCCCTCACATTGTTTTAGTGATCACATGAACCAAATCCACTACATCAACACCGATCATCACGAGAGTTGATATAGTTTTCAATGGCGAACAATCGACATGTTCATCATATCTGCTATATGATTCATGCTTTACCTTTCGGCGATCCGTGTTCCTGAGGCCATGTCTGTACATGCTAGGCTCGTCAAGATCAAACCTTAGCTACCGCATAAGCAAATCTGGCTTGCTTACGTTGTATTCACCCGTGGAATCAAAGACACCCGATCATCACGTGGTGCTTCGAAGCAACAAGCTTTAGCAACGGTGCTAACTAAGGGCGAACACTTTAGACTTGAAATTTATGTGCATGAGGGATCATCTTATAATGCTACCGTCGTCTACTAAGCAATACAAGATGCATAAAGGATTAACATCACATGCAATTCATAATATGTGATATGATATGGCCTTTCTTCTTTGTGCTTCCGATCTCCATCTTCAAGCACGAACATGATCTCCATCATCACCGGCATGGCATCAAGGTCAATGACGCTTCTGCATGGTTGTCGTCCACCAGCTTCAACTATTACAACTATTTTGAATAGACACGCAGGTCTTAACAGAAATTAAAGACAACCATATGGCTCCTGCCGGTTGCCAACTTACAATAAGGAACATTGCATACATCAAATATAATCACAATCATGGCCATATCACATCACTGCACACCCCTGCAAAACAAAGTTAGACGCTTCTACTTTCTTTGCATATTTTACGTGGTTTGGGGCTTTCCATAAGTGTCGTTCTAACCTACGAACAAGAACCACAACATTGATACTAGCATTGTTGATTACCCGTTGTAAATTGGATCTTTACTATGCTAGGAGAAACAGGCACCCGCAAAGCCACTTATGCAATACAAGTTGCATGTTAAGCGTGGAGCAAGTCTCATGAACGATGTCATGTAAGGTTAGCCCGGGCCGCTTCATCCCAACATACCGCAAGATGCAAAGTACACGCAAAGCAATCTACAATAAAAGCATCAACGCCCACAATGACCATTGTGTTCTACTCGTGCAACAGATCTACATATAGACACGGCTCTGATACCACTGTAGGGGTTCGTAGCATGGAAAACAAAAATTTTCTATCGCATACAAACAAACAAGCCAAGATCTATCTACTAGATTGTAGCAACGAGTCGATGGAATAACTCACCCTCGAAGATTCCAAAGTGTTTAACGAGAGCAGATTCTCGTGGGTGATGTAGTCGTACTCTTTCCGATCTCAAGATCGCGTAGACGATCCTTCCGGCGCCGCGTTCCCGCAGCGCTCCCGCAGTCGGTCACACGTTCGGTACTCGACGAAGACCTTCCTCTCCCTTGTTCCAGCAGGCAGCGGAGGTTGTAGCACTCTCCTCGTGATTCCGGCAGCACAACGGCGTGGTACCGGAGGTAGAGGGGAAATCCCGCAGGGCTTCGCCTTAAGCCAGTGCGAGTATGGTGGAGCTTATGAGAGAGGCTATTAGTGGTCTAGTAATTAGACACACCAATTAGAAGGCTCTAAACCGAATAGCTCTAAACCGGGGTCTAGATCTAGGGTTTAGTTTAGAGGATAGGAAACTTGTGTTGTGTCTAGAGGAGGAGGCCCTGCCCCTCCTTTTATAGGTGGGAGGGCCGGCGCCATGGGGAGGAGTTCCTCCCCAACTCGGCCTAGGGAGGTGCGCCGGCCTAGGGGAGGAACCCTCCTCCAACTCGGCCTCCACCTCTCCTCCTCTTTCTCCACTTTCCGAAACTGGCAGTTTGACCGAAAACTGGCAGTTTGACTTTTCCAATTAGGATTTGAATTAACCCTTTATTTCGGACAGCAAGAACACTTAGTACATGATGCAATCATTCCAACATGCAATGACACATTCATGTACCCCTTCCCCCCCGGAGTGCCGGACATTCCGGGACCTTCTAGAATGTTCCCGATGAAAACACCGGAACCATTCCCCAACTCCGAAACGGAACTTTCCTTATATGAATCTTATTCTCCGGACCATTCCGGATCACCTCGTGATATCCCGGATCCCATCCGAGACTCCGAACAACATTCGGTCTCTTTCTCATAATACCATAACTACTCAAACAACGTCGAATCCTTAAGTGTGTCTCCCTACGGTTCGTGAATTATGCGGACATGATCGAGACACTTCTCCGAACAATAACCAATAGAGGAATCTGGAAATTCATATGGCTCCCACATATTTCTACGATTACTTTGCGATCGAATGAACCACTTACATACGATACCAATTTCCCTTTGTCTCACGATATGTTACTTATCCGAGGTTATGATCGTCGGTATCTCTGTATACCTAGTTCAACCTCGTTACTGACAAGTACTCTTTTCTCGTTCCCGTGATATGTGATCCCTTGTGACCAAGTCACATGCTTGCAAGCTAATTGGATGACATTTCACCGAGAGGGCCCAGAGAATATCTATCCGTCATGTGGATGGACAAATCCCACTCTTGATCCATGTGTTTCAACCAATACTTTCCGAACACTCAATGCCACCTTTATAGCCACCCTGTTACGGTGTGGTGTTTGATGACATCAAAGCATCCATCCAGCAAAGGTGATATGCATGATCTCATGGTCGAAGGAATTAGGTTACTATGTATCAGAAAGCATATAGCAATTGAACTATTGAAATGACTTGATCTTTATGCTACGCTTGTCTATAGGAGTATGTCCACCATATCATTCTCCTAACGATATGATCTTGTTGTTAATAACATCTCAATGTTCATGATAGGGAAACCACAATCATCTATTAACCAACAAGCTAGTGAAGTATAGAGGCTATACTAGGGACTTCAAATTAAGTTTACAATTCACACAAGTATTAATGTTTCCTTGTTAATACTATTATAGCATGAATATAAACATTTATCATAAACACAAAGATATAATAATAACTATATTTATTATTGCCTCTAGGGCATATCTCCAACAATTACATCTCTCTTGTGAGAGAATATTGTACATAGATGGATATTGTTCCAAGGTATATCATTAACACTTATCCTTTCAAAATCTGATTCTAAATCTGTCCTAATATTAAAAGATTCAAAACAGAAGAAATATTTTTTTTTCGACATGAGGCTAGACCAAAAGAGAAAGTCTCATTGTTTCCAATAAAATCTGAATGCCTTCGAGATTTTTTATTCTTAGAAGGTTTTGCCAGACCCCATCCTCCTCGTAAAAAGCTTAAAGAGACATAGACCAAGAAGAGCAGTGTTTTTAAACTAAAGATCCTGGATACGAAGATCACCCTTATCATTTGGATGGTAAATGACATCCCGTCTAGCCAGTCGGTATTTATTTTTTCACTAGCGCCTGGTATTTATTTTTTCACTAGCGCCTTGTCAAAAGAATCTCGGTCAGAAGTAATCCAGTCTATGAAGTGCCACTTTTGATAACTGGAAGAATGATATCGTATATAGTACGGTATTGCTTACTACCGAGTTAGTGAGGGAATCTTCGGTCAATGGGTAGTAACTTTCATTTTGAACTACCCAACCTGCCATTTGATATTTGGTAGTCTCCTAAAATGGATTGGAACCAAATACCAAATTAGAAACCAGTCCAAATCACATTCGAATAATTCGGCACATTGAGTTGTCTCATGTCCTGTGCTTCCCCAAAACAGAAAAATCCAATCTTATAGAGATTAATTTTAGGACCGGAGAGTTGCTCGAACACCGACGGTATTAACTTCAAGTTCTTAGACTTTTTGAGATAAAAAAATCATGTCATCGCCATATTGAAAGATAGAAAGTCCATCGTCCACTAGACGTGGAACTGGTCCATCCATTTGGCTATTTAACTTTGCGCCCTTTGGTTAGGGCAACAAATATAGTTGCCACTCTATTGATTATATGGGTGCAGGGACGAAGCCAGCTTCTCACCTTGAGGGGGGCAAAATGGACATGAGAACGGCAGACCAAAGTAAATTAGCAAGACATTAGAGCCCTAATGACTAAAGTTCTTCCCAAAATTCCAACCATGGGGGTGGCTAACACCCCCCCCCCCCCTTCCTTGTATGGGTGACAATTGGTCGCCATGCCTTATTTCCGGTTGGAAGTAATGGCAAACGACATGGTTATCTCTAAGTGGCCTCCACTGACAATTTAACGCATGTCATCGCCACATTGAAAGATAGAAAATCCATCATCCACTTAGATTATATGGCAATTGGTCGCCATGCCTTATTTCCGTTTGGAAGTAATGACAAACGACATGGTTATCTCTAAATGGCCTCCACTGACAATTTAACGCATGCATGGACACGTTAGATATGAATGTTTAACTCCCAAGGGGGTACTCCCCGTCCTTGGGAGGGACTCAGTCGACTTGGAACGAAATCCTACGAAATCCTCGAACAGGGAATTAAACTCAAGCAGAGACTTCACAGGACCATTCTGGTGACAGTCAGTGAAGCACATAAATGTGCTAACTCCACGCGGGGAATCATCAAACGAGCGAGCTGCAAAATCAATGTACTCCCTCTCGCCCTTCCAGAAACTGTTGCCTGCAGCTACCACAAATGATTGGGGGTCTCGCCTGGCCATGGTCCCGGTCACGCCCTTTTGGCGTACTGGATATGCAAGCAGGGATTGAGATAGAGAGGTGGATGGATGGATTGACGCGCACATGCATCCGCATATGTATACAAATTCGTAGCACACGTATGTACGGGCGGAGATCGTTGGGTTCCATGGTCCTGGCCAGACGATCGGCTCGGCAGGTGCGGCGTCTCGATCGATCGCCATGAGGGGAGTCACGGGAAACGGGATGGATGCGCAGCAGCTGTATCCTGGACTGTGGAGGAATCATCGAACATTCGACGGAGATCCATCGTCGACTTCAGTTGGCAGCTGATTGCTGGTGATTTAATTCAAAGCGTATACGAGGCGTTTAATTCGTAGCTAGGACATGTGGACAATCGCATACGGAAAATATTTTGCTTCGGAAGTCATTGGAAAGTTTAACACCTCCTCCAGCACGTGCAGGTTCGTCTTCTGGGCGAAAGTGCACAGTGATTCCTGTGAAGAAGATGAAGCTGAAGCCTCTCTAGCTGCAATCTCCATTGCTTCATCAAAGAAGCTAAAGAATGGATAGGTTCCGTGGAACGTGGTCGCTGGTAGCGCAGCACTAACCTTTTCTCTTGTAAATCAGCACTAGGCTTTGATCGCCATGTGTTTTAAACTTTTAATCCAGTTTCTTGCCAGGTTTGTTCTTTTACACTCACAAAGGCTGCTTCCTCTAAACCGAAACTGGCGATGAAATGCGCTTCCAAGCAGGGGCCACGAGGGGACGGCTTCTTTTCCTGGTCTAAGGCAATTTTGGTAGGCCCAAAACACAATTACTGATCTGGGAATTTTCCTAGCCTGCACGATAGGATAGCCCAACAAATAGTTGGGCTCGACTCTTGCCTCTCAAGCCCAGAACTTGCTACTATCGCCCATCATTTTTTCGGTATAATATTATTATTTGGTCTAAGAAAGAACAAATAAACTTTAGAAAAAAATCTAACCTTTCCAAAGGTCTCCTCTGCTCGCTCCCTGCTCGTCAAGAGCGGCCTTCTCCTCTCACGCGTTTTTTCCATGTCAAGTGTCATATGCTTCTTACTTAGGTCTCGTTCGTTTATTTAGAGCATCTCTAACAGTGTCTATGAAAACACAAACCATAAAATGCGAGTTCAGTCCTCTGTATTCGGATTTTATGGTTCCGAAAGTCGCTGCGTAGATCAGTGCCTGTAAACGAACCGAAAACGTAAACCGGCAAATCAATATTGGCAAGGGGTTTTGCAACAACAAAATGTCACGCATAGTTTGTAAAAGTTTTACAAATCCCTGTCATTTTTGACACAAAAAGAAGCATGACGACCATGAATTGCGTAGATCAAGCATCGCCAATGTTGAGGCCACCGCCTTGGACTTGACCATGTCCTCAATCTTCTTGCTTGGATTGATGGATTCGGCTTCAAGCTTGATTCTCTCCTTTGCTTTCTTGTTTCCTTCCGGATTCTCCTTGTTCCTTCCTCCATTCTCCTCCTCGGTATCATCCAATTGTACCATGTCCTCTCTCTTAGGTTTTAATTCTCGATCTCTATTTTTCCACTTCTCATAGTGTTTAAGAATCTTCCATCAATGTTGAAGGGTGAAAGCTCTTTATTTGGAACCCGTCATGGCTTTGTACCTCTCCATTGCAATAGTCTCCTACATTCATGAATGCACATTTCAAAATCAACAAAATGCATCTCAGACAACTTACTCACATAGTCATCGATGGTAGCCCCACTTGGAGGTGCATTCCGGACTTGCTCCAATTCTCCACTCGACCGCCCGGGGTTTTGATTTCGGCATCAGGGGCCTCGTCGTGACGGTAGCGGGCGGTGTGGGAGACGCGACAGCGGCGGCAGCGCCGGTCGGGAGGAGGTGGGTTCCCGCGCGCCGCCTCTTCTTGGTTGTGGCGGCGCCGTGACATCGGTAGCGACCGGCGGGAGGCCGAAGAGGTCCATGTCGTCGATTCTGGGTGGGGGCGCCGGAGACAAATGGTAGAGGGAAATCGGCGTCGGTAGTGGAGGAGGAGCTAGGGTGCGGGAGGGGAAAGAGATGAAATGTCCCTTCCGCCAATGGGTGGAAAGGGATATAGGCTGCGCGTTGGTTCCGTGCGGAACTGGAGATTTCCAGTTCCGCTTCCGATTTTTATCGGCGTCCATAAAAGGTTTTATGGTTTCGGCCCTTTTACGCGCGCTGATCGGCACCAATTTTTCGCTCACAACACATAACCGGCGGTTATTTTATGATTTTAGACCTTTTATGGACACCGCTAGAGATGCTCTTAGGCAGGAACCTGTCTGTGCGCCCTAATCCATGTACGACGGATCAATCCCTGCAAACCCCTCAAATAGGTCTCTATTCGTTTAATCTTGGTAGCCATCGACGTCATCGTATCTCCGTCGCCTTCTTCGCTATCTTTGGAGTTGTGAAATCTTCCAGATGTCGGCCGGGGAGAAAAAAATCCAAACCAACTTGAAGAAACAAGGCGGGATAGGCTGCGTCAAAATGTTGCCGTGGAATAAACGAAGACCACTGATTCATGGGTGTGGAAAAATTGATCACGCCACAATCCAGACCGATCCATGTCTCTACTGGAATAAAAGAACAAGGACTTATGTATCCCGTGGGTAAGGTCTCATCATGACACACTGTGTGATTAGGAAGATGGGGGTGTGAGAAAAAATCCCATATAATTTGTGGACGAAGATCCTAGGCTAGTTTTTCTTGAACCATTCGCGCTCTTCATGATTAGATCTTAAAATTAGAACTCATGCCGATAAGTTTAATGATTTTTTGTGTACTTCCAAAACTAGTTGATACGGTCCGACCTACGATCGTTACCATATTAAGGTTTCCAACTTATGCCAAGTCATCATGGTCTCCAAGGGTGAATCATATACTCTACACGAGTTTACTTCCTACCATAGTGAATAGTATACTATTTCATACTCCATCCTATGATCATGATAGATTTACACCGATAAGTACGAAGACGAGGGAGGAAGCCCGAAACCCCAAGCCTAACAAGACGGTGGCTTGGAAGAGGAGACGAAAGAAGGAGGCCATTCCGACGGACAAACCGGCTACGTCGAACCTGCCACCAAAATGGGCCCGGGCAGTCCGGCGCTAGACCCGGTGAACCCCGGCGCCCGTCGAAAACCTCTTATTAGGCCAGTCCGGTGACCGCCAAAAACTTCTGACACCAGATCTGGCGTCGTAGAACTTACCGCCGGAAATGCCCGTCTGCGCACGGATCTGGGTTTGATGCCCTAGAATATTCCCATTACCTACTTTTTTGCCTATTGTATCCCCAAATTACCCCTTGTTTAGTGGTTGTTGTGAGATCCAAGCATATGACTTAATATGATTGATAGGATACTCATACCAACAAGTTGCAACTTCTTTTTCGGAAGCTCATTCGAAAAGAACTCTAAGGTTAAGCGTTCTTGGCCTAGAGCAATTCTAGGATTGGTGACCGACCAGAAAGTGGGTAACCGGGTGCGCATGAGTGAGGACAAAGTACGCAGAAAAGACTAGTGTTGGTTTGTGAGGCCTGTCTAGATATCCTATTAAGCTATCAGGAGTGACACCCCCCGGGCCCAGTGGACGGGGTGTTACAAGTGATATCAGAGTCGATCCTCGCGGTTAAACGGGTGTGTGCGGGTCAGTGGCGGGACATGTGGACCATGGCGCATGTATCCTGAAGTGGACACGGCATGGCACATGTGCCGACACTAGACACACATACGCGTGCCGGGTGTGTACGGGTCAGTGGCGGGACATCTGGAGCATGGCGCGTGTGGCCCGGAGTGGACACGACATGACACATGTGCCGGCGCTGGACGCACATACGCGTGCCAAAAGGGAACGTTCATGGGGTGTGCTTGATCGATGAGGGCATCGATCTTCCAAAGGGTGGGTGTATGTGAGATCCAAGAACATGACTTAATAGGATTGATAGGATACTCATACCAACAAGTTGCAACTTCTTTTCTGGAAGCTCATTCGAAAAGAACTCTAAGGTTAAGCGTGCTTGGCCTAGAACAATTCTAGGATGGGTGACCGACCAGGAAGTGGGTAACCGGGTGCGTATGAGTAGGGACAAAGTGCGCAGAAAAAACTAGTGTTGGTCTGTGGGGCCAGTCTAGATATCCTATTAATCTACCAGGAGTGACACCCCCCAGGCCCAGTGGACGGGTTGTTATAGTTGTCCTATAAATAGAGCCCCAACCCTTTCATGTATCCCTTAGATATAGATGATAGACTAGAAGACACCCCCTTGTGAAATCTCTCTAGTTTTGCATCATCCCCTTCATGAGGAGATCGACTATCGTCACTAACCTCTATGGATTGTGCCTTTGAGCATCCTTAGCTGTACACGGTCTTTACTTTGAGTTGGCTCTAGTAAAGTTGTCAAGATCCTCCCCAAGGTGTTCTTCCCTCTCCGATGTGGATTTGACGGGAGCACGTTGATCGATCTTTCCTTGAAAGGATTCTATCGGACCGGTGGCCATTATAGGGAGCAATAGGTCTTGTAGCGTGTTGTGTTTGCGTGTGTTGATTGTGTTCTTCGCGAGTTATGTGTTCGCTTCTGCTACCTTTCTCCCTTTCCCTCGCTTTTCCCATCAATTTGACCATGAGATCCGTGAAGATCGGGCCACCCTTAAGGTTAATCCCTATCATGTGGTATCGGAGCCCAAGTTTCTCACGGATTTTCCTTAGAATTTTTATCTCCTATCCACCATAAATTCGATTTTTTTAAAAAAATAGCTCAGTTTCATGTTTTGGATCGATCTGTGATTTGAGTGTGTTTTGGTAGTTTTTGATCCGTGGATTACTTGCTAAACTTGTTGATCTACCTTCCCTTGCATTCTCGTGGCCTAATTCCATTCCCCCCTTAGATCCGGTGTTTTTCATCAAGTTTTTTTTGCAGAAATCAGGATTTTTGTGTTTCCCAAACCGTTTTTGGCGCCATTTCCGGCGTGATCGGAAATTTCACTCGGTTTCTGCAGTTTTCGGCGCCAGTTCTAGTCAACCGAAATTCTCACCAGAATTTCAGAAATTTTTGGCGCCAGTTCCAGCGTCGCAGGAAATCTCACTGGAATTTCTAAATTTCTGACGATAGATCTGGTTTCATTCCGGCCAACCGGAAATTTTCGGCACAAGATCCGGTGAACTAGAAAAATTTCGCCGTAGGCAAAAAACCTGCTGGCAGCTTTCCCTTCGCACCGTTTTGAGCATAACTTTTGCATTCAAACTCAGATTTTGGTGTTCTTTAGCTTGTTCCGAAGTTGTTAATGCTATCTACTCCATACAAATTTCATGAGCCAGGCGGAATCCAACAATAAAAGGTGTAGATCATCGACGAAAGGTATAAAAGTTCCACGACTTCTTCCCACTTGCATCCCTTTATGAACCACACTATCTTTTGCGACCTACAAACACTATTTGAGACTAGTTCCTCCTATTATTTCTTGGGCTTTGCACATTTGATACCTTGTAGAATTCCGAGCAAAAGTTGTGAGCGTTATCTCATATAATTATCTTGTAAATTTGTGGCACAAGGAAGAGGCAAGTGAAAAAAAAAGAAAGATATAGAAAATAAAATAGAAAAAAAATATAAAAATAAAAATAAAGATACAAGTGCCTCATAGAACAGGAAGCGCAAGCTCGATGAATATCTTGTAGGTGTGGTACCTATTATGCAAATCTTGTAGTCCACCAATTGTATGCAATCGAACTAGTGTCTCTCTCCTTGCACTTGTGTGACACGAGTTTATAGTATTTGCTAGGTAATCATTTGGTTCTTAACTCACTTTCTCCGTCGCACAAGTCCCATTTATCCCACTATGTGTGTTTCTTTGAGCATAATTCCTTTTGTAGATTTCCTTGTTTTTCTTTGTGATCATTGTGGTTATTTACTTGCCATTACATTATCTTGATTTTGGATTGCTTCCTTAATGTTCCACTTTCCATACCTATCCACCATAAGCCTCTTGTGTGTAGTTGGGTATAGGTTGCCTTGTCATTTTACTTTGCTTGGTTTATTTCTCTCAAGTGTGGCCACTTGAACGATACTATCTTACAAGGTAAAGTAAGCTTTGACGTTGTTTCTCTAACACCCACTACCAATCCCATATACACCACTTGGTCTTGTGAATCATGTCTAGGGACTCTAGAACCAATGATGCATACTATGGAGAATCTATGATGAGCCACACTGACATCAACTCCACAAGAATATATGGCATGATGGAGCATCACATCAGCAATGGCTCCACATGCTTAAGATATACAAAGTACTACAACAATAATGACTCCCCAAGCATGGATGACTTCAAGGATGACAACTTCGCCAAGCTCATGAACATCATGGATGACAACTTCGCAAAGACCATGAGCATGCTCGACAAACTTAAGGAGTCAACATCAAGAAGGCTACACCATCACAAGAAGAGTGCCAAGGCAAGTGATCATCGTTGCGAGCATAATGTGGATGACTAAGTGCTTCACCAACATAAACCTTTGGCAAGTGGTGGTGCTGACGTGGAGCACTTCGTTGGAAACCCCAAGAGAAAGGTGTGATGAGCACAACAACAAGTCTTCCCTCAGTAGAGACCGAGGTTATCGAACCAAAAGGAGGAAGGAAACGTCACACAGGTGTTGCAAGCAACGCGGAGACCTGCACAACACAAACTCAAGACTTTGCCCCAACGAATCAGTGAGGTTTTCAAGCTCACAGCTTTGATGTAACAAAGGATTAAACTTACCGTGTGGAAGGTAATGGTTTGCAGCAAGTAAACAAGTAACAGTGGAGGATGTATCAATGGTAAAGATTGGACCAGGGTCCATAATTTATTAGAGGTTCTCTCCTTAGATAAACAACATGGCATGAAGGGTAAACAAATTACAGCAGGGCAATTGACAGGAACTGAGCAAGGCATAAAAATGCAATTACTAGTAAGAAAGATCCCATGAGATTCGATTGGGCAATACAACAATGTACATAGACCGCCATCCAACTGCATCTATGACTGGAAGTCCACCTTCAGGTTATCATCCGAACCCCCTCCAGTATTAAGTTGCAAGCAACCGACAACTGCTTTAAGCAAAGTGTGTAAGGTAAACAGTCCACATGTTCCATGAACAAGAGACCATTGTTTTCTCCCTAGTAGCAACATCACATCTACAACCGAAGATATTATTGTCACTTCCCTTGGAAACTAGAGGCATGAACCCACCATTGAGCATAAATACCCCCTCTTGGAGTCACTAGCAACTACTTGGCCAAGATAGCTACTAACAACGGAGAGCATGAAAGATCACAAACAACACATACATGATAGAATCATAAAGACAAAACCATTAATCAAACCAACATAATAATCTCAATATCTATCGGATCCCCGCAAACA
Source organism: Avena sativa (assembly GCA_916181665.1). Classification (NCBI taxonomy): domain Eukaryota; kingdom Viridiplantae; phylum Streptophyta; class Magnoliopsida; order Poales; family Poaceae; genus Avena; species Avena sativa. The sequence goes on along the minus strand of OV702298.1, from coordinate 35,549,086 downwards.
CAACATGCATGATTACAAATAGATTAGATCTTGATTATGAACGGAGCTCACAAGATCTATACATGAAAGCACAAAAGAGGAGATACAACCATCTAGCTACTACATGGACCCATAGTCCAAGGTGGAACTACTCACGCATCATACCGGAGAGAAGGACTCCGGGATGATCTCCCCTCTGGTAGGGTGCCGGGAAGAACTTCAGATCCCCCCGATCTAGGGACGATGGTGGCGGTAGCTACAGATGGTTTTGTGGAGATTTGATATGGTGCTTTGAGTTTCTGGCTCGGGGGCTTCTTATAGGCGAAGGGGGAGGACGAAGAGGCGACCATGGGCCCCACGTCCCTCCCAGGCGCGGGGCAGGGCCCACCCGCGCCTAGGGGGGGGGGTCTGGGCGCCCTGGCCTGCTTCTCCGTCTCCCCTCTAGACTTCTTGTTCCCCACGGAAAGTAATTGACTTTGACGTTTGTCTCGTACAATTCCGAGAATATTTCTTTACTAACTTTTCTAAAACCAAAAACAGAAGAAAACAAGCAACTGGCACTGTGGCAACTTGTTAATAGGTTAGTACCAGAAAACATGTAAAAAGCACCTCAAAGTATAGACAAGCAAAGCAAAGTAGATACTAAACAAGCATGGAACATAAAAAATTATAGATATGTTTCCGACGTATCAGCAAGGCACGCCAATGACCTCCATCGACACCATCATAAGGCACCTTCCACTACTAGTGCCACCACCAAAATGGCACCAACAACAAGCCTTAGTCCACTCCGTCAAGCTTTCGTGCCAACACTTGACATCCAAGATGAATCATGCGCCTTCATGAACAAGGAAAATGAAGACCTCTACTTCGCCAAGTTGGACGAGTACGTCAAGAGGATGTCTACACTTCAAGATGGAGGAAGACAAGGCCATGCATGTGATGAATTCGATCTGAATACCGCTCGCGACAACAACATGAGCCTATTTCCACCACTACTACAAGATGGCAACATAACGGTCGAGCATGGGGTTTTCCCTTCGACCAAGGAGGAGAGTGATGATGCCCATCTTATGGAATCCCACTTTGGAGGCTATAGAGTTGAGAATAGTGAGCATGGGATTTTCCCTTCACCAAATGAGGCGAATGGAGTTGAGAAAATCGAGCCTATCCCTATATGTTTGAGTGATGATGTGGTAGCAATCCCATGTGAGTATGAGAGCCAGTTAGTCCACTTGAGTGATAACAAGATTGAGATGAGTGACTCGACCTTATGTGAGATTGAGTGCTTCCACTTAGAGGGCATGAGTGATACACCGAGTGAGTTGAGAGTGGTAGTTGATACGTCAAGTGAGACCATTTTGATTTCTAACAACTTACCATGTACCTATAGTGTGTTCTCTTATGTTGTGATAGGTTCCATGGATGCAGAAGCGTCAAGCCTCCAAGCAATGATGCCTCAAATGGAGAAGATGTACATGGTGGATGACCATGATGCTACGCCATGGATACATCAAGAAGACGAAGTCGCCAACATGGAGGCCACTAATACCACAACACCCACTTCATACGAGAGGTATGAATAAGGTACAGATAAGGGTTTGTACGATGCCATGATCCCACTAGTGGACATGATGAATTGTGAGGATATGCATGTTATGGATGATACTTGTGACATTACCTATGCTTCACTCATATTCCCATGTGATTCTTTGGCATTGTATAATATTGATCATGTGGAATTGTTTTATTGCGATACAATTGCCATAAACATGCCATGCTATACATCTTTTGTGTATCCTCCAATTGCTTCGGATATGCTTTGTCATGATAGTTATTTAGTTTCTCCCGTTGCATGAAATAAGTTGAACAATTGCTCTTTCACTTGTTTTGCTTGCAACAATGTTTACCATATGCATTATAATGAAATTGCCCCATAGCTTTCTCAAATTTTGGAGTTTTTGATGAATTTCATGATAAGCATGTTCACCATTTGCATATTCACCATGCATATAGCTTGTACTTGATTGGCACTAATGGTGATGTGCACAAGAAAATATACATCATGATGGATGATGTATTTATATACCATGCACATACGTTCTTCCTTTTGTGTATGATGTGTGTAGGTACCCTCACTATAATGTCCACCTCGACTGAGCATGAATTGACAAAAAGAGCTCTTGAGAGCATTCCCATTATGAGTTCTAGATTGAACCCATCTCTAATACCTTTTGCATGCTTTTAATCTGCCATGTTGAACGATTGCTCTTTCCTATGGTTTGTTTGAAAGAATGTTGATGGTATTGTTTCACCTTGTGACAATCGTGTCTCTTTGCTCTTGAACATTGATGCTTTTGTGTTGCAACAAAATGTTGAACAATTTTTCTTTCCGATGTTTTGTGTGCAACCATAATGCCATTATGAGCATGTATTGTCATGAGAGATTCCAATTATCTCATATTATTATTGCAAAAAACATAAGGAACACTTGCTCTTTAAAATGGTTTGTTTGCACGAATGACGTTATTTTGGATATCCTTCTGTCACATCCCAAAATTCTCCAAATTTTGAAATGTGAAAATAAATAAACAAAATAAATAATTGTTAAAATTTAGGGTGAAAAGAAATTTTTTGTTTCTAAATAGAAACATTAAAAAACCCATCTTGAACAAACTTCAAATAAAATTTGAATCCAACTAAATTCAAATCAAGTGGAATGCATTCTTCATAAATGCATCTTGAAATTTAAACACTTGGAAAATAAACGAAACCCCTAAGACCCTAATGGAAGAAAAAACATTTCCAAGTTATCTCTAAGCCTAAGGGATTTGATCCACATAAAAATTGGTCAAAAAACATTTTAAAATGATCAAGAATGATAAATGAAAATATTAGAAAACCATAGAAATTGATTTCATTCAATTTGGAACCATAGATAAAATCTTATGAATTTAGTAAGATCAGGAAATTGAATTTCCAAAGCTAATAAAGCACCTATCTAAAATCCATACCAATTTGTCAGCAATTAATCCTAAAAGAGATATAAAAGGATAAACAAATATTAAATAAGATTTTACAAATTGGAATCACCAAGTTTGGACCTTTAAATAAAAAGATATGGTTTTTATAAGCAAAGGATGAAATAAATAAATAAGGACTATTTTAGAAGGCCAAATTAAATCTTGACAAAATAAATGAAATGAAAGATTTTTGTTAAATAAAAAGGGTAAAGGATTATTTAAATAAAATCATGAGGATTTATTATTATCCAATTTCATTTAAGTAAAGATTTTTCCCATTTTAAATGAACATTAAAAACATAATAACGTATTTTAAATAATAATTCAAAGTGATTTATTTTAAAATAAAACCTACTGAAAAGATTTGGTAAAATTTAGATTTCAAATAGAGTTTGAAAACATTAATAAATCTTATTTGATTTAAGACAAGGGCCTATTTTAAATAATTAATATACCCTGAAAAGAATAAAAAAGATATTCTAAATTTGACTTTAGAATATGTTAATAAACAGTATTAGAATATACACAAAGTTTGGCAAAGGTTTGAATTCAATTAATGTTTGAAATATTTGAATAAAAATCAAAACAGAATAATAGAAAAGGAAAAATGAATCAGATAAAAAAAATTTGGAAAGGACCCAGCCCAGGAAGATAGGCCCAGTTCAGCCCAGCAACCAGCCCACTCCCTCTTTCCCCGAGCGAAACGTTTTTTTTTCACCCAACAGCACACCCGCAAACCCACTGACGGTTGGACCCCACCTCTCCTCTCTCTCTCTCTCTCTCTCTCTCTCTCTCTCTCTGCCACCAGGTCCCACTGCCCCGTCAGCTTTGTCCTCACCCGCGGTGACCACGCCCCCCCTCGCCGGCCGTTTCTGCCATTTTAAAACTCGAATCAATCCGAGTTATTGCCGCGACGATTACTCCCTGCGACCATGCCCGCTAAAGCGCCTCGTCGTCCTCTCTCTTTCCCCGCAGACCCCGTTTCCCCTCCGCCACCGGGCTGCGCTAATTTTGCCCGAGACCACGCTCTGTTCCGGCAAACCTCCGAGCAAATTCCGGCAGCTCCTCGCCTCCCCTTGCCCCCTTGACCACTCAAGCGTGCTCACAAGAACCAGACGCATATCCCAGCAACCTCAGCTCACTCGCGCACGTCCCATATGCTCGGCAATGACCACGTCTGAGCACCGCTGCCGTCTGCCTCCGCTCCGACGACCTCCCCCGGTAAACCTGACCGCCCCTCTTCCTCTAGTTGATGCGAATATGATCCCTAGCATCGTACACCTCTAACCCCACTCTCTGTTTGCCTTAGCGCACCCTCAAACCTCGCCTTTGTCAACAACCATACGGACCCGACGCCGACGCCTACTCCGGTGAGCAATCAGCAACGAGTTCGTGCGCCCCTTGGCCAACCGAGGCAACGACGAGCATCAAAGCTTCACGGCGAGTCTGGTGAGCATCCTCACTCTTCCCCGCATGACCTAGTTCGTCGGCAGCGTCACCGATAGAGCCGCGCCGCCGCACGCCACCGTCGAGCGCCGCTAGTTCCTGGTCGAGGCACTGGGAGCCGTCCAATCTAGATCGTAGTTATAGGATAGTTTCACTTAACGAAGGGGTATGCGATGATCTGAGCCGCACAGATTCCTTTTAATCCTACGGTCTATATCGATCGATCCAAATGAAACGGTACCAGCGAATAAGATTCCGCCACGTGTCCAGAGATTTGTTTTAAAAACAGAAACTTGTCTATTAGATGTTTAAACTTGCAAAAATCATAACTTTTAATCTACACGTCCAAATTTTACAAATTTTATATCAATGGAATTAGCAAAACAAACTCTATCCAACCATGCACTTTGTTTAATGAATTGATTCTGGAAACTTAGTTGTTTTTGCAGAAACTTGTGTAGGCATAATTTGAATATAAAAATTATTCTAGAAATATTTTTAAGGTAAAACCTTTGGCAATTGGATTATTCTAGAAATATTTTTGAATATAAAAATTATTCTAGAAATATTTTTAAGGTAAAATCTTTGGAAATTGGATTGTTTTGAACCTACTGACCATAAAAACCAACTTTTGTTTTTAAAAAACATATTTTGTGAGGCTAAGGAATAAATATTTGAATTAAAGCATTTCTAACTAAATAAAAATATTGTTTATGTATTAAAAAATGCTTTTGAGTAAAACCTTTGGAAAATGATTTAATTTAAACTCTCTGACCCTAGGAACCAAGTTTTGAGATTTAAAAATATATTTGATGAACCCTATAAAATTATTACTTTGCTAAAAGGCATTTCCAACAACATAAAATATTGTTTTGGTACAAAAATGGTTTATAGGTGAAACCTTTTGCAAATGGTTTTAATATTAAACACTTGACCATAAAACACTAACATTTGTGTTTAAAATGTATTTGTCAAACACTAGAAAATATTACTTTGGTTTGAACCATTTCTAGCAAAACAAAAATGACTTAAAATGGCCATTTTCACTAAACTTGATATCAAATGGTTTTGCCATATTTATAAATGACCTTGCCACTTTTATAAATGACCAATAGATATTTTATGATGTCTATAACCTATGGAAACCACTTTTATAAATAAAACAATCTTTGGCATGCTTGCATACATTACTTTGTTTTTATTATTCTATGTGATGATTGCTTGAATGGTAGATTGAATATTTGCTTGCTTGATTGAATTGTAGTGGAATTTGAAGAGTGTGACTATTGCAAGATCAAGGAGTGAACTTATACTCTCTACCAAAAAGGCAAGTGATGCTTCATACTTTTGTCCCATTATTTTCACTATGCATTAGTGATATTTCTAAGTAGGACTTGCATGGAATTTTTGCTAAGTATAAACTATGCCATGGGAAATACTAGTAGATGAAACCTTAGTAGAATTTTCCTAAGTTAAGATTCCTACTACTATCATGCTTAGCTTAGCTAGTAGAAAACAAGGGTGGATTATATTCATGCTATGGAATATTTCTAAGTCAAGGACTTGTGTTTTGTTTAATAAAACAACTAAGTGAATGAATCACCTGGGTGGAAAGGAACTTGCTTGGTGGTTTTTGGTTGAGTGGTTACACAAGGCCCATTTCTATGGTTTACCTTGTGTATCTCACTTGTGGAATGCCACCCAGGAACAAAGAGATTTGAGATGTCAAATGTTGAGAAGCTTCAAGTGCAGCCACTTGGCATTATGGGCTCTGCCTGGATCATATAGGTTGCAATAACTTAGCCAAATGGAAAGTTGGTGGTAGGGGATGATAGGTTGGAGCGCGTCCATTCTGGTCTAAGGGAAGGCTTCTAAAAGAGCTTGTCTTGCTGAAACCAAGTCTTGTGGGGAAAGTGCACCACCTCTGCAGAGTGTAAAATCTAAGTACTTAGCCATGTCCCTAGCAAAGGACAATTTGAGCATCAATACATGGAAGCTATCAAGAACCTCCTCATCCCAATTTCTAAGTTAAAAACTTGTGGTTGAACAAGGGTGAAGGTTCACCAATTTCTATTGGTGTTTCCTTGGGTTATTTTGTCAAACAAAATCTTAGTGTTTTCAAATGATAAGGAAAATCTTTTTTTGAGCAAAGCAAGCCTAAGCTCCACCTAGCCAAATGCATATAGATGATAAACTCCACTATACTACCATAGTATCACTTGCCAATACAATTCAAATGTATTGACCCTTGTGGCTGTAACTTATTATGTTGCAGGTTTGTTTGATGTTAGTGAAGTGTGTTGATTAGGATTACAAGTCTACAACCAACATGATTGCCTGTGGCACTTTGAATATGAAGGACTCCATGCTATAGTTATTCTGCTGCATTGTAATGAGATAGCCAAATGAGCTATGTAAGATGTAATGAATTATTTTATTCCTGGTTATAAAGTGGTATTATGACCTTTGTTTCTTGATATTACATCTTAACTGTGGATGCTATCTATTGATCCAGGGACTAGCATTGTAAACACAGGGATCTCTACCTTATTAAAGGTTGGGACCTCTACACCTTCCTTATGAGTTTTTTTTTCGAATTCTCCTATTCTTGCATCAAAGATGGTGATCAAAATTTTAATCCAATGCTTTGAGTGCTACACTAAGACATTGTATGGAGTTTTCGAGTCCCCACATTCGGATGATGTTCAAACCATTTCCATACACATTGACCGGGCATATACATTCCATTTGTTATACATGTATTGTGCTAATAGTGTTGTGAACAAGAATGGACAAGACACAAATGACATGCTCCGCTATCACGCACAAACATATTTTTCTTGGTATTTGTTGTGTGAAGGTACAAATTTATACCCATCGACCTCTACAACCCATGAGTTGACAAGGAGAAATGTAGAGGTTACATATGGAGGCGCTTCTAAAAGCTATCCCTACATCCTAAGGTGACTTCTTTCTACTTACAGACTCATGCTATAATCTTCATGAATTGGCTACTCTTTGAGTGTTTCTTCGCTTTTGTTGTGAGCTTTGTAGGATTCATGGAATGTGAAGGAACTTTGAAGAGTTGTCACATCAATCTTCTCGAGGACAACTATATGGTAAAGCCCGGGATCAAGAATGTCTCTCGACCTCTTCTACATAGTGATGAGCGTATAGAGTCAAGGACGACTCTTTTTGAAATGGGGGGAGATGATACGGGCCGAACTACGGTCGTTACCATATCAAGGTATCCAACTTATGCCAAGTCATCAAGGACTCCAAAGGTGAATCATATCCTCTACGGGAGTTCACTTCCAACCCAATTGAATGGTATACTACTTCATACTCCGTACTATGGCCATGATAGGTTCACACCAACAAGTACGGAGACAAGGGAGGAAGCTCGGAACCCCAAGCCTGACAAAACGGTGGCTTGGAAGAGGAGACGTAAGAAGGATGCCATTCTGGCGAACAAGCCGGCGACGCCGAAACTACCGCTGAAATGGCCCCGGGCATTCCAGTGCCAGACCAGACGAACCCCAGTGCCTGCTGGAAACCTCCTCAACGGGCCAATCCAGCGGGGACTACCCCTTTACCTACCATTTTTCCTATTTTATCCCCAAACTATCCCTTGTTTAGTGGCTGGCCTATAAATAGAGCACACAGCCCTTCATGTATCCCTTAGCCATAGATGATAGACTAGAAGACACCCCCTTGTGGAATCTCTCTAGTTTTGCCTCATCCCCTTCATGAGGGGACCGACTATCATCACCAACCTCTATGTATTGTTCCTTTGAGCATACTTAGTTGTACAAGGTCTTTACTTTGAATTGGCTCTAATTAAGTTATCAAGATCCTCTCCAAGGTGTTCTTCCCTCTCTGATGGAGATTTGATGGGAGCACGTTGACCGATCTTTTCTTCCAAGGATTCTATTAGACCGGTGGCCACCGGAGGGAGCAATATGTCTTGTTTCGTGTTGTGTTTGCATGTGTTCATCGTGTTCTTCGCGAGGTGTGTGTTCACTTCCGCTACCGTTCTTCCTCTCCCTCGCTTTTCCCATCAATTTTACCACAATATCTGTGAAGATCGGGCCATCCTAGAGGTAAATCCCTATCACTAGTACACATGTACTCCGGGTTTGATTTTATTTGTCATCGTATCATGATGGAATATGCCATATGATGGCTAAGAGAGAGGTGTGGAGCCTAAAGAGCGAGCGATGGGTTCCGAATGCGGGATTAGGCACATGCATGTAGTGATGTACCCAGGTTCAGGTCCCTCGCTATGGAGGTAATAACCCCTACTCGTGCAAGTATTTCTACTATGATCAAGGTCACAAGGTTACTCCTTGAGCTGTATGTCTTGAGAGAGAAAGGTATTAGCTAGAGGAAACTATTTTTGCTCATTGCTATTGTTGGATTTCTCTCTATCTATCATCATATCCCCTGGTAGAGCTCCCTGGGTCACCATATCCACGGTGCCCAGGGTACATGGGAGAGACGAGAGGGGCTAGGTTTAGCTGTCGGCAAACTACACGCTTCCTGTGGGCCCACTAGGGCCTAGTAGATTAATTAGTATTATCACTATAGTCAGGCGATGCCACTCAGTTAGCGGCACCATGCATCCACTTTGCTGGACGTGAACGATGTGGGCTGCTATAGTCAGCAGGATGGCTAGTGCCACGGTACTTCCTCGACGTGGGTGATAGTCGGCCATAATGCTGCAGCGCATGCACGATGCGATATGAGCATTGTCCTCACGCAACCACCTTCGGGCAGCCGGTCACCCGCAGGAGAGATGGCTAGGAGGCAGTCGGCCTACCGTAGGGAGAGCCAGTTAGGGGCAGCCAGCTACCTGCCAGGGGGGCGGCTAGAGGCAGCTAGCCCACTTCTCGGGAGCCATCCATGTTATTAGTCAGCCTAGGTAGAATGTCGGTCTCATCTCTCTCTGACTTCGCATTGTTAACTCGATGAATCGTTGACATGGGAATGTCAAGGGTCATTCCCATGATAGTACATATATTCTTTTTATAGTTTAGAATGTACTCTATTTTTCTTGTACGGTGGCGGCCTCCAGCCTGGGCTTCCGGATGGCCAGACAAGCTATTTTGATTGAAATTTGACCGAAAATTGTATATTTGGTCTTCAAATTTATAGTTTGTCCTGGATTTAAAATTGTCTTGGGTCTGCTAGTGTAATTTTACTCTACTTTAGTTTACTAGTTGACATGGTTATGCCCTATGGGTGCCTAATATTGGCCTACCCGGTCCGGCCTAGCAGAAACCCATGAGACAATCTACCCCTGACGGCAAAGCCCATGAGAATTTTGGGTGGCGCAAGCCCAAGAAGTATACGAGTCATTGAAGAACACAACTAGATTTAGATAGAAATTCAAAGGGGAAAACCCTAACTTGTAACCGACTCAACTTATCCCCAGGACCTGGCCTACCTATATAAAGGCCAGGAGGGCACAGTGAGGAATACAATCCATAACCCTAGCATACACACCGTCAGATCTCATCTGTGCACCCCCTATAACCTTCGGCTTCGCCATTAATCCAGAGCAGACAAGCAGGAGTAAGCTTTACCTCCGGGGAACCGAACCTGGGTAAATCTCGTGTCCCGTGTTGCTTGTTTGCTAGCCGTTCTACGTTCTCCAGCGTCCCCTCCTTCTCCAAAACCCAAGCCCATAACAATGGGCATTAACGAGTCGAAACCTCATCAATTGGCGCCATCTGTGGGAACCAGGGATGCTGATGTTGCGATCGTGATGGCCCTGTCAATCGCGATCTTCGATTCCTCTGCAACAGAGAACCACCTTCTCTTCGGCACCATCGACCTCACCGTCCACTCGTCGACAACTCGCCCGGACTTTGACTCCATAGGAGACGGAGTCGGCATGATGCTTGGTAGCCTACGCTTCCATGTTGGACAGATCGGCACGCTCTGTGAAAGGGCAAATAGCCCTTATCTAGTATTTTGGTTAACTATGACATTGACGCTAGAGAGCGGACTAATGTTTCTACTAGCTTCTCTATAGGTGATAGTCCGCAGGTGTTGATGAAAGGCGATGTGTGACCCCCCCATTCGTTTCTATATGAAGAGCCGGTGGTTTTATTTCTTATTCTCTCTTATTTACTTTTGAGTCAAATAGGAAACACCGCACTATTAAGAGGGGTGATCTTGATGTGCTCTTCGGGGTTGTTCTACACCAAATATACATGTCATAATCCACAGCCACACACCCTTTCGAGAAGAGAGAGAAAAATCGCCATGGAAAATGAGCCTAAGTGGTTACTGCGAAACCGGCAGAAGTGTCAGCACCGTCGGTGCTGTCGCCGAAATTTTCGGACGCTGTTGGAAATTCCCAGAGAGCGCCGAAACATCTCACTGCATGTGTTTTCGGCTGCTCGCCGGGAATTTTGGTCATCGCCGGAACTTCCGGAGTGGAGTCCGTTCCGCTGGGGCTGTCGCCAGATTTCCCGGCGTACGAACCGGTCCGACCGGACTTATTGCCGGTTCTGTCGTAGGAACTTCCAAACGGCTCTTTTTCTCCCTATACTATATATACCATTTTCTTCTCCACTGAGAGGTTAGGCATTTCAGTTAACATTCATTTCTTGAAGCTCTGTCTCTCTCTCTCTCTTCATTGTTGAAACACAAAAGCTTGAGGATCTCGCATTCTACCCAAACAAATCCAAATCCTTTTGGTAGACAGGAAGAGGAGGTCCCGATCTACATTTCCACCAAGCCAAAGTTCATCCCCCCTTGAGTTCATCCAGTTAGCTTGATACTCTTGGGTTTGTCGGAAACCCTAGGCGGCTAGGGTCGTCCGAAGGCATTCGGCTTGTGATTTGCTCTATGGAAAGTTTGTGAGGGTTTGGAGACTACCTTAAAGTCTGCCGTGAGTAAGTGAGCTATACCTTCGTGGGATAGGCTCGGAGAAGAAGGTGAGCCTTTGTGGCGTATGAGGAATCCTTTGTGGAACCTCACACCTCTCCAACGTGACGTAGAGCCCTTCCCAAAGGTGGTGAACACGGGAATACATCTTCATCTCCGCATGCTTTGGTTATTCCTTAACCAATCTATTACTTGTGTTGTTTACCTTGTGATAGCCCTAGAGCTCGAAGTATATTGTATCATCATCTAGGTTGCCTCACCTAGTTTGCATTTAGGCTCACTTATATTCCGCAAAGCCTAAAACTTGCAAAATATTATAAAGAATTTTGAAGAAACCTATTCACCCCCTCTAGGTTAACCATCTCACACTTTCAATTGGTATCAGAGCCAAGGGCTCTTTTAAGGGATTTACTGCCTAAGAGAAAAGATGGTTTTCTACGATGATGCAGAGGAAAAGACTTATTCGGTGAAGGAGCTTCACAAAATCTTTGTCAAGGGTGCCCTTGAAAAGGCCAAGGCTTATTTCAATCTCCTTGTTCGAATGAGTTACCTAGAAGGACAACTTAAGGCCATTGGCGATGGGGATTTTCTTGGTAACCCATGGGTAGTACCTCAAGGGAGACCAATGGACACCTGGAAGGACAAGGATGCCGAGTCCGCTCATGAGAGTGGCTCGTCAAAAACTTCCGTGCCACCTAATCAATTCCCTTATGTTTATCCAAAACAAAATAACATCATGCCTTACATTAATGGTTTGGGTCCCGCACCTCATTATGATGGAACTCATTTCTCTCATTGGAAAGTTTCTATGGAATCTCATCTTCGTAGCTACAGCGTTGAGCTTTGGGAGATCGTGTGCACCGGTTTCCACCCACAAGATCCCAACAACCTCACTCTGGGAGAGTACTACGACCATCAACTAAATGCAACTGCTTGTGACAAGATAAGGAGTGCCATCCACCGCACTCTCCATGATCAAGTCAGCGACATTCCCACCGCAAAGGATGTTTGGGATAGGATTTTCATTCTCCAAGAGGGAACGTCTCTTATCCAAAATTCCAAGTATGAAGCTGCCAAGTCATAGATGAACATGTTCATGAAGCATGATGGTGAGACCATCACAGAAGCATATAAGGGACTTGGTGCCCTCCGCGTGAAGATTGGTGGTCTAGGATGTGAGAAGTATGACGATGGGTTCAATTTGAATGATGAGATCATCAAGTCCAAGAATGTCTCTATGATCGCGGTCACTGATAAGAAGCTTGCCTTGAACTTGCAACTCCTTGATAGAGCTAATCAGTTCACTCCCGATGATCTAATCTCTTATCTTGTTGCCACGGATAACTTGGCGGATAAAGGACAAAAGATCAAGAAGATCAACTGTGCTATTGGGTCATCCCTGATGACCCACAAGTATAGGGGGTGTATCGTAGTACTTTTGATAAATAGGAGTGTCGATCCCAATGAGGAGCAGAAGGTGCTGAATAGTGGTATGGAGCAGGAAATCCCTATGAATACTTAGCAAACGGATTTTTAGTGGTTTTCTGACAAGGCAACAAAACAAGGAGCAAGTAACAAGAGTAACAAACAAATGGATCAAGTGGCCCAATCCTTTCTTAGCAAAGGACAAACCGGTGGAAATACTTATAAGGACCAAACGTTCTCGAGGACACATGGGAATTCTGTCAAGTGCTTTCGCTTCAAATAGCTGAGTACTCTTCTTTGGTGTTGTAAGTGTTGTGTGGGTGAACCTGTGCTACCATACCGCCCTTCCTAGGACTAATACATACTTGTGATTAAACCCCCTGCAAACATCCGTACATACAAGAAAGTAGATATAAATCTAACAACAGCCTTAAACTCTGAGATCCTACACTCCCCTTGTGCAAAGGTGTCCTAATGGGGGTTCAGGTTTCTGTCACTCCGACAACCCCACGATTAGTAGCCAAATACTCAATGCATTCCCCTAGGCCCATAAATGGTTACGTGTCATGTAGTCGACGTTCACATGACACCACTAGAATAATAGCACCACAACTTAAATACTAAACCATTGAATAATAACTCATCACAGATTCACTACTAACAACATGACTTCTCCCATGTCCTCAAGAACTAAATGAACTACTCACAAGACATCATATGGATCAAGATAAAAGATGATATGATAATGGATAACAATCTTAACATAAACATCCAATGGTTCCACTCACAAGCATCAACTACAATAGTAATCAACACCGGGAAAGTTTCCCCTAAGAACTAAAGCAGTATCCAACACAATTGTTACAGCGAAACGGAGTGATGATGATGGTGCTAGTGGAGATGATGGTGTGGATGATGGTGATGATGATCCCGATGAATCCTAGCTTGATGACGGTGTTGATGATGACGGTCTCCTCTCTCCGGGAAGGAATTCCCCCAGCAGAAATCTGTCTGCCGGAGAGATCTTTCTCTCTCGGTGTTTTCTGCCCCTCAGAGGCGGCAAAAATCTATCTGTGGTTGCTCCCCTAGTGTTAGGGGTTTCGTAGGGAAGATATAGGCGAAGGGGCGGAGTTGGAGGCCGGGCAGGTGGGCCACACCTACCCTAGGCGCGGGTTTAGGTGGGCCCGCACCTAGGGGGTGTGGGCCCCCTGAGGCCCATCTCCGTCCCTCCTTCTGGCTTCCTTCGTCTTCTGGAAAAATAATATGTTTCCATATTTTTCTGGTATTTTTCTGATCTTTGCGAAATTGCACCGAAACGCCTTCTTTTCCATCAGAATCTAGACTCCGGCAGTCCATCCTCCAGGAATCATCCAACATGCATAAACAGATGAAAAGCCATAAGTAATACGTCATAATAAGACAAATTTAAATGAATAGAGGTAAATTATGATATAGAAAGGTGATGCAAATTGGGCGTATCAACTCCCCCAAGCTTAGACTTTGCTTTTCCCCAAGCAAAAACTGAGCTCAGTAAACATGTCCACAGGTTTATGGAGTGAAGTGTCGATAAAAGAATACGAACAAGAAGCATCACACTTACCATTGCACAACTCATAGAAGAAATCAACTCACCATTATATAACTTAGCTTGCAACCAAGTACAACAGTAACAATAGAGATGCATATAGATAAATCATAATTGGAATTGGCAAACTTGTTCTTGGTTAGAGAACACCTGGCAAACAGTTTCACAGAATATTTTTGTAGAAGTTTCAAAATTGGAGCACTCTTTGCTCAAAAAGGGTTTTTCACAAGTGAAGGCTTTCAAAGTAATACTCAATAGATAAGAGTTTTGTGCAAACAAGGAAGATGAAGAACATGATTGAATAAATCACCATATGAATGCTTGAAACACAACAACTCAAAAGCTTGCTGGAGAAAGAGAGGAAGTAGGTTTACTGACTCAACTGGTAGCTAGGATAAAGGTCCCTTTATAGAGGGTAGCAGGGATTACAAGTCATAAAGAGCTTCCAAAAGAATATGGTACTTACTAGCTTTTAGCCCTCATTGCCCCTATCATAAGCATCTTGATATGATTATAAGGTTAAAGTGAACAAAGACGGAGTATATGCTTGACAAAATATAAGTTGGCAATCTCATGTCCCTTGAATATGAGGGCCACTCCTCATGCATACTCAACTTTGGGTCCAGGTAAGTTCTTGTCATTGTAAGTATTTGCATATCATTGAGAACCTCCAACGGGGTACCTCTTGCACATGGCACAGGAGCTTTCCCATAACCAAAATGACAAGGCAAGGAGACAATGAGTGTCTCAACAATCTTTTTATTTACCATATGCATAGCTTTTTATTGAGGATGCTTCATAGATGACTCACTATGGTGATGCTGCAAGTTTCCACTATGATTAAGCATGGCTTAGGCTAGCGGCCCAGGCGTTTCTCTAACACAAAATACAAACTACATGGACTTACAAGTTCCCTTTTTATTTCACACCGTTGACATCCATAGACAAAAGAGCACGATATCAACTGTGTACAAAGTACAAGTGCAATGTTGAAAATGTTCCCTGTGACAGCACGGTTCTGCTAATTCCAACGTATGGATGCAAGAATATACAACTTCGATGTCCACAATGGTTCAAGTCTATTAGGGGCAAGTAAATAAGGTGTGCCATCAAGTTCGTGAGAGATTTACTAACTAGTTTTCACATAACAAAATACTTTTTAATTTGAAAGATAGATGAAGCTTGAGAATTTTCTAGGAATAGAAAAAGCTACTTGGTAGATAAGGTGGACACAAGTGGCAAAAGTTTTGGGTTCAAAGGATTTTGGAAACATGAGAAGTATGCTTTCTCAAAACAGGTTTTTGGCTAGCAAGGCTGGGTAGCAAGCAAGAGAGTTGAAAGAAACAAGCAAGCATACAAGTAATAAAGCCAAACATGCTATCTTCCTTGAAGACACAAAAGAATCTTAAATAAATAATACTAAGCTTATGAGCCAACAAGAAAGAAAACAAATGATACCAACTACCTGTAAGCTTTTTTCTTTCTTTATTTTTCTTTCAAATTAATGCCACTGACCAGAACTCGGTTTGCCAAAACCAATTTAGATCTACTTGATGATCCCAAAGTGGTGCCAATACTGATCAACAACATCCATCATATAATATAGATTGCAAAGTAAAATAAGAAGTGCAAAAAGTTAAAGATGAGACTTCTCATTAATATTCAAATAAAGGCACTCACACCAAGGGATACAAAGATAATGAACTAAAGGAGAGATACTTCCACATGCAAGCCAAACTATAAAATAACCTCTCTACCACATATATGAATCCACTAAAAAGGTAAAAGATAAAAGATAATGGTGGTGATACCGCGACACTCCCCCAAGCTTGGAACAAGCCAAGGGGATGCCAAACCTGATGACGAATTACTCCCTCGGTGGTGGTGGTGTTCTCTTGTCATCATAAAACTTCCAAGGCAATGGTTCCCCATCCAAAAAGGATGTCCTTATCTCTGCAATCCTTAAACTAACAGCCTCATACTCATAGTTTTGGTTCTGTATGTCATGGAGCTGTGCTTGCAATTGGTTGGTGGTCTGACAGAGTGAAAAGATCTCTTCTCGGAGCTTAGCAACTTCTCCCTCATGCTTGGTGATGAGTTCTGAACTTATCTGATGAATGATATCCACCTCGTGTTCTGCCATCTTCTTGTACCTGAAAACTTCCTGTTCCAATGCTTCCATCCTGTCTTATAGACCGCCTTCTCCTTTAGGGCCTTGAACTTCTTTCATCAGCACCTTCCCCTCTGTGAGAATCAACTCTTTGGGATGAATCCTCAACTCATACATGTACGGGTTGAGGACTTCCGCAGAGGAATCCTCCGTGGGTGATCTAGAGGAAGACAATGAGGCTCCAAATCTGAGAAGTTTCCTGATAGAAAACAGATCGAAACGAAAACACGACGAGAACACGATGCAATAACCTCGGGGGATCCGGGGGGTTATATATTACGAAATTTCAAGGCATAAGGAAGGTACTGACACAGAAACGAGGCGGAGACGGAGTTCGGGGGAGTCAAACCCCTCCCAGGTGCGGCCAGGCTGGTCCCGCGCCTGGGGTGGGTTTGTCCACCCTGGGCTCCGTTTCCTCTTCAGTTTCGTCTCGTAGTATTCCTTATGTATTAAAAACATCAAGAATATAAAAATATTGGAGTTTCACGAACCTTCTGTTTTTACCACTTTTACCTATTTAAAGATGAACTCTCCAGTTTCTGGTGTTTGGCTTCTGATAAATTCTTCTGGAGTTATCATTTGCATAACATCTGTATCTTCGTTATAAGAATCTCTAGAAATATAATGTTTTAGTCTTTGGCCATTCACCACTTGTGTTGTGTCATCCTTTAGAGAATAAATTTTGATGGCACCTGAACGGTACACTTCCTTGATAACAAAAGGTCCTTCCCATTTGGAAAGTAGTTTCCCTGCAAAAAATCTGAGACGAGACCTATACAAAAGAACTTCCTCACCAACATGGAACTACCTCTTGAGAATTCTCCTGTCATGCCATCTTTTTACTTTTTCCTTATAGAGCCTAGCATTTTCATAAGCTTCCCCTCTCCACTCATCTAGATTACTTAAATCGAGCAGTCGTTTTTCACCAGCAAGTCTAAAATCTCTATTGAACTCTCTCACTTCCCAATAAGCTTTGTGTTCTAATTCTAAAGGAAAGTGACAAGCTTTTCCATAGACCATTTAGTAAGGAGACATCCCCATAGGATTTTTATAAGCAGTTCTATAAGCCCACAAAGTGTCATTCAACTTTTTATCCCAATTTTTCCTAGATCTATTGATAGTCTTCTGCAAGATAGATTTGATTTCCCTATTGGAAAGTTCTACTTGCCCACTAGTTTGGGGGTGATAAGCTGAAGCTATTCTATGGTTTACATCATACTTAGCGAGAGTTTTTATAAAAACCCCATGAATAAAATGAGAGCCCCCATCAGTCATGAGATATCTAGGCACACCAAATCTAGGAAAAATAACATCTTTGAGCATCTTCAAAGAGGTCTTACCATCAACACTGCTTGTAGGTATGGCTTCTACCCACTTTGTAACATAATCAAAAGCAACAAGAATATGAGTATACCCTTTTGAAGGAGGAAAAGGCCCCATAAAGTCAAATCCCCAACAATCAAAAGGTTCAATAACGAGAGAATAATTCATAGGCATTTTATTGCGTCTAGAGATGTTACCTACTCGTTGGCATTCATCACAGGATAAGATAAACTTCCTTGCATCTTTAAAGAGAGTAGGCCAATAAAATCTGGATTGTAAAACCTTTTGTGCAGTCCTATCTCCAGCATGATGTCCTCCATAAGCACTGCCATGACATTTTCTCAAAATCTCTTGTTGTTCAAATTCTCGAACACATCTTCGCATAATGCCATCTACTCCTTCTTTATATAAGTGTGGGTCATCCCAAAAGTAATGCCTTAGATCATAAAAGAGTTTCCTTCTTTGCTGGGCTGTAAAGGTTGGAGGCAAATACTTGGAAACAATAAAGTTAGCATAATCAGCATACCAAGGACTCTCATGTGGACTTACCCTTATTGCAGCTAACTGTTCATTTGGAAAACTATCATTAACAGACAAAGGGTCAAAAGAAATGTTTTCCAAACGAGATAAATTATTAGCAACAGGATTATCAACACCTTTCCTATCCATAATATGCAGATCAAACTCTTGAAAAAGCAATACCCACCTTATAAGCCTAGGCTTAGTGTCCTTCTTCGTCATAAGGTATTTAATAGCTGCATGATCAGTATGAATAGTAACCTTGGAATCAACATTATAAGGTCTAAACTTATCACAAGCAAAGATTACAACTAAGAACTCCTTTTTAGTAGTATCATGTAACACCCCGGTTCTGAAAAGACCGTGGCCTCTATGTGACATGCCAATCCCTGGATCGGTTCATTGGCCCACAATAGAGTAAGATGAATAACATAGCAAAATAACCGTGTATCATAGATAACGAAGATCCAGAGTACCATTATTACAATAAAAGCTTAGCCCAAAGCTAGCTCAAGTTATTCAGGTAGCAACATAAATAAAGTAAATCCTCCATTCTTCAAATTGCCCACAAGTGAACAAGTGCCGAGTGGAGTATCGTGGCCTATATCGATTACTCAGAATCGGAATAACCTGCAACATGAAACGTAGCAGCCCCGAAGGGTCAATACATGGAATGTATGGCAAGTAGAGCTAGTAATGGAGATAATAGTACTAACATCTACATGCATATTTGGCAAGTGGAGCTGTGTCTGGCTTGCATTTGCAAATAACTTTGTCCTACTTTCGTAAACAGTTTTTGATTTTCTTTGAAAAGATCCCAATTAAGTTAACCCATCAACATTAAAACAATTATGAAATTGGAATGAGCGAGAAACATGTCATGGAATCAATATCAAGCAACTCAGTTGTCCATAACCGGGGACACGGCTAATCGATTAGATTATACACTCTGCAGAGGTTAGTACACTTTACCCATGTGACTTGGGCAGCCCAGCTCGTACCATCACTCTCATTTTGGGTGATGATAGGGAGAAGTCCAAGAAGAGACTGTTCGGGAAGTAGAACCTCAATCCCGACGCGCACCGGTCCAACCTACCAAAATTCTACATCTCTGGATACGCGGGTTCAAGTTACCACAACCTACTAAGTCCAACCAACCGCCCATTCCATTATTGGCACATGGTTGTACACGTAAGCTACACAATAAAGAAGCCAATCAATCTCTCTTGATACCTGGGTGCCTTTCCGCAATGAAACCACCAAAAATTATCAATACCATCACACCCAGATGATTCATTGATTAAGTTGTTTTAGTTTTCACAAACCAATACTTTTTGAAACAAGTTTCAATAATGTAACCCAGCCCTCGTTCAACATAGCATGGCTAAGCACATCTACAAACGGTGGTTCATCTACAAGGAAAGCCCTACCACATAATAGGTCATAGCATAGCGATAGTATCATCCTACACATGCGTCTACAAAATACACGACAATGCATTGAAAATAGTAGGACGATATCATGAACAAAGTAGCATCTACTTGCCTTGGTTGTAGCGGTCGGAAGAATAATCCACACACGAGCAAGCGTTGCACTCGTCACAATCTACACGATACAATTGCATTCATAAACAAACAATCCACAAGCATATGCAACAAATATGATGCATGAATGCAAGAACGACAAGTGAATTGGTGCTACAGCTGCACCACAACATCCTATCCCATAATACTACAGATTGCATGCATGGAAAATAGTTTTAGCGCTAGGAAAACTATTAAGTAAAAGTAATGCTCAAAACTAGAGCTAGAATTTAAATAATTCACTACCGGTAGTATACTGTTTGTAAAATCTTGGAAAAATTCTAATGCATAGGCATCGCTGATTAGAAACAGTACCAACTGGAATTACTTGAAAAGGAATTATAAAACTCCCCGAGTAATTAAAACACTGCAGAAAGCCACTAGGCAGTTTCTGCAGAAGTTTTTACTGTAAGCCTATCATTTTAATTCACGGTGAGTTTCCCCTCGTTCCACTGAATCCAGGGACATATCATACGCGATTTTTGGAGCTACGGATCTTTTTCTACGAATTTATTACTCCGAAAAGGCCACTAACTAGTTTGATTAAACTGTACTAAACCTTGCTGCAAAAGCCTGAACCAAAGGTACAGAGAGATTCTACACGACTCACTGAATCTACACATATTTTATTTGCAATTTTTGGCCAAGCGGTTTAATTTCTACGCAATTTACAAGTTTCTACCGAAATATGTCAACAAAAAGGATTAACGAAATTGACCAGTCAATTATGTCTGTTGACTGGTCAAAGCGTCTGCTGACTGGGCGCTAACTGGGCGTCTGACTAGTCAACGCCTGAGTCTGACCGGTCAACGAACGATCTAAGCCGTTGATCTGAGATCTGACGGTGGCTGCAGTCTTACCGGAAACAAACGGCGAAACGGACGGCGGCGAGTTCCGGACGGCGACGGCGATCGGTTCCGGCGTCGGGGTTTTTCCTGCGCGGATGGAGAGGGTCAGCGCAACGGATTACAACGGCCACGCGACGACGGCGGCGTTCGGCACGCGTGCATGCGGGCGTGCGTGCATGCGTGCACGCGTAGGCGCGCAGCGAGGAGCGCGCAAGCGGCAGCGCATGCAGCGGCGCAGCAAGCGCGCAGCAGCGTGCGGCGCGTGCAGCGCGCGCAGCGAGGCGGCGGCAGCAGCGCTGCAGCAAGCGGCGGCGGCTCAGCGCGGCAGCAGCGCTTGCAGCAGGCGGCGGCGAGGCGGCGGCTGGCGCGGCGGCGCGGTGGCAGGCGGCGTCGGCGGCCGGCGATGGCGCAGCGACCGAGGCGACGCAGATGCGCGGGAGGCGGGGCGGTTACCTGGGCGGCGGGGAAGGGCGACGGCAGCAGTCTTGGCGGCCGGCGACGAGGCGAAGGAGGCACGGCGGCGAGGCGGGAGCCTGGCGGCGGGGACGGCGGCCGGCAGCGCGGGGTCGCGCGGGAGGCGGCGATCGGGGGAGGCGGCGGCCTCGGGACACGTGCAGGCGGGCACGAAAAACGAGGCAGGGGCGGCGGCGAGTTGTGGCGGCTCGGCCCAGGTGGGGTCCTTTTGTGGGGCCCCACGCGGAAATCTAAACTGATTCGGCGCGGAGTTGGTTTCGGACTCGGAAATCGGTCCGAAAATTCGGACCGTTTTCCGGCGAGTCACTAAAACAGCCGCAACTTCTCCGCACGAGCTCCGATTCGAGCGATTCTTGCGCCTACGGGTTCGTACAGTCGAGGGGAACAATCTAGCTTCAAGGTTTGAGCGAAACCACTAATCTACAAGGGTGGACAAAGCTAGTCCTACTAAAGCTTCCCGTAGGAACCTTGTATCAAAATAGAATAGGGTTTTGCAAATGGCGTTTCGCCGAACCTTTTCACTCGACGGTTTTGCATGGAAAAGCATGATGCAATGATATGAATGATATGCAAGACCAAATCTAAAATTTGGGATGTTTCAAGACTAACCCCCTTAAGATGAATCTCGTCCTCGAGATTCGGCGCGGCTAGCAAATAGGTGTGGGTAGTCCTCTCGGATGTCATCCTCACGCTCCCAAGTGGCTTCCTCTTCGGTGTGGTGGCTCCATTGCACCTTGCAAACTTGATCGTCTTGGTACAGGTAACCCTTTCCGCTGTCTCCAGAATCTCTACCGGCTTCTCCTCATAGGTCAAGTCGTTCTCAAGCTGAACCTCCTCTAGCGGTACGGTGTCTCTCAATGGTGTATCCACCATCTCCGGATGGCACTTCTTCAGCTGGGATACGTGGAACACATTGTGAACAGCGGACAGAGCTTCTGGCAACTCCAACTGATAAGCAACTTCTCCTTTGCGTGCCAAGACCCGATATGGTCCAATAAATCGAGGTGCCAGCTTACCCTTAATTCCAAATCTCTTGATTCCACGAAGTGGCGACACTCTGAGGTATGCTCTATCACCTATCTCATACACCACTTCCTTGCGCTTGGCGTCGGCGTAGCTCTTCTGCCTTGATTGTGCTACCTTCAGCCTGTCCCTAATCAAGGCGACCTTCTCCTCAGCGTCCTTGATCAAATCGGGTCCAAACAACTGACGTTCCCCTACTCCATCCCATAGCAATGGTGTTCGGCACCGTTTCCCATATAGTACATCGAACGGTGACGTCTTGATGATGGTCTGATAGCTGTTGTTGTAGGAAAACTCAGCATACGGCAAATTCTCATCCCAACTAGAACCATGAGCCAAAGCGCAAGCTCTTAGCATGTCCTCCAAAATCTGATTCACCCTTTCGGTCTGTCCATCACTCTGTGGGTGAAACGCTGTGCTAAATTCCAACCTAGTGCCAAGTGACTCGTGTAGCTGGTGCCAGAAGTGTGAGGTAAATTGGGTGCCTCTATCAGATACAATACTCTTGGGAACTCCGTGTAGGCACACAATTCTGTCCATGTAAATCTTGGCCAACTTTGCACTCGTATAGGTCATCTTCACCGGTATAAAGTGGGCTACCTTGGTCAAATGGTCGACCACTACCCAACTGTGATAAAGTCCATTCCCACTCTATCTCACTTCCAATCCGGCATGGGCAGTGGCTGTAGCAGTCCTGCTGGCTTCTGGTGTTCTGCCTTCACTCGGCTACATACATCGCACAGGGCAATATGCTTGGCGATATCTCCCTTCATGTTGTTCCACCAAAATCTGCTCTTCAAATCCATATACATCTTTGTGTTGCCCGGATGTATGGAGTATGGCGAGTTATGAGCCTCCTGCAAAATCAACTCCCTTATTTCAGGGTCGCTGGGCACACACAAGCGGTCTCCATACCACAAGGTACCATGCTCATCCTCGCGAATATCCTTTTCCCGATTCTCCTTCATCTTTTCCTTTATCTCCTCTATTTCCTTGTCTCCTATCTGAGCCTTTATGATCCTGTCCTGTAGCATCGGTTGGACTTCCATTGTTGCCAGGTATCCTTCAGATACAACCTCCAGTCTAAGGTCCTTGAATTGCTTGCACAAATCCTCAGGCAATTCACCAATTGTCAATCAATTGGCATAAACCTTCCGTCTCAGAGCATCTGCTACAACATTGGCCTTTCCTGGGTGGTATTGTAGATTCATATCATAATCTTTGATAAGTTCCAACCATCTCCTTTGCCTCATGTTCAGTTCCTTCTGCGTGAATATGTACTTCAAGCTCTTGTGGTCGGTGTACACATCACAGTGTTTTCCCATTAAGTAATGCCTCCATACCTTGAGCGCATGAACCACGGACGCTAACTCCAAGTCGTGTGTGGGGTAATTCCACTCATGGTGCTTGAGTTGTCGCGAGGCATAAGACACTACCCTTCCATCTTGCATCAGCACACTCCCAAGTCCCTGTCGAGAAGCATCACAGTACACTTGGAAATCCTTCTGAAGATCTGGTAAACATAGAACTGGCGCGGTCACTAGTCGACGCTTCAGTTCCTGAAAACTGGCTTCACATACGTCCGTCCATTCAAACTTTCTCTCCTTCTTCAGAAGTTCAGTCATCGGTTTAGCAATCTTGGAAAAGTTTTCTATGAACCTCCGGTAATATCCAGCAAGTCCCAAAAAGCTTCAAATCTCTCCTGCATTCTTGGGTGCTTCCCACTCAGTTACTGCAGTCACTTTGCTTGGATCAACAGCGACTCCTTATCCTGGCACTACGTGTCCAAGAAACCCAATGGTGTTAAGCCAGAATTCACACTTGCTGAATTTGGCATACAGATGGTGTTCCCTCAGCTTCTCCATAATCAGCCTCAGATGCTTCTCATGCTCAGCATCATCCTTGGAATATATCAGTATGTCATCAATAAACACCACCACGAACTTGTCCAAGTACTCCATAAATACCTTGTTCATCATGGTCATGAAATATGCCGGGGCATTCGTTAGTCCAAAAGACATAACCGTATACTCATATAAACCATACCTAGTGGTGAAGGCGGTTTTTGGTACGTCCTCCTCCCGGATCTTCAATTGAAAGTAGCCTGATCGCAGATCAATCTTGCTGAACACCTTCGCTCCTTCCAGTTGATCAAACAAATCATTTATGTTCGGCATAGGGTACTTGTTCTTGATGGTCACTTCATTCAGCGAGCGATAGTCCACTACTAATCTCTTGCTGCTGTCTTTCTTCTCCACAAACAGAACAGGTGCACTCCATGACGACGAACTAGGCTGAATGAATCCCTTTTCCAGCTGCTCTTTCAACTGCTTCTTCAATTCCTTCAGCTCATCCACATCCATATTATATGGTTTCTTTGCTATTGGTCCTGTTCCCGACATCAGGTCAATAAGAAACTCTACTTCCCTGTCAGGTGGCATCCTTGGCAGTTCTTCCGGAAACACGTCGGGGTAATCCCTAATCACTGGCACAGTATCCATGCTAACCCCCTTAAGAGAATTCAACTTACACCTTCCTGGCCGTGCAGCTGACTTGAATCTAATCCTCTTACCATCCGGGGTTTTGAGTGAAACAGCTCGCTGTGCACAATCTATGTGTTCCCCATGCATAGACATCCAATCCATACCCAGTATAACATCCAATCCCTGTGATTCCAACACTACCAAATGTGCACTGAAGTTGTGTGTTCCAATCCTCACAGTTAAATCGCGGCATCCCGCGCTAGCTATCATGTCTCCTCCAGGTGAACTCACTCTAAAAGACCTTTTTATAGACTCAGTAGGTAGCTTATACTTATCCACAAATGCCCTTGATATGAATGAATGCGATGCACTAGTATCGAAAAGTATAAGTGCTGGGTGAGTGTTGATTGGGAACTTACCAATCACAAGGTCAGGCTCATCTGGAATCTCCTCCACATTCATGTGGTTCACTGTGGCCTTCTCGTTGTTGGTTGGCTTCAGTCCTTTCCTCTCCGGACAGTTGTCAACATAGTGTCCCTTCTGCTTACACTTGAAGCACGTCACCTCACTCAGATCCTTCTTCACAAAGCTGCGATCACGGTTGCGGTCATGTCCACCGTGTCCTCCAGAGTGGTGAGAGTGTCCTCCCTTGTGGCTGTGGTGGTTGCTCCTATGGTTGTCATGACGATGTCCATCGCCTCCATGGTGGTGGCGGTCATGGCTCCCATGGTCACTCCCTCCATGCTTGGAGTATCCATCATATGAAGTGCGAGACTTGTGATGTGAACCAGAGTGATGATTGTTGCTCTTTCTCTTGCGGCTTTCCACCTGCTTGTGCTTCCCTTCCAAGATTCTGGCCTTGTCCATAAGCTCCTGGAAAGTGGGGAAGTAAACCACCAGCAGCTGTACTGAAAGCTCATCACTGAGGCCATCCAGAAATCTCTCCCTCCTTTTTGCATCAGTGTCAACATCCTCAGGTGCATAACGGGACAAGTTGTTGAACTCCTCAATGTACTCGGCCACGGAGCGATTGGTTTGGTGCAAGTTGCGGAACTCCTTCCTCTTCAGGCTCAGAACTCCTAAAGACACGTGGTTGGTCCTGAAACCTTCCTCAAACATTGCCCAAGTCACGGTATCCAGCGGGTGGGTGATCTGAAAAGTGTCCCACCAAGAAGCGGCTGGTCCCTCCAGTAGGTGAGCGGCAAACCTCACCTTCTCAGCATCAGTGCATCCAACAGTTACCAGATCCTTGTTGACTGAACGCAACCAGTCGAGAGCAACCATTGGTTCCGTTGCAGTAGAGAACTTAGCTGGCCTTAACCTCAGAAATCTGGTGAGAGCATCTCTCTGAGGCTGATTGTTTCCATTGTTGTTGTTCTGATTCGCCATGAACTGAGTCATCACTTGGGTCAGCTGTGCCTGAGCTGCCATGAGCTGCTCCAACTCAGTGGGTTGGCGGCAGGGAGGCATCTGCGGTTCAGCACAGGTAAGTTTAGAAAGAATCAACTACGACAATAGGATTCTACCCATGCATATGATCAATCAACAACAAACAATAGCAGACAATCACAAGCAAGCAACACATCAACAAACAAGCGGTCCAGCAACATCCCAGGTGTTATCCTAGCAGTATATACCTACTGAAATAGTTTTACAAGAGTTGGCAATGGTTAACTAAATAGTTGATCAACTAAACAACCAAAACAGCAATCTGCCAGAATAGTCCAGCAGCATTCGCGAATTTTCCGCCTGACTTAAACTCGTCAGAAAATTTAGCTGATTTTTGCACATATAGTACAGAGAGTTTCGCATCAGCCTAATTTTTTTCAGATTTTTCCGAGTTACCAGAAAAATATGAAAATTCGCGCAGTACTGCTGTATCAGCAGAAAAACTGCAGCGGTAATAACACAGATAGTAACCAAATTTCCATAACTCTTTTATTAAAATTCGCACAAATAATTCCTGGGATATTGGAGTACACAAATAAGCAACTAATCACTCTTAAGCTAACATGAACTAAGCTTCACAACGATCAAGACTAATCCTAACGAATTTACCTAACGAGGACTAATTGGTGAACTTCTATCTACTTCTTAAAGAGGTTGAGGTAGGTCCTTGCGGTCATGCGTTGGCGCTTCGGCTCGCGGTACAACCATGGCGGCAGAGTGTACACCTCTCCTGAATCATCACTTGAGATCTCAAACTCCACCTCTTCTGGATCCTCCTCTTCTTCTTCACTTTCAGCTGCCACTGCAACAGCTTCATCTCCTCCACCATCATCGTCTCCATCATCATCATCCTCGTCCTCATCATCATCATCGTTCCCACTGTCATCATCATCCCCATTGTTGCCATCATCTCCATTGTCATCATCAGAGGGTGGATTTAGCTATGCTTGGAGAGCGGCAATCTGAGCTGTCATAGCTTCAATATTTTGATCCCTTTCCTGGACGGTCCCTAGCAACTGTTGTATGTTCTGGGTGTTCTCCTGCACAGTACCATGAAGATGGGCTATGGTTGCATCCCTGGCTATCAGGGCATTCTCTAGAACTCCTACGGCCTCATGCAGGGTGTCAATCTTCTGTCCTTGGACCACCATACCATTGCTAGCAAAATCTGCAATCTCCTTTATCATCCTCACCTTCTCAGCTAGAGCTCCATTCTCCCTTTCCATGTCCTCTATGTGCCTCCGACGGGGTGGCATGTTGTTCCTGTCACCCGGTGTAATCACAATGTGCCCATCTTCATCACGCCTCCCATAGTCACGGTAGGGTGAATCTGCTGGCAGTAGGTGTCGGACACTATGGCACTGGCGAGACAGGGCTTCATGTATGGCCAAGTTGATTCCAAGTCCCCAGTTGCAGTATGTCTTGGTGTAGATCAAGTGCACGGGGTTTGACAAGGCGGCATCTCTGAATATGAAGGTAGTGATCTCCCATGCATCCTCTCCATATCCATAGGTGTACAACCTTCTTCCCTTGAACATGGGCAGTGGCAATCCCAATGACTGCGAGAGCTGAGCTAACTGCCTTGCAAAGAGCCTTGGTGACTCCATGGTGGCATACTCAGTCCTGACTTCTCCCATCTATTAAGTAAAAGAGGAAAGTGTGAGAATAGCATATGGTAAGAATTTACGAGGGTGAAAGGCATAAGATGTAAGACAAAGTTAATATAGGCTTTAATAAATCTATGGCTTCCTAATCCAATTCTAGGTCACGATCCTACAGTCGACACACGGGCTCTGATACCATCATGTAACACCCCGGTTCTGAAAAGACCGTGGCCTCTATGTGACATGCCAATCCCTGGATCGGTTCATTGGCCCACAATAGAGTAAGATGGATAACATAGCAAAATAACCGTGTATCATAGATAACGAAGATCCAGAGTACCATTATTACAATAAAAGCTTAGCCCAAAGCTAGCTCAAGTTATTCAGGTAGCAACATAAATAAAGTAAATCCTCCATTCTTCAAATTGCCCACAAGTGAACAAGTGCCGAGTGGAGTACCGTGGCCTATATCGATTACTCAGAATCGGAATAACCTGCAACATGAAACGTAGCAGCCCCGAAGGGTCAATACATGGAATGTATGGCAAGTAGAGCTAGTAATGGAGACAATAGTACTAACATCTACATGCATATTTGGCAAGTGGAGCTGTGTCTGGCTTGCATTTGCAAATAACTTTGTCCTACTTTCGTAAACAGTTTTTGATTTTCTTTGAAAAGATCCCAATTAAGTTAACCCATCAACATTAAAACAATTATGAAATTGGAATGAGCGAGAAACATGTCATGGAATCAATATCAAGCAACTCAGTTGTCCATAACCGGGGACACGGCTAATCGATTAGATTATACACTCTGCAGAGGTTAGTACACTTTACCCATGTGACTTGGGCAGCCCAGCTCGTACCATCACTCTCATTTTGGGTGATGATAGGGAGAAGTCCAAGAAGAGACTGTTCGGGAAGTAGCACCTCAATCCCGACGCGCACCGGTCCAACCTACCAAAATTCTACATCTCTGGATACGCGGGTTCGAGTTACCACAACCTACTAAGTCCAACGAACCGCCCATTCCATTATTGGCACATGGTTGTACACGTAAGCTACACAATAAAGAAGCCAATCAATCTCTCTTGATACCTGGGTGCCTTTCCGCAATGAAACCACCAAAAATTATCAATACCATCACACCCAGATGATTCATTGATTAAGTTGTTTTAGTTTTCACAAACCAATACTTTTTGAAACAAGTTTCAATGATGTAACCCAGCCCTCGTTCAACATAGCATGGCTAAGCACATCTACAAACGGTGGTTCATCTACAAGGAAAGCCCTACCACATAATAGGTCATAGCATAGCGATAGTATCATCCTACACATGCGTCTACAAAATACACGACAATGCATTGAAAATAGTAGGACAATATCATGAACAAAGTAGCATCTACTTGCCTTGTTTGTAGCGGTCGGAAGAATAATCCACACACGAGCAAGCGTTGCACTCGTCACAATCTACACGATACAATTGCATTCATAAACAAACAATCCACAAGCATATGCAACAAATATGATGCATGAATGCAAGAACGACAAGT
This sequence comes from Avena sativa, assembly GCA_916181665.1. Classification (NCBI taxonomy): domain Eukaryota; kingdom Viridiplantae; phylum Streptophyta; class Magnoliopsida; order Poales; family Poaceae; genus Avena; species Avena sativa. Next base: position 35,519,700 of record OV702298.1, on the reverse strand, counting down.
GAATTGGTGCTACAGCTGCACCACAACATCCTATCCCATAATACTACAGATTGCATGCATGGAAAATAGTTTTAGCGCTAGGAAAACTATTAAGTAAAAGTAATGCTCAAAACTAGAGCTAGAATTTAAATAATTCACTACCGGTAGTATACTGTTTGTAAAATCTTGGAAAAATTCTACCGCATAGGCATCGCTGATTAGAAACAGTACCAACTGGAATTACTTGAAAAGGAATTATAAAACTCCCCGAATAATTAAAACACTGCAGAAAGCCACTAGGCAGTTTCTGCAGAAGTTTTTACTTTAAGCCTATCTTTTTAATTCACGATGAGATTCCCCTCGTTCCACTGAATCCAGGGACATATCATACGCGATTTTTGGAGCTACGGATCTTTTTCTACGAATTTATTACTCCGAAAAGGCCACTAACTAGTTTGATTAAACTGTACTAAACCTTGCTGCAAAAGCCTGAACCAAAGGTACAGCGAGATTCTACACGACTCACTGAATCTACACATATTTTATTTGCAATTTTTGACCAAGCGGTTTAATTTCTACGCAATTTACAAGTTTCTACCGAAATCTGTCAACAAAAAGGATTAACGAAATTGACCAGTCAATTGTGTCTGTTGACTGGTCAAAGCGTCTGCTGACTGGGCGCTAACTGGGCGTCTGACTAGTCAACGCCCGAGTCTGACCGGTCAACGAACGATCTAAGCCGCTGATCTGAGATCTGACGGTGGCTGCAGTCTTACCGGAAACAAACGGCGAAACGGACGGCGGCGAGTTCCGGACGGCGACGGCGATCGGTTCCGGCGTCGGGGTTTTTCCTGCACGGATGGAGAGGGTCAGCGCAACAGATTACAACGGCCACGCGACGGCGGCGGCGTTCGACACGCGTGCATGTGGGCGTGCGTGCATGCGTGCACGCGTAGGCGCGCAGCGAGCAGCGCGCAGCAGCGTGCGGCGCGTGCGGCGCGCGCAGCGAGGCGGCGGCTGGCGCGGCGGCGGGCGCAGGCGGCGGCTCGCGCGGGAGGCGGCGGCGCGGTGGCAGGCGGCGTCGGCGGCCGGCGATGGCGCAGCGGCCGAGGCGGCGCAGATGCGCGGGAGGCGGGGCGGTTACCTGGGCGGCGGGGAAGGGCGACGACAACAGTCTTGGCGGCCGGCGGCGAGGCGAAGGAGGCACGGCGGCGAGGCGGGAGCCTGGCAGCGGGGACGGCGGCCGGCGGCGCGGGGTCGCGCGGGAGGCGGCGATCGGGGGAGTCGGCGGCCTCGGGACACGTGCAGGCGGGCACGAAAAACAAGGCAGGGGCGGCGGCGAGTTGTGGCGGCTCGGCCCAGGTGGGGTCCTTTTGTGGGGCCCCACGCGGAAATCTAAACTGATTCGGCGCGGAGTTGGTTTCGGACTCGGAAATCGGTCCGGAAATTTGGACCGTTTTCCGGCGAGTCACTAAAACGGCCGCAACTTCTCCGCACGAGCTCCAATTCGAGCGATTCTTGCGCCTACGGGTTCGTATAGTCGAGGGGAACAATCTAGATTCAAGGTTTGAGCGAAACCACTAATCTACAAGGGTGGACAAAGCTAGTCCTACTAAAGCTTCCTGTAGGAACCTCGTATCAAAATAGAATAGGGTTTTGCAAATGGCGTTTCGCCGAACCTTTTCACTCGACGGTTTTGCATGGAAAAGCATGATGCAATGATATGAATGATATGCAAGACCAAATCTAAAATTTGGGATGTGACATATCATAATTCTTTTGAGCAGCATCCAAGGTATTGCTAGCATAATAAATGACATTTAACTTCTTGTCAACACGTTGTCCCAAGAGGTAAGCTCCAATCAGGTTTTTAGACTATAGGAGCAGTTGTCAAAGCTTTCTTCAGAGTTTCAAAATCTTCCTTAAAATCATCATAAAAAACAAAAGGTACATCTTTTTGAAGAAGATTAGTAAGGGGCTTTGAAATTTTGGAGAAATCTATAATAAACCTCCTATAGAAACTAGCATGACCAAGGATACTACGAATACCTTTGGTATCTCTAGGACAAGGCATCTTCTCAATTGCTTCAATTTTGGCTCTGTCAACTTCAATGCCTCTTTCAGAGATCTTATGTCCAAGAACAATTCCTTCATTAACCATGAAATGGCATTTCTCCCAGTTAAGAATAAGGTTGGTTTCTTCACATCTCTACAAAACTTTATCAAGGTTGTGCAAACAGTTATCAAAAGAAGTTCCATAGACGAAAAAATCGTCCATGAAAACCTCCACAATTTCTTCACAAAAACCATGAAAGATAGCAGACATGCATCTCTGAAAGGTAGAAGGAGCATTACATAAACCAAAAGGCATACGCCTATAAGCATAAGTACCATAAGGACAAGTGAAAGTGGTTTTTTCCTGATCCTGTGCTTTCACAGCGATTTGAGAAAACCCAGAATAACCATCAAGAAAGCAAAAGTGAGTCTTTTTGGACAACCTCTCAAGCATTTGATCAATAAAGGGCAAAGGATATTAATCTTTCTAAAATCAATGCACATTCTATACCCAACCACTACTCTTTGGGGTATAAGCTCATAATCCTCATTAGGCACAACAGTTATTCCCCCTTTCTTGGGAGCACAATGAACAGGGCTAACCCATTGACTATCAGCAATAGGATAAATAATACCACCATCAAGGAGTTTTAATACTTCATGTCTTACCACTTCCTTCATCTTAGGATTTAGACGGCGTTGGTGCTCAACAACTGGTTTTGCATCAGGATCAATATTAATAGCATGCTAACATATAGTAGGAGAAAATCCTTTTAAATCATCAAGAGTATAACCCATAGCTCCTCGGTGCTTCTTCAATACCTCCAATAACCTTTATTCTTCCTTCCCTGAAAGTTTAGAATTAATAATAATAGGATATATCTTCTTATCATCAAGATAAACATATTTAAGATCATCGGGTAAAGGTTTTAATTCGAAAACAGGATCCCCTTTATGTGGTAGTGTGGTACCCAAATCTTCCACAGGTAGATTGTGCTTAAGCTGTTCCGGTTGACGAAGAAAAACTTTGTCAATCTCATTTCTTTCCTTCATGAAGACATCACTTTCATGATCTTCCATGAACTGCTGCAAAGCATTGTTAGGAGCAAGAGAAATAGCAAACAGTTGTTCAACCCTGAAATCCTCATCAGGTAATTCATTTTCATAAGGAGTTTTGGCAAATTTGGAAAAATTAAACTCTTAAGATTCTCTAGCAAACTTAGTCAAAACTTTTTCCTTCCTACAATCTATGATAGCCCCACAAGTATTAAGGAAAGGTCTACCAAAGATGATAGGATAAGTTTTACTAGCTTCTTTCCCAAGTACTAGAAAATCAGCAGGATATTTAATCTTACCACAAAGTATCTCCACATCTCTTATAATACCAATGGGGCAAACTTGCTCTCTATTAGCAAGTTGAATTACCACATCAATATCCTCAAGCTCACAAGGACTAATCTCATGCATAATTTACCTGTAAAGCTCATAAGGAATAACACTAGAACTAGCACCAATATCACATAAACCATAATAGCTATGGCTACCAATTTAACAGAAAGCACAGGAACACTAGCTTTTCTAACTTTCTTAGGATGAGAAACAATGTTAGTAGCGTCTTCACAGAAGACAATATGCTCATCCTCTATATTTCTAGTGACAAGATCTTTCACAATAGCTACCATAGGCTCAATATCAATAAGCTCATCGGACCCTACAATTTTCTTTGTACTTTTGCTAACTATAATAGCCATAATAGAATGCTCCCTCACCTTGGAAGGAAAAGGAGTTTCCTTAATATAAGGTTCAGGCAAAATAGGATCAACAGTACAAACCTCTGTACGAGCAGGAACATGGGCAACAATGTCTTTATAAGGAGCGTGGTACTTGTCCCACTATTTCTTAGTAAGTTCAATATAAGAATCAAAGGCATTAAAACAATTTTCAAGAACTTGGGGATAAAGGCCAAACTTATTGCAAATATCACGGAAGTTATCAGTTCCCATAAAAGATTTAATGCATTCATAATCATAGTTTATACCTGACTTTCTTCCTTTGTCATTCTCCCAAGCCTCAGTATTCTCTTGAATACGGTCTAAGAGATCCCATTTAGCTTCTTCCTTCATATGTGTGAATGATCCAGCACAAGAAGCATCTAGTAAATTTTTATCATGAAGATAAAGCCTAGCATAAAAGTTATTGAGAATAATATTGTTAGGGAGTTCATGAATAGGACATTTAAGCATTAGTAACTTCAATCTCCCCCAAGCTTGAGCTGTACTCTCTCCATCAAGTGGCCAAAAGTTATATATAAGACTTCTATCCTTATGGATTTCACTGGGAGGATAAAATTTAGAGTAAAAGAGTGATGCCATCTCCTCCCATTACATGGATTGTCCATTCTTCAGCAGCTTATACCATGCTTCAGCTCTCCCTTTCAAGGATATGGAGAGTAACTTCCTCTTCACCTATTCAGTTGCGATACCTGCACACTTAAACAATCCGCATAATTCATGGATAAAAAGAAAGTGATCACAAGGATGGATAGTTCCATCCCAAAATAATAATTATCTATAACATGATTAACAATACTTGTAGGTATCTTAAAACGATTGATCTCAACAGGAGGTGGTTCATCTACTACCCTACCAGCGGTAGTAGTTTTCCTAAACAGAAAACCAAGTGGGTTATCCATACTGGAAACAAAAGTAACAAGCAGTAACAAAAGCAATACTCACAATAAAAGTTTCCCTTACCAGTTCCACTCTTCAATAGCGCTTCACTGCTTGGCAACGGCGCCAGAAAATAGTCTTGATGACCCACAAGTATAGGGGGTGTATCGTAGTACTTTTGATAAATAGGAGTGTCGATCCCAACGAGGAGCAGAAGGTGCAGAACAGTGGTATGGAGCAGGAAATCCCTGTGAATACTTAGCAAATAGATTTTTAGTGGTTTTCTGACAAGGCAACAAAACAAGGAGCAAGTAACAAGAGTAATGAACAAACGGAGCAAGTGGCCCAATCCTTTCTTAGCAAAGGACAAGCCGGTGGAAATACTTATATGGACCAAACGTTCTCGAGGACACATGGGAATTCTGTCAAGTGCTTTCGCTTCAAATAGCTGAGTACTCTTCTTTGGTGTTGTAAGTATTGTGTGGGTGAACCTGTGCTAACATACCGCCCTTCCTAGGACTAATACATACTTGTGATTAAACCCCCTACAAACATCCGTAACTACAGGAAAGTAATTAAGATATAAATCTAACCATAGCCTTAAACTCTGAGATCCTACACTCCCTTGTGCAAAGGTGTCCTAACGGGGGTTCAGGTTTCTGTCCCTCCGGCAAGCCCATGATTAGTATCCAAATACACAATGCATTCCCCTAGGCCCATAAATGGTGAAGTGTCATGTAGTCCATGTTCACATGACACCACTAGAAGAATAGCACCACAACTTAAATACTAAACCATTGAATAATAACTCATCACAGATTCACTACCAACAACATGACTTCTCCCATGTCCTCAAGAACTAAATGAACTACTCACAAGACATCATATGGATCAAGATCAAAGATGATATGATAATGGGTAACAATCTGAACATAAACAATAATCCAATGGTTCCACTCACAAGCATCAACTACAATAGTAATCAACACCGAGAAAGTTTCCCCTAAGAACTAAAGAAGTATCCAACACAATTGTTACAGCAGAATAGAGTGATGATGATGGTGCTGGTGGAGATGATGGTGTGGATGATGGTGATGATGATCCCGATGAAGCCTAGCTTGATGACGGTGTTGATGATGACGGTCTCCTCTCTCCGGGAAGGAATTCCCCCAGCAGAAATCTGTCTGCCGGAGAGATCTTTCTCTCTCGGTGTTTTCTGCCCCTCAGAGGCGACAAAAATCTATCTGTGGTTGCTCCCCTAGTGTTAGGGGTTTCGTAGGGAAGATATAGCCGAAGGGGAGGAGTTGGAGGCCGGGAAGGTGGGCCACACCTACCCTAGGGGCGGGTTCAGGTGGGCCCGCGCCTAGGGGGTGTGGGGCCCCTGAGGCCCATCTCCGTCCCTCCTTCTGGCTTCCTTCGTCTTCTGGAAAAATAATATGTTTCCATATTTTTCTGGTATTTTTCTGATCTTTGCGAAATTGCACCGAAACGCCTTCTTTTCCATCAGAATCCAGACTCCGGCAGTCCATCCTCCAGGAATCATCCAACATGCATAAACAGATGAAAAGCCATAAGTAATACGTCATAATAAGACAAATATCAATGAATAGATGTAAATTATGATATAGAAAGGTGATGCAAATTGGGCGTATCAGTCCCACTCTCTAGCACTAAAGGCCAAGCATGTGCAAGAATATGTTGCAAGTGATGAAGAAAGCGATGTTGATGGAATTGATGATATGCTCTCTCAACTTGCTCTTTTCATCAAGAACATGAAGTTCCGAAGAAGGAGAAGTTCAATGGGATCAAGTGAGAAGAAAAGGACGTGCTACAATTGTGATGAGTCGAGCCACTTTGCCGATAAATGTCCATATGAGAAGAGGCTTCACAAACCCAAGTATGAAGAAGGTGACAAACCAAGATTGAAGCCCAACCCCATCAACGAAAGATGCAAGAGGAATAATAGGCGTGATGGCAAAGGCTTCCTAGGTCAAGAATACATATCCGACAAGGAGGAAGAGGATGAATAGAAGGTTGTTGGAGTGGCCGGTTTGGCCTTCACCGAACCCAAGTCTCTCTTCACCTACGACTACACCAAGGACTACACCGATGACTCTCCTACTCCCAAGGTCGCCGCCACTTGTCTCATGGCAAGGATCTCCAAGGTAATCTCCTCTCCTCCATCTATATCTAGCGTCTTGGATGATCTTGAGAGTAACCATGATAATGATAGTGATAGTGATGAATTTGGTGAAGAATATATAAAATAAATATATGGTATCATGAAGTCTCTTCCTTGCATTTCTCGTGCTAGAGTCAAGCAATTAATGGAACTTGTCAGCTCATGTGATGAGACCATTGATAGCTTGGAATCTTATATTGATGATGAGAAACAAAGATTCAATCTTTTTGAACAAGAGCTATGTGAGGAAAAGAATACCACTTCATTTCTTAAACAACAAATTGAAATCTTTGAACTTGATAAAGCAAAATACATGGACACTATTGATAGGGCTAACTCTTTGTCCCAAGAGCTTGATGCCTCAAAGAAAGAGCTTGAGGTTGCTCATGCTTCTCTTACCAAGGACCTTGAGCACCTTGAAAACTTGGAGAGAACCATGACCAACTTCGGGTGACCTATGATAAGGCTCTTGGCACATTGAAGGATCCAATTATTGTTGAGAATGAGTCTTGTTCCTCTAACTCTACCTTTGATCAAACTCTCCTCATTGAGGAAAATAAGAAGTTGAAAGAGCAACTTGAGAAAGAGAGTCGTGCACCTACCTCCAAGGGAAATATTCTAGATGAGATTCTATCCCGTCAAAAGACAAGGGTTTCCAAGGAAGGTGTCGGTTTTGATCCAAAGAATAATGCCATTCCACCAAAGAAGATAACCTTTTTAAAAGAAGGTGACAAGGTGGTTGACCAAGTCAAAAATAATGTTGTGAATGGGGGATCCATGAGGGGCAATCCTAATCATAAATATGCGGGAAATTCTAATCCATCCTATGTTCTATGTAAGAGCACTCAAGGAGATGTATATGCCAAATATGTTGGTCCTCGTAATGGTTATGCTTATAGGTGGTACTCAATTTGGGTACTAAAGGATCTTGTTGCTAATGATAAGGGACCCATTACTCAATGGGTTCCTAAATCAAATAATTGATTTTGTAGGGTTATGCCTCTGGTGGATCAAAATGGGTGTTTGATAGTGGATGCACCAATCATATGACCGGAGGTAGAAGTGGGCTTGACCAATTTATTCACGATGTCAACTCAACATCAAGCATCACTTTTGGTGGTAACTCAACAGGAAAGGTACTTGGTTATGGCAAGTTGGTGGTCTCCAAGGCCTTGTCCCTAGAGACTGTATTGCTTGTTGAGAACCTTGGCTACAACTTACTTTCAATTAAACATCTTGCGGATGCCGGTTATGATTCCTATTTCTCTAAAACATTTATGAAAGTCTTTAGGAGTGATGATCTCAGTTTGGTCCTTGTTGGACATGTGGAAGATGACCTTTACGTGGTCGACCTCTCGGAAGAGAGCCAATCCCTTCCTACATGTCTAATGGCCAAGGATGACAAGGGATGACTTTGGCATCGTCGCCTTGTCCATGTCAACATGAGAAATCTCAATCTACTCCTAAAGGGTGAGCATATTGTTGGACTAACTCGTGTCTCCTTTGAAAAAGATCATGTGTGTAGTGCGTGCATTTCAGGAAAGCAAATTGGGAAGCATCATCCTTCCATAACCAAGGTGGCCACGTTAAGACCCTTGGATCTTCTCCATTTGGATATCTTCGGGCCTTCAACGTATGACTCCCTTGGTGGAAGAAGATATGGTCTTGTCATTGTTGATGATTACTCAAGTTATACTTGGGTCTTTCTTCTCAATTCAAAGGATGAGACCTACAAGGAATTCATGATCTTCGCCAAGCAATCTCAACACACTCATGGACTGGAGATCAAGACCATTAGAACCGACAATGGCATCGAGTTCAAGAACTACACCATGCAAGAGTTTGTTGAAGACGAGGGGATCAAGTATGAGTTCTCAGCTCCCTATACCCCTCAACAAAATGGTGTTGTTGAAAGGAAGAACCGGACAATTATTGAGATGGCAAGAACAATGTTGAGTGAATTCAAGTCACCCCACAACTTTTGGGGAGAAGCCATTGCTACCGCGGTCCACTACATGAACCGGCTCTTCCTCTGAGCTCCCTTTGACATGACTCCGTACAAGATTCTCACAAATAAGAATCCCAACGTCAACTACTTCCGTGTCTTTGGGTGCAAGTGCCTCGTCAAGAACAAGAAAGAAAATCTCGGTAAATTCGAATCTAGAACTATTGAGGGTATATTTGTTGGTTATGCGGAAAACTCCCATGCCTATAGATACTACAACAAAGCCAATGGTTGTTTTGAAGTATCTTATGACGTGGAGTTTTTGGAGAATAATGGCTCCAAAGAGGAGCAAGTTGTTTCACGTGATGTAGGTGATGGAGATTCCTATCAAGTCATCAAGTTGATGGGCATAGGGAACATTTTGCTCACCGAGTCTCACATTCATGTTCAACAAGATGATGGGGGATAATCAAGCTCAACTCAAGAAGAGCCAAGCTCTACCAAAGTTGAGCCATCAAATGCACCACAAGATCAACATCTCATGCAAACCGAAGAGCAAGAACAAAACCCTCAACCCGTTGAGCAAGACCAAGTAGAAGATCAAACTCCTCCATCCCAAGGTCAAGCTCAAGATGGTGTCAATGATCAAGGTCCCTCAAAAGATGAATTTGTTGATCATGAAGGCACAATTTGGAAGATCAAGGCTGCTTCCATTGCAAGTGGACTCCAAGTCAATAATATCCTTGGAAGCATATCAAGAGGGATCGAAACTCGTGCCAAGAAGAATAACCTCACAACCTTTTGTGGGCACCATGCATTTGTGTCCAACTTTGAGCCTCTCAAGGTTCATGAGGCTTTGGAGGATCCGGATTGGGTCATTGCCATGCAAGAATAACTCGAGTGCTTCACCCGCAATGAAGTTTTGTCTCTAGTTGAGAGCCTAAATATCATCGCATCAATGTCATTGGGACCAAGTGGGTGTTCAAGAACAAGCAAGATGAAAATGGAATCGTCACAAGAAACAAAGCAAGGATGTCCATGATGGGGGAGTTGAAGTTCTTTCTAGGCTTCATTATAAAGCAACTTCCTCAAGGCACTTTCATCTCTCAATAGAAGTACATTAAGGACATGCTCAATAAGTTCGAGATGGCCAAGGCTAATCCCATGAAGACGCCCATGCCACTAAATGGGCAACTTGGTCTTGTAGTTGGTGAGAAGGACGTGGATCAAAATGTATATTGCTCTATGATTGGTTCCTTGCTCTACCTTTGTGCCTCTAGGTTGGATATCATGTTAAGTGTTGGAATATTTGCTTGTTTTCAATCCGCTCCCAAGGAGTGCCATTTGATGGCAGTCAAACGGATTTTTAGGTACCTTTATCTCACTCCTACTCCCAGGCTTTGGTATCCAAAGGGGTCAACCTTTGAGCTTGTTGGCTATTCGGATGCTGATTGGGCAGGTGATAAGGTTGACAGGAAATCAACCTCCGGGGCTTGCCAATTCATTGGCCGGTCGTTGCTGAGTTGGTCTTCCAAGAAATAATACTCCATAGCCTTATCCACTACTAAAGCCGAATATATATCCGCGACATCTTGTTGTGCTCAATTGTTATGGGCGAGGCAAACCTTGAAAGACTATGGTGTGTCTCTTGGTACGGTGTATCTTCTGTGTGATAATGAAAGTGCAATAAAGATCTCCAATAACCCCGTCCAACAGTGCCGCACCAAAAATGTTGAAATTTGCCACCACTTCGTACTTGACCATGTCACAAATGGTGACATCAATCTCACTCATGTGGGTATGATGTTCCAATTGGCCGATATCTTCACGAAGCCTTTGGATGAAGCCCAGTTTGTCATGTTGAGGCAAGAACTTGGTATCCTAGATCCTTAAAACTTGGATTGATTTACTTCTTGCACTATATTCTTGCTCTTAACATGCTATGTAGCCTAGTCGCACATGTAGGGATATCCATCTTACCATGAGTTGGTTTGATGCATACCTATATGTGCAACTGATATGTCGGAAACGTATCTATAATTTTTGATGTTCCATGCTTGTTTAGTATCTACTTTGCTTTGGTTGTCTACACTTTGAGGTGCTTTTTACATGTTTTCTGGTACTAACCTATTAACAAGTTGCCACAGTGCCAGTTTCCTATTTTCTTCTGTTTTTTGTTTCAAAAAAGTTAGTAAAGAAATATTCTCGGAATTGGATGAGACAAACGTCAAAGTCAATTACTTTCCGTGGGGAACAAGAAGTCCAGAGGGGAGACGGAGAAGCGGGCCAGGGCGCCCAGACCCTCCTCGGTGCGGGTGGGCCCTGCCCCGCGCCGGGAGGGGTGTGGAGCCCCTGGTCGCCTCCTTGTCCTCCCCCTTCGCCTATAAGAAGCCCCCGAGGCAGAAACCCTAAGCACCCGATCAAATCTCCACCGCCAACGCCATCGTCGTCCCTAGATCGGGGGAGATCTGAAGTTCTTCCCGGCACCCTACCAAAGGGGAGATCATCCCGGAGGCCTTCTCATGATGCGTGAGTAGTTCCACCTTGGACTATGGGTCCATGTAGTAGCTAGATGGTTGTATCTCCTCTTTTGTGCTTTCATGTATAGATTTTGTGAGATCTGATCATGATCAAGATCTAATCTATTTGTAATCATGCATGTTGTGTTTGCAGGGATCCGATGGATATTGAGATTGTTATGTTGGTTTGATTAATGGTTTTGTTTTTATGATTCTATCATGTCTGTGTTGTTTGTGATCTTGCATGCTCTCCGTTGTTAGTAGCTATCTTGGCCAAGTAGTTGCTAGTGACTCCAAGAGGGGGTATTTATGCTCGATAGTGGGTTCATGCCTCTAGTTTCCAAGGGAAGTGACAATAATCTCTTCGGTTGTAGATGTGATGTTGCTACTAGGGAGAAAACAACGGTCTCTTGTTCATGGAACATGTGGACTATTTACCTTACACACTTTGCTTAAAGCAGTTGTCTGTTGCTTACAACTTAATACCAGAGGGGGTTCAGATGATAACCTGAAGGTGCACTTATAGTCATAGATGCAGTTGGATGGCGGTCTATGTATCTTGTTGTATTGCCCAATCGAATCTCATAGGATCTTTCTGACTAGTAATTGCATTGTTATGCCTTGCTCAGTTCCTCTCAATTGCCCTGCTGTAATTTGTTTACCCTTCATGCCATGTTGTTTATCTAAGGAGAGCACCTCTAGTGAACTATGGAACCCGGTCCAATCTTTACCATTGATACATCATCCACTGTTACTTGTTTACTTGCTGCAAACCACCATTACTTCCCACGCCATACGTTTAATCCTTTGTTACAGCAAACCGGTGAGGTTGAAAAAATCACTGATTCGTTGGGACAAAGTCTTGAGTTTGTGTTGTGCAGGTATCCACGTTGTTTGCAACACCTGTGTGACGTTTCCTTCCTCCTTCTGGTTCGATAACCTCGGTCTCAACTGAGGAAAACTTGTTGTGCTGCTCTTCACACCCTGCGCTTGGGGTTACCAACGAAGTGCCACGTCGAGCACCGTCAGCAACATAAATTGATCTCGTGTCATGATATGGGTCAAAGCATCTATCTTGGAGGCGCCATGACATGTGTGATTAAACATAGGGGAAGAAATCCTCCGCCAAATGGTTGGTTTTGTGTATTGGGTGCCTTGATGTTCAATGCTAAATCCTATGTCCATGTTTGCTCTTCGTATTTCTTCATGACTTTTTCAATGGACATTGCTTACATCTTGTTTTCATTTGGATCTTGTGTATATGCTCATATGATTTCTCACAATACATCTTTTCCTCAAATCTCACAATTCTTTTTACCCTGAAATGTTTTGACGAAAATTCCGGTCCGCTGGCCTGGTGACCAAAATTTCTGGCAGCCGACCGAAAACCCTTAAGACACGGTTTCGGTTCATTGCCAAAAATTCCGGTCGCCACCGGAAATTTCAGCCACTTGGCAAGTTTGCCGATTCTTCCGCCAGAAATTCTAGCGTGGGCGTCAGTCCGACCGGACTTACTGCCGAAAGATTTTTCTGTGGGTATTTATAGCCCTCGCGTGGGGCAGTTCCAATCTCTTTCTTCTTTCTTACCCACACCCTCCCCTCCTCCATGGTCGCCACCCCAAGATTCTCCACCCCCCATAGGCCCTTCCCTCCACCCAAATCCCTCCCCACTCCACCAAGTTGTAGATCGGGCCTCTACAAGTCTTCTCACTGAAGGTTTTGCTCTCTCCTTGCCCGCATTGGGAGATCGGGGAGTTTTCTCTCTCTTCTCATGTGGTGCTTTATTCTTGCCCATCTTTGGCAAGGGAGGGCATGGCTTATTCTTCGGCATCCGAGGGTATTGTGCTCTTTCATCTCCTGCTTCCTTTTCCTCTTATTGGTAGTGGAACCCTGATACGTCGTAAACGTATCTATAATTTTTGATGCTCCATGCTTGTTTTGTGCCAACTATCTTATGTTTTGTCTACACTTTGAGGCATGTTTATACATTTTCTGGACCTAACATATTGATAAGATGCCATAGTGCCAGTTGCCTATTTTTTTTGTTTTTGGTTTTAGAAAAGCTAGTAAGGAAATATTCTCGGAATTGGACGAAACAAAAGCCGAAGTGCCTATTTTTCCAGATGCAACACGGAGCCCGGAGGAGAGACGAAGTGGAGCCGCGAGGTGGCCACACCTAGGGCTGGCGCGGGTCCACCCTGGGCCGCGCCGCCATATGGTGTGGGCCCCTCGGGCGCCCACCGACATTGCCCTTTCGCCTATATATACGTCTCCCTGAGACAAAAACCCGAAGAAGATCAGAAATCCACAAAAAGTTCCGCAGCGCCACCACAACCGAAGAGGAGATTCGGCGGACAGAATTCTCTGTTTCGGCACCCTGCTGGGACGGGGAATTTCCCCTGGAGCCATCTCCATCAAGTCCACCGCCATCTTCATCTTTGTTGCTATCTCCCATGATGAGGAAGGAGTAGTTCTCCCTCGAGGCTGAGGGCTCTACCGGTAGCTATGTGTTCATCTCTCTCTCTATGCGTGATCTTATTGTGATCATGAGCTTTGTAATCAAGTAGATATACTCTGCTACTCAAGTGCTTTAATTAATCTCTGCTTGTCCTCGCGTGTGTGAAGTTGACAGTGTGCACACCGTGTGGCACTTAGTCTAAAGATTACAGAAATACTTATCATGAGTTATAATTTGAGTTGGATGTCTCTATGAGTTTTTTGTTGGAACCATCTAGCGCTCGAGGTGACAATGGGGTTATCTAGATGGGGAATGCGAACTTTGAGGCGTGTTGTTATAGCCCTACATTGTCCAACCGGAGAGTAGTTTGGAGTAGCATAATGAAAAGAAGATATTTATATGAGAGTGTCCACTAGTGAAAGTATGATTCCTAGGCCTTGTTTCTAAGCACTGAAACACCGCTTACAATCAGTCCTGCTACATGTTTGCTTGTTGACATTTTTATTTCAGATTTCCATTACCAGTTATAATCATCCATATTACTTGTATTTCACTATCTCTTCGCCAAACTAGTGCATCTATACACCTGACAAGTGTATTGGGTGTGTTGGGGACACAAGAGACTTCTTGTATCTTGATTGTAGGGTTGCTTGAGAGGGATACCTTTGACCTCTTCCTCCCTGAGTTCGATAAACCTTGGGTGATCCACTTAAGGGAAACTTGCTGCTGTTCTACAAACCTCGGCACTTGGAGGCCCAACACTGTCTACAAGAATAGAAGTGTGCATAGACATCAAACCCTAGTTTCCATGGCCAAGCTAGTGCTTCCTTGGTTCTCTCTACCCCATAGTATCACCCTGTTTTTCCTACACGATGTTTTTTCGCAAGTACTAAGTCATGGACAGTAACGTACTAGGATTGCTTTGAGATTTTGGTCCTAGCCCCGGTCTCGCCGACACTGCCACCGAAAATTCTGGTCGCTGTTATGGTCGACCGAAATGCTCGCCGGAATTTTCGGTCGAGACTCCGGTCCACCGGAACCATCGCCGACTTTTCTGGTGACTGGGACGGCGCCACCGGACCTGGAACCGAAACTCCTATCCTTTCTGTTTTCTGTCCATGCGCTTGCCCAAACATAATTCTATGTTCCTGTGAGTTCTTCTATGACTTATACACTCATTTGCTTGTCCTTTTCTTTCATTCTTGTGTGCTCCTTGTGCAGCGTCCGACCACAGCGATTTTGAGCAAGACACCGGCAAAAAGAGAAATCTTGCTATCCATCGGGCTCCTCCTCCTGTTTCTCGCCTTACTAAGCGTCAAGAAGCAGCTGCTGCCGCAGGAGGTTCTGGTTCTGCTAGTGGACAGACAGGTTCCAAGAAGAAACCCTCTGCTGGAAGGGCCGCTCCCAAGGGCAAGTCCAGTCTTGGCCCTACTGAAGAAGAGGATTCCCCTGACTACAACACTGCTTCAGACATCTATGTGAATGAGTGGAGGGACTTGAGGAGAAATAATCCGTACCGGTTTCCCAACTGCACCTATCTTGCTGCTGACAAACTCTTTTGGACTGACACTTAGAAATGCTTTTGGGATGACTTCTATAATGAGCCCTCTCACATGCGGCGGGGTTTCTTTGTTCCTCCCAGGTATTCAATGAGGATCACTATGCACATAACCTCTCTACAGATTTTGAGCATGTTGATGTGGCTCTGAAGCAGATGGATGACTTTGACCTTACCACTATCAAAGTTAAGCTCATGCCGAATGTCATTCGTCAGTTCTTCTGCACTGCCTATTTCCACATTGATGTTGATCACACTGTCACTTGGATGACCGACACCAAGCCATACTCGGCTTACTTTGCTGATTTCTGCAATGCTTTGGGTTACACTCCTGACCGTGTCTCTGGCTTCCACATTCACTCTAAGAAGTCTTTCAGTGACAACCAGATTCTTCAGTGCTATCCCAGTGAGCCCAGCCATGCACCTCCCAGCTTGTCAGGCAGGTACTACTATTATATGGTCCTTGCTCGGTTCTTTCGCTAAAATCTTGTGATCAAGGCTGGTGATATGGTTGATGTTCGTGGTCACCACAAGAACCTACTGTACTACTGTGACCCTCGTCTCCTACGGAAGATCAATGGGTGTGATTTTATCTTTTGTGAGATTCAGTGGTCCGCCGAGAAGCGCATGACTCCCAACTATTGTCAGCATGTTTAGCGGTTGATTGAGGCCACTGTCCCTGCTTCTGCTATCCCTAAAGGTCTGCATGAAGATATGGAGGACTTCAACTTACCTCGTCGGGGCTCTCATGTGGATCTATCTCAGATGATGCCGTCTGAGCGCCGGACCAAGCTTGCTCATGATTCTTTTTCTGCTGGTCTACGCTCCCGTCGGGACCTTCCCCGTGCTCTTTCCCACAAGAAAGGCCTTGCCCATTTCTTCAACAGCCTTTGGGACATGTGTCGCTCCTCATATGATGTTGCCCATCGTAGCTTGGAGCTCAGTCAAGAGAATAGGAGGCAACACAATGATTTCTTGGCAGAACGTGGTCGCCTAGTGCTAGACATGGGCAATGCTTTGGATCCTGTCCCCTATCTCAACTTTGAGAAGCCACCGCTGGTTGAGGACGTGTTTCGGGGCTTTGATCCATCTATGTCCCCTGGGTTCGCCACTTCCAGTTCCTCTCAGCTTCGGGCTACTCCTACAGGGAATGATGATGAGGATGAGGACAAGGACAACGAAGAGGATGAGGGTGACGAAGACGAAGAGGAGGAGGAATAAGCTAATGATGATGACGATGAGGATAACTTTGCTGGCTAGCTTGTTTTCTCAACTCCTTTATTCCTTTTTGGTCTTGATGCCAAAGGGGGAGAGCGAATAGAGTCGCTTCTTTTATGATTCACCTCATGCACAAGCCCTCCTTTGTTCGTTTGCCTCTCATGGGCTTGTGCTCTTTTCTGCTCTATCGAACTACTTATGTGTGTGTCTGGACAAATTTGAAGTTCCTTCTATTGTACTTGGATTTCCTATGACTATATGCTTGCTATTGTGTGCTAGATATCCTTGTATCTACTTGTATCATAATATCCTTATTTGACTCTTGCTCGGTTTGTCATCATTAACCAAAAAGGGGGAGATTGAAAGGGAAAATAGCGCTTATCTAGTATTGTGTTTAACTATGACATCGAAGCTAGAGAGCGGACTAATGTTTCTACTAGCTTCTCTACAGGTGATAGTCCACAGGTGTTGATGAAAGGTGATGTGTGATACCCCATTCATTTCTATATGAAGAGCCAGTGGTTTTATTTCTTATTCTCTCTTATTTATTACTTTTGAGTCAAATAGGAAACACCGCACTATTAAGAGGGGTGATCTTGATGCGCTCTTTTGGGTTGGTCTACACCAAATATGCATCTCATAATCCACAGCCACACACCCTTTCAAGAAGAGAGAAAAAAATCTCCATGGAAAATGAACCTAAGTGGTTACGGCAAAACTGGCAGAAGTGCCGGCGCCGCCGATGCTGTCGCCTGAATTTCCGGTCGCCGCCGGAAATTCTTGGTAAGCGCCAAAACAGCTCACTACATGTGTTTTTGGCCGCTCGCCGGGAATTTCGGTCGTCGCCGGAACTTCCGGCATGGAGTCCGGTCCGCCGGGGCTGTCGTCGGAATTCCCAGTGTACGAACCGGACTTATTGTCGGTTCTGTTGCAGGAACTTCCAAACGGCTCTTTTTCTCCCCATACTATATATACCCCTTTCTTCTCCACTGAGAGGTTAGGCATTTCAACTAACATTCATTTCTTGAAGCTCTCTCTCTCTCCATTGTTGAAACACAAAAGCTTGAGGATCTCCCATTCTACCCAACCAAATCCAAATCCCTTTGGTAGAAATGAGGAGGAGGTCCCGATCTACGTTTCCACCAAGCCAAAGTTCATTCCCCCTTGAGTTCATCGAGTTAGCTCGATACTCTTGGGTTTGTGGGAAACCCTAGGCGGATAGGGTCGCCCGGAGGCATTCAGCTTGTGATTTGCTCCGTGGAAAGTTTGTGAGGGTTTGGAGACTACCTTAAAGTCTACCATGAGTAAGTGAGCTATACCTTTGTGGGATAGGCTCGGAGAAGAAGGTGAGCCGTTGTGGAGTGATGACCCACAAGTATAGGGGGTGTATCGTAGTACTTTCGATAAATAGGAGTGTCGATCCCAACGAGGAGCAGAAGGTGCTGAACAGTAGTATGGAGCAGGAAGTCTCTGTAAATACTTAGCAAACGGATTTTTAGTGGTTTTATGATAAGGAAACAAAAAAAGGAGCAAGTAACAAAGAATAAACACAGTAAGTGTCCCAATCCTTTCTTAGCAAAGGACAATCCTGTGTAAATACTTATAAGGACCAAACGTTCTCGAGGACACACGGGAATTCTGTCAAGTGCTTTCGCTTCATATAGCTGAGTACTCTTCTTTGGTGTTGTAAGTGTTGTGTGGGTGAACCTGTGCTAATGTACTGACCTTACTTGGACTAATACATACTTGTGATTAAACCCCCTGCAAACATCTGTAACTACAGGAAAGTAATTAAGATATAAATCTAACCACAACTTTAAACTCTGATATCCTACACTCCCTTGTGCAAAGGTGTCCTAACGGGGGTTTAGGTTTCTGTCACTCCGGCAACCCCAAAATTAGTAGCCAAATACACAATGCATTCCCCTAGGCCCATAAATAGTGAAGTATCATGTAGTCGACGTTCACATGACACCACTAGAAGAATAGCACCACAACTTAAATACTAACCATTGAATAATAACTCAACACAAATCCACTAATAACAACATGACTTCTCCCATGTCCTCAAGAACTAGATGAACTACTCACAAGACATCATATGGATCAAGATCAAAGATGATATGGTAATGGATAACAATCTGAACATAAAAAATAATCCAATGGTTCCACTCACTAGCATCAACTACAATAGTAATCAACACCGGGAAAGTTTCCCCTAAGAACTAAAGCAATATCCAACACAATTGTTACAATGGGACGGAGTGATGATGATGGTGCTGGTGGAGATGATGGTGTGGATGATGATGATGATCCCGATGAAGCCTAGCTTGATGATGGTGTTGATGGCGACAATCTCCCCTCTCCGGGAAGGAATTCCCCCGGCAAAAATCTGTCTGCCAGAGAGATCTTTCTCTCTCGGTGTTTTACGCCCCCAGAGGCGGTGGAAATCTATTTGTGGTCTCTCCCCGAGGTTTAGGGTTCCGTAGGGAAGATATAGGCAAAGGGGAGGAGTCGGGAGCCGGTCAGGTGGGCCACACATGCCCTAGGCGCGGCCTAGGGTGGTCCCGCACCTAGGGGGTGTGGGCCCCCTGCGGCCCTTCTTTGTCCCTCCTTCTGGCTTCCTCAATCTTCTGGAAAAATAATATTTTCCCATATTTTTCTGATCTTCACAAAATTGCACCGAAACGCCTTCTTTTCCATCAGAATCCAGACTCCGGCAGTCCATCCTCCAAGAATCATCCAACATGCATAAACACATGAAAATCCATAAGTAATACCTCATATAAGACAAATATCAACGAATAGAGGTAAATTATGATATAGAATGGTGATGCAAATTGGGCATATCAACTCCCCCAAGCTTATACCTTCGCTTGTCCCCAAGAAAAAATTGAGCTCAGTAAACATGTCCACAGGTTTATGGAGTGAAGTGTCGATAAAAGAATATGAACAAGAAGCATCACACTTACCATTGCACAACACATAGAAGAAAGCAACTCACCATTATATAACTTAGCTTGCAACCAAGTACAATAGTCACAAAAGAGATGGATAAAGATAAATCATAATTGGAATTGGCAAACTTTGTTCCTGGTTAGAGAAGAGCTGGCAATAGTTTCATAAATAAAGCTTTGTAGAAGTTTTCAAAACAGGATCACTCCTTGCTCAAAAAGGTCTTTCACAAGTGAAGGCTTTCAAAGTAATACTCAATAGATAAGAGTTTTGTGCAAACAAGGAAGATAAAAAACATGATTGAATAAATCACCATATGAATGCTTGAAACAAAGCAACTCAAATGCTTGCTGGAGATAGAGAGG
Source organism: Avena sativa (assembly GCA_916181665.1). Lineage (NCBI taxonomy): Eukaryota > Viridiplantae > Streptophyta > Magnoliopsida > Poales > Poaceae > Avena > Avena sativa. The sequence continues at coordinate 35,499,797 of OV702298.1, read as the reverse complement.
AAGTGGGTTTACTGACTCAACTTGGAAGTGGGAGAAAGGTCCCTTTATAGAGGGAAGCATGGATTACAAGTCATAAATAGCTTCCAAAAGATTATGGTACTTACTAGCTTTGATCCCTCATTGCCCCTATCATAGGCATCTTGAGATTATTAAGGTTAAAGTACACAAAGATGGAGTATATGCTTGAAGAAATATAAGTTGGCAATCTCATGTCCCTTGAATATGAGGGCCACTCCTCATGCTACTCAACTTTGGTCACAGGTAGGTTCTTGTCATTGTAAGTACATGCGTATCATAGAGAACCGCCAATGGGGTACCCCTTGCACATGGTACAGGAGCTTTCCCATAACAAAAATGACAAGGCAAGCAGACAATGAGCATCTCAGCGATCTTTTTATTTACTATGTGCATAGCTTTTTATTGAGGATGCTTCATAGATAGCTCACTATGCTGATGCTACAAGTTTCCACCATTATTAGGCATGGATTAGGCTAGCGGCCCAGGCGTTTCTCTAACACAAAATACAAACTCCATGGACTTATAAGTTCCCTCTTTATTTCACACCGTTGACATCCGTAGACAAAAGAGCACGATATCAATCGAGTACAAAGTGCAGGTGCAATGTTGAAAACGTTCCCCGTGACAGCACGATTCTGCTAATTCCAATGTATAGATGCAAGCATATACAACTTCGATGGCACAATGGTTCAAGTCTATTAGGGGCAAGAAATAAAGTGTGTCGTCAAGTTCGTGAGAGCTTTAGTAACTAGTTTTCACAAAACAAAATACTTTTTAATTCGAAAGGTAGACGAAGCTTGAGAATTTGATTGGAATAGCAAAAGCTACTAGGTAGATATGGTGGACACAAGTGAGAAAGGTTTTGGTCCAAATGGATTTGGAAACATGAGAAGTATACCTTCTCAAAATAGGTTTTTGGCTAGCAAGGCTAGGTAGCAAGCAAGGGAGTTGAAAGAAACAAGCAAACATACAAGTAATAAATCCAAACATGCAATCTTCCTTGAAGACACAAAAGATCTAAATAAAGAATACTAAGCTTATGAGCCAACAAGAAAGAAAACAAATGATACAAAATACCTGTAAGCTTTTTCTCTTTTTCTCTTTCAAAGTAATGCTACTGACCAAAACTCGGTTTGCCAAAACCAATTTAGAGTTACTTGATGCTCCCAGAGTGATGCCAATACCGATCAACAAGATCCATCATATAATAGAGATTGCAAACTAAAATAGAAGTGCAAAAGGTAAAAGATGAGACTTCTCGTTAATATTCCAATAAAGGAACTCACACCAAGGGATACATAGATAATCAACTAAAGGAGAGATACTTCCACATGCAAACCAAACTATAAGATAACCTCTCTACCAAAGATATGAATCCACTAAAAAGGTAAAAGATAAAAGATAATGCTGGTGATACCGCGGCGCTCCCCCAAGGTTGGAACAAGCCAAGGGGATGCCAAACTTGATGATGAATTACTCCTTCGGTGGTGGTGGTGTTCTCTTGTCATCATAAAACTTCCAAGGCAAAGGTTCCCCATCCAAAAAGGATGTCCTTGTCTTTGCAATCCTGAAAGTAGCAGCAGAGCTTATGCGATCAAATCTAGCCTCATACTCATAGTTTTGATTTGTATGTCGTAGAGCTGCGCTTGTAATTGGTTGGTGGTCTGATGGAGCGAGAAGATTTCTTCTCGGAGCTCAGCCACCTCTTCCTCGTGCTTTGCGATGAGTTCTGAACTTATCTTGTGAATAACATCCACTTTGCGTTCCGCCATCTTCTTGTACTTGAAAACCTCCTGCTCCAATGCTTCCATCATGTCTTCCAGACTTACTTCTCCCTTGGGGCCTTGAACTTCTTTCATATGTACCTTCCCATCTTTGAGAATCAACTCCTTGGGATGGATCTTCAACTCATACATGTATGGGTTGAGGACATCCGCAGAGGAATCCTCCATGGGTGACCCAGAGGAAGACACTGTAGCTCCAAAACTGAGAAATTGCCTGACAAAAATAGATTGAAATAAAAACACGACGAGAACTCGATGCAAGAACCTCGAGGAATCCAGGGGGTTATATATTACGAAGTTTCAAATCATAAGGAAGGTTTTGACACGGAAACAAGGCGGAGACGGAGTTCGGGGGTGGCACATCCCCTCCAGGCGCGGCCAGGCTGGGCCCGCGCCTGGGGTGGGTTTGTCCACCCTGGACTCCGTTTCCTCTTCTGTTCCATCTCGTAACTTCCCTTATGTATTAAAAACATCAAAAATATAAAAAAATGGGGTTTCACAAACCTTCTGTTTTCACCACTTTTACCTAGTAATTGACGAACTCTGCAGTTTTATGGTGTTTGGCTTCTGATAAATTCTTCTGGAGTCACCATTCGAATAACATCCACATCTTCATTATAAGAATCTCTAGAAATATAATGTTTTAGTCTTTGCCCATTAACCACCTGTGTTGTGTCATCCTTCAGAGAAGTAATTTTGATGGCACCTGAATGGTATAATTCCTTGATAACAAAAGGTCCTTCCCATTTTGAGAGTAGTTTCCCTGCAAAAATCTGAGACGAAACCTATACAAAAGAACTTTCTCACCAACATGGAACTCCCTTTTGAGAATTCTCCTATCATGCCATCTTTTTACTTTTTTCCTTAAAAAGCCTAGCATTTTCATAAGCTTCACCTCTCCACTCATCTATATTACTTAAGTCGAGCAGTCTTTTCTCACCTTCAAGTCTAAAATCTCTATTCAACTCTTTCACTGACCAATAAGCTTTGTGTTCTAATTCTAAAGGCAAGTGACAAGCTTTCCCGTAGACCATTTTGTAAGGAGACATCCCCATAGGATTTTTATAAGCAGTTCTATAAGCCCACAAAGCGTCATTCAACTTTTTAGCCCAATTTTTTCTAGATCTATTGATAGTCTTCTGCAAGATAGATTTAATTTACCTATTGAACAGTTCTACTTGCCCACTTGTTTGGGGGTGATAAGCTGAAGCAATTCTATGGTTTACATCATACTTAGCGAGAGTTTTTCTAAAACCCCCATGAATAAAATGAGAGCCTCCATCAGTCATGAGATATCTAGGCACACCGAACCTAGGAAAAATAACATCCTTAAGCATTTTCAAAGAGGTCTTACCATCAGCACTATTTGTAGGTATGGCTTCTACCCACTTTGTAACATAGTCGACAACAACAAGAATATGAGTGTACCCTTTTGAAGGGGGAAACGGTCCGATAAGGTCAAATCCCCAACAATCAAAAGGTTCAATAACAAGAGAATAATTCATAGGCATTTCATTGCGTCTAGAAATGTTACTACTCGTTGACATTCATCACATGATAAGACAAACTTCCTCGCATATTTGAAAAGGGTAGGCCAATAAAATCCAGATTGTAAAACCTTTTGTTTAGTCCTATCCCCTACATGATGTCCTCCATAAGCACTGCCATGACATTTTCTCAATATCTCTTGTTGTTCAAATTCTGGAACACATCTTCGCATAATGCCATCTACTCCTTCTTTATATAAGTGTGGGTCATCCCAAAAGTAATGCCTTAGATCATAAAAGAATTTCCTTCTCTGCTGAGCTGTAAAGGTTGGAGGCAAATACTTGGAAACAATAAAGTTACCATAATCAGCATACCAAGGATTCTCATGCGGACTTACCCTTATTGCAGCCAACTGCTCATTTGGAAAGCTATCATTAACAGGCAATGGGTCAAAATAAATGTTTTCCAAACGATATAAATTGTCAGCAACAGGATTTCTAGCACCTTTCCTGTCTACAATATGCAGATCAAACTCTTGTAAAAGCAAAACGCACCTGATAAGTCTAGGCTTAGTGTCCTTCTTTGTCATAAGGTACTTGATAGCAGCATGATCAGTATGAATAGTAACCTTTGAATCAACAATATAAGGTCTAAACTTATCACAAGCAAAGATTACAGCTAAGAACTCTTTTTCAGTAGTATCATAATTCTTTTGAGCAGCATCTAGAGTCTTGCCAGCATAATGAATAACATTCAACTTCTTATCAACATGTTATCCAAGGACAACACCCACAGAAAAATCACTAGCATCACACATAATTTCAAAAGGTAAACTCCAATCAGGTGGTTGAACAATAAGAGCAGTTGTCAAAGCTTTCTTCAAAGTTTCAAAAGCTTCCTTACAATCATCATAAAAAACAAAAGGTACATCTTTTTGAAGAGGATTAGTTAGGAGCTTTGAATATTTGGAGAAATATTTAATAAACCTCCTATAGAAACCAGCATGACCAAGGATACTACGAATACCTTTTATATCTCTAGGACAAGGCATCGTCTCAATTGATTCAATTTTGGCTCTGTCAACTTCAATGCCTCTTTTAGAGATCTTGTGTCCAAGAACAATCCTTCATGAACCATGAAATGGCATTTCTCCCAATTAAGAACAAGGTTGGTTTCTTCACATCTCTGCAAAACTTTATCAAGGTTGTTGAAAGGATACAGATGTTGCCTAGAGGTGGGTGAATAGGCGATTAAAACTTTTTCGAGAGTGGCTCGACAAAGGCAGAATTAAACTAGTGTTTACTTTGTCAAGAACAAAACCTACAACAATCTAGGGTTCACCTATGTGCACCAACAACTTATGCTAAGCAAGACAAACAACTATGTGATAGCAAGATATATACTTCAAGAACGAAGGCTATCACAAAGTAAAGCGCATAAGTAAGAGCTCGGGTATAGAGATAACCGAGGCACGTGGCGATGCCGATATTTTACCGAGTTCCTCCCAACATGGAGTACGTCTCGTTTGGAGAGGGGGTGGTATCTAACCACCTACGCCACAAAAGGCCTCCCTTATTCTCCGGTGAATCTCACCCCAATGGGATTGATCCATGCTTCCACTATCGGTGCACTTGTCGGTGGCAATCGGAACCTCTCACAAGGTTGGGGCACTTCTCCACAACTTAATTGGAGGCTCCCAACAAATGCCACAAAGGCCACAAGGTTGGGGAACTTCTCCACAACTTAATTGGAGGCTCCCAACAAATGCCACCAAGGCCTCAACCTGCAACACAACAAACTGTCTAGGGTTCCAAGAACCCAAGAGTAAAAAGCTTCTCAACTTTCACTCACCAAATCCTTTGGGGAGAACTCAAAACGATGCACCAAATGCAATGGCAAGAACACAAGTAGTGCTCAAATCCTTATATCCCAAATTCCACCAAAGCTACAAAAGCTTGTGGGGGAATAATAGAGGAAGAACAATGGAGGAAATCTACAAAAGACTCCAAGATCTAAATCCCAAGATGTTCCCCTCACTTAGAGGAGAGATGGATTGGTGGGATTGTAGATCTAGATCTCCTCTTTCAAATCCCTAAAGTATATGCAAGAATCAAGGGAGGGATTGAAGGGGGAGCAAGCTCAAAAGGGTCAAGAATGGAGGAGAAAGCCTCTAAAACTCGAGCCAAGACATTGGGGAATAAGGGCCCCTTTTTATAGGCCCACAGATTTCTGAATGTTTTTTGCCCGTTGGGGAAAAGTCAGACCGGAGACTCCGGTCTACACCGGAGATTCTGGCCCAACCTCCGGACTAGCCTCCAGACCACCATACAGAAAGACCTATCCATGTTCCTGAAGCCTCCACCAGGGACTCCTCCGGAAACTCCAGACCACACCGGAGACTCCGGTCCAGCCAGACCGGAGACTCCGGTCTAGACCAAGTAAGAGACAAAATTCAAATGGCGATATCTAGAGTTTGGAAACTCCGATTGACCCGAAACCAATTTTGTTGGAAAGAGGACAACAAGAGCTATCTTTGCCTTGTGAGAAAATTTCATGTATTATAATGTGAGATACCTCCCTTGGTGAGAAACCGAAAAACCTCAATGATCAAAAACGCAATATGATATAAAAGGGAAATCCGTTTTTGATGAAATAGAGCTTGTTATGAATATTATCACAAGCTCTAGAACCTCACATGGATAAGATCCAAATAACAACCAAGAAAGGATGATACTAAGTATGAAAAGGTTTGAGATCTCTTTGAAAGATATGATCGAGTTACTCACTTGAGAGCCTCTCTTGATAGTACGATTGTCTATCCTATAAACCGGTCTCCCCAACTAACACCACAAGACCGGTAAGAAAGAAACCCTATCAATATCATACCTTTGCCTTGCGCATATTCCACTTTATCTTGATGTATACGATCTTGTCCTTCTCAAGATGGAACACCTTTCTTGATTGCTCTTGCACGCACTCGCTTGATGAAGACTTGCAAGTTGCTCCCCCATACGACATGGGTAAACCTTTACTTTGACCTTGTCTTCATTAATCCATGATCACCGAGGATGGCAAGCTTTAAGCATGATATCTTCTAGATATGGCACATCTTTAGCTTGCACATCATTTCTTGTTTTCTTCATTATGTTGATGCCTTGAAGGTACACCAGAGATATTACTCCATCTTATTCTTCAAGACATACTTGCCATAGCTTTAACTCTCACATGACCAATCTGTGGACCATTCTTTGAACACCTTGGTCACCACATGATCCTCTTCACTTCTTCTCCAAACCTTGAAGCCAACATATGGTTCAAGCATTGCCTATTGTAACATCCCAAAAATCATGGTTTATAAAGTTGCATATCATCCATGCATGCACAAGCATTTAGTTATTATCAAGCAAAGATTTCAAAAATCAGAAACCATTTGTATGCCTAATATTTTATGTAAGAAAGGCAAATATTCTATTTTACTCTCAAAGTATGAGAAAACCTTGTTTTGATCAGAAGTGTTTCAAAGATGAATGCAAAGCTTGCACAAAGATTTTCAATAACAAAATCAAAACCCAAAACCATTCATATGACTATTATATAAAATCATATGAGGCTTGGTTTTATTTGTATTTCAAAGGACCTAAGTGAATTTGATTAAACAAGTGTGTTGGACACATGTTTGAATACTTGGATCACACCACAAAAATCTAGAGGTGGTTTGAATTCAAACTCATTTGAATATCATTTGAAAATGAGTTCAGAAAATCAAAATAGAAAAAGAATAAGAAAATAAGAAAAGGTCGGCGCCACCTATTCGGCCCAGCAACAGAAGCAGCCCAGCCAGCCCACCCGGCCCATTTCCCTCACTCTCTCTCTCTCAAGCGATGCAAACCTAACCCGCACTCGCTGACCAGTGGCCCCAGATGCCACGTAGTCATCGTCCCCAAACCCCGCACCCCCGACCCCGTCGTCGTCGCCGTTACCACCATCACTGTCGTGATTGAAGCGGGCTTAATTGCCGATCAATGCCGCATAATTCCCTCGCCCCTCGCCGTCTATTTAACCCCCTCCCCTCTCCGCTCCTTTCCCCTCACTCACCGCTTCTTCTCCGCCACCAGGCTGCCCGCAATTCCACTTACGCTGCCACTGTCCCGAGTAGCTCCGGTGACGTATTCCGGTGAGCATCGTGCCCTCCTTCGCCTCTCGTTCATACGAGTTTGTTCGCCTAATGATTGCGTGTCTTCACACCCTCTCTATTTGCTCTATAATGCCCCAGGACGTCACCTTCGTCGAGCCCAGTGAACGACCGAAGCTTCGCTTGACTCCGGCGAGAAATCCTGGTAATCTTCGAGCGCCCCCTGCCTTCTGCTTGTCCCTGTCGAATTCTCTGTATCCTTGCACATCTCCTAATACTCCTGGTTTGTGCTAGGGAGATCCAGAGCGTCGCCAACATCTTCGCCACCGTGCGCCTGACGCCTCCAGCAACTCCGACGAGCCCTAGCCACCACTACAGCACGCCCCCGCCCCAGCCGCATCCACGTTGAGCATCCCCACGACCTCATGATCTGTGGCCATGAGCGCCGCCGATTTAGGGTAGGAGCGATTTGATCCACTGGATCTAGATCTAGTGGTCTAGATTAGATGCCAGCTCGAAGGGGTACGGGCAGATCTGAGCCACTAGATCTCACTTAGATCTAATGGTGCGCGTGCGTGATCCGCGCGAAATGGTACCGTCCAATCAGAGGCCGCCGCTTGTCTGCATTTTTCTTTTAAATTTCAGATTTGATTTAATTAGATGATTAAACTTGTAAATTCAATAACTTTTGTTCTGTTTATCCAAAAAATACAAATAATATATCAGTGGAATCACAAAAATAAATCCTACAAATCTGTAGGATTGGTTTTGTGATTTGCTTCTATCAAAATAGAATTTTATGCAGAGACATTCGTAGGCCCATTTTGTGTATAAAAATTGTTTGGAAAATGTTTTAAAAGACAAATTAAGTTTAATTGGTGTATAAATGTTTAGTTTAATGTTAAGTACTGTTTTACTTGTCTTGTTTAGTTTAGAAAAATCATCACATGGCATTTGCATGCATTCATATATTTTTGCTTGAATTGTTTGGAATATAAATTTGGTGCTATTATTTTATGTGTAGATTTTGGTGCTAGTGGTGATTGTGATTGTGAGGATTGTTTCTACTCCCCCAACTACCAAGGAAAGTGGTGCTTCATATTTTTGTCCCAATATTTTGACTATGCATTAGTGATATTTGGTATAGGGCTTGCATGATGTTTAAGTATCTATATGCTATGCTTGGGAAATCCTAGTAGTTGTAGACTTGTAGAATTTTCTCTAAGTTAAGATACTTGCTATATTGCCATGCTTAGCCTAGATAGTAGCAAACAAGGGTGAAATATATATATGCCATGGAAAATGTTACTAAGTCTTTTGACTTGTGTTTTACTTAATAAAACAACTAAGTGAATGAATCACCTGGGTGGAATAGTATGTTTGGGTTATGTTGAGTGGTTACACAAGGCCATATCTATGGTCTACCTTGTGTATCACAATTGTGGAAAGCCACCCAGGAACAAAGGGATTTGAGATGCCATATGTTAAGAAGCTTCTAGTGCAGCCACATGGCAATATGGGCTCTGCCTGGATCATATAGGTTGCAATAACTTAGCCAAATGGACAGTTGGTGGTAGGGGGTGATAGGTTTGGGAACGCGTCCATTTTGGTCTAAGGGAAGGCTTCTGAAAGGTCTTGTCTCGATGCATGTCGAGTCTTGTGGGGAAAGTGCACCACCTCTCGAGAAGGAAGAATCTAAGTACTTAGCCGTGTCCCAGACAATGGACAATTTGAGCATCAAGACATGGAAGCTATCAAGAATCTCCTCATCCCAATTTCTAAGTTAAAACTTGTGGTTGAACAAGGGTAAAGGTTCACCAATGTCTATTGGTGGTTCCTTGGGAGTTTTTGTCAAACAAAAACTTAGTGTTTTCAACTGATAGGTAAAACCTATTTTTAGCAAAGCAAGCCTAAGCTACACTTAGCCAAATTCATGTAGAAGTTAGAAACTATTATTCTACTAAGGTATCACTTGCAAATACTATTCCAATGTATTGACCCACTGTGGCTGTAACTTGTGATGTTGCAGGTTACTCTGATGAGGATTAGGGTTATGAGTCTACACTCAACATGCTTGCCTGTGGCACGTGAAGATGAAGACTTTTACTTATTTTGTTAAGTTAAACTCTTGTACTAGGCTATCGCTATGGAGTTGTAAAAGACTATGTTATCTCTGGAATGATGATGCAATAATGAACTTTGTTTTTGTGTACTTCATCTTAAACTATGGATGCTAGCATTTGATCCAGGGACTAGCATTGCAATCAGAGGGACCTTTACCTTTATAAAGGTGGGGTCTTACACCTATGGACATTTCCTATAAGTACAACTCGATACAAGCATTAGTCCATAGAGATTGTCATTAATTACCAAAACCACACATGGGGGCCCACATGTTCTTTCAGTTGTGCAAACAGTTATCAAAAGAAGTTCCATAGACAGAAAAATCGTCCATGAAAACCTCCAAATTTTTCACAAAAACCATGAAAGATAGTAGACATACATCTCTGAAAGGTAGCAGGAACATTACATAAACCAAAAGGCATACGCCTATAAGCATAAATACCATAAGGACAAGTGAAAGTAGTTTTCTCTTGGTCCTATGCTTTCACAGCAATTTGAGAAAACCCAGAATAACCATCAAGAAAACAAAAGTGGGTCTTTTTGGACAACCTCTCAAGCATTTTATCAATAAAGGGCAAAGGATAATGATCTTTCTTAGTAACTTTATTGATCTTTCTAAAATCAATGCACATTCTATACCCAACCACTAATCTTTGGCGTATAAGCTCATTATCTTCATTAGGCACAACAGTTATCCCCCTTTCTTGGGAACGCAATGAACAAGACTAACCCATTGACTGTCAGCAATAGAATAAATAATACCAGCATCTAGGAGTTTTAATACCTCATTCCTTACCACATCCTTCATCTTAGGATTTAGACGGCGTTGGTGCTCAACAACTGGTTTTGCATCAGGCTCAATATTAATAGCATGCTGACATATAGTAGGAGAAATTCCTTTTAAATCATCAAGAGTATAACCCATAGCTCCTCGGTGCTTATTCAATACCTCCAATAACCTTTCTTCTTCCTTTCCTGAAAGTTTAGAACTAATAATAACAGGATACACTTTCTTATTGTCAAGATAAGCATATTTAAGATCATCGGGTAAAGGTTTTAATTCGAAAACGGGGTCCTCTTTGGGTGGTAGTGTGGTACCCAAATCTTCCACAAGTAGATTATGCTTAAGTAACTCAGTCTGACGAAGTAAAACCTCGTCAATCTCATTTCTTTCCTTCATGAAGACATCACTTTCATGATCTTCCATGAACTACTGCAAGGCATTGTTAGGAGCAAGAGAAATAGCAGAAAGTTGTTCAACCCTGAAATCATCATTAGGCATTTCATTTTCATAAGGAGTTTTGGAAAATTTGGAAAAATTAAACTCATAAGACTCTCCATCAAACTTAGTCAAAACTTTTTCCTTCCTACAATCACGATCCGACATTCACAAGTCCGCGATCACGAGCTTCGGGCTTGCCGGAGCCGCACTAACAGGGGACGAGGCTCCTGAGCCAAAGTAGGCTGCAGTAAAGTTTGCAAGAAACCGCACACCGTCATCCGACGAAGATGACAATGATTTATCATGGCGACGTCGCATACCATGTCAGAGGAGCCACAACTATGACCCTCTTGACAAGCTTCCGCAACGCAAAATCGATAAGCAGCGCCAAATGTGTGTTCCATGGAGTCCGAAGATGAAGACGTGGAGCTTTGTGGTGCCAGATGCTTCAGCCGAGCCATACGGAAATCGTGTATGCCCAAGGGCTTCAAACTTCCTTCGGCCAATCCAAAGTTCGATGGTCTGCAGGAGCCAAAATTATGGCTGGACGATGATATCTCGTCAGTCTAGCTGCATGGTGGAAGCAAGATGCGGTGACCCAGCATACCACTGCATGTGTAGTACACTATAGTCGTTGACATGACATCCACAGAACACCGTTCCGTAAATATCACATCCCTCAAAGTGGTACAAAAAAACATTGCGGGTCCATATTACAAAAGTACACACATTATTATTATTACAATACCGGAAGTTCAAGAATTCCAAAAGATTCAACTTACAAACCAAAATATAAAGTGTTTTAGCGGAATTTAAAAGTAACAACTCCGACTAGCAGTTGAGCTCAACAGCTTATTCTATAGAGTTCATGCTGCTCGGCTCCGTTGGTTACTACTAACTAGGGATACTTAGTTGGACTCGTTATCCTCGACACCATAGCGGATTTCGTAATCCACTCCTTCAACACCTCCGGACAGATCGGGTGCCTCGTAGAACACATCTTCTTGACACTCGGCTGCATACATTGGCACGTCTTCGGGATCCTCAGAGTCTAAGCAAGGGATCAAAGGAAATAATGAGTAACATCGTTACTCAACAAGTTCATTATATGCAAGGTGGGAAGTTTGATTCTCTAACTACCACCTCGGATTATAAATCCTTGGCACTATGCAATTTTTGTAAATCTTTCTTCAAAGATTGATTTTATTCTGAAAAACTATGACAATCAGCCTTCACAGGTTGACCAGAACTTTCATGGAGTTCCTTTCCTGTCGCGTTCGTAGCTTCTTCCCGGAACAGGGAGTAACAAGTTACAGTTCTTACACTCTGCAGAGGTGCGTTACTTTACCCATGAGAGATCAACTCCTTGTTGCACAACCGGGCGTACTTTCCCGCCCACAATTCCATGATGTGGGGCCCAGTAGTTGGTCCAAGCCAGTCACTGCCCCCTTCGCGACCCCGCATGCCTCCTTGGTGTACACCATGCCCACATAATGAATTACGGCAATGGTTCGTACAAACCGTTAGATGCCAGAACTATCGTGGGACGATGAGGGTTCCCACCCATATGCTGCATATCCTCTATGAATTACCAATTAATATGCATGCCACGAGGATAACAGCCACGACCTGCACATCCGGCTTCATGCGAGAGGAAGAAGATACAGCTGACTTCTCTGTCCCATTCCAAATCTCATGGCTAACGCGTAATATACGGCGCTAGAATCACTAATGTCAGGGGTTATTAAGTCCCTACTTGATCATCATTGATTGCAACTAGAACCCTAAGTTCTATTGATCCATTATATCATCACTTAGGATGATATCTATGATTTCTTTATTTGTGAAAATAATATTTCTTTCTTTATAGCATATATGATAACACACAATTTGCAAATACTTTGATAAAGACTCTTCAAAGGACATGAGCAAGTGATGAACTTGCCTTGTGATGGCAAGGTAGTGAAGTCTGATGCTTGCATTGGACCTTGAGCTTCTATGTCTACAAAAACATCATTATTGCCCGGTAAGGACAATATTTAAAGAAGCAAAATGATTATGCAAATAATGTAATGCATTATTTAATTTGATATGCATTTAACCTATTATTGTATAAGGTCCTTTTTAATAAAAATAAAGCATTTATAAATATTACTTTTTAATATTTATAGCATATATTCAATTATTTTATTTTATTTCCTTTTTATTTGACTTTTATTGATTTAATAATTCTCTTAGGAATTATCAATTATACATTAAAAATTGTTATTAAATACTTATTTAGTATTTTTAGAAATTACTATAATATTAATATATAATGAAAGTGATTTTTATTTATTTCTAGCATCTTTCAATAATTTTGTAAAATTCCATAAGGAATATAAAAATTACAAAATTCTTATAAAATTTTAAATGTCTAAAATTTTATAATTTATTTTATTTGGATAGTATGGATTATTGTGAATCCAAAATTATTTTATTTATAATTTTTGGACATATATTTTTTTCTAGAATTTAGTTAAGTCCAGGGTTATTTTGGTCTTTTCCTGTTTATTAAACAGGCCTAAAAATATTTTTGGGCTAGTTATACTTATTGGGCCCTAGTGGCCCATTAGTTATAGACAAAAGGACCACCCCGAAGGGTTTGGCCCAACTCGGCCCACTCCTCACTGCCTCTATCTCTCCCTCGAGCTCATCCTCTCCTCCTCTGACTCTGACCCTGTGGCCGGCGATGCCGCCACCGGCGATTCCCAATTTTAGGGTATATAAGGTATATAAGTTTCCAATCAAGCCCTACCCAATTTTCGGGTATTGTGGTTGTACGGTAAAATTGGAATGGTATCGCATCCAGACAACCATCAGTTTTATAAAGGGCTAAGGCTCATGCCTCAACATTTTCATCATCAAAATCATCTGGTGTTCAGAAACACATGTCAAAACATCTCAGTAGAATGACTCATCATTCTAAGGTTTTCATAACCATTTTCACCAAGTATTCCCATCTAAGGTTGATCAAGTTTTATGCTTAGCACTAGCATCTACAAGTGGGGTGAGTAATAATGAGGGGTGGTAAACAAGTGGAGATTAATTAAGTTCAATATCATGCCTTAGGATGACATCAAGATTATCTAGCTTAGGCCAAATTTAATGCTCTTTATGCAACCTTCAATTATCCTCCTAGAATCTACAAGTCATTTAAGTAAACTCTAAGAAATAGCTTTGATAAAGAAATAAAGTATAAAGCTTGCAAGTAAAACTAGGATTGGGTATCATCAAATGTGTCCAATCAAGCATGCTTAGTGCATTGCATAGGTTATCCAACTATCATAATTGTAAGTGTTAGCTTGCCTTGTGTATAGAAGTGGTTGAAGTTCTCCTCGGCTTCTTCCTCCTAGTATCCTCCTTCCTCCTCATATCCTTGGTCGGTACTAGCGTCTATTAATAAATACGAGGTACACAATCACCAAACAATACTTAACTAGTTTCAATCATCACACAAAGGTGTTCTATAGATAATCTAGCATCATCACCAACATTACAAGATTAAAGCTTTTGCCTTATTTATTTTATTTTTAGAAAAATAATTTCTACTCATTGAAAAACTACTTAAGATTTAATATTCTCCAACTCAAACATGGGATCATGTTGACTCATGTCATCACCACATAATTCAGTACATGGGAATGTGATTTAAAGTGGTGTCACAATTTAATAAGGTTAACCTTTCTATTTTAATTAAATAAAGGGACTAGAAATGCCTATGTGGCATTATTTTATTACTTGAACATTATTTTTGTAAGTAAACCCATGTGTTTTTATATATTCTAAAAGGTATGATAAATGTGATTTTTGAGAGTTGGAATCAACTCAAAATCTATTATGGTTGAATTTTGAAAAATGTTTGAATGCAGAAAAGCTTCCGACTTGTTATTTTTACCAAGGGTGATCTACAGATCCAAATGATTTGAATCCAACGGGCTTGGATTAAGCATTTCGGTACCTTTCTAACAAAATTGGTTTCATGCAATTTGGTTCACTGAATCGAGCTGGGTTGATTTTTGAATCTAGGTACAGAACTGAGTTTGAATTAAAATAGAAAAATCTAAATTCAAACGGTTGGGCTGCGCGGGAAAGGTTAATGGGCTGGCCCAGTGTCACTCCGCAGCGCGGGGCGCAGCTGACAGGGGGGTTTCCACCAGTCAGTGGCTCATAACACGCAAAGCGGTACGGGGCGGTGTGGTTCATTGGATTAGAATGAAGATCGACGGTTGAGGGTCGTCGTCGATGATGAACATGTCACCGGCGAGATCGAACCCTAGGGGCTCAGTGGGGGTGCATAGGGGGCATACGAGGGCTCCAGCGACGACGGCAAGGCGGGCAAACGAACGAGTGGTCGACGACGAGCTCAGGGACGGTCGAGGCAGCTCCGGGGTTGGTCGGAATCAACGGCTCCCTTCTTCTCCAGAGGCATCCTGCTCCGACGCAATTCTGGCGAGCTGCTGCTCCTCGTGCTCCGGCTAGAGGATGGAATGATAAGTGAGGGGAGTGGAATGGTGTGCTTCAAACGGCTGGGGGTTGCCTCCTTTTATAGGCTCGACGGCGAGACCGAGAGGGATGGGCAGGCGATGGTGGCGACATGGCTATGGGCGGCTAGAGGCATGGCTGGGGTTGGCGATCGACGGGCGGTCTCCTGGCGATGCTCTAAGACTTGAATGCGAGCTTAGGGGCGGTGGCAATTGGTCAGGAACGTGCGATGCTCTGCGAGGCAGAGGCGGCGAACTCCGCGGCGTGTGGTGGCTACGGGGTACGGGCGATGAAACGATCATGTCTACTGGTCTCCTGGGACGGTGGGGTGCATGCTGCCGGGTGGCAAGGGCTCTAGGTGGTCGGGTTGAGTGGAAACGGTGCGTGCGCGGTGGTGCGCGTCGGCATGGTCGACAGTGGCGCGGGCACGGCGTTCTTTGCGGTTCTTGTCTCTGTCCTTGAGCTAGGGCTGGTCGAAAGGGGGCGGTGAGGCATGGGCTACCTCCCAGACAAGGTTGGCACAGCTAGTTATTCCTCTAGCTTGTTGTCCACACTGGGGTGACATGGTGAGGCTTGGCCTGCTCACCATTGATGGCAATGGCAAGCTCACAGTGATGCTAGAGGTTAATAACTAAGCTAGATGATCTACTAGATGTTTGTTGTGAGCTAGAGAGGGGATAAGGTTGGCCAAATCACTGCTCGGCTCCGTTGGTTACTACTAACTAGGGATACTTAGTTGGACTTGTTATCCTCGACACCATAGCGGATTTCGTAATCCACTCCTTCAACACCTCTGGACAGATCGGGTTCCTCGTAGAACACATCTTCTTGACACTCGGCTGCATACATTGGCACGTCTTCGGGATCCTTAGAGTCTAAGTAAGGGATCAAAGGAAAGAATGAGTAACAGCGTTACCCAACAAGTTCATTATATGCAAGGTGGGAAGTTTGATGCTCTAACTACCACCTCGGATTATAAATCCTTGGCACTATGCAATTTTTGTAAATCTTTCTTCAAAGATTGATTTTATTCTGAAAAAATTATGACAATCAGCCTTCACAGGTTGACCAGAACTTTCATGGAGTTCCTTTCCTGCCGCATTCGTAGCTCCTTCCCGGAACAGGGAGTAACAAGTTACAGTTCTTACACTCTGCAGATGTGCGTTACTTTACCCATGAGAGATCAAATCCTTGTTGCACAACCGGGCGTACTTTCCCGTCCACAATTCCATGATGTGGGGCCTAGTAGTTGGTCCAAGCCAATCACTGCCCCCTTCGCGACCCTGCATGCCTCCTTGGTGTACACCATGCCCACATAATGAATTACGGCAATGGTTCGTACAAACCGTTAGATGCCAGAACTATCGTGGGACAATGAGGGTTCCCACCCATATGCTGCATATCCTCTACGAATTACCAATTAATATGCACGCTACAAGGATAACAGCCACGACCTGCACATCCGGCTTCATGCGAGAGGAAGAAGATACAGCTGACTTCTCTGTTCCATTTCAAATCTCATGGCTAACGCGTAATATACGGCGCTAGAATCACTGATGTCAGGGGTTATTAAGTCCCTACTTGATCATCATTGATTGCAACTAGAACCCTAAGTTCTATTGATCCATTATATCATCACTTAGGATGATATCTATGATTTCTTTATTTGTGAAAATAATATTTCTTTCTTTATAGCATATATGATAACACACAATTTGCAAATACTTTGATAAAGACTCTTCAAAGGACATGAGCAAGTGATGAACTTGCCTTGTGATGGCAAGGTAGTGAAGTCTGATGCTTGCACTGGACCTTGAGCTTCTATGTCTACAAAAACATCATTATTGCCCGGTAAGGAAAATATTTAAAGAAGCAAAATGAGTATGCAAATAATGTAATGCATTATTTAATTTGATATGCATTTACCCTATTATTGTGTAAGGTCCTTTTTAATAAAAATAAAGCATTTATAAATATTACTTTTTAATATTTATAGCATATATTGAATTATTTTATTTTATTTCCTTTTTATTTGACTTTTATTGATTTAATAATTCTCTTAGGAATTATCAATTATACATTAAAAATTGTTATTAAATATTTATTTAGTATTTTTAGAAATTACTATAATATTAATATATAATGAAAGTGATTTTTATTTATTTCTAGCATCTTTCAATAATTTTGTAAAATTCCATAAGGAATATAAAAATTACAAAATTCTTATAAAATTTTAAATGTCTAAAATTTTATAATTTATTTTATTTGGATAGTATGGATTATTGTGAATCCAAAATTATTTTATTTATAATTTTTGGACATATATTTTTTTCTAGAATTTAGTTAAGTCCAGGGTTATTTTGGTCTTTTCCTGTTTATTAAACAGGCCTAAAAATATTTTTGGGCTAGTTATACTTATTGGGCCCTAGTGGCCCATTAGTTATAGACAAAAGGACCACCCCGAAGGGTTTGGCCCAACTCGGCCCACTCCTCACTGCCTCTATCTCTCCCTCGAGCTCATCCTCTCCTCCTCTGACTCTGACCCTGTGGCCGGCGATGCCGCCACCGGCGATTCCCAATTTTAGGGTATATAAGGTATATAAGTTTCCAATCAAGCCCTACCCAATTTTCGGGTATTGTGGTTGTACGGTAAAATTGGAATGGTATCGCATCCAGACAACCATCAGTTTTATAAAGGGCTAAGGCTCATGCCTCAACATTTTCATCATCAAAATCATCTGGTGTTCAGAAACACATGTCAAAACATCTCAGTAGAATGACTCATCATTCTAAGGTTTTCATAACCATTTTCACCAAGTATTCCCATCTAAGGTTGATCAAGTTTTATGCTTAGCACTAGCATCTACAAGTGGGGTGAGTAATAATGAGGGGTGGTAAACAAGTGGAGATTAATTAAGTTCAATATCATGCCTTAGGATGACATCAAGATTATCTAGCTTAGGCCAAATTTAATGCTCTTTATGCAACCTTCAATTATCCTCCTAGAATCTACAAGTCATTTAAGTAAACTCTAAGAAATAGCTTTGATAAAGAAATAAAGTATAAAGCTTGCAAGTAAAACTAGGATTGGGTATCATCAAATGTGTCCAATCAAGCATGCTTAGTGCATTGCATAGGTTATCCAACTTTCATAATTGTAAGTGTTAGCTTGCCTTGTGTATAGAAGTGGTTGAAGTTCTCCTCGGCTTCTTCCTCCTAGTATCCTCCTTCCTCCTCATATCCTTGGTCGGTACTAGCGTCTATTAATAAATACGAGGTACACAATCACCAAACAATACTTAACTAGTTTCAATCATCACACAAAGGTGTTCTATAGATAATCTAGCATCATCACCAACATTACAAGATTAAAGCTTTTGCCTTATTTATTTTATTTTTAGAAAAATAATTTCTACTCATTGAAAAACTACTTAAGATTTAATATTCTCCAACTCAAACATGGGATCATGTTGACTCATGTCATCACCACATAATTCAGTACATGGGAATGTGATTTAAAGTGGTGTCACAATTTAATAAGGTTAACCTTTCTATTTTAATTAAATAAAGGGACTAGAAATGCCTATGTGGCATTATTTTATTACTTGAACATTATTTTTGTAAGTAAACCCATGTGTTTTTATATATTCTAAAAGGTATGATAAATGTGATTTTTGAGAGTTGGAATCAACTCAAAATCTATTATGGTTGAATTTTGAAAAATGTTTGAATGCAGAAAAGCTTCCGACTTGTTATTTTTACCAAGGGTGATCTACAGATCCAAATGATTTGAATCCAACGGGCTTGGATTAAGCATTTCGGTACCTTTCTAACAAAATTGGTTTCATGCAATTTGGTTCACTGAATCGAGCTGGGTTGATTTTTGAATCTAGGTACAGAACTGAGTTTGAATTAAAATAGAAAAATCTAAATTCAAACGGTTGGGCTGCGCGGGAAAGGTTAATGGGCTGGCCCAGTGTCACTCCGCAGCGCGGGGCGCAGCTGACAGGGGGGTTTCCACCAGTCAGTGGCTCATAACACGCAAAGCGGTACGGGGCGGTGTGGTTCATTGGATTAGAATGAAGATCGACGGTTGAGGGTCGTCGTCGATGATGAACATGTCACCGGCGAGATCGAACCCTAGGGGCTCAGTGGGGGTGCATAGGGGGCATACGAGGGCTCCAGCGACGACGGCAAGGCGGGCAAACAAACGAGTGGTCGACGACGAGCTCAGGGACGGTCGAGGCAGCTCCGGGGTTGGTCGGAATCAACGGCTCCCTTCTTCTCCAGAGGCATCCTGCTCCGACGCAATTCTGGCGAGCTGCTGCTCCTCGTGCTCCGGCTAGAGGATGGAATGATAAGTGAGGGGAGTGGAATGGTATGCTTCAAACGGCTGGGGGTTGCCTCCTTTTATAGGCTCGACGGCGAGACCGAGAGGGATGGGCAGGCGATGGTGGCGACATGGCTATGGGCGGCTAGAGGCATGGCTGGGGTTGGCGATCGACGGGCGGTCTCCTGGCGATGCTCTAAGACTTGAATGCGAGCTTAGGGGCGGTGGCAATTGGTCAGGAACGTGCGATGCTCTGCGAGGCAGAGGCGGCGAACTCCGCGGCGTGTGGTGGCTACGGGGTACGGGCGATGAAACGATCATGTCTACTGGTCTCCTGGGACGGTGGGGTGCATGCTGCCGGGTGGCAAGGGCTCTAGGTGGTCGGGTTGAGTGGAAACGGTGCGTGCGCGGTGGTGCGCGTCGGCATGGTCGACAGTGGCGCGGGCACGGCGTTCTTTGCGGTTCTTGTCTCTGTCCTTGAGCTAGGGCTGGTCGAAAGGGGGCGGTGAGGCATGGGCTACCTCCCAGACAAGGTTGGCACAGCTAGTTATTCCTCTAGCTTGTTGTCCACACTGGGGTGACATGGTGAGGCTTGGCCTGCTCACCATTGATGGCAATGGCAAGCTCACAGTGATGCTAGAGGTTAATAACTAAGCTAGATGATCTACTAGATGTTTGTTGTGAGCTAGAGAGGGGATAAGGTTGGCCAAATCACTGCTCGGCTCCGTTGGTTACTACTAACTAGGGATACTTAGTTGGACTTGTTATCCTCGACACCATAGCGGATTTCGTAATCCACTCCTTCAACACCTCTGGACAGATCGGGTTCCTCGTAGAACACATCTTCTTGACACTCGGCTGCATACATTGGCACGTCTTCGGGATCCTTAGAGTCTAAGTAAGGGATCAAAGGAAAGAATGAGTAACAGCGTTACCCAACAAGTTCATTATATGCAAGGTGGGAAGTTTGATGCTCTAACTACCACCTCGGATTATAAATCCTTGGCACTATGCAATTTTTGTAAATCTTTCTTCAAAGATTGATTTTATTCTGAAAAAATTATGACAATCAGCCTTCACAGGTTGACCAGAACTTTCATGGAGTTCCTTTCCTGCCGCATTCGTAGCTCCTTCCCGGAACAGGGAGTAACAAGTTACAGTTCTTACACTCTGCAGATGTGCGTTACTTTACCCATGAGAGATCAAATCCTTGTTGCACAACCGGGCGTACTTTCCCGTCCACAATTCCATGATGTGGGGCCTAGTAGTTGGTCCAAGCCAATCACTGCCCCCTTCGCGACCCTGCATGCCTCCTTGGTGTACACCATGCCCACATAATGAATTACGGCAATGGTTCGTACAAACCGTTAGATGCCAGAACTATCGTGGGACGATGAGGGTTCCCACCCATATGCTGCATATCCTCTATGAATTACCAATTAATATGCATGCCACGAGGATAACAGCCACGACCTGCACATCCGGCTTCATGCGAGAGGAAGAAGATACAGCTGACTTCTCTGTCCCATTCCAAATCTCATGGCTAATGCGTAATATACGGCGCTAGAATCACTGATGTCAGGGGTTATTAAGTCCCTACTTGATCATCATTGATTGCAACTAGAACCCTAAGTTCTATTGATCCATTATATCATCACTTAGGATGATATCTATGATTTCTTTATTTGTGAAAATAATATTTCTTTCTTTATAGCATATATGATAACACACAATTTGCAAATACTTTGATAAAGACTCTTCAAAGGACATGAGCAAGTGATGAACTTGCCTTGTGATGGCAAGGTAGTGAAGTCTGATGCTTGCATTGGACCTTGAGCTTCTATGTCTACAAAAACATCATTATTGCCCGGTAAGGACAATATTTAAAGAAGCAAAATGATTATGCAAATAATGTAATGCATTATTTAATTTGATATGCATTTAACCTATTATTGTATAAGGTCCTTTTTAATAAAAATAAAGCATTTATAAATATTACTTTTTAATATTTATAGCATATATTGAATTATTTTATTTTATTTCCTTTTTATTTGACTTTTATTGATTTAATAATTCTCTTAGGAATTATCAATTATACATTAAAAATTGTTATTAAATACTTATTTAGTATTTTTAGAAATTACTATAATATTAATATATAATGAAAGTGATTTTTATTTATTTCTAGCATCTTTCAATAATTTTGTAAAATTCCATAAGGAATATAAAAATTACAAAATTCTTATAAAATTTTAAATGTCTAAAATTTTATAATTTATTTTATTTGGATAGTATGGATTATTGTGAATCCAAAATTATTTTATTTATAATTTTTGGACATATATTTTTTTCTAGAATTTAGTTAAGTCCAGGGTTATTTTGGTCTTTTCCTGTTTATTAAACAGGCCTAAAAATATTTTTGGGCTAGTTATACTTATTGGGCCCTAGTGGCCCATTAGTTATAGACAAAAGGACCACCCCGAAGGGTTTGGCCCAACTCGGCCCACTCCTCACTGCCTCTATCTCTCCCTCGAGCTCATCCTCTCCTCCTCTGACTCCGACCCTGTGGCCGGCGATGCCGCCACCGGCGATTCCCAATTTTAGGGTTTATAAGGTATATAAGTTTCCAATCAAGCCCTACCCAATTTTCGGGTATTGTGGTTGTACGGTAAAATTGGAATGGTATCGCATCCAGACAACCATCAGTTTTATAAAGGGCTAAGGCTCATGCCTCAACATTTTCATCATCAAAATCATCTGGTGTTCGGAAACACATGTCAAAACATCTCAGTAGAATGACTCATCATTCTAAGGTTTTCATAACCATTTTCACCAAGTATTCCCATCTAAAGTTGATCAAGTTTTATGCTTAGCACTAGCATCTACAAGTGGGGTGAGTAATAATGAGGGGTGGTAAACAAGTGGAGATTAATTAAGTTCAATATCATGCCTTAGGATGACATCAAGATTATCTATCTTAGGCCAAATTTAATGCTCTTTATGCAACCTTCAATTATCCTCCTAGAATCTATAAGTCATTTAAGTAAACTCTAAGAAATAACTTTGATAAAGAAATAAAGTATAAAGCTTGCAAGTAAAACTAGGATTGGGTATCATCAAATGTGTCCAATCAAGCATGCTTAGTGCATTGCATAGGTTATCCAACTTTCATAATTGTAAGTGTTAGCTTGCCTTGTGTAGAGAAGTGGTTGAAGTTCTCCTCGGCTTCTTCCTCGTAGTATCCTCCTTTCTCCTCATATCCTTGGTCGGTACTAGCGTCTATTAATAAATACGAGGTACACAATCACCAAACAATACTTAACTAGTTTCAATCATCACACAAAGGTGTTCTATAGATAATCTAGCATCATCACCAACATTACAAGATTAAAGCTTTTGCCTTATTTATTTTATTTTTAGAAAAATAATTTCTACTCATTGAAAAACTACTTAAGATTTAATATTCCACCACTCAAACATGGGATCATGTTGACTCATGTCATCACCACATAATTCAGTACATGGGAATGTGATTTAAAGTGGTGTCACAATTTAATAAGGTTAACCTTTCTATTTTAATTAAATAAGGGGACTAGAAATGCCTATGTGGCATTCTTTTATTACTTGAACATTATTTTTGTAAGTAAACCCATGTGTTTTTATATATTCTAAAAGGTATGATCAAATGTGATTTTTGAGAGTTGGAATCAACTCAAAATCTATTATGGTTGAATTTTGAAAAATGTTTGAATGCAGAAAAGCTTCCGACTTGTTATTTTTACCAAGGGTGATCTACAGATCCAAATGATTTGAATCCAACGGGCTTGGTCGAGGCAGCTCCAGGGTTGGTCGAGGCAGCTCCAGGGTTGGTCGAGGCAGCTCCAGGGTTGGTCGGAATCAACGACTCCCTTCTTCTCCAGAGGCAGCCTGCTCCGACGCAATTCTGGCGAGCTGTTGCTCCTTGTGCTCTGGCTAGAGGGTGGAATGATAAGTGAGGGGAGTGGAATGGTGTGCTTCAAACGGCTGGGGGTCGCCTCCTTTTATAGGCTCGACGGCGAGACCGAGAGGGATGGGCAGGCGATGGTGGCGACATGGCTATGGGCGGCTAGAGGCATGGCTGGGGTTGGCGATCGACGGGCGGTCTCCTGGCGATGCTCTAAGACTTGAATGCGAGCTTAGGGGCGGTGGCAATTGGTCGGGAATGTGCGGTGCTCTGCGAGGCAGAGGCGGCGAACTCCGCGGCGTGTGGTGGCTACGGGGTACGGGCGATGAAACGATCATGTCTACTGGTCTCCTGGGACGGTGGGGTGCATGCTGGCGGGCGGCAAGGGCTCTAGGTGGTCGGGTTGAGTGGAAACGGTGCGTGCGCGGTGGTGCGCGTCGGCATGGTCGACAGTGGCGTGGGCACGGTGTTCTTGGCGGTTCTTTTCTCTGTCCTTGAGCTAGGGCTGGTCGAAAGGGGGCGGTGAGGCATGGGCTACCTCCCAGACAAGGTTGGCACAGCTAGTTCTTCCTCTAGCTTGTTGTCCACACTGGGGTGACATTGTGAGGCTCGGCCTGCTCACCATTGATGGCAATGGCAAGCTCACAGTGATGCTAGAGGTTAATAACTAAGCTAGATGATCTACTAGATGTTTGCTGTGAGCTAGAGAGGGGATAAGGTTGGCCAAATCACTGCTCAAAATAGTGTTTGTGATTTATTTGATTTGAATCTGTAAGTTGTTTGATGAAATGGCCGCAAGAACTTGAGTTTTGAATTTTGAAAAGATTTTTGGTGGGTGTGCTAGGCATGTGTTGAGGATTCTGTGGGTGCTTGGGTTTTGAAAATTGAACTTGTTTGAGTGGTTTTTGAAATAGTGGGATCTTCCCATATGAGATAGATTCAATTTTAAACTATCATTTAAACTGAGCATTTGAATGTTTTTGGATGATCACAAAGTGGGCCTTGGTACCTTATTATGAGTACCAACAAGGGGTGCAAAGATCCACAAATGTTTCTGTTGAGTTTTGAAAACTAGAGATAGCCAAAGTAGGCATGAGAATTAATTTGGCCAAAGTGACCATTCACTTCATTTGTTTATTTTGGGTTGTTTGCCTTTGGGAAAAGTTTGGGGATTATTTACATGATGTTTATTTCACCTAAGAATCATTTTACAAGCCAAGAAACACAGAACCATGGCAATTCAAAAGATTCCAAATTTTGAATATACACACATATGAATGCTTTCTTATTTTTAGTTGGAAAAGTTTTTGTTAACCCTAGATTTTGATGATTAGATTTTGATGATCCATGTTTAATATTTTTGGGATGTTACACTATCCACGGCTGTGCACTTCACTGACATGTCTGAGAGAAAATAATACTAAATCTAACCTTTTATTTCTCTATATATTTTCTGTTTGTTTTGCAGGTACAGATATAAAGATGAAGATTTTCAGATTAGGTTTTGTTTTATAGAATAGTTAGTAAATAGTCCAATGTAATCTTCTTCATATTTTTGTAATTTTATTTTTATTATCTTGTAATCTTCCTTTTATTCTTCTGTAATAAAGATTCCATTATTATTAATAAAGAATATTATTATTCTTTATATATTTGCTTTTGTAAATTGTGGGGAATGATTTCAATAAATTACAATTTTGTAATTTGATTATATATTAATGATATGAAATAAGTTTTCATATCCATTATTGTTTTTCTTTGAATAGAATTTAAGTTGTAATATTTATTTCTTAATTAAATTAAGATTCAAAACTTATCCCTAATTTATTTGAATTATAATTCAAACTCTCTCAAATTTAAAATTCAAATTCACTTTTTTAAACACTTAATTCCTCAAAGATCATATCAAAGTCTAAAGCAATCATCCCTTAAGACTAAACCTAATCTCAAAGTATGAAAGAAACTTTGATCACTTGAAGTTTTTATTTTGGCGAAAATTTTACCCACATTTTCACAGATTAATGCATGCAACATTCCATATTCCTAAATCTACCCTTCGTTAGTTCCTAAATGCTAGGATGTTACAGACTTCCCCCCTTAAATTAAACTTCGTCCCGAAGTTTGTGGAGATGTACCTGAATAGTTCTGGATAGGCTTTTCTTAAATCCTCTTCTTTCTCCCATGTGGCTTCCCTTTCAGGGTGATGTTCCCACTGTACCATGCAATATTTGATTGCTCTGTTCCTTAATCTTTTCTAGTTTTCTTCCAGAATCTTACAAGGATTTTCAATATAGGTTAGGTCTGCTTGTAGTTCTATCTCTTAATGTGTGATTTCACCATCTGGAACCTTTAAACATTTACGAAGTTGTGACACATGGAAAACATTATGCACTTGAGCTAATCTTGATGGTAACTCTAAAGCATAAGCTATAATTCTGTTTTGACTCAGTATCTTGAATGGTCCGATATATCTTGGACTCAATTTCCCTTTAACTCCGAATCTTTTCACCCCTTTCATGGGACTTACTTTCAAATAGACCATATCTCCCACTTCTGGATGCCATGATCTTCGACTTTGATCCGCATAACTTTTCTGCCTACTCTAGGCTATTTTCAATCTATCCCTGATCTTATCAATGATGTCTTGTCTTTCCTTGATATAATCTGGCACAAATTCTTTGCTGCTTCCAGGTTCATACCAACATATTGGTGATGTACACTTCCTTCCATACAGAACATGATATGGAGCTGCCTTCAGACTACTCTGATAGCTATTATTATAAGAAAATTCTGCCAATGGTAGATGATCTTCCTATGTTCCTCCAAAATCTAATGCACAAGCCCTTAACATGTCTTCTAGTATTTGGTTTGTTCTTTCAGTTTGACCTCCTGTCTCAGGATGATATGCCATGCTGAAATCTAACTTTGAACCAAGTGCTTCATGCAATTGCTTCCAAAATGCTGAAGTAAACACTGATCCCCTATTAGTTAGGATCTTTTTGGGTACTCCATGCTTACTTACTATCTCTTTGACATATACTTAAACTAACTTCTCAGCATTATCCTTTTGATTCACCGGAATAAAATGTGCACTCTTAGTGAGTCTGTCCACAATTACCCATATCATATCCTTCCTTTTTGGTGTCATAGGCAATCCTGTAATGAAGTCCATACCTATTTCCTCCCATTTCCATTCAAGAATTTCTAAAGGTTGTAGTGGTCCTGCTGGACTTTGATGTTCAGCTTTCACCCTTTGACAAGTATGGCATTCAGATACATATTTAGCAATATCTCTTTTCATGTTATTCCACCAGAATAGTTCTTTCAAATCCATATACATCTTAGTACTCCCTGGATGTATAGAATGTGGTGTATCATGTGCTTCTTTGAGTATGACATTTCTAATCTCAGTCACATCTGGAACATAAAGACGGTCTTGAAACCATAAAGACCCATAATCTCCAAGGCGAAAAACTGATTTTTGCCCTTGAGATATCCTCCGAATTTCCTCAGTAATAAAAGGATCTTCTTCTTGACGTCTAAAAATTTCTTGCTTAAGATCATTGTCCTGCTCTGCAACTACCTGCATAGTAGCTAATCCTCCAAGAACCTCTGTTCTGATAAATTGAAGCTCTAATCTTTCCAAGTCCATTTGTAACTCTTTTGGTAACTCCCTATTGCTTGGCTGAATATCTCCACTCTTTCTGATTAAAGCATCTACTACAACATTTGCTTTCCCTAGGGTGTAGTTGATTGTTAAATCATAATCCTTGATTAGTTCCAACCAACGCTTCTGCCTCATATTCAATTCCTTTTGAGTGAACAAATATTTGAGACTTTTATGGTCAGTGTATAACTCACATTTGGCTCCATAAAGAAAATGCCTCCATCCTTTCAGTGCAAAAACTACTGCTGCTAACTCTAAATCATGAGTTGGACAGTTGACTTCATGTGGTTTCAGTTGTCTTGAACCATAAGCAATCACTTTCTGATCTTGCATTAATACACAACCCAAACCTTCTTTAGATGCATCACAGTACACGGTGAAGTCCTTCCCTGTTTCAGGAACCGCTAAGATTGGAGATGTGGTTAATCTAGTCTTCAACTCTTGGAAACTTGCTTCACATTTCTCATCCCACTTGAATGTTGTATTCTTCTTTAATAATTTGGTCATTGGTTCAGCTATTTTGGAGAAACCTTCAATGAATCTCCGATAATAACCAGCCATTCCTAAGAAACCTCGAATTTGCTTCACATTGGTCGGTGCAGTCCACTCTAGTACTGACTGAACTTTAGATGGATTCATAGCAATTCCATCCTTACTGATCACATGACCGAGGAATTCTACCTTATCAAGCCAAAATTCACACTTACTGAACTTAGCATAAAGCTTGTGTTCTCTTAAAGTCTGCAATGCTGTCCTCAAATGATCAGCATGCTCTTCCTTATCCTTGGTATATACCAGAATATCATCAATAAAGACTATGACGAACTTGTCCAAATATGGCATGAAGATCTTGTTCATCAAATTCATGAATATTGTCGGTGCATTGGTTAAACCAAATGGTACTACCAGTTACTCATGGTGTCCATATCTTCAGACAAATGTTATTTTTGGAACAACTTCTGGTTTGATTTTTATTTGATGGTATCCAGAACTTAAATCAATCTTTGAAAATACTCCAGCTCCTTTCACTTGATCAAACAAATCTTGAATTCTTGGTAAAGGATACTTATTCTTGATAGTCATGTTGTTCAGATTTCTATAATCACCACACATCCTCTTCCACCATCTCTCTTATCCACAAATATTACTGGTGTTCCCCATGGAGATACACTTTCCTGTATAAATCTTTTTCTAGCTAACTCATCAATTTGCTCTTTGAGTTCTTTCAACTCTTTGGGTCCCATTTTATATGGTGCTTGAGCTATTGGTGTTGTACCAGGAATTAGGTCAATGGTGAACTCTATCTCCCGGTCTGGTGGCATTCCTGGTAGCTCTGCTGGAAAAACATCTTGAAATTCATTTACTATAGGAATCTCTTCCAATTTAACTTCTTTCATTGAGTTCAACTGCAGATCCAACATGATATGACTGTGTTTATCTGCTTGGTAAACTATCCTTGCTCCACTTGGAGTTTTGATTGAGATTGAGACAGTTTTCTCCTCACAATTTATCTGAGCTCCATGTTCCATCATCCAATCCATCCCCAGCACTACTGCAATTCCCTTCAAAGGAATCACATAAAGGTCTGCGAAATATGTACAACCACAGATCGAGATAACCTAATCTTGTTTTATGTGGCGTACAATCACATTCCTTCCTGCCGTAACTACGGTCATAGGACTTTCTAAAGTTGCCCTTCTAATCTCGAACTTATCACAAAATTCTTCAGAAATGAATGAAGTAGTTGCACCAGTATCAAATAGAACTTTGCCGGGATTGTTAAGGATATTGAGCGTACCTATCACTGCATGCTCCGAATTATCCACCTCCTCGAGGGTTGCACAATTTAGTTTCCTAGTAGGTCGGTTCATCTTGCCATTGTTGTTCTTGCCATTATTTCCTCCTTTATTGCGTTGTCCATTTCCTCCACTGGCTTGTCCTCCTCCCTTGGTAGGCCATCCTCCAGGTGGTTTACTCGGACAATCTGGCTTGATATGCCCCTTCTAACCACAACCGTAACAGATCACTACAGGCTTTTTGCATTCCCTCTAGAAATGCCCTGGAATTCCACAATTGTTACAAATAACATTCCTTCTCGGATTGGATTGATTTCCACCACTGCCCTTGTTATTGTTATTGTTGCCATAATTCCTATTCCGAGGTTTGAACTCCAGGTTGGGTTTAGGTTTGCTTGCCTGAATTATCTTGGTTTCCTTCTTGGCTCTCTTCCTCTGATCCTCTTGGACATTCTTATAATCATCTTAAAAAGTAATGGCTGCATCCAACAACTGCTGATAATTTTGCTTATTGGCTAACCTTAGTTGCATCTTCACAAATGGATTTAATCCACGCAAGAAACGCTTCTTCTGCTTCTCTTCAGTGTTGACATCCTCCTCAGCATAGCGAGACAGTTGACTAAACTCCCGGATGTACTTCATGACACTAGTATATCCTTGCTGAAGCTCCTCAAATTCTCTCCGCTTCAACTCCATAACACTTTCCGGAACATGATATTCACGGAATCTCTGCTTGAACTCTTCCCAGGTAAACTCCCTTCCCGGTGGTTGCATGGCTAACTGATTTTCCCACCATGATGCTGCAGGTCCAGTCAGAAGATGAGTTGCATACCTCAATTTCTCCTCATCATTGCAACCTACAGTTTTCAGCTTCCTTTCCGTATCTGCTAACCAGTCTTCTGCATCCATTGGTTTAGGAGCTGATGCAAAAGGTAACGATCTTGCATTCTGGAAATCAGATAGACTCGCTCCTCCACCTTCAGGTGCCCTCTGATTTGCTCGTCCCAGCAGCTCTTCCATGAACTTGTTTTGGGTTTCTTGCATCATTTGCATGCATTGCATAAAATTCTGCTCCATTAACAGCCTCATTGGTGGTGGTGGTGGTAATGCTTCTTGGTTTGCTGCATCTGCATCGGCCTTTTTCTTGGCCTCTCACTCCATCCGCTGCTGCTCAGTTTCCATTCCTACACCCGTATCCATGACCCTCTAGTCCTGCAACATAAAGTGAATACTCATAATTACATCATGCACATGTGTTCTGAGCTCGACTTTACGCACAGAACTAGTCACATAATGAAAATCCAAAGAAAATCCAAATATGCAGTTCACATATTTTACATAATATCATAATGATACAAAGTCATTACAACATATACCATATAGGTATAATCACAAAATCACCTTATTACTTGGGGTACAATACATGGTACTTGATACTACTAACTAATTGTCTCCTTCTAGTAGTAACTACGCTCATCGTACATGCCTGATGTCCAACCGTGATGACATGTGGTTCGTCGCACAATTTGTGGAACATATGGCCTTCTAGAAGGAATATACTCTGTATCTGAAGTGTCAAGACTTGAGTCATTACTCAACCTGAGCGCATTGACTCCCTCCAGCTCAGCTGAAAAGTCTTCAGAAACATATTCAACATTATCTCCAGCCTGCATCTCCTGAGCTTCATTTCTTGAGTTGTCAACGGGATACGCAGATCCTGCTGCTTCCCAGGTGCTCTCGTGGGCAAGATAATTAAACACTGGATAATGTATATTCCCTAGGTTTTGAGAAGATGTTGATGATTCAAACACTCTCTCTTTAGGATCTTCTTCTTCATCCTGATTATCTACTGACATGGTATTTCTACTACTATTATTAGGTTTCATTCTTGCACCCATCCAACTAGATTGTCCAACATTCCTGTTGGAACCATCTGTGGACATCTGGTGTTCATGAGATCCATTATATGATCCCATTCTCCAACCATCCGAATTCTCAATAGGTAGTTCTGAGTCAGAACCATCCTCTAATCCATGTGGTACTGCATACCTCATATCCATAGTAAGATCATGTATAGGTTGAGGTCTTGGTGAATAAGCATATGATATAAAAGATTCAGGATCTATGGGTATATCCTTAAAGATAGGTGTTGCACTACTACTTTCTTCTTTCTCTAACTGGAATGCTAACTTCTTCCTCCTTTCCGGATCAGTTAGGTCTTCTAACATGTCATTTTTGTCTTCAACAATCACTTGATGGGTCTTATAAAAAGACGCAACGAGTGTTCGATATCTATCCATAAACTTGGAAGCTAACTTAGGATGCTTCTTAATCAGAGTAAGATGATCTGGCATAGGCTCTGAGTCTATAGAATCATGAGGTATCATAGAGAATGTGCTACCTTCTAGCTCCTTGGTTTTCTGCTCCCGGATATTAGCTATCGCCTCCACAACAGCAACATGATATGCTGCTAAATGACTCCTACCTTCTCCTATAGGTAGATCATGATATAATCCAAGCTTCTCTGGAAGTTGGATAACATCCGGCCATCAAGGTAAGTGATAGTGTTCACTGGAATTCTAGTTGGACAACTAAAGAGCTTTAAAAGTTGACGAAGTTGGTCTATGAATGATCCTTGTAATCATCAAGAGTCTCCTCTTTCCTTACCAAAGTCTATTTAGGAAACTTTGGTGCCATATCTCTGTATATCACAAAAATAATTTTTGATTAGTATCCAATGATATACTGCATCATAAGAAATAATTATCGCACTAAAATATATAACAGAATATTCTCATTTGAATACCCATTATATTCCTTTTAGAGAATTCTTTATCGTTGCTAAATTTTCCTACAGGTAATACCCTTTACTAGGTTTCCAACCTAAGGTCAAAGCAATTTGCTCTGATACCAACTGCAGTGACCCGGCATACCACTGCATGTGTAGTACACTATAGTTGTTGACATGACATCCACAGAACACCGTTCCGTAAATATCACATCCCTCAGAGTGGTACAACAGAAACATTGCGGGTCCATATTACAAAAGTACACACATTATTATTATTACAATACCGGAAGTTCAAGACTTCCAAAAGATTCAACTTATAAACCAAAATATAAAGTGTTTCAGCAGAATTTAAAAGTAACAACCCCGACTAGGAGTTCAGCTCAACATCTTATTCTATAGAGTTCATGCTGCTCGGCTCCGTTGGTTACTACTAACTAGGGATACTTACTTGGACTTGTTATCCTCGAAACCATAGCGGATTTCGTAATCCACTCCTTCAACACCTCCGGACAGATCGGGTTCCTCGTAGAACACATCTTCTTGACACTCGGCTGCATACATTGGCACGTCTTCG
This sequence comes from Avena sativa, assembly GCA_916181665.1. Classification (NCBI taxonomy): domain Eukaryota; kingdom Viridiplantae; phylum Streptophyta; class Magnoliopsida; order Poales; family Poaceae; genus Avena; species Avena sativa. The sequence goes on along the minus strand of OV702298.1, from coordinate 35,467,404 downwards.
GGATCCTTAGAGTCTAAGCAAGGGATCAAAGGAAAGAATGAGTAACAGCGTTACCCAACAAGTTCATTATATGCAAGGTGGGAAGTTTGATGCTCTAACTACCACCTCGGATTATAAATCCTTGGCACTATGCAATTTTTGTAAATCTTTCTTCAAAGATTGATTTTATTCTGAAAAAACTATGACAATCAGCCTTCACAGGTTGACCAGAACTTTCATGGAGTTCCTTTCCTGCCGCGTTCGTAGCTCCTTCCCGGAACAGGGAGTAACAAGTTACAGTTCTTACACTCTGCAGATGTGTGTTACTTTACCCATGAGAGATCAACTCCTTGTTGCACAACCGGGCGTACTTTCCCATCCACAATTCCATGATGTGGGGCCTAGTAGTTGGTCCAAGCCAATCACTGCCCCCTTCGCGACCCCGCATGCCTCCTTGGTGTACACCATGCCCACATAATGAATTACGGCAATGGTTTGTACAAACCGTTAGATGCCAGAACTATCGTGGGACAATGAGGGTTCCCACCAATATGTTGCATATCCTCTACGAATTACCAATTAATATGCATGCTACAAGGACAATAGCCACGACCTGCACATTCAGCTTCATGCGAGAGGAAGAAGATACAGCTGACTTCTCTGTCCCATTCCAAATCTCATGGCTAACGCGTAATATACGACGCTAGAATCACTGATGTCAGGGATTATTAAGTCCCTACTTGATCATCATTGTTTGCAACTAGAACCCTAAGTTCTATTGCTCCATTATATCATCACTTAGGATGATATCTATGATTTCTTTATTTGTGAAAATAATATTTCTTTCTTTATAGCATATATGATAACACACAATTTGCAAATACTTTGTTAAAGACTCTTCAAAGGACATGAGCAAGTGATGAACTTTCCTTGTGATGGCAAGGTAGTGAAGTCTGATGCTTGCACTGGACCTTGAGCTTCTATGTCTACAAAAACATCATTATTGCCCGGTAAGGACAATATTTAAAGAAGCAAAATGATTATGCAAATAATGTAATGCATTATTTAATTTGATATGCATTTACCCTATTATTGTTGAAAGGATCGTATGGGCACCTAGAGGGGGGGTGAATAGGTGCTACTTCAAATTTTACTCTTTTTGAAATTAGGGTTTGACAAGAAAGGTAAATTCTCTAGAATATACAACTATGGTGAATTTACCTATATGTCAATCAAGCACAAACTAACACGACACTAAGCAAGAACAACTAAGTAAAGTGCGGTAAAGGATAGAAGTAACCAAGGGAGTGGACGCGGAGACACAAGGATTTGTTTCCCGTAGTTCCTTCCTTTTGAGGGGAAGTACGTCTACGTTTGGAGAGGGGGTGGTTTCAAACCACCAATGCCACGAGAGGCCTCCCTTGTTCTCCGATGAACCTCACCCCAACGGGCTCGATTCACCTTCCACTATATCGGCAACCTTCGAGGTGGAAGCCAACACCTTTACAACAAGTTCGGGGCACACATCCACAAATGAATTGGAGGCTCCCAAATACAAGCAAGTTGTCAAGACAAATCAAAGACAAGCTTGTAAGAACCAAATCAAAGTTAGGGTTTCCAAAGAAACACTAGAGCTTGGGGGCCCTCAAGTGAATGAGGGGGAAATGAAGATCTCTCTTGGTGAAGATGTAAATCAAGGCCTCCTCCTTCGATTCTCCAAAGATCAATGACTTTAGATGGTTGGATGAAGAGATCTTGTAGATTTGGTGGCTCTAATGGGGTTGGTGTTCTTGAGCAGCTCGAGCAGCTAGAGGAAGAAGATAAGGGTCCCTTTTTATAGGCATCCCCCTCCACGAACCGTTTTCTGACCGTTGTAGAAAATTCAGACCGTAGACTTCGGCCAATCTCCGGACCAGTCTCCGGACTGCCCTTCTGACTGACCCAGACCAATTCTGCACCAGCAACACCGGAGACTCCGGCCTTCCAACACCGGAGACTCCGGACTGACCAAAGTCCAGAGACTCCGGAGTAACCTCCGGTGCAGCCTCCGGACCCCTAGTCAGAATGTCCCAGCCAGGTCCTGGGAAGCACCACCGGAGCCAGAACCGGAAACTCCGGACCACACCCGAGACTCTGGTCTGGAGTTTCCAGATCAGTGGCAAATGAATGTGGTCTTTTCCCAAGAGTGTGTGTGCATTTAATCAATGATAATACCAACCTGTGGACAATAACAAACAGTAAAATGATCTACTTGTTGTTAACAAACACCAAAAGTGATTATGACAATAAATGCCCTTTCAATCCCCCCCCTTTTTGGTGTTCGATGACAACAAGTGATTTGCATGGAATAACATATAAATGTGGCTCCCCCTGACTATGTGCAGCAAGATAATGAAGTAAATCATGTAAGGAAGATAATATCAACGATAGCACACATAGATCTCACATGAGTTACAATAGGTGTTGCATACAAGCACATAGTCATAGACACACATAAGAACAGTAGATAACACACATAAAGTTCGAGTTCGAATATCCAAATAAAAGGCAAATAAAGGCAGATAGTCGCAAATCCCAAATCCCATGCAAACCGATGAGAATGTCTTCTCCCCCTTTGGCATCGAAATGCCGAAAAAGGGAAAAGACCTACACTAGCGCCCCAACAACTCAGTAGTCATCATCATCCTCGTCATCCTCGGCATCCTCCTCCTGGTCACCCTCATCCTGGTCATAGTCATCATCATCATCCTTAGGGACAGCAGGCCCTTTGCCGTGAGGGCGAGAAGAAGAAGTACCCTGGTACCCAAACCCTGAGGTGACATCAGCAAACGTCTTCCAATCCACCAGATTATCCTGTTGAGCATTCCATGCCCCAAACGAGAGTGTATGATCAGACTCTATGGACTGCTGAGCCCCATGTTCATCATTGTATTCATCTTCACCTTCCTCATTATCCTCAGCACCCTGTTCCTTGATATCTTTGAGAAGCTTCTCAATGCGGCAGTTGCTTTGGTAGGATGCATGCTGCTGCTTGCGAATGTCGACGTTCATGCAACAAAGGTTCCATTCCCAAAAGCTGGCCTTCTTGACCCTCTCATGCACATAGTCTCGAGTCATATTAGGCATAGGGGCATTGGAGGCATTCTTCCTCCAAACTCTAGGTGGGGAGGGATCCCTCTCCGTATCAATCTCCTCCTCATCATCATTCCCATAGCGACACCTTGGAGCAGGCCCCATGTGCCCCTTCTGCTGCAGAGAGACCAGAGTGTGCACAGTGAGGTGTGGTGGTATGCCATGTGGAGAATCATGCTCCTGGGAGTTGATGAGCCTCATAATCAAGGGTGCATATGGAGGAGATTTCTTGTAAAGAATGGCATGGAACATCTCCTCGAAAATGAAGTCCATCACATCAATGGGTGCAGCATCAGCCTCAGGTCCAGCATTGAAGGTCCGGTGAGTATGGTACAGGAGGTTGACAAGCCCACCCCTGATAGCATCATCATTTCCAGCACTTGGAGCAATAGTGTGACGGAAAATCCTCAGCATAAGGTTGTAGAGGGTATTGAGTCCCTTGGAACCCCCCACAACACCATCATCATACAGAGGTGCCAGCTTCAACTTGTTCTCACCCAAAGCTGCCGAGTGCATGCGCAGCCCCACAGGAGTGGATACACCATGGAAGGTCTCAAAGATGACATTGGCAAAGTCATGAAATGTAGCCGTGCAGCGGGTGGTGCCAGTCATCCACACCATGGTCCTGTCAAGGTCAGTCCCAAACACAACTATGGCATAGAACTGCTGGACAGGATGGATAATGTAGTCTTCACGCAGCTCCATCAAGTTGTAGAGACCCAGCTTCTCACAGATCCACAGGGCATCATTGAAGTAAGGGCTCTGGCGCATTTTCTCAACACTCATGAACTTCTGAGGGCAGACAGGTGATCTGGTGAGTACACCATACACATCCTTCATGAACACAGTTTGTTCTTTCCTCCAGAAACGAGGGTCCTCACTGGTACGAGGCAGCGCAGAGAAATCTGTCTTTCTCAGCTCACGGTACTCCTCTTTAGACATCTTGGCTAGGGACTGGAGGTTGTCATACTTGGCTCTCTTTGCACATTCCTCCCGTTTAGCCCTCTCCTGATCCCTCTTCATGTAAGCTGCGTCACGTGCCCGCTGTTTCCGGTTGGACGGAGGCACGATAAACTGACCCTGAGCTTCATCATAGCGAGGGTTGCCCCTTTGGGACTTGGTCATGGTACGACGAGGACGACCAGAACCATCACCTGTGAACAGCAGTGAGGGAGATAGCATGGAGATGAGTATATATGTCCCAAAGATGCAGTACAATAGCTTTGATGCATTTCTGGACTACTTTGATTCACCCAACACCGGAGTCTCCGCACCAGATACCGGAGTCTCTGGCTCAGACCGGAGTCTCCAGTCAGGAGGCTCGGGTATGAGATGGGAAGACACTGGTGAGGGTGAATCTAGTAGATCGGGCAATGCAACAGGGCTAAAGTACTAGAGTGCATGCAAACAAGTGATTCCAATGGACAAATCAGCAACAATCCTCAAAAACACATCTAGAGATGAACCCTAGGAGAAAAATAGAGGAGAGGTACCAGATCTATCCATGGGATCAATTCCTTCGGTGGGAATGACCCAGTGGAGGAGAGGGGAAGGTTAGCCGGCGGCAGGGCGGATCCCAGGGGCTTCTTGACCTCCAGGGAGGATTTTTGGAGGAGGGGGCGACGGGGCTGGAGGTAGGGGACGGGGTGAAGAATGGTGAACTGTTTTCCCAGTTCACCCCGACCCCCCACTTTAAGTCATAGAAACCATCTGGACCGGAGACTCTGGTCTACACCAAAGACTCCGGTGTTTGTACACCGGAGACTCTGGTCCTCCTTGACCAAAAGTTCCAGGAAAGGTGTTTGGGGACATATATGAGAGATAGATGGTTTTTAAGATAGGGAAAGGGCTTGGGTTGAGACATCAAACTGTGAAGAACCAACAAGAGCCATAGGGATTCAAAAAATGTTCAGAAAAGCTCCAAGAGACTAGAATCAAGCAAATGACAAACATGAGTAAATGCCAACCTCTCAAATGAGATAAGGCGGTGGCCTAGGCCACCATATTTGAGTATACTTGGCTTGGCACCACGAAGATATATCTTGGGTCCATTACCAAAACTCATCATTAAGCTCACATATCACTAAATGATATTAAGAGGAATGATTTTGATTGCTTTGGGCATAATGGGGGGAGGGATGGTCCCATCAATTAGGACCGCACTCCCCCTATATCCATGCCTACACCTAAACCAAATATGAGATGAACCATAGGTGAGGGTGCAAGAATATCAAGTCAAGCTCCTTGAGTCTACGATATTTAGTTCATTCCTCAAGTAGCAAAACCTTTCTTCATCAAGTGGCTTCGTGAAGATATCGGCAAGTTGATCCTTGGTTGATACATATGATAGATCAATATCACCTCGAGCAACATGATCTCTAATAAAGTGATGGCGAATCTCAATATGCTTTGTCCTTGTGTGATCCACCGGGTTGTAGGCAATCTTGATGGCACTTTCATTGTCACATAGAAGAGGCACTTTATCACAATGGACACCGTATTCCTTTAAAGTTTGCCTCATCCATAGAAATTGAGTGCAAGCACTAGCAGCTGCCACATACTCGGCTTCGGCGGTGGAGAGAGATATACAATTTTGCTTCTTGGAAGACCAACATACCAAGGACCTACCAAGGAATTGGCAAGCCCCGGATGTTGATTTTCGATCATCCTTGTCACCTGCCCAATCCGAATCCGTGTATCCACAAAGAGCAAATGTTGAGCCTTGAGGATACCAAAGACCATAAAATGGGGTATGAACCAAATATCGAAAGATTCTCTTGACCGCCATTAAATGGCTTTCTTTAGGAGCCGCTTGATATCTTGCACACACACCTACACTCAACACAATATTGGATGTACAAGGTAAAGCAAAGAACCAATCATAGACCGGTATACCTTTTGATTCACATCTTTACCATTTGGATTTTGTTCTAGATGAGTCTTTGTAGCCATGGGAGTAGGAGCTCCATTTAAATCTTGCATTTTGAATCTCTTGAGCATATCTTGAGTATACTTGTCTTGATTGAAGAATGTCCCTCCTCTAACTTGCTTGATATCAAAGCCAAGAAGTACTCTCAACTCCCCCATCAATGACATCCGGAACCTACTAGTCATAAGCTTTGAGAATTCATCATTAAAAGCTTTGTTAGATGAGCCAAAGATAATATCATCAACATATATTTGGCATAAAAAAAGCTCCCCATTGACCCTCTTAGTAAAAAGAGTGGGATCGATTTTCCCAACCTCAAAGCTACGGTCAAACAATAACTCTCTAAGGTGCTCATACCACGTTCGTGGGGCTTGCTTGAGCCCATAGAGCGCCTTATCAAGTTTATAGACATGGTTTGGGAAGTTGGGGTCCTCAAATCCCGGGGGTTGCTTAACATATACCAATTCATTTAATGGACCATAAAGAAATGCACTTTCTACATCCATTTGTTACAACTTAAAGTTATGATGTGCCGCATAAGCAAGAAGGATACGGATGGACTCAAGGCGAGCCACGGGCGCATAAGTCTCTCCATAATCAATGCCTTCAATTTGAGAATACCCTTGTGCAACCAATCTAGCCTTGTTTCTTACAATAATTCCATGCTCATCTTGCTTGTTCTTGAATATCCACTTTGTTCCAATAACATTGCGGCAATCCTTTGGCTTCTCAACTAACTTCCATACTTTGTTTCTCTCAAAGTTGTTGAGCTCTTTATGCATAGCCTCTAACCAATCCGAATCTTCAAGAGCTTCCCACACTTTCTTTGGTTCAATCATGGAGATGTGAGCTTGGTGTTCACTGAACCTCTTCAATTGTGCTCTTGTGGAAATACCTTTCCTTAGATCACCAACTACATTTTGTAGAGTGTGATCTCTTATTTACAACATTCTTTCCTTTCTAGCCTCGCGACGAGCGTGGATCTCCGTGTTGTTTCTTGGAGGACCCTCTTCATCATTCTGATCCTCGTCTTGACCATCAACTTGACCTTGATCATCATTGGAGTCATCCTCTACATTGGGAGGCAAAGATTGACCTTGGTCTTGATCAAGTGCACTTCTAGCGTCAATTTGAGCTTGTCTCAAAGTAGCTTGTACGGATCTTCCTTGACAAATTGACTTGGCACCACTTGACAATCCGTCGAATGGACCAAGACCCCCTTGACTGGAGTTGACACTTTGATCACCATGTTGAGGGTCCACATCTTGTCTTTGGCTTGAGTCAATGTCCTCTTCGGTGGATGGAGCATGTTGAGGTTGTGAAGATGAGGGCTCTACTTGAGTGGAGCATAGTTCTTCTCGATACGCCATAAGGGGTTCCTCAACAGGGCAGATATATCCCATACCCATTCTTCCTATGGAATCCTGAGGCATTTCATCATCTGCATCACAAGCATCAACACGCCCCCCTTCGGGACCATCATATTCTTCGAAGGTCACACTACAAGATTCTATGATGGCTCCGGAGAGCTTATCATAGATTCTATAAGTGTGAGATTCGAGACCATAGCCAACAAAAATACCCTCTAATGCTTTAGACTCGAATTTAGACAAACGAACACCTTTTATGAGATAGAAACACTTACAACCGAACACCCGGAAGTAAGATATGTTGGGTTTGTTACCGGTGAGAATTTCATATGGAGTCTTGTTGATTTCTTTGCGGAGGTAGAGACGGTTTGAAGCATGGCAAGCAGTGGAAATGGCTTCGGCCCAAAAGTTGTATGGAGATTTAAACTCCGCCAACATGGTCCTAGCCATCTCAATAAGAGTCTGGTTCTTCCTTTCGGCCACGCCATTTTGTTGAGGGGTGTATGCAGCGGAATATTGATGTTTAATCCCCTCATCACTAAGGAAATCATTCAAGGTGTAGTTCTTGAACTCGGTGTCGTTGTCACTTCTAATGATCAACACGGGAACATTGTATTGCCTTTGGACCAAATTGATGAAGTCGATGAAGGTATTTTGAGTCTCACTCTTCAATTTGAAGAAATAAACCCAAGAGTATCTTGAAAAGTCATCAAAAATCACCAAGCAATATTTCTTCCCACCAAGATTTGCATGAGATGGAGGACCAAAGAGGTCCACGTGGAGGAGCTCCAAGATCTTGGTGGACTTGATGCGGTTCTTGGGCTTGTGAGGAGCATCATGCATCTTCCCTAGAACACATGCCCTGCAAACACGATCTTTGGCAAAGGAAACATTTTCTTTTAGTCCAACAATATGGCCCTCCTTGTGGAGACTTTGCAAAGTTCTCATATTGACATGGGCGAGTCGGCGATGCCATAACCAACCCACATCGGCCTTTCCGAATAAGCACATCGCACTTGTAGTGGCTTGCCCCGAAAAGTCCACCACGTACAAGTCATGTTCGACATACCCAACGAAAGCAACCTTGAGAGACTTGCTCCACATGAGGACCATAAGATCATTATGTATAAAGACGGAAAAACCCATCTTTCCAAGAGCACAGACTGAAAGTAAATTGTACCCAAGGGTCTCAACAAGCATGACGTTCACGAGTGTAATGTCGTGAGCAACCACAACTTTGCCAAAACCCATTACCTTAGACTTTGACTTGTCGGCATATGTCACGGTGATTTGATCATCATTTGGCTTTAAGTCCTTGACAATATATGAGCTTCCGGTCATATGACTTGTGCAACCACTATCAAGCACCCACTTTGACCCTCCGGAAGCCTAAGTCTACAAAAGATCAAGCTAATTTTTAGGTACCCATTTTTCAATGGGTCCTCTTTTGTTAGAAACAAGGGTCTTGGGAACCCAAATAGACCAAGCAATATAACCATCATAAGGGCCAACATATTGTGCATACACATCACCATAATAATCACGCATTAGAACATAGTGAGGGTTAGCACTTCCCGCAAAATCATCATGAGACATAGTTTTACCACTTGTGGTCTTACTCTCCACAATGGTCTTGTTGGTCTCTTGTGCGGGATTGTCCTTCTTCTTCTTATTGTTCTTCTTCTTGGTTTTGGAAACAAAACCAATGCCCCCTTTTTCACCACTACGCCTTTGCTTGCTCAGAAGATCATCAATGGACTTGTTGCCTTGTGGAAATGTGGCCTCAGCAAGCTCCCCCTTCAACCTAGCATTCTCTTCAAGAATAGTTGTGCTACTAGATGGAATGAAGTTGCTAGGTGAAGGAATATTTTCCAATTGAGTGTGAAGCGTTTCATGGGACTTCGTGAGTGACAAGAGTCCAGTCTCCAAGACCTTGTGAGCCTTGTTAAGCAAACTAAAGTCCTCGGCAAGTTTTTCATGAACCACACCAAACTCAATCTTGTCCTTTTTAGCCCTTTTGTATTTAGCAATAGCATGATCACGCTCTTTGATGAGTTTGTTAACAATAATGTCATTGGCCTCATCAAGCCCTTCAAGTTTTAATTCAAGTGACAACCTAGTTTCTTGTTCTTCTTCTAGAGCATTGTTTAAAGCCTCTAGCTCAATCATATGTTCATGCCCAAGTTTACATCTTACATCTAGAAGCTCTTGAGTATGTGAGAGTTGATCTAAGATGTTCCCAAAATGTAGCTTAGGATCACCTTCGAGGTTAGTCATAAACTCATCAAAGGAAATTAATTCCTTTTTAACATCAATAGACATCTCATCATCAATTTCATCATTATCTAAGTGAGTAGAGCGGGATGAGGAGGATACCTCCGTTCCTCTTGCCATAAGGCAAGTGACGTTCTTGGTGGAAGAGTTCTCATTTGGAGAATCGAATAGTGAGAATGTCAGAGTAGAGGTGGTGGCTAGAGCAGCCACACCATGAGAAGTTTCCTCTTCCTCATCTTCATCATCTTCATTGTCAGAGGAGTATTCTTCATGAGTGATCAAGACAATTTATCCCGACTTCTTGTTGATGGGATTCTTTTTGATGAAGGGTTTCTTGTAAGGTGCCTTGAGAGTCTTCTTCAACACAAGCTTACCACCATGATCTTCTCTCTTCTCATAGGGGCAACTTGCCATAAAGTGATAGCGGTCACCACAATTTAAGCAAGTTCTCAACCTAGTGGTATTCTCTCTTTTCCCATTTGGATTGCTTCTCCGTTGCATTTCCATCTTGGCCTTGGCAGGGTTCTTCCAAAAGTTCTTTGCATAGAAAGCCATATATTGACCATGAGAAATCTTGACTTCATCGGGATGGTCCATGGAAAGCCCTTCATCACTATCATCTTCATCCCCATGTTCCACAACTTCGAGGTGGAAGCCAACACCTTTACAACAAGTTCGGGGCACACATCCACAAATGAATTGGAGGCTCCCAAATACAAGCAAGCTGTCAAGACAAATCAAAGACAATCTTGTAAGAACCAAATCAAAGTTAGGGTTTCCAAAGAAACACTAGAGCTTGGGGGCCCTCAAGTGAATGAGGGGGAAATGAAGATCTCTCTTGGTGAAGATGTAAATCAAGGACTCCTCCTTCGATTCTCCAAAGATCAATGACTTTAGATGGTTGGATGAAGAGATCTTGTAGATTTGGTGGCTCTAATGGGGTTGGTGTTCTTGAGCAGCTCGAGCAGCTAGAGGAAGAAGATAAGGGTCCCTTTTTATAGGCAGCCCCCTCCACGAACCGTTTTCTGACCGTTGTAGAAAATTCAGACCGTAGACTTCGGCCCATTTCCGAACCAGTCTCCGGACTGCCCTTCTGACTGACCCAGACCAATTCTGCACCAGCAACACCGGAGACTCCGGCCTTCCAACACCGGAGACTCCGGACTGACCAAAGTCCAGAGACTCCGGAGTAACCTCCGGTGCAGCCTCCGGACCCCTAGTCAGAATGTCCCAGCCAGGTCCTGGGAAGCACCACCGGAGCCAGAACCGGAAACTCCGGACCACACCGGAGACTCCGGTCTGGAGTTTCCAGATCAGTGGCAAATGAATGTGGTCTTTTCCCAAGAGTGTGTGTGCAGTTTATCAATGATAATACCAACCTGTGGACAATAACAAATAGTAAAATGATCTACTTGTTGTTAACGAACACCAAAAGTGATTATGACAATAAATGCCCTTTCAATTGTATAAGGTCCTTTTTAATAATAATAAAGCATTTCTAAATATTACTTTTTAATATTTATAGCATATATTGAATTATTTTATTTTATTTCCTTTTTATTTGACTTTTATTGATTTAATAATTCTCTTAGGAATTATCAATTATACATTAAAAATTGTTATTAAATATTTATTTAGTATTTTTCAAAAATACTATAATATTAATATATATAAGGAAAGTGATTTTTATTTATTTCTATCATCTTTCAATAATTTTGTAAAATTCCATAAGGAGTATATAAATTACAAAATTCTTATAAAAATTTAAATGTCTAAAATTTTATATTTTATTTTATTTGGATAGTATGGATTATTGTGAATCCAAAAATATTTTATTTATAATTTTTGGACTTATATTTTATTTTCTAGAATTTAGTTAAGTCCAGGGGTATTTTGGTCTTTTCCTGTTTATTAAAATAGGCCTGAAAAGATTTCTGGGCTAGTTATACTTATTGGGCCCAAGTGGCCCATTAGTTATAGACAAAAGGACCACCCCGAAGGGTTTGGCCCAACTCGGCCCACTCCTTACTGCCTCTCTCTCTCCCTCGAGCTCATCCTCTCCTCCTCTGACTCCAACCCTATGGCCGGCGATGCCGCCACCGGCGATTCCTGCCAACGTAGGCCGTCCTGGTCCCTGCCGTGGTGCCACAGGGGGTTGTCGACGATGCCCGTTCATTCTATCCAATTGGATTCGAGCCTAGGGCTCTCCTGTAATGGATCGATGTCGTCCCGAACCCTAGGGTTTGGGGATTGGCATGGATCCACGTGCTGCCGTGGTCGTCGTGTGTCGAAGTGATGCTCTGCACCTCTAGGCATGATCAGGGTCGCTGCCGTGGCGCCGTGCGGGTTGTAGCGTCCCCTCTGGGGTGCTCCCCGTGCCTCCATGGTCGTCGGCCCCTCTGCTTCCTCTTCTAGTCTTCAGCGAGGACCTATGGTGAGTTCGATTCCTCTCCCCTGGTGCTCTCTGTGTTTGCTGATTTGATGCTAGATGCTGGCAGTGTCCTCTATGGCTACTGTCTGATTCAGATTAGGATAATGATCCATTTAGGGTTCCTATCATGTGATTGATCATGTACTGGATGAATTGGATCATGTTTGGATGATTTGTAAACATGCTAAGTGGTTATTGGCCTGAGGCTTGTTGCTTAAGATGATCTATAATGTTTCTGGTGGCTTATTAGATGATTTTATGCTTGGATTGCATCTGATTCAGATGGTATAGTTGCTTGGGAAAACCATGCTTGATTAAGTTAGTGACTTGATAAGTTTTCACTGTCATTTCTGGGTTTATGATCATGGTTATGATATGATGAAATCACTGTCCTGGTGCTATTAGCTTAGAACTAGTGTGTGGTTTGAGATCATCATGATCTCAAACAGTGAAGTTTAACATAGGAATATCCTAGTTATGATTCCTGTGTTAACAGGAAAATGATTAGTAAGTTGATTGTCTGAATTTGTGATGATCAAATGTCTATCCTGATTCATATAAAATTGTTCTTGTGACAACATCATGGTATGGCACACAAGTATGATTCTAATCCATTGATTGTGTTAGTTTATGCTTCAGACAAACTTGGCTTTGAAAGATAAATGGAAATGTTCTTTTCTGAATTCCCTAAGACCAATGATGTTGGTATGAGGCTTAGGGATTCAGATCTTATCTAGTTGATTCATATAGATAGTCCTGGTAGTGGTACCAGCTATTCTTTCTTGAATCAAAGCTTGGAAAAAATGATAGGAAGCTTGATCATTCTATGGATCCCAAAGATTTGTTTCTAAGGTGCTACCCTTCCTTTAGGGATGTGCCTAGAAATTAGATCATAGTTATATTTATGCTTGAACTGTAATATATAGCTTGACAATCAGAGCAATGATTTTGCTCTGAGCTCTGGCTGAATCCTGGTACTTTGCTGTTTGCTTTTAGAGTTTAAAATCCCTATGATGGATTCACCCCACTTGGGTGCTTTCTGAGGGTTTGTTTTATAAAACAACACATGCTTCTCTCTAGATGATATGATTAGATCATGTGAAGGTTTTATGAAACTCACCACAGAATCTGATGTTTGTGGAGTAAGGTGGTGATGATCTTGATCTGGTTTTGCTGGACTCCTGTGCTTGACCTTGAGCTAGCCTGCTCCTCCTAGCTCCTGGACTTGGCCTTGTTGTCCAGCTGATCCTTCCCCCTCCTTATGTCACCATCGTGGTGATGTTTGGTTGATCTTTGGTGGTTTGGTTTGGTTGATGTGCTTGGTAAGCTGCTGTCTAAGCTGGCTGTTCTTGTGTGCAAACAGTGGAGAGATGCACTAGTGCCTCTCCACGGCTATGCTTGTGGTTTTGTGAGTTTGGGGATGTGCTGTGAGGTTGACAACACACCACATGCATGTTGGTGTGTGTCCTGCCTATGTGCTTGCTGTGCACTTGTGGATATGTTCAGAATTTTGAAACTTACTATTATCTGGTTACTTTCACCTGGCTGGTGAATTTGCCCCTCTTGTCTGTCATTTGACTTCTGGCTTTAAATTTATGAAAGATGGATTCATTCATAGTGGAGAAACTTGCCCCTTTTTATAAATTTCTCAATGATGAATTTGTCTAGCGCACTTGTCAACACCCGAATTTTTCAATCCTAGATGCCTGTTATGCCATACATCGCAATCCCAGGATTACCATTTTTGCGAGACATAACAGAATTGGATACCATAGTACTTCATCCATTACAAACGATACATAAGTTCTTACACGAATAGGGATCTCATGATCCAGTTCTTAATACAACATCAAGCAGCGGAATACGTAATAATAACGGTAGCGTAGGTGAAGCTCCATCTTCGGGGTCACAGGCAATGCTGACGATGGGAGATGATCCTAGTTGTCGTAACCTTCCTGGGGTCCATCTTCTAGGTACTCCTCTTCATAGTCTGGCCATGGGAATAGCCAGGGATAAAGTCATGAGTACTCTTTAAGTACTCGCAAACTAATACTAACAGGTAAGGGGTTTTTGGATAATAGGACACTAGGCTCTAGGGTTGTTTTGCAAAAAGCCAGGTTTATCTCTACTAAGTTCCAAAGCTAGTCACAATTCTTTATAACTCCTAAGTGGGATCTTGTAATTCAGGTCACAACTCTGTTGTGGTCAAGTCAAAGTCTCAATTCATTTCACAAGTCATTTTGAAAAGTCTGACGGGGGAACAGTATGGCCACTCCAACTGTCCATAACCGCGGACGCGGCTATTCGAATAGTTTGACACTCTGTAGAGATTGTACACTTTCACCACAACATTCGATACATCCGTCAGGAACAAATCCTGAATTCACCATACTCAGTATGCGGATAATCAATCCTAACCTTTTAATTACACGCCCTAGTATAAGCACCTCTCCTGTGAGTTTGGCCTCCCAACCATGACCACTGTCATCTTGGGTACTGCACAGGTGGACAATCTTCACAAGGTAGCCTCAGCTCAGACCTTGGCCGGGAGGGAACTAATACTAAGGTATATAAGTTTCCAGTCAAACCCTACCCAATATTCGGGTATTGTGGTTGTACGCTAAAATTGGAATGGTATCGCATCCAGACAACCATCAGTTTTATAAAGGGCTAAGGCTCATGCCTCAATATTTTTATCACCAGAATCATCAAGTGTTTGGAAACACATGTCCAAAACATTTCAATAGAATGATCCATCATTCCAAGGTTTTCATAACCATTTTTCCACCAAGTAATCCCATCTAAAGGTTGATCAAGTTTTATGCTTAGCACTAGCATCTACAGGTGGGGGTAGTACTAATGAGGGGTGGTAACTAGTGGAGTTTCACTAAGTCCAACCTTATATCTTAGGCTGATATCAAGGTTTCTAGCTTAGGCCAATTTTTATGCTCTTCATGCAACCTTCAGCACAACTGTCTAGTATCTACCAAACTCTTAGGTAGACTCTAAGTAAGCTTTGATAAAGAAATAAAGTAATAAGCTTGCACATAAAACTAGGATTTGGTTTATCAAGTGGGTATGATCACATATGCTTAAGGCATATAGTAGTCATATCACAAGTATGGGTTTGTGGCATCAGTAGGGTATCTGGCAAGGGTTAGCTTGCATCAATATCAGTATAAGCTTGCATAGGTATAGTATCTTGCAAGTGTTAGCTTGCCTTGTGCAGAGCAGTGGTTGAAGTTCTCCTCGGCTTCCTCTTCGTAGTATCCTCCTTCCTCCTCGTATCCTTGGTCGGTACTAGCGTCTATGAATAAGTACGAGGTACACAATCACCAAACAATACTTAACTACTTGCAATCATCACACACAAGGGTCCTATAGATGATCTAGCATCATCTCTAACATTACAAGGTTAAAGCTTGGTTTAAATCTTTTTATTTTTAGAAAAGTAATTTCTACTCATTGAAAAACTACTTAAGATTTAATATTCTCCAAACCAAATATGGGATCATGTTGACACATGTCATCACCACATATTGTAGTCCATGGGAATGTGATTTAAAGTGGTGTCACAATTTAATAAGGTTTTACCCTTTTATTTTAATTAATTAAAGTGGCTAGAAATGCTTATGTAGCATTCTTTTATTACTTGAACATTATTTCTGCAAGTAAACCTATATATTTTTATATATTCTGAAAGGTATGGTTAAATGTGATTTTTGAGAGTTGGAATCAACTCAAAAGCTTTTATGGTTTAAATTTGCAAAATGTTTGAATGCAGAAAAGCTTCTGCCTTGTTATTTTTACTATGGGTGATCTACAGATCCAAATGACTTGAATCCAACGGGCTTGGATTAAGCATTCATAGACCTTTCCAACAAAATTGGTTTCATTCAAAATGGTGCACTGAATCAATCTGGGTTGATTTTTGAAGTTGGGTGCTGAAGTGTGTTTGAATTGAAATGGAAAAAGTTTAATTTGAATTGCTGGGCTGCGCGGAAAGGTTACTGGGTCGGCCTGCTAAGCGCAGTGCTCCCGCGGGCTGCTTAAGTGGGTGTCCCCACTCGTCCGTGACACGGGGCTGGGCGAAGCGGTATGGGGCAACGTGGATCGTTCGATCTAGTTCTAATCCAATGGCTGGGGGTCATCGTCGACGCGAGACAACTCCGGCAAGAACGAAACCTAGCGCGGCTAGTGAGGGGTGCTGGGGGCTCACCGGGGTACGGGCGAGGGTCGGCGAAGCGGGCGAATGACGAAGTCGACGACGGCGAACCTCCTGGTACCGGTGGCTTCTCCTGGGGCGGCTCCAATCGCTGGCTCCCTTCTTCTCCAGAGGCGGCGGGCTCCGGTGAAATTCCGGCGAGGTGGTGCTCGCCTTGCTCTGAGAATGGTGTGGCACGATCAGTGAGGAGAGGGGAGTGAGATGGTGTGAAGGAATCGAGCGGGGGTGGCCTCTATTTATAGTCGAGCGAGGGGACCGTCGGGGCGCACGGTGAGCTCGTCGGGGGCTACGTTACAGGCGGCTAATGGCATGGGAAAGGGTAGGGGACGGTGATGTGTCTCCTGGCGATGCTCAACGACATGGTTGCGAGGCATGGGGCGGTGTGGTTTGGTCTGGAACGGCCGGTGCTCTGTGTGGCAGAGGCGGCGTCTTCGACGGCGGGCGGTGGCTGTATGGCACGGGTCGGCAAACGGGGATGTCTGGCGGTCTCCTGGGTCGGTGGTGATCGTGTGTGCACGCGGTGAGGGCGGCGCGTGGTCTGTGGACGCTGGTCGAGGGTGGCACTCTAGCGCACGCTCGGCATGGTCTGGGCGCGGCTCGTGCGCGTGGTCCAGGGATTGGCAACGCTCGCGGCTGGGATAGGGAGTGGCAGTGGACGGTGGGCTGCCTCCCAGACAAGGTTGGCACGGCTAGTTCTTCCTCTAGCCTGCTGTCCACAATGGGGTGACATTGGGGTGCTCGGCTATTCACCATTGATGACAATGGCAAGCTCACAGGGGTGCTAGTGTTGGGCTAAACTTTCTAGATGATCTACTGAGTTGTGTGTGAGCTAACTAGGGAACAAGTTAGGCAAGAATCACTGCACACTATAGTGTTTGATGTTTTGTTTGATTTGTGTCTGCAACCTGTTTGATGAAATGGCCGCATGAAATCAAGTTTTGAATTTTGAAATGAATTTTGGTGGGTTTGCTAGATTGGTGCTGGTGAGTCTGCAGATGCTTGGGTTTTGAAAGTTGAGCTTGTTTGAGTGGGTTTTGGAAAAGTGGGATCTTCCCATATGATAACGATTCAATTTTGAATTGTCATTTAAACTATGCATTTGAAAGTTTCTGGATGATCACAAAGTGGGCCTTGATACTTTGTTATGAGTACATTCAAGGGGTGCAAAGATCCAGAAAAGTTTCTGTTAGGTTTTGAAAGTTTGGGACAGCCAAAGTAGGCATGGGAGTTAAATTGGTCAAAATGACCATTCACTTAATATATTTGTTTTGATTTACTTGTCTTTAGGAAAAGTGTGAAAAATATTTTAGATGATGTTCATTTCACCTAAGAAACATTTTACAAGCAATGGATCACAAAAACAAGGTGGTTTTTAAAGAAATTCAAAATCCATGCATACATATGCATGCATTCATGAGTTTATTTAGAAAAGTTTTTGTTAACCCTAATCTTGATAATTAGTGTTTGATGACCTAAGTTTGGTATTTTTGGGATGTTACAGCACTTCACTCACATGTCCGAGAGAAAATAATACTAACTCTAACCTTTTATTTCTCTATATATTTTCTGTTTGTTTTGCAGGTATAGATATAAAGATGAAGATTTTCAGATTAGGTTTTCTTTTATAGGATAGTTAGTAAATAGTCCAATGTAATCTTCTTCATATTTTTGTAATTTCCTTTTTATTATCTTGTAATCTTCCTTTTATTCTTGTGTAATAAAGATTCCATTATTATTAATAAAGAATATTCTTATTCTTTATATATTTGCTTTTGTGAATTGTGGGGAATGATTTCAATAAATTACAATTTTGTAATTTGATTATATATTAATGATATGAAATAGGTTTTCATATCCATTATTGTTTTTCTTTGAATAGAATTTAAGTTGTAATATTTATTTCTTAATTAAATTAAGATTCAAAACTTATCCCTAATTTATTTGAATTATAATTCAAACTCTCTCAAATTTAAAATTCAAAATCACTTTTTTAAACACTTAATTCCTCAAAGATCATATGAAAGTCTAAAGCAATCATCCCTTAAGACTAAACCTAATCTCAAAGTATGAAATAAACTTTGATCACTTGAATTTGGCAAAAAATTTACCCACATTTTTACAGATGAATGCATGCAACATTCCATATTCCTAAATCTACCCTTCGTTAGTTCCTAAATGCTGGGATGCTACACAAGAACACAACCATGCAATGCCTTCAGCTATAGCTGAAGGGCACGGCCAGGGCCTGGCTCAACAATCTCCCCTCTGAATCCATCTGTAGCTGGAAAGAGCTGGTCTATAGCTTCATCCGCAACTTCAAAGGCACTTGCAAGCGTCCGGCCTCAATCGAAGAATTGTGTGCCTGCTGCCAAAGGTCCAACGAGTCCATCCGCTCTTACTTCCAGCGTTGGTCTGTCATCAAAAAATCTGTAAAGGATATCTATGAGGAAGGAGCGATCGATGCATTCAACGTCAGTGTGAGGTGCCACAAGCTCAGGAAGGAGCTGACGCATCAAGCCCAAAACTATCGACTACCTGACGGATCTTGCCAATCGTTGGGCCGATGGCGAGTATGCCGTCCACAACAACCGAACACATTCGAATGACAAGGACGACCTCATCCGCAGACGCGGCCGCCAGGGGAATAGGAGAGCGCACGTCTACAACGACCGCGAAGAAATCGACATGGTCGCGGCTGGCTAAACCGATCGCCGCGATGATGGAAACTGCAACAACGGCTATCGCAGAGGCAACTACCATGACAGCAGAAATATCACACAATGATGGCAACGTCGCACCTATGATGATGAGCCATCCGCAATCGACAAGCTGCCGAGTCCTTGTAGCATCCACTTCTACATCAATAAACAGGACGACAAAAAGAAATCCAGCCACCTGCTCAAGGACTGTCGGGAGTTCCAGAAGCTCCACAAAGGATATGCCCAGCTGCAGCGTGACACAGTAAACCAGGGGTTCGGCTCTGCCCCGAGGCCCATCGCATATGGCGCCCCACCACCACCACTTGGAGGACCCGCGCAGCCTGCGGCTACGCCGACCCAGAACCACAGAGGGGAATAATACCCACGAGTGCTGGGTACCATGATGACACAGAAGGGGCGTCCATCCAACAGGATCGAGAAGACGATCACCCGCCAGATAAACCTGGTCGTCACCTTCCCACCGGCCATACCTGAGTACCTCGGCGGCTCGAAGTCATGCGTCACCTTCGATAGATCTGATCATCCCTGTCAGATCTCTCGCCCAGGTCATTCTGCTCTGGTGCTCGAGGTTCAGATCGGTGGGTTTGGGATGAGCCGAGTATTCATGGATAGTGGCAGCGGCTTAAATCTTATGTTCGCTAGCACCCTGGAGGCAATGCGGATCCCGCTCACCAGCCTAGAGGCATCCGACACAACCTTCTACGGCATAGTCCTAGGGAAAAGAGTATATCCCCTGGGCAAGATATGGCTCGGCGTCATCTTCAGCACCCCCAAGAACTTCAGGCGCGAGCGACTTGAGTTCGAGTTGGTCGACTGGCCATCACAGTACCACGCCATCCTCGGTCGTGTGCCGTTCACATGGTTCCTGACGGTACCGCACTGCGTGTACCTTCTGCTGAAAATGCCAGGACCCAATGACGTTATCACCATCACAGAGAGCTTCACCAAATCCGATAGCTGCGACAAAAAATTTAACAGAATTGTCCAGTCATTGGGTCTGCTAGTGTACTTGTACTCTATTTTAGTTTACTAGTACTCCGTTATTATGTTTATACTATATTTTTTGTGAAATTCTACTCGGTTTTTCATGAAATTATACTTCGCTTCTTTTAATATTTTTATACTTTTCCATTTGTACTTTGTACTTAGTTTTTTGATGTAGCGGACTTTTACTTCATTTTGTACTCTTTCATTTTCTTATTGTACCTCAACAAATAACCAATGCCGAATTAGGGCATTGCTCCTTTGGGTCTTGCAGCAGCTGAATCTTACCCAGAAAGAACAATAGTATTATTTTGATATTCCCCAATTCAAAATCATTGAATTTGTAACGTGACAACTGAGAAGACTCTTATGCTACACTGGTGTTTTAACCCAGTTTCTTGTCCGTTCCTTTTTTTTCAAATTACAAACGTTGCTTCCTCTTTTAACCCGAAGTGGCGATTGAACTGTGCTTCCTAGCTCGAGGGGCCGGCTTCTTTCGTGATCTAGGCAATTTCACTAGGCCCAAAACACAGTTATTGGTCAATTTCATAGACTTCACGATAGGAACGGCCCACCAAATTGGGACTGAATATTATGAAATAGCTCAAAAGATAGTTGGGCTGCGAGTTCGGGTATTGCTCTTTGGGTCCATCTAAACTAAAAAAATAGTACTCTCTTTAATCCATAATAAATGTTTGAGATATAGTTTAATTATCCAAATTTAAACTAAAGCCCTGACACTTATAATAGATCGGAGGTAACACAATAACTATTTATTCTATAAAAAAAGAATAATATTATTTTGTCATTTCTCAATGTAAACTAAAAGCACCATCTCTAATAGTCACTATAGGTTGCGCCTATATGATATGTCAACATGTGACGGGTCCACATGCTTCTGGTGTGGTGGCCGCTTAAGGGTGTCATTGGTAAGAAATAGTTTTTAGAATATTACTAGTGCCATATAAAAAAATCTACACCACTGCTATAGCGTATCCAAAAATAAGGTACGTGTAGGTTCATACGAGTGTGTACAAACTATTGCACCCTACTACTAAGTGATACTTAGGGTCTATCCACCCGCAAAATTTGTTAGGTAAGTATAAAATATTGGTGAACGTGCAATGAATGTGAGGGAGGACGAATGGCTTTTAAAATTATTACGGTTGAGATATAAATAAATACGAAATAAAAACTAACGTTTAATTTATTGAACACAAAACATAACCACTAGATTCACTTAAGTGCACCAACAATCTATGCTAAGCAATACAAACAACAAGGCAATAGCAAGATGAAATAATTCAAGCACGAAGGCTATCACAATATAAAATGCATAAGTAAAGGGCTCGGTTAAGAGATGAACGATGAACGCGGAGACGAAGATTTTTATTCCGAGGTTCATTTCCAAAGAAGTTATGTCTCCATTAGAGAGGTGCGATGACGCAATACTCTCTGAACGTCACAAATGGATCACCTCGGGGAGTGGTGGCTCGATGCTCACCCAACGCCACACAAGGCCTCACCCCGGATGCAAAGGCACACAACTCACCGGCGCCACAACAGGCTCACCCTATTCCACGTGAGCTCGCCACAGAGGCCTACTCACGATCCACTAAGGGACACTTGAGGACGGTCGCCAAAAACCCGTACAAGGTTGGTGCTATCTTCACAACTTAATTGGAGGCTCCCAACAACAATGCCACAAAGGCTACAAAGCCACAAAAGGCCACAAAGCCACTCCACAATTGAGGCCTCAAGAAATCAACACACCAACCACACAACCGTTTAGGGTTCCAAGAACCCAAGAGTAACAAGCCTACAAGATTATACTCACCGAATCTCCGTGGAGAACTTAAATCTATGCAATAAATACAAGGGCAAGTCCTTCACTCCTAAATTCCAACAAAGCTACAAAAAGCTATTGGGGGAATAAGGGAGGAAGAACACAAGAGGGGAACACAAAACTCTCCAAGATCTAGATCCTAATGATTCCTTCACAAAGAAGGGATTTGGTTTGGGGGGATTGTAGATCTAGATCTCCTCTCTCAAATCTCTCAAAAAGATGCAAGAATCATAGGAGGGGAAAGGGGAGAGGGAAAGCTTTTCAAGGTCAACAATGGAGGAGAGAGAAAAGGCCAAGAACCAAGAAAAGAGCTTGTGCCCTGAAGGGGAAGAGGATCCCCTTTTAAAGGGCTCCCAGATCTGACCATTTGGGCATTTATGACCCTGGACGGAACTTCCAGTGGGAGGCCAGAACTTCCGGTGGCACCCAGCCAACGGTTAGAAAACTGCGATGCAAAAGACGGAAAATACGGAATCCGCCGATCTACTGGAACTTCCACTGAGACCGGTACTACCGCCAGGAATTCCGACCAAAGATCCGACAAATTAGAGCATACCAAACAGAAAAGATACAGAAGCTGAGCGGAAGTAGAGCCGGAATTTTACCCGGTACTACCGGCGGCAAATGTGACCGAGCATTACTTTCGGTACACCTTTGACCAAAGTTTCACCAAAATAGAACAAACCAGAACATAGAATATGTTGGGGTTCGATACAGAAAATCAAAAAAATTATGCTAAGCGGAAGAAACCCCGAATGCCCAAGATCTATCTACTAGTAATGCAGTAACGGAGAGAGACAACAGTAACGTACCCTTGAAGACCGAGAGAGCTTTATGCTCATGCGGAAGCATGGATGATGTAGTCGTACCCGTCCAACCTCAAGGTCGCGAAGCTCCTCGCAAGTCAACCCTTGTCCTGGTCCTCGCACGATGGCCCCGAAGCTTCAATAGCCCCACCGAGTTACCACGGGCATACGGTGCAAGACGACGACTCCCGGCCTTGGATCCCGCAGAGGTTGCGGAAATATACCTCCTATATAGAATCCTGGCAGTGTAACGGCGTACCGCAGAAGAGAACGCCTTGCCTACACAGTCCAGACTCAGGACCATGCAATAGCAGAGGCAACAAGAGAGAGTGGGGAGTATTCCAACCAAAGGGAATATCTCATATTATTGTGTGTTTAATCCCACTCATAGGCACCTCCTTAAATAGGCTAAGGGAGGGGTGCCCTCCCTCTTAGGTGCCCCATGTGGGACTAAAGGTTAAAGGAAAATATCAGGAATTTCGTCCATAGCCGGATGGGCTAAATTCCAACCCAATAGGCAAAAACAGAAAAACCAAATAAAAACAGTAGCCGACAAGGAGGCGCTGGATGGGTGGGCCCTAAACCACGGCCCACCTCGCGCCCCACTCTATCTCCCCGCGGCGGCGATGCGCAGAGGTCGGGTGGGCCTCATTTCCCCCGACGGCCCAACACCAAGAGGAGGGGAGGTGAACCCCGGGGTGGGCCAACGTCACGCCTACGGCCCACTGGCCAGCGCCCGGGTGGGTTGCTGCCAGCGCGTCTCGGCTGGGCCGGGTCTACCCCCTATTGGGGATATGCTAAATGGGTATCACGATAGCATGTCTCTAATACAAATAATCCGGGTGGCCCACAGTTGGTAGCAAGGCCCATGGCCTGCTGGGCGGCCCAGTTAGATGGATCCAGAAGGGAGTCCCATGCCAGATAAAGGAAGGCTATGGTGGAGTCACCGACATAATCGGATAAAGGAAGGCTATGGTGAAGACACATAGACTAGTTGGATCTAGTGTATGATTCTCTAACTTGTCCTGCTAGGACTCTTCCCTGTAACCCTAGGATCTGGCGTCTATATAAGCTAGACGTATGGGAGCCTTTAGGGCAGAACAACTCATATCACGCACAGCGAACCAATCCCTGTAACTCTTCGTATTTCCATTATAGTGATTTATAGCAGGATTAGAGTTCCGCCACCATTGTGGACCCTGAACCTGGATAAGCTGTGTTACCTCGTACCCGCCAACTTGTTGCCTTCCCCCACGTCTCTAAACACGCATTGTGAGTACCCCTCCATGGCGCCCATCATGGGGCAAAAGAGGCGCTTCAAGCTCTGCAACAGGCGACATCCAAGATCTTCACAGGAATCGGTAAAACCATAGCCATCGGCCGTGTTCTCTTCTCCGGAAACATTCTGATCGTCCCTCCTAACAAGTTCTAGATCTCGGCGAAGACCAACCCCACCCACTGCTCGATCGTTCCAATCAGGGACATCCACCTCTTCATCGGCAAAACTGACTCGAGCGATAGTTCCTTGGAAGTCAGAGGATCGTCAAGGCCCGCACGAACCGCCTACGAGCAGGACACGTTCGCGGAAGGATCGAAGTCGGATCTCTCTTCGGAGTTTGCCGACTTAGATCGGAAAAATTCAAGGCCCACTCAAACCGCCCCTGTGCAGGATATAATGGTGGAAGATCACTGCAAATCCACCGGGTTAGCCCGTGCGTCTAGAAAGCAGCGATCACACTTCATCAGCGTGGTAACCATCTTCGATCTAGCACATTGCATTCAGAGAGAGGGTGAAATCCCCCACAATTACCTCGCCAGATGACTCTAGATACGAGCCGATCTGGAGAACTATCCAGATAATGGCATTGTTTACCATTTCTTTGAAGGAATGGATTGCGGCACACTTCTTCGGCATACGCTCAGGCGGAAACAGGACGCGGGCATCCTCACCTTCGAGCGGATGATAGACACTGTTAACAGTTTTGTTGCTGTTGATGGAGTCATCCAGGCCCTGCCTATCGCCGTACTCGGGCTGCCGCTGCCACCACCGCCACCACCAGCAAATGGTCCAGCTTCCTTATCATCGTCCTTCATCATCGAAGAAACTCCCGCACCCTCCGACTTTGTTTTGGATGCGATTTATGCCGACATGAGCGTGGAATCGGAGGAGATGGATATCAACCTGGAAGAACTCAAATCATCCATGAAGGAGATGGAGGAGGAGATAAATCGTGAGGAGCAAGCCGACAAGACCATCACATACCGTCAGGTGTTCGTCGCCATCGGGACTATGATGGAAGAAGATCAAACCAAACCAGCTCCGCCTAAGCCGCGGGACAACGGGAAGGGGCCGGCCGATGAAGCCAACAATGGGCGTGCCAAGGCCATGCCCCCTCCGACTTATTGGAGATATGCTCAAGAGGCAATATTAAAGTGGTTATTATCATATCTTCATTTTTATGATAAATGTTTATATCCCATGTTATAATTTTATTAAACGGAAACATTAATACTTGTGTGTTTTGTTAACATAAAAGAGTCCCTAGTAAGCCTATTGTTAAACTAGTTTGTTGATTAATAGATGATCATGGTTTCCTGATCATGGACATTAGATGTTATTAATAACAAGATCATATCATTAGGAGAATGATGTGATGGATATACTCCTATAGTTAGCATAGCATAAGATTGTAACATCCCTAAAATCATGTTCAAACTTATGCATATCATTCATGCATCCATGATCATATGTTTTTCATTTCAAACAAAACACTTCAAAAACAGGAGCATATGAGCTCATTATTTCATGTGAACAGCTATTAGTCTAATGCCACTCTCAATTTAAGAGTTATTGGTTTTAAACCAAGCCTTGCTTGCTCTCTTGTTATTGTGTTTGATTGTTGAAGTTTGGTGAAATTTTACAAAACAAATATGATTCAGAAACTATTTCCAAAATTTATTCAAATTATGTGTTATAGCACTACTTATTTTGTTTGAACAAAGAGACCAAGCTAATACAAAGTGACCACTTGATTTTGTGCCCAAAAGTGTGAATGTTGCACCCTACAAAATCCTGGAAAAAGTTTGAATTCAAAACCTTTTGAAAACATTTGAAAATCATTCCAGAAAATCAAATCAGAAATAGAAAAGGAATAAAGAAAAGGAAAAGGGCCGACGCCATACTTTGGGCCCAACAGCGAAACCAGCCCAGCTAGCCCACCCGGGTTTTCCCTCTCTCTCTCACGCGCAGACGCACCCAGCGAGTCGCTGACGCCAAGACCCCACACCCCTTTTGTTCCTCTCGCAGACAACTGGGCCCTCTCCACGTCGACTCCTTCTTCCCCAAATCTCGCGCGCAGATGCCGTCGCCGCTGGCCGTTGCTGCGTTGATTCCGCGGCGTAATTGCCATTGATTCACCAGGCGTTTCTTGTCGAGCCTCTGCCTACTTAAACCCCTCCCCACTCCGCTCCATTCCCCTCACTCAATTTTCTCTCCATGCCATCGGGCTGCTCGCAACTTGCCAAACACCGCCGCAGCTCCGACAATCTCCGGCAGCAAATTCCGGTGAGTCCCGACCGCCCCTGTGCCTCTGATTCAAACGAGTGTGTCCAACAGGACCTCGTGCATCTTCAGATACCCTTTGCTTGCCTGCTTGTGACCCAGGACGCCGTCCCCGTTCGTTCCCGCAAACGACCGAGCCGCCACTCAACTCCGGCGACCGATTACGGTAAGCATAGCGCGCCCCTTGATCTCTCTCGCATACGAGGTTGTTCGCCACCGTCTTGCGCATCTCCTAAACCATCTGGTTTGTGCTAGGGCGACGCGGAACCTCGGCAACGACTTCGACAGCAACCACCTGACGCCGTGCACGACTCCGACGAGCTCCCTCGGCCACTACAGCGCGCCCCTTGACCAGCCACCGCCACCTTGAGCATCAGCAACTCATGCGATTCCGGTAAGCCCCCTCCCCTTCTCCCGCGCGACCTAGAACACCAGCTCCGCCACTGACAGAGGCGCCGCCGCCTGTCGCCGCCTCCAGCGCCGCCACTAGATGGTCAGGCTGCTCAGGAACGTTGGATCCAGATCGTGCGGATAGGATAGAACGCGAGCGAAGCGGTAATATTGGATCTGAGCCGCGCGATTAAGTTAGATCCTACGGCGCGGAAGCTCGATCCGACGCGAAGCGGTATCGGCCAGTAAAATTAAGACGCGTGGCAGCGAGTTAGGTTTAAAACAAAATTTGAATCTGATTTAGATTCAAAATTGATTTGGCTATAACTTTTGATCCCCACGGTAGAATTTGACAAATTTTATACCGTTGGAATCAGGAGAACAAGCCCTTTTTAAATATGCAATGTGTTTAATGTTTAGCTTATGTTAAAAAGGTTTTATTTGCATAAACTTGTGTAGGGATTATTTGAGTATAGGAATTATTTAGGAATTGTTTTCAATGTTAAATAAATTTGGTTTGGCAAGTTTTTGACTTGTTTAGGATTCAGTACTATGCACTTGCTTGGTTGAGTTTTAAAAAAAATCATCACTTAGCATTTTGCATGCATGCATATATTTTTGTTTGTTTGTATATGTTTTGTGTGTAATTTGTTGCTAGCAATTTTTGTGTAGATTTTGGTGCTAGTGATTGTGATTGTGAGGAGTGCTACTGTAGCATCCCAATTGTCTAACAATTGTAATGCTACTTGGTCTAGTAATATATTGGCTACTTCATATATATAATTGTTGCATCATAATTATATCATGCTCATGTCATCATGCCACCTTGCATTTGAGCATCATATAAAACCCTTTTCAATTTGGATCTTCTCTCATATGCATCATTAATTGTATTTGCCTCTTGATATTGTATTTGGTTATTGATATATTGTTTAAATGCCCAAGTTGAGTTGGGGGCATATCTTTTATTCCACTCCACCACCTTTCTTTGTCACCACCTTATACGTCCACCATTCCAAATACCCATGAGCTTGTAATTCTTTTCTTTGGATTTTTTTAATCTAGCTCATGTGGGTTGGGGTGGATCCAATTCTTTTATCTATTGCTTGGCCTTTATTCCATATTTTTGGTAATGCATGGGAATCATGCCTTGTTAATTATTTTTTTTGTACAAGATTAGAACATGGCACTTATACCCATGCATGGGCCATGCAAATCTCCCCATCTTTCCCTCCTTTGGGTTTTTCATGTGTTTTTGCAAGTGAAGCATGGATCTTTGAGAGTCTACTCATGTTGGCCCTATTCTTTTGTTTTGACCTTGCAACCTCACCCTCTTTCCATCACCCAAACCCCTTTTGCTTGCCTTTATTTTTGTTCTTGCCCAAAACCCTCTCTCCCTAGCTCTTTCTCTTTTCCTCTCTCTTCAAACCCTAACCACCCTAGCTCTAACCCCTCTCTAACCCGAGCCTCCCTCTCTAGCTAACCCTAGCTACCTAACCACCCCAGGCCGAAGCCCTATCCCTAACCAAACCCTCACCCCTCTCTCTAACCCTGAACAAAACCCTAACCCGAACCTACTCCAACCCTAGCTCCATGCCACCCCCCTCTCTTTCTCTCTATCCTTGCCAGGCCGACCCCACACCCGAGCCAGCCACCTTGGCCTCGCCCTGACCCCACCTGGCAGCCTCCACCACCCTACCCTGCCCCTGCTGGCCAGCCCGAGCACGTGCTCGAGGAGAAAAAGGTGGCAACCGAGCCACCCTATCTACCCCGTGCCCACACGCCACCTCCTCCCTCTCTCTCGCTTGGCCTCATCCACACGGCTTCGCTGCCTCCCCCAGATCCACCCCCTGGCCTCGCGCCGCACCCACCTCTCCTTCCCCTCTTCTTTTTCTCTCCACCGGCCGGCGATCCGTCGGTCTCCACCGTTCCCCCTCTTGCAGCCGGTGGCGAGGAGCTGTGGGTGTCGAGGTAGACCGAGGACCTGTCCCTGCGTCGCCCCGTACCCGCCAGCGAGGAGGAGGAGGAGGCCTGTACACCGCTGCACGCCGAGACGCCCGTCGAAACCCTAGCTCCGCCCGGCCTCTTCTTCCTCGCCGATCCGTCGTCTCCCAGCCCGATCCACCTCCGTCATCCACCCCGCGGTGAGCTCCTCTACCTCCTGGACACGCTCCGCCTTGCTGTACCGCCCTAGCCCGGCCGATCGTTTCATCGAACACCCACCGTGCGCCACCGCTCGCTGTGTCTGCACGTGCCCGCGCCGCGTAGTACCTCAACTAGTCGCGGTCCTCCCTCCTGACACCAACCTCTCCCTAGCCCAGCGGTAGCCGCCGCCTAGCCCGAGCGCTAGGTCCCCAGTTCGAGCCCCGCGCGCCGCGCTCCGCGCGGGCGAACACCGATCGGTCGTCGCAGAGAAGATCCACAGTGGCTGTGGCCCTTTTGCGCTTAGCCCCCTGCGTTTTTGTCGGCTTAACCCGCGGTACCTCGCGAGCCCACCTGCCAGCCGCTGTGCTCTTTTACAAAAAGGGACTCCAGTTTTCGTAGACTTAACCCGCGCTCCAGCACGCTTCCCACCTGTCAGCCTCTGCCGGTTCACCCGCTGGCACCTGGGCCCTAGCCAGCTGGCCCCACATGTCATTCTCAGAGACTAGGTAAAGCCGCGGTGGGAAAAACTTTTCTGTGCGCGTGTTGTCCCAGTCAGCAATTGGCCCACCCGTCAGCGACTGGGTCTGTAACTGGCTGAGTAACAAAAGGTTTCTTCTGTTTTTCTGTTTTAATTCAAACTTTTCAAATTGTTTTAAATTCAAATTTAAATCTGTTTTTAAATATCTTTTAAAATATAATTCCAAATTAAACATGTAATATATGTTTTGAAATCAGAAAAATGTGAGGAATTCAAATATGCTATTCAAAATAATGTTTGAACACTTTAATTTCAAGTTGTTTAAAATTACAATAAAATGCCCTTTTCCTTAATTAATTAATAACATTTGTTTTATAACTCCAAATTTGACCCTTTCTGTTTATGCATTCCTTGTTCTGAATTGCAGCATGCATCATATAAATATAAAGTATACAGCAACTTATATGAGGTTAAAATG
Organism: Avena sativa; assembly: GCA_916181665.1. Classification (NCBI taxonomy): domain Eukaryota; kingdom Viridiplantae; phylum Streptophyta; class Magnoliopsida; order Poales; family Poaceae; genus Avena; species Avena sativa. The sequence goes on along the minus strand of OV702298.1, from coordinate 35,437,655 downwards.
TGACTAAAACTCAATAAAAGGCTTTATTCTTGTATTCCACACCTCACCCATGCCATGCTACATTATTGCCATGCAAATTGTGCATCATTCATCATGGCATGATTGTTTGCTTGTCGCATTTAATTCATATGCTTGTGCACTTTATTTATGTTGGCCCTTGTTTGTTTGGTTCTTCTTCGAATAGACGCTGAGCAGGGGATATATCAAGAAACCCAGGAGCACTACCCAGATCCTTCTCTCGCTTCAACTGAGCTGCCAGGCAAGCACTACCACATGCTTGCATACATATAGTACCTATTACCTCTATCTTATTCTTGCATCATTGAGTCGCGATTGCATTAATCTGAATCCCAAGTACTGCATCGCCTTTACTTTTAAACCCCACCGAAGCTTGTTCCTCCATCCCATGAGCCATCACTATAGGAGTTGTTTGAGCCATGCAGGTCGTAGAACAGCATGTGTAGGGTATGTGAGAGTCTGATGGATAACGAGGTACCTAAACAACTTAACCTGAGTAGTAATGGGATAACTAATGAAAGTGGCACCGGTGAGCAATATCTGCTATTTGGTTTTTCATGCTCACTTGTGTCCCATAGGACCCCGAGTACTTGATTCCTGTTCCTTGAATATTCGCGCTATCCACATCCGGGAGGCTTATGAACCCCCCTGAGCCAGAGCTTGATTCATTCTTATTTCTTGGGGCCACAAGTAGTTTGGGGCTTTATTACTATCCTGTACTTATGCCATGCTTTACTGCTTTATTTAAGATTGTGCGAGGAGCACCTGTACTGTTTTGGATGCGGAGTGTTTTCGCGGTATCGACAAGCCCAGTCACACTTTCGGGTTCCCAGTCGTTTACAGCCATTGACGCAAACCTTGAGTCCGTCTCGGAGCCGGCCAACTTCGTTGCGGGTAGCTTAATGGGGTGGCCCCCTGAAATATTTCTGAATCCTGTGATCGCTTTGTCGTGAATGCCTCGTTGGGTTTTGATTTGGTTTTTCCGAGGTTGATCGAGTGTGTGTTGCTATTTGTGCACCCCTGCAGGGTAAATCTTTCTGAAAGCCGTGTCCGCGGTTATGGATGACTTGGAGCACAGTTTCTCGATCATAGACAAGTATAACTAAAGTACCGCTTTTAATTTGACTAAGTACCTGATTAGTAAATAGAGCAACACACATAGAATGGATAATAAAACTGCCAACGGATGGGGGGGTTATTCGTCCGCTTCCTCGTTGGTAAGTGAGGAGGAGGATGGATCTGTTAATATTACTGTTATAATTGTTGTTGTTAATTCACGGACATCCGTCTATCTGTGGTTAGGCGGATGGTTAGCGAGTATCTATAGAATTGTTAGGTGTTATCTTTTGCTGCAATTGCGTCACCCTAGGTTGTGTCCCCTTTAGAGGCATAAGACTTGCTGAGTACCCCTAGGGTCTCACACGATAAATTATTTGATTCAGATGAACAGGTAAACTCGCAAGATGGATACTGGGTGGAGGAGGCGGACGATGTTGGCAACGATCACTCGGTGTAGAGATTCCGGGAACGGGGATCCGTGAGATCTGTGGGCGGGGTGTGTTTATTTATGGGGCATCTTATGCCGATTTGCTTCTTATCCGTACTCGGATCTTGTTTTCCGCTTCCGCCTGATACTCTGATGTTTGATGTATGAGGAGATATCCTAAACTATTATATCTATCTAGGATATTTGGATCTTGCCGTATGGCGTTGCAATATTTCTATTTCTTTTAGATGGAATGGCTCTGAGGACTGTTGTATGGTGGCTTGCATACATACTCATTTGTGTATGTAGTTGATCCCTTCGCCTGCCGATTACGCCGCTCGTTCTTGTCCCGATGTTTGGAAATGGTTAGGACGGCCGAAAGGTCTACCTATGAGTGGCATTTGGGCCCCACCGTACTATTTTAACCATTTCCGGACATCCAGGCTTGTAACTAAGAGCGTAATTCACCGAGGTAGTTACAGCTACTCTCCCAACTACCAAGGCAAGTGGTACTTCATGAATAATTCTATCCCTATATTTTATACTAAGCATTAGAAATATTTTGCTAAGTCTTGCATGTTATTTTTTCCTATATGCCATGTTGGGAAATCCTAAGTAGTTGTAGAATTGCTAGGAAATTTCTAAGTTAAGTTACTATCTATGCCATGCTTAGCCTAGATAGTAGCAAACAAGGGTTGGTGAAATATACATGCTATGATGAAAATATTTCTAAGTCTTTGGACTTGTTTTGCTTAATAAAACAACTAATTCAATGAATCACCTGGGTGGAAAGGGACTTGATTGGTGGTTTTGGTTGAGTGGTTACACAAGGCCCATGGCTATGGTTTACCTTGTGTATCTCACTTGTGGTAAGCCACCCGGGAACAAAGAGATTTTAGAGGTCAAGTGCTAAGAAGCTTCTAGTGCAGCCACTTGGCAATATGGGCTCTGCCTGGATCACATAAGTTGCTAGAACTTAGCCATTTGGACAGTTGGTGGTAGTGGGATGATAGGTTGGAACGCGTCCATTTGGTCTAAGGGAAGGCTTCTGAAAGGTCCTGTCTTGGTGAAACCAAGTCTGGTGGGGAAAGTGCACAACCTCTGCAGATGGAAAAATCTAAGTACTTAGCCAAGTCCATGGCAATGGACAACTTGAGCATCAAGGCATGGAAGCTATCAAGAATCTCCTCATCCCAATTTCTAAGTAAAAATTTGTGGGTGAACAAGGGTGAAGGACCTCAATGTCTATTGGTGGTTCCTTGGGAAAAGTTTTGACAAAGAAAAACTTAGTGATTTCAACTAATGGGAAAAACCTATTTTGAGCAAAGCAAGCCAAGCTACACTTAGCCAAATTTGCATATAATATCTAGTCCACTTAAAATATACTAAGGTATCACTTGCCAATACTATTCCAAAGTATTGACCCACTGTGGCTGTAACTTGTGATGTTGCAGGTTACTCTGATGAGGATTAGGTGTCATGAGTCTACACTCAACATGTTTGCATGTGGCACATGAAGATGAAGACTTATATTTAATTACTTATTCAAACTCTTGTAATAGGCCTGTGGCCTTTGAGTTTTAAAGACTATGTTTATCTCTGGAATGGATGTAATAATGACCTTTGTATCTGTGTACTTCATCTTAAACTGTGGATGCTAGAAATGATCCAGGGACTAGCATTGCAATCACAGGGATCCTTTTCCTTTACAAAGGAGGGATCTTACAGATGGTATCAGAGCACTGTGTTGCCTGTAGGATTATGACCCTAGGATTGGAAACCACTAAGGAAAAAAATTCAACTTCTACACTTGTCTATTCTTCTCGTAAAACTTTTCTAATCTTCTCTCTCATCTCTATTTGTAGATGAACTCCATCAACGAAGCCGTGAGGAAAGGACCACTCATGACAATGACTTTGGAGTGTGAGACAGAATTCCCCAAGGCTCTCAAGGACCTCATGGTTGCATTAGAGATACAAGGTGTAGCTGTGTACGAAGGTTTTCCTATGATGGATGAAGGAGTGGAATACTGGTGGGTGCAACTTCACTTGTATAAAAACAAGGAAGACAACCATCAGGAAAAAGGATTCTGCATGTTCACCAATTCAGTGGTGCACACTACATTCTTTGAATCAGCAAAGGATGCAGCTTGGAAGACCATCAAAGAACTTGGTGATAGAGTCAAGTGCAGAATGCTCAACCTCCAAAATGATCTAAGGAAAGAAAAGGAACATACCCAAGAGTTGGAAGCTACCAACCAAACCTTAAGAGGAGACATTATAGACTTAGTGATGGAATCATGTGAGCAAGATAGGCTGATTGCTTCTAGAAACATTGTGTTAGCCAACAGATCCAGTGAGATAGGATTGTAAACGTGCTTCGTTAGTTGGACCACCACCTATCACCTTATTTTCCAAAATGTTGCTTTAAAATAAGATTGAACCTTGGTTGTTGTAATGGTTTCATGTATGCATGACTTGTGTGTTTTGCTTCCCAAGGATATGTATGTGATGTTTTGTCTTTTGTTTTATCTTGATTTGTGTTGTTCTAACTTTTCTATCTTATAAATAGATGCCTATTACCATCAGCACTGTTGAGGAGTTCCAGGTTACCCGCTTTGGTCCTCGTATCGTTGAGCTTACTACTTTGCTCAATCTCCCTCTTCCCACCATCATGGTGCATCCCCTCACCAAGTTTGAGAGGAAGGACCTCTGGGGCTTCAAGGTCAACCAGCCCGGACGCCAGACAGAGCCTACCACGGAGGCCATTGTCTTCAAGCTCATGCACGATGACAGGGAGAGAGGCCTTGAGGTAGTTATGCAGGATCTGATAGGACGTCTGCTAGGGCGACACTCCCGACAGGTTAGAGGTACCCACTTCCACGTCTTCGGAAGACGTGATGAAGATGGAGAGTCCATCGACTTTGAGGATGATTCGAGGGATGCAGCCGAGCCGATACGCCTGTACCTCTAGGACTTAGAGTCTCTCATTAGGCACGTGGACACGGACAGGACCAATGTCATGCTCAGCAATGATGAGCTCCAGGTGCAGCTACGCGAGAAGGACAAGCTCTTGCGGAGCAAGACGAGATAGTCAAGGAAATGGAGGCGAAGTTCGAGACCCAGGACAGGAAGTTCAAGAGTCAGGAGAAGCGTGTACAGGATAGGAACAAGAAGATCCGGGACATGACTGAAGAACTGCAGTCCAAGGATTTCGAGCTCAAGCAGCAGCAGACAGTGATAGAGAGGCTTCGTTCCCAGAAGAGGGCTCTCAAGGCCAAGATAGAGACCTTGACCACTAGTGTCGAGGAATACAAGACCGCGATGGAGAACGCAGGTCTTACCTTTGTCGAGGAGGAGATCGATGCCGAGGAGTAGATTTGACTACTCGTTTATCTTTTGTTATCGTACTTGTTATTTGAGAACTTGTTATTTGACCATCCGACATGTGGATGGCTTGTTATTTGTGTGTTTTACTTTACGAACTTGTTATCTTGTTGTTGAACTTTTACCTTTGTGTTGCATGCTTGTGTTTGCTTATGTGATGTAATGTGCATGAAAGCATCTATGGGTATCTCATTCTTATCTCTATTTGAACAAACCACAGATGCCTCCCCGTCGTGCAAACCCCAACCCAACAACAACAACATCACTCCAGAAATGCAACAAATGATGACCGCTCAAACTCAGCTAATGCAGATGATGACGACGTTCATCCAGAACCAAAACAACAATAACAACAACAATAACAACAATAACAACAACAACAACAACCCACCGGGTTTTGATATGCTTACCAGGTTCTTGAGATTGAGGCCAGCAAAGTTCTCAGGAACGACTGATCCCATGGTGGCCAATGATTGGCTACGCTCAGTGAACAAGGACTTGGTAATAGTGGGTTGTACGGATGCTGAAAAGGTCAGATTTGCAGCACATCTGCTGGAAGGACCAGCCGCCACTTGGTGGGACAACTTCTAGATCACCACTCCCATAGATGAAGTGACATGGGCTATCTTTGAGGATGGCTTTCGCACTGCTCATATCTCATCTGGAGTGATGAGTCTGAAAAAGAAAGAGTTCCATAATCTGAAGCAGCGCCACTGCAGCGTGGCTGAATATATTGAGGAGTTCAACAATCTGGCGCGTTATGCACCGGATGAAGTTGACACCGATGCTAAGAGAAAGGAAAAATTTCTTGAAGGCTTGAATGATGAGCTGAATCTGCAGTTGGTTGTGGCATATGTTCCCACTTATCAGTCGCTCTGTGACAAGGCTGCTATTTTGGAGAACAAAATGAAGCAAGTTGAGAGTAGAAAGAGAAAGCACTCCGACAAGCACAGCTCGGGATCGTCTCACAAACGATCTCGTTATGATGACAGCGGAAGCTCAGGATCCCACAAGCATGGGAAATTCAACAAGCACCACAACCACAACCGTCATGACAACAAGCATCACTGTAGTCATGATAATGACAAGTACAAGAACCACAAGGGTGGATACAAGAGTCACCACAGTGGTAATGGAAGTGGAAGTGCAAGTCAGCCTGTTAAGAGAGACATTAGTCAGGTTGAATGCTTCAAATGCAAGAAGATGGGGCATTATGCAAATGACTGCCCAGAAAAGAAAGTTGAAGGACCCAACAAGCCCAACCCTTTTCAGAAGGGACAAGTAAACGACATCAATGTGGAGGAGGTCTATGAGGAGCCTGATGCTGTTGCTGGTAAGTTCAGACTCAATTCTATTCCAGCATTTGTACTCTTTGATACTGGTGCATCTCATTCATTCATATCAAGAGCATTTGTTGAAAGAAATGAACTATCGGTAGAAACTATTGGGTGTCCTATAAAAGTAAGTTCTCCTGGTGGAGAAATGATAGTGAATTCAGGATGTCATGATCTAGTCATAGAGTTTGGGAAGTATAAGTTTCCTGTTAACTTAATAATCCTAAACTCCCAAGGATTGGATGTCATTCTGGGAATGGACTAGATGAATAAGTACAAAGGAGTGATAGATTGTGCCAACCATACTGTCTCACTCACAACTCCAGAAAATAAAAGGATCAGATTCAAGACCAACTTTGAAGCAAAAAGGAGTATGCTTAATTCTCTTAAGGGGGTTAGCATAGACAGTGTGCCAATTGTGAGTGAATATCCGGATGTGTTTCCGGAAGAATTGTCGGGAATGCCACCAGATAGAGATGTGGAGTTTCTTATAGATTTGGTACCAGGGTCTGGACCAATAGCAAAGAGACCTTATAAAATGTCAGTTGATGAACTGAAAGAACTCAAGAAACAACTAGGAGAACAGTTGCAGAAAGGATTTATTCAACCAAGTTCTTCATCTTGGGGAGCCCCAGTTTTGTTCGTGTAGAAGAAAGATAGAAGTCAAAGGTTATGCATAGATTACCGTTCACTCAACGAGGTGACTATCAAGAACAAATACCCTTTGCCTAGAATCAATGACTTGTTTGATCAGCTAGAAGGAGCATGTGTATTCTCAAAGATTGATCTCCGGTCAGGATATTTTCAACTCAAGATAAGAGAACAAGACATACCTAAGACAGCGTTCACTACAAGGTATGGATTGTATGAGTATACCGTAATGCCTTTTGGGTTGACCAATGCTCCAGCATACTTCATGAATATGATGAACAAGGTGTTCATGGAATTCCTTGACAAGTTTGTTGTTGTTTTCATCGATGACATCTTAGTCTACTCCAAGAGCAAAGAAGATCATGAAGGACATTTGCATTTGATACTTGAGAAGTTAAGAGAGCATAAACTTTATGCCAAATTTAGCAAGTGTGAATTCTGGTTGGATGAAGTGGGATTTCTTGGTCATGTTATGACAAAGGATGGTGTAGCAGTTGATCCTGCTAAAGTTTCTGCCGTAACTGAATGGGAATCTCCCAAGTCCGTGAAAGAAGTTTGTAGTTTCCTTGGCTTAGCAGGTTACTACAGAAGGTTCATTGAAAATTTCTCCAAGGTAGCTAAGCCCATGACGGAATTACTAAAGAAAGACAAGAAGTTTGCTTGGTCTGAAGGTTGTGAACTCAGCTTTCAGGAATTGAAGAAGAGACTTGTGACAGCACCGGTCTTGTGTCTACCAGATTTGGAAAAAGATTTCCAAGTATATTGTGATGCATCTCATCAAGGATTGGGTGCAGTACTTATGCAAGACGGTAAAGTTGTGGCTTATGCCTCGAGACAACTCAAAACTCATGAAGTGAACTATCCTACTCATGATTTAGAGTTAGCCTCTGTTGTCCATGCACTAAAAACATGGAGGCACTATCTTTTGGGAAAACGTTGTGAAGTGTTCACAGATCACAAGAGTTTGAAATATATCTTCACCCAGAAGGAAATTAATATGAGAAAAAGAAGATGGGTAGAACTTATCAAGGACTATGACTTAAGTTTGCAATACCACCCCGGTAAAGCAAATGTTGTAGCAGATGCTCTAAGTCATAAGGTTTTTGTGAATGGCCTTACCAAAGGAGAATGGCCAGATGATCTGTGTACCCAATTTAGAAAACTCAGATTGGAGATTGTGCCTGAAGGACATCTCATGTCTTTGGATGTTCAACCCACTTTGTTGGACAAGATCAAAGAAGCCCAGAAGACTGATAAGGAAATTGAAGAGATTAAGGAAAAGTTTGGCAAAGGAAAAGCCAAAGGATTCCATGAAGACGAACAGGGTACTTTATGGCATGGGAAACGTATCTGTGTTCCACAAGACCTGGAATTGCGGAAACTGATTTTGCAAGAAGCACACAACTCTCCGTATTCTATTCACCCGGGTAACACCAAAATGTACATGGACATGAAAGAAAGATTTTGGTGGAATAATCTCAAGAAGGACATCGCCGAACATATTGCTTTGTGTGATGTGTGTAGTAGAGTGAAAGCGGAACATCAGAAACCAGCAGGTTTGCTTCAACCACTACCTATCCCTGATTGGAAGTGGGACAAGATTGGTATGGATTTCATTACCGGATTACCAAGGACCCAGTCAGGATACGATTCTATTTTGGTAGTAGTGGATCGCCTAACTAAAGTGGCTCATTTCATACCCGTGAAGACAACCTATACAAGTGCAAAGTTAGCCAGAATCTACATGAGTAGAATTGTATGTCTACATGGAGTACCCAAGAGTATTGTGTCTGATAGGGGAACTCAATTCACTTCCCATTTTTGGAGGCAGTTACATGAGTCATTAGGAACGAGGTTGGAATTCAGTACTGCTTTTCATCCTCAAACCGATGGACAAACGGAAAGGACTAATCAGATTCTCGAAGACATGTTGAGGGCATGTGCCCTAGACTATGGAGCCAGTTGGGATGAAAGTCTGCCTTACGCAGAATTTTCTTATAACAACAGCTATCAAGCCAGCATTGAGATGGCACCATTTAAGTTTCTCTATGGAAGAAAGTGTACCACCCCATTGTTATGGAATGGTGTGGGAGAAAGAAGTTTATTCGGACCAGATCTTATCAAGGAAGCCGAAGAGAAGGTCAAGTTAGTTAAAGACAGATTGAAGATAGCACAGTCCCGACAGAAAAGCTACGCAGATCCTAAGCGTAGAGAAGTCACCTACGAAGTTGGTGATAGAGCCTATCTTAGAGTGTCACCACTTCGTGGAGTGAAGAGATTCGGAGTCAAAGGAAAATTGGCACCAAGATATGTTGGGCCATTCAAGATTCTGTGTCGCAAAGGAGAAGTTGCCTATGAAATTGAACTGCCAGAATCTTTGTCAGCTGTCCATAATGTGTTTCATGTGAGTCAACTTAAGAAATGTCATCCAGAAATGGAAGAAACTTCTTTGAAGGATACTATACCTTTGGAGGAAGTTCAACTACAAAGTGATCTCACTTATGAAGAGAAACCTATCAAGATTCTTGAGACTGCAGAAAGAGTCATAAGGACAAAGACTATCAAGTTCTGCAAAGTGCAGTGGAATCATCATTCCAAAGAGGAAGCAACATGGGAAAGAGAAGATGATCTTCGGAAAGACCACCCTCACCTATTTGCTAGCCAATCTGAATCTCGAGGGCAAGATTCACCTTAAGGGGGTTAGATTTGTAACATCCCTAAAATCATGTTCAAACTTATGCATATCATTCATGCATCCATGATCATATGTTTTTCATTTCAAACAAAACACTTCAAAAACAGGAGCATATGAGCTCATTATTTCATGTGAACAGCTATTAGTCTAATGCCACTCTCAATTGAAGAGTTATTGGTTTTAAACCAAGACTTGCTTGCTCTCTTGTTATTGTGTTTGATTGTTGAAGTTTGGTGAAATTTTACAAAACAAATATGATTCAGAAACTATTTCCAAAATTTATTCAAATTATGTGCTATAGCACTACTTATTTTGTTTGAACAAAGAGACCAAGCTAATACAAAGTGACCACTTGATTTTGTGCCCAAAAGTGTGAATGTTGCACTCTACAAAATCCTAGAAAAAGTTTGAATTCAAAACCTTTTGAAAACATTTGAAAATCATTCCAGAAAATCAAATCAGAAATAGAAAAGGAATAAAGAAAAGGAAAAGGGCCGGCGCCAGACTTTGGGCCCAACAGCGAAACCAGCCCAGCTAGCCCACCCGGGTTTTCCCTCTCTCTCTCTCACGCGCAGACGCACCCAGCGAGTCGCTGACGCCAAGACCCCACACCCCTTTTGTTCCTCTCGCAGACAACTGGGCCCTCTCCACGTCGACTCCTTCTTCCCCAAATCTCGCGCGCAGATGCCGTCGCCGCTGGCCGTTGCTGCGTTGATTCCGTGGCGTAATTGCCATTGATTCACCAGGCGTTTCTTGTCGAGCCTCTGCCTACTTAAACCCCTCCCCACTCCGCTCCATTCCCCTCACTCAATTTTCTCTCCATGCCACCAGGCTGCTCGCAACTTGCCAAACACCGCCGCAGCTCCGACAATCTCCGGCAGCAAATTTCGGTGAGTCCCGACCGCCCCTGTGCCTCTGATTCAAACGAGTGTGTCCAGCAGGACCTCGTGCATCTTCTGATACCCTTTGCTTGCCTGCTTGTGACCCAGGACGCCGCCCCCGTTCGTTCCTGCAAACGACCGAGCCGCCACTCAACTCCGGCGACCGATTACGGTAAGCATAGCGCGCCCCTTGATCTCTCTCGCATACGAGGTTGTTCGCCACCGTCTTGCGCATATCCTAAACCATCTGGTTCGTGCTAGGGCGACGCAGAACCTCGGCAACGACTTCGACAGCAACCACCTGACGCCGTGCACGACTCCGACGAGCTCCCTCGGCCACTACAGCGCGCCCCTTGACCAGCCACCGCCACCTTGAGCATCAGCAACTCTCTGCGATTCCGGTAAGCCCCCTCCCCTTCTCCCGCGTGACCTAGAACACCAGCTCCGCCACTGACAGAGGCGCCGCCGCCTGTCGCCGCCGCCAGCGCCGCCACTAGATGGTCAGGCTGCTCAGGAATGTTGGATCCAGATCATGAAGATAGGATAGAACGCGAGCGAAGCGGTAATATTGGATCTGAGCCGCGCGATTAAGTTAGATCCTACGGCACGGAAGCTCGATTCGACGCGAAGCGGTATCGGCCAGTAAAATTAAGACGCGTGGCAGTGAGTTAGGTTTAAAACAAAATTTGAATCTGATTTAGATTCAAAATTGATTTGGCTATAACTTTTGATCCCCATGTTAGAATTTGACAAATTTTATACCGTTGGAATCAGGAGAACAAGCCCTTTTTAAATATGCAATGTGTTTAATGTTTAGCTTCTGTTAAAAAGGTTTTATTTGTAGAAACTTGTGTAGGGATTATTTGAGTATAGGAATTGTTTAGGAATTGTTTTCAATGTTAAATAAATTAGGTTTGGCAAGTTTTTGACTTGTTTAGGATTCAGTATTATGCACTTGCTTGGTTGAGTTTTAAAAAAAATCATCACTTAGCATTTTGCATGCATGCATATATTTTTGTTTGTTTGTATATGTTTTGTGTGTAATTTGTTGCTACCAATTTTTGTGTAGATTTTGGTGCTAGTGATTGTGATTGTGAGGAGTGCTACTCTCCCAACTACCAAGGCAAGTGGTACTTCATGAATAATTCTATCCCTATATTTTATACTAAGCATGAGAAATATTTTGCTAAGTCTTGCATGTTATTTTTGCCTATATGCCATGTTGGGAAATCCTAAGTAGTTTTAGAATTGCTAGGAAATTTCTAAGTTAAGTTACTATCTATGCCATGCTTAGCCTAGCTAGTAGCAAACAAGGGTTGGTGAAATATACATGCTATGATGAAAATATTTCTAAGTCTTTGGACTTGTTTTGCTTAATAAAACAACTAAGTCAATGAATCACCTGGGTGGAAAGGGACTTGATTGGTGGTTTTGGTTGAGTGGTTACACAAGGCCCATGGCTATGGTTTACCTTGTGTATCTCACTTGTGGTAAGCCACCCGGGAACAAGGAGATTTTAGAGGTCAAGTGCTAAGAAGCTTCTAGTGCAGCCACTAGGCAATATGGGCTCTGCCTGGATCACATAAGTTGCTAGAACTTAGCCATTTGGATAGTTGGTGGTAGTGGGATGATAGGTTGGAACGCGTCCATTTGGTCTAAGGGAAGGCTTCTGAAAGGTCCTGTCTTGGTGAAACCAAGTCTGGTGGGGAAAGTGCACAACCTCTGCAGATGGAAAAATCTAAGTACTTAGCCAAGTCCATGGCAATGGACAACTTGAGCATCAAGGCATGGAAGCTATCAAGAATCTCCTCATCCCAATTTCTAAGTAAAAATTTGTGGGTGAACAAGGGTGAAGGACCTCAATGTCTATTGGTGGTTCCTTGGGAAAAGTTTTGACAAAGAAAAACTTAGTGATTTCAACTAATGGGAAAAACCTATTTTGAGCAAAGCAAGCCAAGCTACACTTAGCCAAATTTGCATATAGTATCTAGTCCACTTAAAATATACTAAGGTATCACTTGCCAATACTATTCCAAAGTATTGACCCACTGTGGCTGTAACTTGTGATGTTGCAGGTTACTCTGATGAGGATTAGGTGTCATGAGTCTACACTCAACATGTTTGCCTGTGGCACATGAAGATGAAGACTTATATTTAATTACTTATTCAAACTCTTGTAATAGGCCTGTGGCCTTTGAGTTGTAAAGACTATGTTTATCTCTGGAATGGATGTAATAATGACCTTTGTATCTGTGTACTTCATCTTAAACTGTGGATGCTAGCAATGATCCAGGGACTAGCATTGAAATCACAGGGATCCTTTTCCTTTACAAAGGAGGGATCTTACAAAGATCAAGTCATTTAGAGTTTGTTTGCTCCGAGCTTTTAAATACATAGTAACAATCCCTCAACCATGAGATCATGTTAATCACCATCACCGGATGGATGCTTTGATGACATCAAACACCACTTCCATAACTGGGTGGTTATAAAGGTGGCATTAGGTATTCTGAAAGTATGTATTGAAGCACATGGATCAAGAGTGGGATTTGTCCATCCATATGACAGATAGATATACTCTAGGCCCTCTCGGTAGAGTGTCATTCAACTGGCTTGCAAGCATGTGACAAGTTCACAATGGATCTCACATCATAGTACGAGTAAAGAGTACTTATCGGTAACGAGGTTGAACTAGGTATAGAGATACCGATGATCAAACCTCGGATAAGTAAAGTATCGCACGACAAAGGGAATCGGTATCGTATGTAAATGGTTTATTTGATCACGAAGTCATCATAGAAATATGTAGGAGCCACTATGGCTTTCCAGATCCCACTATTGGTTATTGATCGGAGAGGTGTCTCGATCATGTCTGCATAGTTCACGAACCGTAGGGAGACACACTTAAGGATTCGATGTTGTTTGAGTAGATATGGAATGCGAGTTGGAGACCGAATGTTGTTTGGAGTCTCGGATTGGATCTAGGACATCACGAGGAGATCCGTAATGGTCCAGAGAATAAGATTCATATAAGGGAAGTCAATTTCCGGGGTTTGGAAATATTTTTGGTGTTTTGAGCGGAAGCTTCCAGAATGTTTTAGAACGTCCACCACCCCGGAGGGGGGCACTTGGGATGCATCATGCCCTAATGGGGTTGGCCGCATCATGCCCTAGGACAACTTGGCTAAGTACTAGGAGGGGTCAAACCCTTGTTTGAAAAAGTAAAATCCTAGTTTGGAAAGGAGAAGGAAAACTTGAGGGGCAAGTTTTTTCCCTCTCCCTTACTAGGCTGCCGGCTAGAGGATCTGGGGAAAGACTAGGCCAGGGGTGGGAACCCTGGCCACCGCCCCTCCACCCATATAAGGAGGGGTGAGGGCATCCCCTATCCCTAAAGGGAATATGCCTCGAGAGGCAATAATAAAGTGTTTATTATGTATATTCCAAGTATATGATAGATGTTTATTTTGCTTGCTATAATTGTAATAATACAGAAATGTTAATACATGTGTGTTTAATAAACAAACAGAAATTTCCTAGTTATGCCTCTCTCATAAACTAGCTCGTTGATTAACAAGATGATCAAGGTTTCCTGATCATGGACATTGGATGTTATTAATAACGAGATCACAACATTATTGTAATGGTGTGATGAACATTCATCCGAAGTATAGCATTATGATCAAAGTCATTGAGTTTATATTGCTATAACATCATACAAAGTGATCCTAATCCTTAGACCATGAGATCATGTCAATCACTAACACCGGAAGAGTTTTTTGATAACATCAAACGTCACACCGTAACAGGGTGATTATAAAGATGGGTTCAGAACTACTAAAGTGTTATGTTGAGGCCCATGGATTGAGAGTGGAATTTTTCATCCCAATGACGGATAGATATGCTCTGGGCCCTCTTGGTGATATCACATTGGTTAGCTTGCAAGCAAGTGATTTGATCACTAGAATGTTATATCACGGGAACGAGAAAATAGTACATGTCAGTAACAAGATCAAACTAGGTATGGAGACATCGATGATCGAATCTCGGACATGTAATATATCGTGAAACAAAAGTATTAAGATACTAGCGTAAAAGGTTCTAACGATCACAAGAAATTCATCGTTGAATGTGTGGGAGTTAGTATGGGTCTCTAGATCCCGCTTCTGATTATTGATTGGAGAGGGGTATCGATAATGTCCACATATATTCGCGAACCGTAGGGTGACACACTTAAGAGACACCGACATCCATTTGGAGCAAAAGTTTCATGCCGAAAAGAATAACAAGTGCAGGAATTTATTTCACTAGATACCCAAACAGGTTTTCGGGTGGAATTGCAGAAAGTGTTTTTGCATGTGAAATGAAATACTAGCAAGGGGTTATATGTGAAAGTTTGTCATTAAAGTAATTGACAAAATTCTGAATAAATAAAAGGAGTTTTATTTAATGAGAGTTTGCATTAAATTTGGTGGAAATTTAATGGGAATTTGAGTGGGATTTTGAGTGGAGGGAATTGAAAAGATTTTTCTGCATGGAGTGTCCACCGACATGTATGAGGGGAGGGCAAAGAGGCAGCCCCCATGCGTCGGCCACCCCCTTGGGGTTCCCCCTCTCCTATAAAAGGCACCCCCTCTTCACTTCTCACTCACACCTCCTCGTGAAGTATCTCTCTCCCCCTCTAGTATTTATCCCCATGGTCTCGGACTAGCGAGATACATGTTCTTGGTGGCTATTCGGCAAGAAAGAGTTGTGCTTCCGCTGCATCGCTCGAGCGAGGAGGCGGAGGTTGCTCGGTGCCTCGGACATGTGTGCGAGCACGGATGCGCCGCTAAGTTGCGGTGCTAAGGACTTCCTCTCGATCTTGAGATCGACAAGAGATCGTCTAGATAAACCACGGGTTTAACTCGTCAAGCTTTGTCGGTCTTCAAGGGTATGTTCTCTACGGATATACATCTGCCCGTTGTTTGTATCTAGTAGATAGATCTTGGTACATAGTTGTTCCCATCATAGGAAAAAAATTATTTTCTATGTTGTGAACCCTACAGTGAGTATCAGAGCCGGATCTATGCGTAGATGCTTTACACGGGTAGTACACATATGATTATGTGGGCGATGATGATCATGTTATTGCTTCTTAGTTGTATTTTGGATATTGGTGGCATAGTGGGATGAAGCGGCCTGGACAAACTTTACATGTCCTCGCACATGAGACTTGTTCCACGCTTGACATGCAACTAGTTTGCATAAGTGGCTAGCGGGTGTCTGTCTCTCCTACTATAGTCAATATCTAATTTGCATCGAGTTGTTGACAATTCGGTTATCCTCGTTGTGGTTCATGTTCGTAGGTAAGAACGTTTCTATCTTCGAAAGACCTAAGACACATAAAACTTGCAATGGATAAATTAGAGGCGTCTAGTTTAGATTGTTCCTGGGCTTGTGTTATGATATGGTGATGTTGTAAGTAGAAGTATGAGATGATACTCTTACAACACACATAACGTGTAAGTTCCATAGACCTTGGCCTTACACATAGAGGTATGATAGTGATCATACCACGATGCACATGATGGAGATCAAGTGCAGGAACCATATCATTTCACTTATAAACATGTGATGTTTGATTGCATCTTATATTGATTGTTTGACATTTTATTAGCATAATAAGATGATCCCTCATTTAAATATAAAGATAAGAATGTGTTCTTCCTTAAGTATGCACCGATTATATTTCGTCGCTCCAAGACATCACGTGATGATCAGGTGTTCTTGGATCCACGACCATATTTTGGGTGTAAGATAGTTACACACGCAAATACTATGGTTCTTACTTGGCGATCCTAGCATGTACAGACATGGCCTCGGAACACGGACCGAAAGGTTAAGCATGAGTCATATGGTAGATATGATGCCCATTTGATGCTCGCCTTTGAAGCTACACCGACTCACGTGATGATCAGACTTGGTGTAGTGGATTTGGTTCATGTGATCACCAAAAAGGCACGAGGGATGTCGTTTTTGAGTGGGAGTTCATTCTTAATGTGGATTATTTGAACTCAATCTATCATAAACTTAGTCTAAACTTTATATATTCTGTTGTAGATGGCACCACCTGCTTTTAATTTCAATGTGTTCATGGAGAAAGAGAAACTTGCAATGAACGGTAGAAACTTTACCGAATGGGCCATGAATTTGAGGATTCTCCTCTCTGCTGCACAAAAGAAATATGTGTTAGAAGCGCCGCTAGGCCCCCCACCGTTCGATGATGCCCCTGACTAGGAGAAGAATGTCTATCAGACTCGTCAGGAGGACCACAACTTAGTTCATTGCGGCATATTGTATGGGCTAGAGCCAGAACTTCGAAAGCGTTTCGAAAACGGCAATGCATTTGATACAATGGGTGAGTTGAAAATAATTTTCGACACACATGCTGCTGTAGAGAGATACAATGCTTCAGAAAAGTTCTTTAGCTGCATGATGGAAGAGCACAGATCCGTAAGTGAGCATGTACTCAAGATGTCGGGTTACGCTGATAAGCTTGTGTCCTTGGGAATATCGATTCCCATTCACTTAGGCATCCATCGTGTTCTGCAGTCTCTGCCACCTAGCTATAAGAGCTTCTTGATGAACTATAATATGCAAGGCATGAAGAAGTCTCTTCCCGAGCTTCTGTCAATGCTTAAAACTATAGAAGTGGAGATCAAGAAGGAACATCAAGTGTTGATGATCAATAAGAACACTGGTTTCAAGAAAGACAAGAAGGGTAAACGGAAGGGAAGTAAGGGCGGCAAGCCGGTTGCCGTGCCTGAAAAGAAACCCCGAGTTGGCCCTAAGTCTGATACCGAGTGCTATTATTGTAAGGGGACTAGCCACTGGAAGCGCAACTGCCCCAAGTATTTGGCAGACAAGAAGGCCGACAAGGCAAACAAAGGTATATATGATATACATGTTATTGATGTGTACTTGACTAGTACTCGCAGTAGCACCTGGGTATTTGATACCGGTTCAGTTGCTAATATTTGTAACTCGAATCAGGGGCTGCAGAACAAGCGAACGCTAGCAAGGGGTGAGGTCAAGATGCGTGTCGGCAATGGATCAAGTGTTGATGTGATCACCATCGGAACGCTACCTCTCCACTTACCCTCGGGATTAGTAATAAACTTGAATAATTGTTATCTTCTGCCAGCACTGAGCATGAACATTGTGTCTGGATCGTGTTTGATGCGAAGTGGTTATTCATTTAAATCCGAGAACAATGGTTGTTCTGTTTATATGAATGAAATCTTTTATGGTCATGCACCGATGATGAATGGTTTATTTCTGTTGGATCTCGATAATAGTGTTACACATATTCATAATGTTGATGCTAAAAGGATTAAACTTAATGATGATATATCCGCATATATGTGGCGTTGCCGTCTAGGTCATATTGGCGTTAAACGCATGAAGAAGCTCCATTCAGATTGAATTTTGGAATCACTTGATTTTGAATCATTTCATACATGTGAGCCATTCCTTATGGGAAAGATGACTAGAACGCCATTTTCCGGTTCAATGGAACGAGCGATAGATTTATTGGCAACCATACATTCTGATGTATGTGGTCCAATGAGTGTGTCGGCGCGAGGTGGATATCGTTAGTTTGTTACTTTCACGGATGATTTGAGTAGATACGGTTCTATCCACTTGATGAAACACAAGTCTGAAACCTTTGAAAAGTTCAAGGACTTTCAGAGTGAAGTGGAAAATCATCGTAATAGAAAGATCAAATTTCTATGGTCCGACCATGGAGGAGAGTATCTAAGTTACGAGTTTAGCACTCATATGAAAGAGTATGGAATTGTTTCACAACTCACACCTGTTGGAACACCACATGGAAATGGTGTGTCAGAACGTCGTAATCGTACTTTATTGGATATGGTTTGATCTATGATGTCTCTGACGGACTTGTCGTTGTCATTTTGGGGTTATGCACTAGAAACTGCTGCATTCACTTTAAATCAGGCACCATCTAAATCCGTTGAAAATACACCATATGAATTCTGGTTTGGAAACAAACCTAAGCTGTCATTTCTAAAAGTTTGGGGATGCGATGTTTATGTGAAGAAACTTCAACCGGATAAACTCGAACCCAAAGCGGAAAAATGCGTCTTCATAGGATACCCTAAGGAAACTATTGGGTATTCCTTCTATCACAGATCCGAGGGCAAGGTTTTTGTTGCCAAGAATGGATCCTTTCTAGAGAAAGAGTTTCTCGCGAAAGGTGTGAGTAGTTGGAAGGTAGAACTCGAAGAGGATATTGAACCTTGAAGGGAATATACCCGAGAGGCAATAATAAAGTGGTTATTATCGTATTCCTTATTTATGATAAATGTTTATTTTGCATGCTATAATTGTATTAATACGGAAACATTAATACATGTGTGTTTAATAAACAAAAAGGAAGTTCCTAGTTATTCCTCTCTTATAAACTAGCTCGTTGATTAACAAGATGATCAAAGTTTCCTGATCATGGACATTGGATGTTGTTAATAATGAGGTCACAACATTAGTGTAATGATGTGATGAACATTCATCTGAAGTATAGCATTACGATCAAGGTCATTCAGTTTATATTGCTATAACATCATACGAAGTAATCTTAGTCCTTAGACCATGAGATCATGTCAATCACTAACACTGGAAGAGTATCTTGATAACATCAAACATCACACCGTAACAGGGTGATTATAAAGATGGGTTCAGTGCTACGAAGGTGTTATGTTGAGGCTCATGGATCAAGAGTGGAATTTGTCCATCCCGATGACGGAGAGATATACTCTGGGCCCTCTCGGTGATATCACATTAATTAGCTTGCAAGCAAGTGATTTGATCACTAGAATGTTATATCACGGGAACAAGAAAAGAGTACATGTCGGTAACGAGATCAAACTAGGTATGGAGATACCGATGATCGAATCTCGGACATGTAATATATTGCGAGACAAAGGGATTGAGTTGCATGCGTATAAGGTTCACACGATCACAGAAGTCATCGTTGAATATGTGGGAGTCGGTACGGATCTCTAGGTCCCGCTGCTGATTATTGATCGGAGAGGGGTCTCGATCATGTCTACATTATTCACGAACCGTAGGGTGACACACTTAAGGGACTGACACCATTCGGAGCAAATAATATGCCAGAGAAAGAAAAAGGAAAGCGCAGGAATTTATTTCACTAGACACCAAAACTGTTTTGGTTGAAATTGCTGAAACTGGTTCTGCATGTGAAATTGAATACTAGCAAGGGGGTTTATGTGAATGTTTGTTAATTAAATTAATTAACAAAATTCTGAATAAATAAATAAAAGAGTTTTATTTAAATGAGAGCTTGCATTAAATTTGGTGGAAATTTAATGCATGTGAGTGGATTTTTGAGTGGAGGCTTTTTAATGGGAGTGGAGGCTTTTCATTTTGAGTGGGAGCTCCACCCACATGAATGTGGAAGAGGTGGGGGCAGCCACCATGGCTGGGCGCCATGCCCCTTGGGGTGCCCCCCCCCCCTCTCCCTATAAAAGGCCCCCCTCTCCTCCTCTCAAAGCACACCTCCTCGTGAAGGATCTCTCTCCCCCCTTTAGAATTTCCCCATGGTCTCGGATCAGCGAGATACATGTTCCCGGTGGCTTTTTCTCGAAGGATTTGTTGCTTCCACTGCTTCGCTGGAGCGAGGGCGCGGAGGTTGTCGGGGTACCCATATGTGTGTGCGATCACGGATGCACCACTGCTTTGTGGTGCTTGTCTTGATGGTGCTGGACCGGCTAGACCAGATGGACTTCATCATGATCTTGAGATCGGCAAGCGTTCGTCTACATCATCCACGAGTACAACCTCGTTAACGCTATTCGGTCTTCGAGGGTATGTATTCTATGGATGTATATCCACCCGTTGCTTGTATCTAGTAGATATATCTTGGTACTTAGATGTTGCCATTGTAGGAAAATTTTGTTTTCTATGCTGCGAACCCAACAGTGGTATCAGAGCTAGATCTATGCGTAGATGCTTTGAATGGGTAGTACACATATGAGTATGTGGGTGATGATGATCATTGTATTGCTTCTTAGTTGTAGTTTGGATATTGGTGGCATAGTGGGATGAAGCGGCCCGGACAAACTTTACATGTCCTCGCACATGAGACTTGTTCCACGCTTGACATGCAACTAGTTTTGCATAAGTGGCTAGCGGGTGTCTGTCTCTCCTACTATAGTCAATATCTAATTTGCAACGAGTTGTCAAAAATTTGGTTATCCTCGTTGTGGTTCATGTCCGTAGGTAAGAACGGTTCTATCTTCGAAAGCCCTAAGCCACGTAAAACTTGCAATGGATAAATTAGAGGCGTCTAGTTTAGATTGTTGCTGGGATAGTGTTATGATATGGTGATGTTGTAAGTAGAAGTATGAGATGATACTCTTACAACACACATAACGTGTAGGTTCCATAGACCTTGGCCTTACACATAGAGGTATGATAGAGATCATACCACGGTGCACATGATGGAGATCATATGCGGGAACCATATCATTTCACTTATTAACATGTGATGTTTGATTGCATCTTATATTGCTTGTTTGGCGTTTTATTAGCATAATAAGATGATCCCTCATTTAGATATCAAGATAAAAATGTGTTCTTCCTTAAGTATGCACCGACAATGTTTCGTCGCTTCAAGACATCACGTGATGATCGGGTGTACTTGAATCCACGAGCATATCTCGGGTGTAAGACAGTTACACACGCGAATACTAAGGTTCTTACTTGGCGAGCCTAGCATGTACAGACATGGCCTCGGAACACGGACCGAAAGGTTAAGCATGAGTCATATGTTTTGATATGATGACCATATGGATGCTCGCCTTTGAAACTATACCGACTCACGTGATGATCGGACTTGGTGTAGTGGATTTGGTTCATGTAATCACCAAAAAGGCACGAGGGATGTCGTTTTTGAGTGGGATCTCATTTCTAATTTGTATTAGAAGAACTCAATTTATCATAAATTAAATCAAAGTGAATTTGCATAATTTTTTGTAGTCATTGGCATTCGTTCACCACCTTATGCATAGTTGTAATTGAGATAATAGAACTATAGAATTCTGGATATATACTTTACAAACTAGTATCGTATTGTGTTGAGTGTCAATCTAAAGTTTAAAGTCCTATTGCAAACTTTCAGCAAACTCTATTTACTCTGTGAAATTTAATAGTTAGTATTAAATCGAGAGTAACAATGCCATTGATAGTATCTTAAGTATCATGTTTGCCTCCATGATTCTTGATTGTTTTAATATCAAGTTTATCTAGGAGCTGAAAGAATTGTTTCAGAAACCATCATGTGTGGCAGATATAATGATATCTAAAACAATGTTTTGGTTGCAATATGATAGAGTATAATATATGTTCTCATATTGGATGAGAATTTGCGAAGGTTGGAGATGCTAGACATCGTAATCATCCAAAAAGGTTTTGGAAAGTAACGTTATACTCACGATTCGTCTTTATAAGCTACATTAGCTTGATCATGAAAGTTTTCATGATAAGGATGAATAGAAGATGTATGTAAAGTGTTTACTACACTAAAAGATTACTAAAGAATGGATTTTGAAAGAATGCCGATCATTTTGATGATGGTGATCTACTTCAAAGTGCAGGTCCAAAGGTATTATTATTTGAATATACATGCTTTGGACTATGTGTCATGTATATGGCGCCACTGTTGACATTGATAGATTCTTTTAAAAGGTAAAAAGGAAATGCTGAAAGAGAATCTATAAAATATATCTGGCACAAAAGAAAAGATTGGAAATATCCAATTTAGGTATATAGATGATATACATGTTATGGTTGTATTCTTTGCTTGTTAAACAATGTGGTTCTTGGGTATTGGATACCGAATTGGTTGGTATGAAATTTCATACAGAACGACACAATTCATGAACCACAATGGCCTAAGTAACTAGCAAGAGAATATGTGATGATGTTCATCGAAAATAAACAAACCATTGTTTGTATTTCTCGTTGATATCAAATCTTGACTTCAAGATTTGTTTTAATAATAGTTATTCAAATCAGGTATTATGAGAACAAAGGTTGTTCAAATAATTACCGTATTCCATATAAGATGGATGATTTACAAATCTAGTTGGAGAAATCACATCCATAAAACCTAATGCTAAAATTTCTCTAGACAAATGATTGAAAGATCACTTATGAAGTGACATCGCCGTTTAAATTATATTGGAAATAAAACATGAAGAAACTCCATTTTCATGGATTTTTGGAGTCTTTTATTTGATCAAGTGACGCTTGTGAGACTTTCCTAGGGATAATTAAAACTTCGTTCAAAGGCCAAAGAAGAACGAATGACTAAAATATTGGAATTTATACATATCGATGTATGTAGTCCATTATGTGTAGTCGTAAGCGATGGGTTTCAACTTCATATACTTTCTCCGGAAATTTAGTGAATATTCACTTAATGAGAAAGAAGTATGAAATATTTGAAAATGTTTCAAAGACTTTCAAGATGAAGTGAAAAATCATTGTAACAAGAAAATAAAATGGTTTATGATTTTATCATAAGGGATTTATTTGAGTTACAAGTGTAACAACAAAAATAAATGAATTATGATTTATCATAAAGGGATTTATCTGAGTTACAAGTTTAGCAAAACACCTAGATTTACATCTCCCCAAACACCATAGGAGTATGGAGTGTTTGAGATTTGTAATGAAACCTTGTTTGACATGGTTGGATCAAAAGTGTTATTTATAAAACTGCCATTATGTTGTAAAATATTAAAGCTTTATAGACTACCGCTTTTACACTTAAAAGAGCTTCATCTTGATCCGTTGAAATGACACCATATGAGTTATGGTTTGGGGTAAAACCCAAGTTGTCATTTCTTAAATTTTGGTATGCTAAACATAAGTAAGATGTTTACAACCGAAGTCGGATGGGCATGTCTTTGTAGGTTATTTCAAATAACAATTGGATATTCTCCATAACACCGAGGACAAAAGGGTTTGTCGATTGAAATGTGAAGTTTCTTGAAAAAGGAATTTTTCGCAAAGTTAAGTGGGAGGACAATAGAACTTTGATAAGGTTAACGAACCTTAGCTAAATATGCTGAGTTGCGCAGCACCAAAAATCGTTCCGAAGGCTGCCATAATTCTCATAGATTATGTGCCTCAAAGTTTGTGGTCACGGAGATCTAAGTTCTTATTGAACCAAGTTGGTCGGATAAACAAATCAAATGCTGAGATTTGAGAGTAAATCATTATTGTTTGACAATGATGAACCGACCACATACAAAGAAGCGATGATGGGCCCTGAATCCATCAAATGGATTGAATCCATAAAATTCGTGATAGTTCCATACACGAGAAATCAAGTTTTGAACTTGGAAGACCCTCCGGAAAGGTGTAAAAACCTATCGGTAGTATTTGGATGTATAAAGAAACAGACATGGATGTTTCACATCTATGAAATAGTCAACATGTCGGTAAAGTATTTTACGACAATGTTCAAGGAGTTGACTATGACAAGATTTGATCTTTCATAGCAATATTTAGTCTGGACGGATTAAAGTAGCAACCACTACATATAATTTGGTATATGGTAGATGAATAAACAAAACAAAGTTCTTCTAATAGAATGGTTACCTAGAACGTGTACATGACACGGTCCAAATGGTTTTGTTAATTCAAAGGATGCTAAAAGGACATGCAAACTTCAATGGTTGAAGTAAGCATCGCGGAGTTGGAATCTTCACCGTGATGAAAAGGAGTTTTCATCAGGAGATGATGAAGATGCTTGCATTTGCAAGAAATTAAGTGGGAGCGCTGAGACATATTTCAAATACATTATGTGGAGGACAACTTGTTGATTAGAAATGATGTAATTTTTATTGATAAAGGTTAAGAATTTCATTTCGATGAAAGACTTAGGCAAAACAAGAAACATACATATATGAGATATTGAAGGAGTTCAATATAGAAACGACAAGAAACGGTTCTTGTCACATGGAAAGGAATTGAATCAAGATTCAAGTGTATCAACACTTGATAAGTGAAACAAGATTCAAGTGCTTTGACACTTGATGAGTGAAACCACAAGAATGTTTTGATCAATCATACCATGATATGTACACATCCAGATATGTCCTATACTCTAAGTGTTATGAGCATATACCAGAATGAATCATAAAATGATCATTGGACGATAGTGAGGATATTCTTATGATCTTTTAGAGGAACTAAGAATATATTTGTGTAGAGGTGACAAACAATTACAAATAGTTCATTGTAAAGCGTTACATTGATACTGGTTTTGTCACAAGATACAAATTAAGTTTATGTCAATTTAAACTATGGTTGGCACAATGTGATGGAAAGAAAGTTTCCATGACGGATTTGGATGAAGTCCAAAGTTAAGACATTGTGACGGATACTACAACAAAAGGCTAAGTATATGACTGCTATAGTAGCAGCAAAGGAGGGAATTTGTGTCAAGTAGTTTGTTATCAAACTAAGGTGTGGTTCGCAACGGGCTAACACTAAAGATATATTGTACGATAATAGTATCGACATGATTTAACCCCAAGGAACTAAAGGTCTCACCAAAAGACCAAATTTATACAATGCCATCTCATTAGAGAATGAGTGATGCGTGGAGACGCAAAGCATGCAAATACACACGGACCTAAAAGCGTCAGATCCGTAGATTATGTTAATCACTTGCAGTTGCGTATATGGAACACCAGAAAGCTATAGGTGTTCAAATACGCAAAGTTTTCAAACTAGATTATTGTCTCTAGTGCAAGTGGGAGACTTAAGGGAATATACCCGAGAGGCAATAATAAAGTGGTTATTATCGTATTCCTTATTTATGATAAAATTCTATTTTGCATGCTATAATTGTATTAATACGGAAACATTAATACATGTGTGTTTAATAAACAAAAAGGAAGTTCCTAGTTATTCCTCTCTTATAAACTAGCTCGTTGATTAACAATATGATCAAAGTTTCCCGATCATGGACATTGGATGTTGTTAATAACGTTGTCACAACATTAGTGTAATGATGTGATGAACATTCATCCGAAGTATAGCATTACAATCAAGGTCATTCTGTTTATATTGCTATAACATCATATGAAGTAATCTTAGTCCTTAGACCATGAGATCATGTCAATCACTAACACCGGAAGAGTATCTTGATAACATCAAACGTCACACCATAACAGGGTGATTATAAAGATGGGTTCAGTGCTACGAAGGTGTTATGTTGAGGCTCATGGATCAAGAGTGGAATTTGTCCATCCCGATGACGGAGAGGTATACTCTGGGCCCTCTCGGTGATATCACGTTAATTAGCTTGCAAGCAAGTGATTTGATCACTAGAATGTTATATCACGGGAACGAGAAAAGAGTACATGTTGGTAACGAGATCAAACTAGGTATGGAGATACCGATGATCGAATCTCAGACATGTAATATATCGCGAGAAAAAGGGATTGAGTTACATGCGTATAAGGTTCACACGATCATAGAAGTCATCGTTGAATATGTGGGAGTCAGTACGGATCTCCAGGTCCCGCTGCTGATTATTGATCGGAGAGGGGTCTCGATCATGTCTACATTATTCTGGAACCGTAGGGTGACACACTTAAGGGATACCGACACCATTCGGAGCAAATAATATGCCAGAGAAAGAAAAAGGAAAGCGCAGGAATTTATTTCACTAGACACCGAAACTGTTTCGGTTGAAATTGCTGAAACTGGTTCTGCATGTGAAATTGAATACTAGCAAGGGGGTTTATGTGAATGTTTGTTAATTAAATTAATTAACAAAATTCTGAATAATAAATAAAAGAGTTTTATTTAAATGAGAGCTTGCATTAAATTTGGTGGAAATTTAATGCATGTGAGTGGATATTTTAGTGGAGGCTTTTTAATGGGAGTGGAGGCTTTTCATTTTGAGTGGGAGCTCCACCCACATGAATGTGGAAGAGGTGGGGGCTGCCACCATGGATGGGCGCCATGCCCCTTGGGGTGCCCCCTCTCCCTATAAAATCCCCCTCCTCCTCTCAAAGCACACCTCCTCGTGAAGGATCTCTCTCCCCCCTTTAAAATTTTCCCATGGTCTCGGATCAGCGAGATACATTTTCCCGGTGGCTTTTTCTAGAAGGATTTGTTGCTTCCGCTGCTTCGCTGAAGCGAGGGCGCGGAGGTTGTCGGGGTACCCGTACGTGTGTGCGATCAGGGATGCACCACTGCTTTGCGGTGCTGGACTTGATGGTGCTGGACCAGATGGACTTCATCACGATCTTGAGATCGGCAAGCGTTCGTCTACATCATCCACGAGTATAGCCTCGTTAACGCTATTCGGTCTTCGAGGGTATGTATTCTATGGATGTATATCCACCCGTTGCTTGTATCTAGTAGATATATCTTGGTACTTAGATGTTCCCATTATAGGAAAATTTTGTTTTTTATGCTGCGAACCCAACAAACCTTCTCTTCGAAGTATGGCGAGTAGCACAGCGCCGGAAGTCATTCTGGAGTTAGCTTCACCAGTTGAAGAGGGAACTAATGATAATGATCATGAAACTCTAAAAGAGAGTACTACCGGACCTCGCAGGTCTAGCAGGACGCGTGCAGCTCCCGAGCTATACGGAAACCCTGTTATGAATTTCATGGTTGATGAAATTGATGACCCTGCGATGTATGAAGAAGCGATGATGAGCCTGGATGCCAACAAATGGTTAGAAGCCATTAAATCCGAGATGGAATCCATGTATGAAAATCAAGTTTGAAACTTGGTGGACATACCTCACGACCGAAAGGCCATGGAGAATAAATGGATCTTCAAAAGGAAAACTGATGCTGATGGTAATGTGACCGTCTATAAAGCTCGACTTGTCGCAAAGGGGTTTCGACAAATTCAAGGAGTTGACTACGATGAGACATTCTCTCCCGTAGCGATGCTAAAGTCAGTTAGGATTATGTTAGCAATTTCTACATATTTTGATTATGAGATATGGCAGATGGATGTCAAAACCGCGTTCCTTAATGGTAATATTGAAGAAGAGTTGTATATGATACAACCAAAGGGTTTTGTCCATCCTAAGGATGCTAACAAGGTGTGCAAGCTTCAGCGATCCATCTATGGATTGAAGCAAGCATCACGGAGTTGGAATCTCCGCTTTGATGAGGTGATCAAAGAGTTTGGATATGTCCAAACTTATGGAGATGCTTGTATTTGCAAGAAAGTGAGTGGGAGCAATGTGGCATTTCTGATATTATATGTGGATGACATATTATTGATCGGAAATGATATAGATCTTTTAAATAGTGTTAAAAGTTACCTAAACAGCAAATTTTCAATGAAGGACCTAGGTGAAGCGTCATACATATTAGGCATAAAGATCTATAGAGATAGATCTAGGCGCCTAATAGGGCTATCGCAAAGTACATACCTTGATAAGATTTTAAAGAAGTTTAAAATGGACAGAAGTAAGAAGGGGTTCTTACCTATGTTGCAAGGCAGGACATTGAGTAAGACTCAAAGTCCGGGTACGGCGTAAGAAAGAGAGATAATGGACAAAGTCCCATATGCTTCAGCCATAGGCTCTATAATGTACGCCATGCTATGTACAAGACCGGATGTGGCACATTCTATTAGTTTAACTAGTAGGTACCAATCGGATCCAGGTTTGAAACACTGGATAGTGGTCAAGAATATCCTTAAGTACTTGCGAAGAACTAAGGATATGTTTCTTGTGTACGGAGGTGAAGAAGAGCTCGTCGCTAAGTGTTATGTCGACGCAAGCTTTGACACCGATCCGGATGACTCTAAGTCTCAATCCGGATATGTATTTATCATGAATGGCGGAGCGGTTAGTTGGAGGAGATCCAAACAACCTGTGGTGGCGGGATCAACAACAGATGCCAAATATGTTGCTGCTTCGGAAGCGGCTCGGGAAGCGGTTTGGATGAAGGAGTTCATATCCGAACTAGGTGTGGTTGCGAGTGCGTTGGACCTGATGGTGATCTATTGTGACAACAATGGTGCCATAGCCAATGCCAAAGAACCAAGGTCTCACAAGAATTCCAAGCATATTAAGCGCCGATTTCACTCCATCCATGAGCATGTCAAGGATGGAGATATAAAGATTTGTAAAGTACACACGGATCTCAATGTAGCAGATCCGTTGACTAAAACTCTCCCTAGAACAATACATGATCAACACTAGAACTCCATGGGTGTTAGATTCATCACTATGTAACTAGATTATTGTCTCTAGTGCAAGTGGGAGACTGAAGGGAATATGCCCTGAGAGGAAATAATAAAGTGTTTATTATGTATATTCCAAGTATATGATAGATGTTTATTTTGCATGCTATAATTGTATTAATACGGAAACATTAATACATGTGTGTTTAATAAACAAACAGAAAGTTCCTAGTTATGCCTCTCTCATAAACTAGCTCGTTGATTAACAAGATGATCAAGATTTCCTGATCATGGACATTGGATGTTGTTAATAACGAGATCGAAACATTAGTGTAATGGTGTGATGAACATTCATCCGAAGTATAGCATTATGATCAAAGTCATTGAGTTTATATTGCTATAACATCATACAAAGTGATCCTAATCCTTAGACCATGAGATCATGTCAATCACTAACACCGGAAGAGTTTCTTGATAACATTAAATGTCACACCATAACAGGGTGATTATAAAGATGGGTTCAGAACTACTAAAGTGTTATGTTGAGGCCCAGGGATCGAGAGTGGAATTTGTTCATCTCGATGACGTATAGATATGCTCTGGGCCCTCTCTGTGATATCACATTGGTTAGTGACGACTGTCTACGCACAGCCTGTTGGGAACCCCAAGAGCAAGGTGTGAAGCAGCAAGCGGCAAGTTTTCCCTCAGTTGAGACCGAGGTTATCGAACCAGAAGGAGGAAGGAAACATCACACAGGTGTTGCAAGCAACGCGAAGACCTGCACAACACAAACTCAAGACTTTGCCCCAATGAACAGTGAGGTTGTCAAGCTCACCAGTTTGTTGTAACAAAGGATTAAACGTATTGTGTGGAAGGTAATGGTTTGCAACAAGTAACGGTGGAAGATGTATCAATGGTAAAGATTGGACCGAGGTCCATAGTTCACTAGAGGTGCTCTGCTTAGATAAACAACATGGCATGAAGGGTAAACAAATTAGAGCAGGGCAATTGACAGGAACTGAGCAAGGCATAACAATGCAATTACTAGTCAGAAATATCCTATGAGGTTGATTGGGCAATACAATAAGATACATAGACCGCCATCCAACTACATCTATGACTAGAAGTCCACCTTCAGGTTATCATCCGAACCCCCTCCAGTATTAAGTTGCAAGCAACAGACAACTGCTTTAAGCAAAGTGTGTAAGGTAAACAGTCCACATGTTCCATGAACAAGAGACCGTTATTTTCTCCCTAGTGGCAACAACACATCTACCACCGAAGAGATTATTGTCACTTCCCTTGGAAACTAGAGGCATGAACCCACTATCGAGCATAAATACCCCTCTTGGAGTCACTAGCAACTACTTGGCCAAGATAGCTACTAACAACGGAGAGCATGCAAGATCACAAACAACACAGACATGATAGAATCATAAATACAAAACCATTAATCAAACCAACATAATAATATCAATATCCACCGGATCCCCGCAAACACAACATGCATGATTACAAATATATTAGATCTTGATCATGAACGGAGCTCACAAGATCTATACATAAAAGCACAAAGGAGGAGATACAACCATCTAGCTACTACATGGACCCATAGTCCAAGGTGGAACTACTCATGCATCATACCGGAGAGAAGGCCTCCGGGATGATCTCCCCTCCGGCAGGGTGCCGGGAAGAACTTCAGATCCCCCCATCTAGGGACGATGGTGGCGGCGGCTATAAACGGTTTCATGGATATTTGATCGGGTACTCAGGGTTTCTGCATCGGGGGCTTATTATTGGTGAAGGGGGAGACCGAGGAGGCGGTCAGGGCCACCAAACCCTAGCCAGGCGCGGGGTTGGGCCCACCCGCGCCTGGGGTGGGTATGGACACCCTGGCTGGCCCCTCCGGCTCTCCTCTGGACTTCTTGTTCCCCACGGAAAGTAATTGACTTTGTCCTTTGTCCCGTCCAATTCCAAGAATATTTCTTTATTAACTTTTCTGAACCGAAAAACAGCAAAAACAGGCATCTGGAACTATTGCAACTTGTTTATAGGTTAGTACCAGAAAACATGTAAAAAGCACCTCAAAGTGTGTACAAGTAGAGAAAAGTAGATACTAAACAAGCATGGAGCATCAAAAATTATAGATACGTTTCCAACGTATCAGTTAGCTTGCAAGCAGGTGATTTGGTCACTAGAATGTTATATCACGGGAACGAGAAAATAGTACATGTCAGTAATGAGATCAAACTAGGTATGGAGATACCGATGATCGAATCTCGGACATGTAATATATCGCGAAACAAAAGGATTAATATAGTAGCGTAAAAGGTTCTGACGATCACAAGAAAGTCATCGTTGAATGTGTGGGAGTCAGTATGGGTCTCCAGATCTCGCTTCTGATTATTGATCAGAGAGGGGTGTCGATCATGTCCACATTATTCGCGAACCGTAGGGTGTCACACTTAAGAGACACCGACATCCATTTGGAGCAAAAGTTTCACGCCAGAAAGAATAACAAGCGCGGGAATTTATTTCACTAGATACCGGAACAGGTTTTCGGGTGAAATTGCAGAAAGTGTTTTTGCATGTGAAATGAAATACTAGCAAGGGTTTATATGTGAATGTTTGTCATTAAAGTAATTGACAAAATTCTGAATAAATAAAAGGAGTTTTATTTAATGAGAGTTTGCATTAAATTTGGTGGAAATTTAATGGGAATTTGAGTGGGATTTTGAGTGGAGGGAATTGAAAGGATTGTTGTGAGTGGAGTGTCCACCCACATGAATGAGGGGACGGCAAGGGGGCAGCCCCCATGCGTCAGCCACCCCCTTGGGGTTCCCCCCTCTCCTATAAAAGGCAGCCCCTCCTCACTTCTCAGTCACACCTCCTCGTGAAGGATCTCTCTCCCCCTCTAGTATTTATCCCCCATGGTCTCGAACTAGCGAGATACATGTTCCCGGTGGCTAATCGGCAAGAAAGAGTTGTGCTTCCACTGCATCGCTGGAGCGAGGAGGCGGATGTTGCTCGGTGCCTCGGACGTGTGTGCGAGCACGGATCTGCCGCTAAGTTGCGGGGCGAAGGACTTCCTCTCGATCTTGAGATCGGCAAGAGATCATCTACATCAACCACGAGTTTAACTCGTTAAGCTTTGTCGGTCTTCAAGGGTATGTTCTCTACGGATATACATCCGCCCGTTGTTTGTATCTAGTAGATAGATCTTGGTACAAAGTTGTTCCCATCGTAGGAAAATTTTTGTTTTCTTTGCTGCGAACCCTACAAGCCCCTCACCTTAACCCTAGCTGCCGGCACCACCCCTCTCTCCTCCATACCCTGCTTCGGCTTAGGCGAAGCCCTGAAGAAATCTCTCTTCCTCCACCACTGTAGGGGTTCGTAGCATGGAAAACAATAAATTTCTACCGCATGCAAATAAACAAGCCAAGATCTATCTACTAGATTGTAGCAACGAGTCTATTAGAGGAAATCACCCTCGAAGATTCCAAAGCGGTTAACGAGATCATATTCTCGTGGGTGATGTAGTCGTACTCTTGCCGATCTCAAGATCGTGTAGACGATCCTTCCGGCGCTGCGCTCCGGCAGCGCTTCCGTAGTCGGTCACACGTTCGCTACTCGATGAAGACCTTCCTCTCCCTTGTTCCAGCAGGCAGCGGAGGTTGTAGCACTCTCCTCACGATTCTGGCAGCACGACTGCGTGGTGTTGGAAGTAGAGGGGAGATCCCGCAGGGCTTCGCCTTAAGCCGGTGTGAGTATGGTGGAGTATGAGAGAGGCCTTGGTGATCTAGGGTTTAGAGGGCACCAAGGGGAGGGCTTGGCCGACGGATAGGGTTTGGGGAAACCCCAACTCGCCGAGTTGGAGGTGCCCTAGGCGGCGGCACAAGGAGGTGGTGGCGTCGGCGGCTTGGGGCTAGGGTTTAGGGTGTGAGGGGTAGGGGCGCCCTACCCCTCATTATATAGGTGGAGGGTGGCCGGTTGGGAGGAGGGAGTCCTCCCCCAACTCGGCCTCCTTGGCCGGTGGGTGGAGGGAGGGGACTTCCTCCCCAAGTAGGTTTCCTACTCTCCCTCCACCAAGCAAACTTGTCGTTTGACTTTTTCAAATTGGCGTTTGACTTTCAAACTAGGATTTGATTTCTCTCTTTATTTTGCCCAGCCAAGTGACCTAGTACATGATGCAACCATTCCATATTGTCATGACAAATTCATGTACCCTTCCCCTCCGGAGTGCCGGACCTTCCGGACCCTTCTAGAACATTCCTGGTGAAAACACCGGAATCATTCCCCAACTCCGAAATAGGACTTTCCATATATGAATCTTATTCTCCGAACCATTCTGGATCTCCTCGTGATATCCCGGATCCCATCCGAGACTCCGAACAACATTCGGTCTCTTACTCATCATTCCATAACTACTCAACAACATCGAATCCTTAAGTGTGTCTCCCTACGGTTCGTGAATTATGCGGACATGACCGAGACACTTCTCCGATCAATAACCAATAGAGGAATCTGGAAATTCATATGGCTCCCACATATTTCTACGATTACTTTGCGATCGAATGAACCACTTACATACGATACCAATTTCCCTTTGTCTCATGATATTTTACTTATCCGAGGTTTTGATCATCGGTATCTCTACATACCTAGTTCAACCTCGTTACTGATAAGTACTCTTTTCTCGTTCCCGTGGTATGTGATCCCTTGTGAGCCAGTCACATGCCTGCAAGCCAATTGGATGACATTCCACCGAGAGGGCCCAGAGTATATCTATCCGTCATATGGATGGACAAATCCCACTCTTGATCCATGTGCCTCAACCCATACTTTCCGAACACTCAATGCCACCTTTATAGACACCCAGTTACGGTGTGGTGTTTGATGTAATCAAAGCATCCTTCCGGTGATGGTGATTTGCATGATCTCATGGTCGAAGGAATTAGGTTACTATGTATTAGATAGCTTATAGCAATTGAACTATTGAAATGACTTGATCTTTATGCTACGCTTATCTATAGGATTATGTCCATCATACCATTCTCCTAATGATATGATCTTGTTGTTAACAACATCTCAATGTTCATGATAGGGAAACCACAATCATCTATTAACCAACAAGCTAGTATTATGAAGAGGATTTACTAGGGACTCTAATTTTGTTTACAAATCACACAAGTATTAATGTTTCCTTTTAATACTGTTATAGCATGAATGCAAACATTTATCATAAACATAAAGATATAATAATAACTATATTTATTATTGCCTCTAGGGCATATCTCCAACAACCACCACCACATCGTCGTGCTGTTGGGATTCCGAGGATATATACAACCTCCGCTGCCCTTATGGAACAAGGGAGAGGAAGGTCTTCATCGACTATCATACGTGTGACCGACTGCGAAAGCGCTGCCGGAACGTGGAGTAGGAAGTATCGTCTACACGATCTTGAGGACAACAAGTGATCGACTACATCAACCACGAGAATCCGATCTCGTTAAACGTTTTTGATCTACGAGGGCTAGTTCTCTACAAACTCATTGTACCGATCTCATAGATTAGATCTTGGCTTTTGTGTGTTCTTGCGGTAGATAATTTTTATTTTACATGCAACAAACCCTACACGGCTATCCCAGTGCAATAGCCGCATGAACTCCCTACCGGTCCAAGCAACGCCAACATCGCAAATCCGCCGCCACTAGCATCTACGTCTACGGCTGCCCAAATCACTCCAGCTGATAGAGTGATGTACGGAAATCTATTTGTTGAGCCTATGACCGTGGCCCATATACGGAACGTAGTCCAGCAAATACTAGAGGAAGCGCAGGCCATCGCAGAGCAAGGCGCAAAGTTAAATCGAGATCTAGCCAAGGCGCAGAAATTGATCGAGACGGCTAGAGCCATGGAGGCCGAGTACAAGACTCTGCTCAAGCAGTAGAAAGCCAAGAAAGCTCCGGATCACGTTGTCAACGACCCTGGCGTATGGCACAACTTGGGGTGGGCACCTTCAAAGCCGGCACAAGCTAAGCCATACATTGATAGTGATGGAAAGCAAGTTCGCGGAAGGATCGATGTCGAATCTCTCTTCAGAGTTTGCCGGCAAAGATCGGAAAAATTCAAGGCCCACCCAAACCTCCCCTGTGCAGGATATAACGGTGGAAGACCACTACAAGTCCGCCGGCTTCGCCCGTGCGTCTGGACAGCGGCGATCCAAGTTCATCGGCGTGGTTACCATCTTCGATCTGGCGCGTTGCGTTCAGAGAGAGGGCGAAAACCCCCGCAATTACCTGGCCAGGTGGCTCCGTATACGAGCCGATCTGGCCCACTACCCTAATGATGATGTTATGTATCACTTCGTGGAAGGACTGGACCATGGCACGCTTCTCCGACATTCTCTAAGACGGCAGCATGCGTCAGGACGCCTTACCTTCGAAGGCATGGTGAACACCGTCAACAACTACACGGAGGCCGAAGCGGCAGCTCAGACAGCGCTTGCGCTCATTGACGGAGCCCCTCCGATTCAGCCACCACCGCCTCTGGCCGCCATCGTCGCAGCTGCGCCGCCACCTCCAGTCATCATCGCTGCTGTTGCACCTCCACCGCCCGTCATCGAGGAAGTCTTGGCACCCTCCGACTATGTTATTGACGCGCTTTATGCTGACTTCAGTGCAGATTCAGAGGAGATAGATTTCAGTCCAGAAGAACTAGACTCCGCCATGCAGGAGATGGAGGAAGAGTACACACGCGACGAGCAAGCCAACAACGCCATCACGTCTCGAGAGGTGTTCGTCACCATTGGGACGGCGATGGATAAAGACCAACCCGGACGAGCTCCGCCTACAGCACTGGAGAAGGGGAAGGGGCCACTTATTGCTGCTGACAATGATCGCGCAAAGGTCATGCCTCCTCCGCCTAACCCATTGCAGCAGCCGCAGGAACTCGGCACCGGCCCGAGCAATAACAACACTGCAACCTTGCCGCCTCCAGCGTCTACGTCTGCTGCTGCCCAAGTTACTCCCACTGATAGAGTGATGTACGGCAACCTCCTCGTCAAGCCACTGACCATAGCTCATATCCGAAACATGACCCAGCTTGACGAGAAGCGCCAACAGCTGCTGGAGGAAGCGCAGGCCATCGCAGAGCAAGGCGCTAAGCTAGATCAAGATCTGGTCAACGCGTAGAAGTCCATAGAGAAAACTAGAGCAATGGAAGCCGAGTACAAGACTCTTCTGCAGTAGCAGAAGGCCAAGAAAGCTCCGGACGTCATCAACGATCCTGGTGTACGGCGAAACCTAGGATGGGCTCCCTTGAAGCCGGCACAGGCCCAGCCATACATTGACAGTGAAGGCAAGCAGGTGATGCCCACCCCACTCCTTAACCTCGCCGTCGCCAAGACCCTTCTGGAGCAGGATAGATCGCCCGAGGCAGTGGAACAGGTCTATGACCTAGTGGCCAAGGCAGTGAAGCAGCAGGAAAAGGCCACCTCTCAGAGGCTTGAGTCCGACCCAGCGCTTTGCCAGTCTAGCCAGTGCAAGCCGCCAAGGGGTCGATCTCCTCTTGATGTCCGGTCCCAGACGGGTTCATCAGAACGAAGACGGAGGGATGCACGCAACAGGAAGGATGCCATCCCCATATCCTCCGACCACGGAGAGAAGGCCCGACCTCGTCGCCCATCGCCATCACCCCGATCCCCCCGACATCGCGAAGATCATAAGGCTCACCATCATACAGATATGCCCCCGCCAAAGTAGTGCGGCATCGTCATCCGCGACAACGTGGAGCACACCCGTCATCACGGAGAGCGCAACCAAGGACACAAGAGCAGGTCGCGCCATGACCCTCCGTGTCCGACAAGCAACCATAACAGACGTGAGGCGTCATAGGAGGGTAACAGCAAGAAGTCTAACCCACCGCCAACTCCGCCTCCATCACCACCAAGAAGTCACCATGGCAGAGGAGTTATGCGTCGTTCACGTAGCCCATCCCCTGTTGACAAGAATAAGAAGAACCCGGAGCCATACGATGCACGTTCGCGGATCGATAAGATCCACGAGGCCCGGGAAGGACCATACCTGGGACCACGTTGCTTTGGACCTGTAATACGGTCCGCAACTTACCCCAAAGGTTTCCAGATTGACAAGACCATCAAGCCCTATGACGGCACCGCCAAGCCAGCCACATGGTTGCAGGACTACGGCAACGCGGTGGAGATTGCCGGAGGCAACCCCAATGTCGCCATCAAGTACCTCCCATTAATGTTGGCAGGCACGACCCATCAATGGATCGACGACTTGCCGGATAAATCCATCTGCAATTGGCTGGACATGCAAGAAGCGTTCACCAAGAACTTTGAGGGTACATACAAGTGTCCCTGCACTGTTGGCGATCTACAGCGGTGCGTGCAAGAGAAAGACGAGGCATCTCGCGCCTACCTCTCTCGCTGGCTGGACATGAAGAATTCCTGCGCAGGATTGCACGCTCAGACTTCCATGGCCGCCTTCATCGATGGGTTGGAAAGAGGCACGTTACTCCGACATAAGCTGAAGCGCTTGCAGGACAATCATCAGCTTGACTTGAACCAGATGATTCAGTTGGCTAGTGAGTTCGCGACTCCTTGCCGGCAACGTCCATTCAAACTCAAGCTCGGAGGAACAGCAGTACAAAATCGGAAAACCGCTCCAGAAGTAAAGAAATCTATCGACATGTTCGCTATGACTTTTGCAGGACGAGGTGATGGCGGACAACGTGGCCGAGGAAGGGGAGCTGGTCGTGTGCAGCAACGAGGAAGCGAAACTACCTCGGCGCCGCTCCGCGTTCCCCAAACCTACGAGGAGTACCGCGATATGCCATGCCTCGTACACCTCGACGTCAACGGCAAGGCCACCCATACCAATCGACACTACAAGTTTGTCAACGAACTCAAGGAAGACCCGGAGTCCGGCTACAAGCGAAGTCGGAAGAATAGACCGCGAGGCAAGGGCAAGGGGAAGAAGAAGGAGGAGTCCAAGGATTCAAGTGACATGGACAAGGACGTTGACCCCAAGCACGCCACAAAAAGAGACGACAAGGGCAAGAACCCCTTCGTAAAGATGGCGCCAGTCTACCACACTTTCCTTGGCACCCCCACTGTCCGACAATAGAAGACCTCTCTGAGGATCCTGATGGCTACTCTACCCCCAGTTCCCCAGTACCTACGCTGGTCGGAGGTTCCAATTACTTGGGACAGGACGAACCACCCAGACCTTATCCCTACGGAGAACTAGTATGCCATGGTCATCAACCCCTTGATTGACAGCGTGGAGTTCACCAAGTGTATGGTGGATAGTGGAAGCAGCATCAACATCATGTACCTAGATACACTGTAGAAGATAAACTTGACGGAGGCAAACCTAAGGCGGACCAACACCATCTTCCACGGCATAGTTCCTGTTCGGGAGGCTTGGTCCCTTAGGTGCATTACACTTCAGGTTGCCTTTGGCGATGTTAATAATTACCGCCAAAAGCGCATGACCTTTGAGGTGGTCCCCTTCAAGAGTGTGTACCACGTCATATTCGGCCGCGACATATTCCACACGTTCATGGCCAAGCCATGCTTCGTCTACAACAAACTCAAGATACCCGGACCAAACGGTGTCATCGCCGTATCCGGAAGCTTTACCAAGGCAAGGGACTACGAGATCAATGAAGCAGCCGTTGCAGAAACTGTCCTCTACAGCGAAGAATTCAAAGAGATCCAGAGCAAGGTCGATGACTCAGATATGCCCGCATCGAAGAAGCAGATCTCCGACTCCGCTCCTGCATTCAAGGCCGACATCGAGACCAAGCCGGTGGAACTTGTGGTTGGCGATGCCTCCAAGGTCACCGCCATTGGGACGAACCGGGATCCCAAATAGGAAAGCGCGCTCGTCGAGTTCCTCCGTGAGAATAGGGACATCTTTGCCTGGCAACCTGCCAACATGAAAGGTGTACCTAGGGAACTTGCCGAGCACAACTTAAACATTGATCC
Organism: Avena sativa; assembly: GCA_916181665.1. Taxonomy (NCBI): domain Eukaryota; kingdom Viridiplantae; phylum Streptophyta; class Magnoliopsida; order Poales; family Poaceae; genus Avena; species Avena sativa. The sequence continues at coordinate 35,398,912 of OV702298.1, read as the reverse complement.
AAAATCCAAACCAGTGAAACAACTTCTACGACGCTTTGGAGATGAGAAGAGACGCGCCATTGGCAAAGAGGTAGCTAGGTTACTTAAAACTAGATTTATCTGAGAAGTCCTTCATACCCAATGGGTGGCCAATCCTGTACTTGTCCCCCAAAAGGGAACCAATAAATTAAGAATGTGCGTTGATTACACCGGCTTGAAGAAAGCATGTCCCAAAGATCCGTTTGCTTTGCCTCGCATTGACCAAGTCATTGACTCGACGACTGGCTTGGAACTTTTGTGTTTTCTCGATGCATACTCAGGATACCACCAGATCAAGATGAGGAAGTCGGACCAATTGGCCACTTCGTTCACTACCCCCTATGGCACGTTTTGCTATGTCACGATGCCCTTTGGGCTGAAAAACGCAGGTGCTACGTACCAGCGGACAACGCAACGTTTCCTTCATGACCAAATTGGTCGGAACGTTCACGCCTATGTGGACGATATCGCGGTGATGTCTAAAAAGTCAAACGACTTAAACTCTGACTTAAAAGAAACCTTTGATAATCTCCGGAAATACAACACGATGCTTAACCCTAAGAAGTGCGTCTTCGGGGTTCCAGCCGGCAAATTGTTGGGCTTCATCGTTTCCCAACGCGGAATCGAGGTCAACCCGGAGAAAATCAAGGCCATCTTAAACATAAACCGTCCGACATGCCTAAAGGACATTCAACGACTAACAGGTTGTGTTGCAGTAGTTAGTCGGTTCGTCAGCCGACTTGGAGAGAAGGCTCTGCCACTGTACAAGTTGCTAAAGAAGGCGGACAAATTCACATGGACGGATGAGGCAGATGCAGCATTGAAGTAGCTCAAGGAGATTCTTTCCTCAGCGCCCATCCTTGCAGCGCCCGAGCCTGGCGAGCCCCTGTTAATCTACATGGCGGCAACCAACCGGGTAATCAGCATCGTCGTCGTGGTAGAGCGGAAGGAACCAGGCTATGAGCACAGAGTTCAACGACCAGTTTACTATGTGAGCGAGGTCTTGATGGAGTCCAAGCAGCGTTACCCGCACTACCAGAAGATAGCTTATGGAGTATTCCTTGCTTCTCGGAAGCTGAGGCACTACTTGCAGGAGGACCCAATCACAGTAGTGAGCAAGACTCCACTGTCTGACATAATCAACAATAGCGACGCTACAGGAAGGGTCGCGAAGTGGGGCATTGAACTTGCCGCCTTTGAGATCACCTACAAGAGACACGACGCTATCAAGTCACAAGCCTTGGCGGATTTTCTTGCAGATTGGACGGAGATGCTAGATGCTACTCCATTGCTGGAACCAGACTACTGGGTGATGCACTTTGACGGATCAAAGCTGCTCAACGGCTCGGGGGCTGGTGTATTGCTACAGTCACCAATAGGAGACAAGCTACAGTATGTTCTGCAGATCCACTTCGAGGCTACAAACAACATGGCGGAGTATGAAGCACTCATTCACGGACTACGTGTAGCCAAGGATATTGTGTAACATCCCAAAAAATTTCCTATTTTGGAATGTTATAAATAAAATCAATAGCTTGATTGATTGTTTGACTTTGTTGAAAATTCTCAAAGAGAAGAAACTTTTTGAATAGAAAATCCTCTCAACCTTGAATTCAAAATCTTATATTCTTTTGTTATGACCTAGGTAGCCATATAAGCAAAAGGGCATGGATTGATTATGGATTGTAGAATTGGAGTGCAAGATTTCAAAAATTCAAAATCATTAAGCATGCATGACCATCATTGCATATAAACCCTAAGAAGGAAATAGTATTGTCCAAAAAGGATTATCCACTACCCTTTATGGGATTTCCGAATTCTTAAGTACTACATGACCTATTGTTTGGGTACATATTAAAATTGATGAAAAGTATTCCCTGTATGTCCTAAAATAAATTTGGGATATTTTCCTAAAAATTCTAAACCCAAATTCCTTATTAATGCAACTAGCCATGTAATGCCTTGTAAGCAAATGGCATTATGGATATTTTCAACTTTGGTAAAACCATATTCTATATATCCTTAAAGGTGTGTTTTGAATTTATAAATTTCTAGAAATTGATTTGGTTCAATTTGGAGGCCTAACACAAATACTAAGAAAGAAATACTAAATAGAAAAGGAGAAAGGATAAAATAGAAAAGGATAAAAAAAATGAACTAACATAATCTACCGGCCAGGCCCAGCCCGAGCCGCCCCTCCTCTCTCTATCATTCGCGCGCAGCGCAGCACAGAAGCCCACGCGGCCCAACTAACCTGCACCTATCTACTGCACGCGCGTAGCGTGGCCGCCCACTCCGGCCCAGCAACGCTAGCCCGCACCCTCGTTCCCTTGCTCTCTCTCTCACTGCGGGACCCGCCCGTCAGCCTCAACCATGCCACCGACAGATGGGTCCCGCACCTCGTCTTCAACCTCCAGCCAGAGACCGACGCGACCATGCTGTCTTGATCCCGATCCAATCCGCACGGTTTTGTTCGAGTTTGTTGCCCATCCTCCACGCGAACCGCCCCCATAAATCTTCGGCATCCACCCCCCTCGATTATTTTCGTGTTTTGACAAACCCTAGTCCCACCATCGAGGTTCTGATCCTCCGCCACCGGGAGCCCTCAGGTCGACTTCGACCCGACGAATCCCGTCGCCCCACTCCCTGATGTTCCTCCTATCCTCTTTCCCATCCTCTACCGCGTCTCCTCACTGTATTTTCCCCCTGTATAGATCGCCACAACGCCCGCAATTGCTCACCGGAGAGATCGCCGGAGCTCCACCGACGACTGCCATCTCCATCTGTACGCTGTCGTCGCCCCAGGAAGCTCAACCGGACACGGAGGACACCAGAGATTCCCCATCCTCCGATGCTTCCCGCGAACGTCTTCCTCAGTACAGGAGATCACCGGAGTTCCACCTAGGACCATCGTCTGACCGCCATCGCCGTGGTTGACCACCGTCCGCCGCGGTCTCTGCCGTTCACGCCACGATCCAGGAAGAAATCGTTTCTGTCCATTGGATCTGAGGAGGACGGCCAAGATTAGATTCAATCTCCCAACCGGTTTCGGCCAATAATCCATCGCCGCGTGGCAGCACAGTCAGCAAGCGTGTCAACGCACGCGCCACCCTTCCAGGTCAGCAGCCACGTCAGCATAGTCAAATTCCAGTCAGCGCCGATTTAATAATTGATTAAGGAAATAGTAAAATAGCAGAATATTAGGCAATCTTGTAAAATTCATATAAAATCGAATACATGTCCAAAAATTATAAATAATATATCTGCGGATTCAGAAAATTATTTAGAATATTAATACAAGATTAGATCTAACTTTTACTGTATAGTTGTATTGTAATAATTTAAATAGTTTAATAGACTTTTTAGACTAAATAAATCATAATAAATTATTTGTAGATCCAAAAAATGCAAATAAGGTATTTATGGATTCATAATTTCATATACTACATTAATATACTGTTAGATACAATTTATGAAATATAAAAATTGCTGTATTAATTTAATTACTTTTAATGGCCATTTAAATTATTAAATTCATAATAAATTATTTATAGATCAGAAAAATATAAGTAATATGTCTATGGGTTCACAATTTCTTGTAGAATACAATTATGGTCTTAGACATAATTTTTGACAAAGTAATATTTTAAATGAATTAAAGTCCATTAAATAGTAATTAAGTAATAGAAAAAGATTTACAACTCCGATCGGGATGAATCCAATTCCTACTGGTTTGTATCAATATCCTATATCCATTAAAGCTAGGAATAAAATTTAATTCGACAGTTAGGACGGAAGTTGCAATGAAACTATTAAAACCAATTATAGAAATCAACATTTAATGATAAATACCTTATTGCATTAAATGAACTCATACATGCATCTTATGATATATTAATGTTCATAAAACTAATTATAACCATTGTGTCATGTTAAATCATCATGCATGTTTGTGATCATCATTGTTGTATTGTATATTGCAACGGTTTTGATTGGAATTACTCTATTCCTGTGTTAGATTGTTCTGAGAGTGCGACTGATGTGGATAAATACAATCAACACCCATATTATCAACATAAGGCAAGTTACACCACTTGTTCATAACTTTTGTCCCTGTTTTGATTCTATGCATGTGATCTTCAAAATTCTATAGTATGCATGTGTAGGATGTTCTAGTAGAATTTTCCTTAGTATTATTTTGCAAGTGCGATGATTTTGTAGTATGCCATGAGTAGCTCTATACTTAGGATTTTTCTTCCTAATAGGTTACCCCTGTTTTTGCTAAGTATTGCTTGCTATGCTATATATACAAAGTACCGTTGGGGGGTTCGAAAGACAAAGAATTTTCTAAGTATAAAGGCTCTCTAGAGCAAACTTTTCTCCTCAAATCCACTTCAAAATAAAACTAAGTTTTCTTCTGGGCGGAATGGTTGTCGGGTCAACGAGTGAGATTTTGGTGGAGGACGGCCGCCCAGGAATCAAAGAAGTCTGCCATGTTTCAGAATTCAGAAGCTTCCAGTGCAACCACAATACATTATGGGTTCTGTCTTGGCCTAGTACTTAGTGGGAAACCTCACCTGGGTACCAACATTTGGAGGTTCTTGGCACGGTTGGATCCGGAAGGTAGAGGGGCTACTAAGGGAAAGCCTCGCCATGGTCTTGTCTGTAAAAGGACTTGATCGTGGATTGTGGGTAAAGTGCACAAACTCTCGAGAGTATTGCAATCTGATCGATCAGCCGTGTTCACGGTAACAGAACAACAATGAGCATCTGAAGGATGGAGCCTCTGAAAGATCTTCCTCTCTCTTTTCTAAAACAAAGTTCTGAAACCCCATGGCGTGCGTAATATCGCTAATGGGTGGGATTTTGGGAACTTGGTGTGTAATATCCAAGTGTAACTTGGTGCGTAATATCCAAGTGTCTCTTGGTGAGTAATATCCAAGTGATTGGTTGTTTGGACACTTGGTGAGTAATATCCTCGTGTGCCACTCGACCCTATTTTATCTAAGCAAATGTTTACAAAGTAGGGTAAAACTCTCTCTCTCTTTTCTCCATACTTAGAGAAAATTAGCTTTATGCAAATGAACTCCAAAGCCTAAACTAGCCTTGCATGTAGAGTTAGTCTTTCCTTCCTTGATGTAATTTGCCAATACATTCAAAGTATTGACCCAACTTGTTGGCCGCACGTTTCATGTGCAGAATTTCAGAGATCGTTGAAAGGTGCGCTAGGATCGCGGGTCTTCACTCAACCTGCCTGTGGCATTGATGGGACTCCAAGTTGTATTTATATCGCTTCTGTTGTAATAATGTAAACTCTGGATTATTCGATTCATGTAATAAAGACTTGTGTTTTACATGATATTTCATCGACTGTGAGTGCTAGCTATTGATCCAGGGACTTAGGATCTTACTTGATCTGAGGTCACTACAGATGGTATCAGAGCATAAGTTGACTGTAGATCATGACCCTAGACATGGACAAACCTTAGGACAAATATTTTCTAAGTTATTCATAAAACTCTCATACTTCTCATCATCTACCTTTAGGTTTTAAAATTTCTTAAGTCTCTTCTTTTCAACATTAGAAAATGACCACTACACACTTCAAGAAGAAACTTTTCTCAAGATTACCTTTTCAAAGAAGATCATCTCAATGTGTCGATTAAGTCGGGACTTGAAGACCTCCATGAAAGATGTTCCAATACTGAAGCTACGAGATTAAAGACTTCAAAGGCCTTAAGTCAATGTTATTAACTAAAGAACTCAAAAGATTGAAGATTATGAAGAACATGAAGACTATCAAGAGCACGAAGACTTTTGGAGACTCGGAGCCTTGAAGATTCCAAGTGACCTATTAGGAACCAAACCCGAATAAGATTTCGCTAAATATAGATGCGACAAATTGTTTGCTATCTTGTATGGTTTATTACCTTAGCTAATGAAAACCTGTTTTCTAAATAAAATTTCTTGTATGGGTTATTCTTCTTCTTCCATACTCCATTCGTTCCTACTCTAAACCTTGGTCAACTCGACGGATGGACCATATCAATAAGGAGGACAAGGAACTCAACTCCACCAAGCGTAAGAGCCACGCCAATGCAAAGAAGTGGATGCTCCAGGTTGAAGAAAGAATGAAGGATGCCAACATTGAAGTCAACAGAATGGTTCATTATGCCACCCAATTCCTAAAAGACGAGGCTGCAACCTAGTGGGAGATGCAACACGCCATTAATGATCATCAAGGGATGATATCTTGGGGAGAATTTAAAGAGGTTCTACTACAATCTCGCCTCGTCACTCGTATACCAAAAACCCAAGAAGTTGAAGTCCCGAAACATTTAGCTTGCACGATCTGTGGAGAAATAGGACATATCACCAAGGAGCATCATGATCAGCGCCCCTACTGTGAAGGAAGGCACCCATTAGAAGAATGTCCCACCTCTCAAGTTACATGTTTCCTGTGCGAAGGGACCAATCACAACCCCGCTCAATGCACCTCTACCCGGTGGTACATCAACCGAATCAACAAGTCAGAGACGGAATGTGCCAAGACATCGTGAAGCTCTGCGAGGAAACGACAAAGACAAGGGATGGATTCAAGACTCTAGACACCGCACCCAAAGTCATCACTTCGCAATACTCGACATATGAAAGGAATTGCCATTTTCCCCAAACTGGCTCAAGGAAACGATCAAGGCTTCCAAATTTTGAGGTAGAGCATGAAGAACCACAAGACGGGATGTCCTTGCCAAAAAGGAGGAAGGATCTAAGCAAAGTACTATGCTACCAGTATCACAATCCTGGGCATTATGCTGATAATTGTCCAAAACATGTGAATGTAGCTGGAAAGGATAAAAACGACGATGGCAATAGTAATAGAGGCAATAGCGTGAAGAATCCCAAGAAAGATTCTAGTCAGGTGACATGCTATAAGTATGGTGAAACAGTGCATTACGCGTTAGATTGTCCTCGGAAAAGGAAGAATGGTTGTGGCAAAGGAAATGCCAAAGGAAAGAAGCCCAATCCGTCCATCAAGCTACGACGAATTATGTTAGTGTGAATGGATCTTACAAATCAACAATCCACACCGGACCCATCAGAAGAAACCACAAAATGTTCAACCCTAGAGGATGCACCAAGCAGCGACAACATGCACATCCCAATTTAGATCCGAAGAGAAAGTATTAGAGTAGTGAGCCTACCAAATATCGTAATACCTTACCATTTTCTATTGTAATGCTTGGTTGTAATAAAACTCGGTGTGATTGAAACTTGGTTGATATTTTTGTGTGTTTCCATGTGTGATGCATAAGGGTAGAGTTTATTTCATAGTCTTTCTATCTTTGTCTTACCTTTGTCTAAAACCTCAGATGCCGCCAAAACGTCAGAACTATGTTCTACCTCTAGAGATTGCACAACTTCTGAACTCCCAAAATTAGCTGATCCAACTCCTCACCCAAAATATGCAAAACAACAATAACCCGCCGCCTCCGCCACCTTCGCCGCCTCAACACGATCGCTTGAATCAATTTTTGAAGTTAAACCTTCCTACCTTATCAAGCAGCACTGGACCAATTGTAGCAGATGACTGGCTTCGCACAATCAACAAAAAGTTAGACACCGTTCAGGCTGTTGAAGAAGAAAGGGTGCGGTTTGCCGCACATCAACTTGAGGGGCCTGCTGCTGAATGGTGGGACAATTATTAGGTCACCCATCCGGATATTGATGTTATTCCATGGAACCAGTTTGAAGAAGCCTTCTGCACTCATCATGTGGCTACTGGTGTCATGGATTTGAAGAGGCATGAGCTTCATGACTTACAACAACTGCACCGCTCTGTCTTCGAGTATGGAGAGATTTTCAACAAGTTGACACGTTATGCACATGATGATGTTTCCACTGATGTCAAGAGACAGGAAGAATTCATGAGAGGACTTAATGACGAGATATCCATCCAGCTTGTGGCTCTGAAGTTTGATAACTACCAAGAACTCCTGGATAGAGAATTTATAGTGTAAGCCAAACAGAAGAGCATGGAGAATCGTAAGAGGAAGTCCACATTCCACAAGCGCACCTCCGGATCATACTAGAGGCATCGCGCCACTTCTCCACCGCCCCACGAGCATGATGACTTCCATTTGAACGAGCACAATGGCCACAACGGTCTCAAGTATCAAAACAGGAATGGAGGAAATTTCACCAATGGCGGAAAAAGGAAGGACACGAGTAAAGTCCTTTGTTTCAACTGTCACAAACCTGGACACTATGCCGTTGATTGCTTGGAACCGAAGAATGGTAATAGGAATGGAAATAAAAAGATTCACCCTCCTGTTAATGCCATTGTGCACCACGACTCTGCGGACGAAGCACACAAATCTCCACATCGAGACAGTTGACGATAAAACCTCAAATCATTCAATTGGGAGGATTCGACAAATACAATATTTTAAGGGTGGTAGTACCCTAGTGTGAACCAAACCTATTTCTTGCTAGCTTTCTCGAATCTCGAGGACGAGATTCCTTTTAAGGGTGGTAGTCTGTAACATCCCAAAAAATTTCCTATTTTTGAATGTTATAAATAAAATCAATAGCTTGATTGATTGTTTGACTTTGTTGAAAATTCTCAAAGAGAAGAAACTTTTTGAATAGAAAATCCTCTAAACCTTGAATTCAAAATCTTATATTCTTTTGTTATGACCTAGGTAGCCATATAAGCAAAAGGGCATGGATTGATTATGGATTGTAGAATTGGAGTGCAAGATTTCAAAAATTCAAAATCATTAAGCATGCATGACCATCATTGCATATAAACCCTAAGAAGGAAATAGTACTGTCCAAAAAGGATTATCCACTACCCTTTATGGGATTTCCCAATTCTTAAGTACTACATGACTTATTGTTTGGGTACATATTAAAATTGATGAAAAGTATTCTCTGTATGTCCTAAAATAAATTTGGGATATTTTCCTAAAAAATCTAAACCCAAATTCCTTATTAATGCAACTAGCCATGTAATGCCTTGTAAGCAAATGGCATTATGGATATTTTCAACTTTGGTAAAACCATATGCTATACATCCTTAAAGGTGTGTTTTGAATTTATAAATTTCTAGAAATTGATTTAGTTCAATTTGGAGGCCTAAAACAAATACTAAGAAAGAAATACTAAATAGAAAAGGAGAAAGGATAAAATAGAAAAGGATAAAAAAATGAACTAACCTAATCTACCGGCCAGGCCCAGCCCGAGCCGCCCCTCCTCTCTCTATCAGCCGCGCGCAGCGCAGCACAGAAGCCCGCGCGGCCCAACTAACCTGCACCTATCTACTGCACGCGCGTAGCGTGGCCGCCCACTCTGGCCCAGCAACGCCAGCCCGCACCCTCGTTCCCTTGCTCTCTCTCTCACTGCGGGACCTGCCCGTCAGCCTCGACCATGCCACCGACAGATGGGGCCCGCACCTCGTCTTCAACCTCCAGCTAGAGACCGACGCGACCACGCTGTCTTGATCCCGATCCAATCCGCACGGTTTTGTTCGAGTTTGTTGCCCATCCTCCACGCGAACCGCCCCCATAAATCTTCGGCATCCACCCCCCTCGATTATTTTCGTGTTTTGACAAACCCTAGTCCCACCATCGAGGTTCTGATCCTCCGCCGCTGGGAGCCCTCAGGTCGACCTCGAGCCCGACGAATCCCGTCGCCCTACTCCCTGATGTTCCTCCTATCCTCTTTCCCATCCTCTACCGCGTCTCCTCACTGTATTTTCCCCCTGTATAGATCGCCACAACGCCCGCAATTGCTCACCGGAGAGATCGTCGGAGCTCCACCGATGACTGCCATCTCCATCTGTACGCTGTCGTCGCCCCAGGAAGCTCAACCGAAAACGGAGGACACCAGAGATTCCCCATCCTCCGATGCTTCCCGCGAACGTCTTCCTCAGTACAGGAGATCACCGGAGTTCCGCGTAGGACCACCGTCTGACCGCCATCGCCGTGGTTGACCACCGTCCGCCGCGGTCTCTGCCGTTCACGCCACGATCCAGGAAGAAATCGTTTCTGTCCATTGGATCTGAGGAGGACGGCCAAGATTAGATTCAATCTCCCAACCGGTTTCGGCCAATAATCCATCGCCGCGTGGCAGCACAGTCAGCAAGCGTGTCAACGCACGCGTCACCCTTCCAGGTCAGCAGCCACGTCAGCATAGTCAAATTCCAGTCAGCGCCGATTTAATAATTGATTAAGGAAATACTAAAATAGCAGAATATTAGGCAATTTGTAAAATTCATATAAAATCGAATACATGTCCAAAAATTATAAATAATATATCTACGGATTCAGAAAATTATGTAGAATATTAATTCAAGATTAGATCTAACTTTTACTGTATAGTTGTATTGTAATAATTTAAATAGTTTAATAGACTTTTTAGACTAAATAAATCATAATAAATTATTTGTAGATCCAAAAAATGAAAATAAGGTATTTATGGATTCATAATTTCATATACTACATTAATATACTGTTAGATACAATTTATGAAATTTAAAAATTGCTGTATTAATTTAATTACTTTTAATGGCCATTTAAATTATTAAATTCATAATAAATTATTTATAGATCAGAAAAATATAAGTAATATGTCTATGGGTTCACAATTTCTTGTAGAATACAATTATGGTCTTAGACATAATTTTTGACGATTTAAATGAATTAAACTCCATTAAATAGTAATTAAGTCATAGAAAATGATTTACAACTCCGATCGGGATGAATCCAATTCCTACTGGTTTGTATCAATATCCTATATCCATTAAAGCTACGAATAAAATTTAATTCGACAGTTAGGACAGAAGTTGCAATGAAACTATTAAAACCAATTATAGAAATCAACATTTAATGATAAATACCCTATTGCATTAAATGAACTCATACATGCATCTTATGATATATTAATGTTCATAAAACTAATTATAACCATTGTGTCATGTTAAATCATCATGCATGTTTGTGATCATCATTGTTGTATTGTATATTGCAATGGTTTTGATTGGAATTACTCTATTCCTGCGTTAGATTGTTCCGAGAGTGCGACTGCTGCGGAGGAATACAATCAACACCCATATTATCAACATAAGGCAAGTTACACCACTTGTTCATAACTTTTGTCCCAGTTTTGATTCTATGCATGTGATCTTCAAAATTCTGTAGTATGCATGTGTAGGATGTTCTAGTAGAATTTTTCTTAGTATTATTTTGCAAGTGCGATGATTTTGTAGTATGCCATGAGTAGCTCTATACTTAGGATTTTTCTTCCTAATAGGTTACCCCTGTTTTTGCTAAGTATTGCTTGTTATGCTACATATACAAAGTACCGTTGGGGGGTTCGAAAGACAAAGAATTTTTCTAAGTATAAAGGCTCTCTAGAGCAAACTTTTCTCCTCAAATCCACTTCAAAATAAAACTAAGTTTTCTTCTGGGCGGAATGGTTGTCAGGTCAACGAGTGAGATTTTGGTGGAGGACGGCCCCCCAGGAATCAAAGAAGTCTGCCATGTTTCAGAATCCAGAAGCTTCCAGTGCAACCACAATACATTATGGGCTTTGTCTTGGCCTAGTACTTAGTGGGAAACCTCACCTGGGTACCAACATTTGGAGGTTCTTGGCACGGTTGGATCCGGAAGGTAGAGGGGCTACTAAGGGAAAGCCTCGCCATGGTCTTGTCTGTAAAAGGACTTGATCGTGGATTGTGGGTAAAGTGCACAAACTCTCGAGAGTATTGCAATCTGATCGATCAGCCGTGTTCACGGTAATAGAACAACAATGAGCGTCTGAAGGATGGAGCCTCTGAAGGATCTTCCTCTCTCTTTTCTAAAACAAAGTTCTGAAACCCCATGGCGTGCGTAATATCGCCAATGGGTGGGATTTTGGGAACTTGGTGTGTAATATCCAAGTGTAACTTGGTGCGTAATATCCAAGTGTCTCTTGGTGAGTAATATCCAAGTGATTGGTTGTTTGGACACTTGGTGAGTAATATCCTCGTGTGCCACTCGACCCTATTTTATCTAAGCAAATGTTTACAAAGTAGGGTAAAACTCTCTCTCTATTTTCTCCATACTTAGAGAAAATTAGCTTTATGCAAATGAACTCCAAAGCCTAAACTAGCCTTGCATGTAGAGTTAGTCTTTCCTTCCTTGATGTAATTTGCCAATACATTCAAAGTATTGACCCAACTTGTTGGTTGCACGTTTCATGTGCAGAATTTCGGAGATCGTTGAAAGGTGCGCTAGGATCGCGGGTCTTCACTCAACCTGCCTGTGGCATTGATGGGACTCCAAGTTGTATTTATATCGCTTCTGCTGTAATAATGTAAACTCTGGATTATTCGATTCATGTAATAAAGACTTGTGTTTTACATGATATTTCATCGACAGTGAGTGCTAGCTATTGATCCAGGGACTAGCATGTTAATCACAGGGACTTAGGATCTTACTTGATCTGAGGTCACTACATATTGGCATCAAGCGCATAGTTTGATGTGGACATTCCGACTTGGTTTCCCAGCAGGTGGCTGGCACCTGGAATGCGCGGAACCCTATGATGGTGGCATATCGAGACGAAGTGGACGAGATAGCCAAGAGCTTCTTGGGCTACGAAGTCAAGTATGTACCTAGGGAGCAAAACGAGGCGGCTGATCTGCTATCTAAGCTTAGATCAGGGCACAAGCAAATTCCGCCAGGAGTTTTCCTAGAGCATCTGCGCACACCATCCGTGAAGGGGTCCGACATCGACAACCCGGATAGAGCTGGCTCTTTCTTCAACATAGTGACCAAGGTCTCTCCGGCTTGGAGAAAACCGTTCATTGGAATATCTCAAACACGGAACTTTGCCCGATGACGAGGTCGAAAGACGGCAAATAGTACGACGAGCAAAGGGTTATACCATAATCAATGGACAACTATACAAAAGGGGCACTACTGGTGTATACCTAAAGTGTGTTTCCTAGCTAGAAGGTATGGAAATCCTGTGCGAAATCCATCTCGGAGATTGCGGGCATCACGCCGATCCTCGATCGTTGTTCGTGAAAGCCTTCCGGCAAGGATTCTACTGGCTGACTGCGAAGGCGGACGCCGACAAGCTGGTTGAGACATGCATGGGATGCTAGTATTATGCCCGATAACCACATGTTCCTGCTGAAGAATTGCGAACAATACCAATAACTTGGCCGTTTGCAGTCTGGGGGCTAGACATGGTGGGACCATCATGTGGGTTTATGCATCTGCTAGTAACAGTTGATAAATTCACTAAATGGATAGAAGCTAAACCCATTAGAAAGCTTGATGGGGCAACTGCCCTTAGGTTTGTCCGGGATGTAGTGGTGAGATTTGGTCTCCCACATAGCATTATCACCGACAACGGCAGCAAATTGTCACTCGGAGAAGTGGAAGCTTATTGTTGGGAGAAGGGCATCCGACTTGACCTTGCATCTGTGGCACATCCATAATCCAATGGTCAGGTTGAGCGAGCCAATGGATTAATTATGCAGGGAATCAAGCCACGTCTGGAGGCACTGCTACATAGAGCAGCTAGAGCCTGGGCGGAAGAATTGCCATCTGTGTTGTGGAGTTTACAAACTACACCCAACAGATCTACCGGCTACACCCCTTACTTCATGGTATATGGAGCAGAAGCCATCCTGCCTTCTGACATACTTCACGATGCACCAAGAGTTGCCGCCTATGACGAAGATGACGCTGAAGAATCCAGACGCCTAGATGTGGACCTTCTCGAGGAGGAGCGCGTTTAGGCATGCCAAAGATCCGCCATCTACCAGAAGAAGCTACGCAGCTACCATAGTCGCCGCGTTCGGCATCGCTCGTTTAAAGAGGGGGATTTGGTGCTCCGACTTAAGCAGAAGAAGTCACACAAATTATCCCCGCCATGGGAAGGACCGTTCATCATAAGCAAGGCGCTACTCAATGGGTCTTACTACCTTGTTGACAATCGTGAACTGAAGGATAGACCCAACAAGGATCATAAGCGTAAGCGACGTGACCCGGATGATGACTACCCGGAGCTTGATCGACCATGGAACATAGCACAACTACGTTCTTTTTACACTTAGTATTTTTTTATCTAATTGTGTACCTCTTATATGATCAATGAAATAAAGCTCTCTGGTTCACTCATATTTTTGAGTCTTTTACCTCCTTTAGTGTTCATTTTTGGATCATGTAAAACCTTCATGCACAAGTTTTGCGATTGCACTTGTGAAAATTCTGCCTACGGGCGTTAGCTTAAGTTTTCTGGTCTACACGTTCTTTGTCGTTTTTATGTGGATTCTGGAGTAGTGACTTTCGGCACTTATTATCGGCGATTTTGTGCTTAGGTTATTGACGGTGCCATTGGGAATCATCACCTGAGCGCATGGTTCCGACAACGAGTCTTCCGACTCACGAAAAGTCAAGCATAAGAACCAAAGTAATGGATAAGCCAGCACTTGCTTAAAAAATATATACATGCTGGAAACTGATTCTTAAGTAGCAGGACATGCAACATTGTTTTCCGCCTTAAGTTACATCAATAAGTTTTTTCCGCATAAGAACCAAAGGTGAAAAAAATATTACAAAGTTGTTTTTCATTCCTTTGGCGCAGGCGACTTGGAAGCAGCATCATCACTAGCAGGAGAACCACCCTCGAAGTCAGCGGTGTGAAGAGACTCGGAGGAGCTTTGGTTGCCGCCATTGATGGTGTTCATCAGCACGAAGACGTTGATGTCGACCAAGTCGACAACTGTGGTGTCATAACATACAAGCGATGACAAGATGGATTCATGGTTAATCTCTTTGCCATCATCGTCTGCGTGGGGAATGCCAGATGTCACCGTGTCGATGTCGGCATCTTCATAGTGTGCCTTCACCATTGACAGGGCCATCCTTGCTCCAGCCCGTGCACATGAAGCTTTCTAGCTTGTAATACGCTCGGGGGCTCGGCGCAGAATATCCGAGTACTTCAACACGGAGTCCGATGCCTTGATGTTAAACTGGAGGGGCTTGGCAATCTCCTTAGCTTGCGTGATGGCGGTGTTGATGAAGTTGCCGGCAAGAACCATGCATTCCTTGGCTGGAGGAGGCGGTCGGGTTAAACCCATAGGAGCTGCAAATTTCGACAAGGAGCACATGATTTCAACAATTCAGAGTACCCAGACTACAGAAATCCAAGACGAAGAAAACTTACTGAAGATGCTAGCCTCAGCTTGCCAGAGTTTGTCCGCCAAGGATTCTTTCTCTTGTTGGAGGAGCTTATACGCCTCATGATGGCATCGATTCTGCTCGTCGGCAGCTTGCTTCTGATCTCTTAAGATCGAGATCTCCTCGTTCAAGAGATTGATTTCCTCGGTGGCGGAGTCCTGCAGGACCTTCATTGACTCCTCATGCATTTCAATCATGTCCTTCCTCTCCTGCTTAAGAATTTTGTTCTCGCTATCCAGCTCTTGAATGTGCTTGGATTGCTCGACAATATTCTTGGCCTTGGCAATGGTTTCTGCAAGTCAGAGAAAGCAAAGTACACAGTGAGTACTCAGAGAATATGGGCACAAAACCAAGTCAGAATGCGAAAAAGAAAACAGACGCTTGCTCTTGGTGATTTGTTCCTTCAAGAAGGCAGTTTTACCCTTTTCAGCTTCCAAGTATGCGCGCATCTTCTGATACTTGTCGTTGGCCATGCCCCTCCGAGCATTCTCGTTATGTGGAAAAAAAGGAAAAAGTTAAACGTTGTTTGGTCTGCTTGGAGCATCTAGTCGAAATTTTCCACCTAGACGCTCGGAGGCTACAGCGAGAGTTTTTAACTTAGCAATATGCTTAGCTTTTCTTTAAGCATCTAGTCGGAACTAATTCAGTTCTCAATTAGAAGCTTGGGGGCTACAGTATAAAGTTTTTAACTCGGATATATGCTTAGCTCTTCTTTAAGCATCTAGTCGTAACTAATTCAGTTACAACTAGAGGCTTGGGGGCTACAGTATTGAAATTTATAAACACTGCGTATGCTACTCTTAAAGCATCTAGCCGGAATTATTCATTCCACATATATTCTTGGGGGCTACAGTGAGAGGTTTTCTAACTTAGTCACTCTTAGAGCATATAGACGCAAAAACCTATGGTTTTCCGTCTACATCCTCGGGGGCTACAGTGGGATACTCATATGAAATGCAAAAGGCAAATAAAACTTACAAGTGCAATGATCTTGAGGTTTGTAGCGCTCTCGGCCAGCAGCTTGCCAAAGGATTCGTTGTTTCCTTGCAAGATCTCTGCTTGTCGGAAGAGCTCCTCTAGACCACACGTCGGAGATGTCGGTGCCGCACCAGGGACCAGAGAAGTGCTACCCGGTGTAAATATCGGATATACTATCTTTGGATAAGCTATGGCTTTCTTGGTTGCGGGGGTGCCGCCAACGGCAGAAGTACCTGATTCCACCACCGCCTTACCGCCACCGATGGCATCCTTAGCCGGAGCTTCAGCCATTTGGTGGGCGGAACTCTCCTGCGTCGCCTGCTCGCCGACAACAACGACCTCGGTAGAGGCACCTGAGTCCACTTCCATTGCGGAAGGGCCAGATGCCACCTTAGCTTGTGAGCTTGTCGGGGCAGACGAAGGCTTGACGGAAGGAGTGGCACGGGCGATGGCGGGAGATGCGTCGCGATGCAGCATGTCCTTGATGGTTCTAGAAGCCCCCAATTTGGAGGTCTTCTTTAGGATGGTCGTGGCTTTCTTCCTGAAATGTGCAAAATGCATAAGTACAGGAGCAAGACAGATAAATAGACAATGTTGGAGGAAAAGAAGCTTACACAAGTGGGGGTGCTTTGGAAAAGGGGATCCCGATAATCTTTCTTTTCTCCGCCTCCAGGGCGGCGGTAGTCTTCTTGGAGGCTCCACCCTCCGTCTTCTTCTTCTTGCCTCCGTAGGTAGCGTCATAGGTGGAGCTCTTCCACTTCCGCGCCAACGAAGCATCGTCGTCGGACACGACGGTGACTTCCTTCATCTTTAGATCATAGATTTGAGGAGCCATGCTGTCCACATCTATGTCTCTAAGCTGTAAGGTGAAGAACCACCGTGTTAGATGAGATGACATTTGCTAGACGGAAGAACTGGAGTATATGTCATACACGGAAAATAAATAACTACCTTTGGGCACTTGTCGTCTACAAACATGTCATAGGTGATGGTGAAGCCATGCTTCTTGTCCTTCACCTTGACGATGTCCTTGAGGCGGAGCTTGACGGAGTCACTCGAGAAGTTGTCCACGGAGATGTGGAGGCTATCCATTCTGTCGCTGGTATACTCGTGCATGAGCTTCGCGCGGTGCTGCAGAGGTTGGATTCGCCTGATGAACCAGCACATGGCTAGGTCCAAGCCGGTCAAACCCGTCTCTACGAACCATTCTATTCACCTTATGGCGCGGGAAGCATTGAGGTCGGAGGGAAGGGAGGCCTGGGATCTCCATGACGAGGCTTCAGCGGCGGCTCCGTCAACGAAGTCCGGGTACGTTACTTGTCAGCCAGCCAGAGGGATGTCTGGGCCATAGAAGTAAGTACACTGCTAGTTTTTGCAGGACTCGTGACTGACGATGTCGGGGAACCGCCGTCCAGGACGAATCTTGAAGCTTATGGTGCCGCAATTCCTAAGTTCTACCTTATTGGCTCCGGCTTCACGTTTGACGGTGAAGAAGTACACGAAGAGATCTAGCCTAGGATTTATCCCTAAGTAACCCTCACAAAGCACCGCGTAGTTGCTAAGAGCTAAGATGCTGTTGGGAGAAAGGTTTTGGGGCTGGACTCTGTAGTGGTTCAAGACGGAGAGGAAGAAGTTGGAGATGGGCAGGGAGACACCGCGTACCAGTTGGGCTTTGGGGTACACTTTTTCTCCGGCTTGGGGAGAAGGTGTCACCTCGCCGGCCGGCGCCGCCCGCCAGGCGAGCCCCTCCGTCACAGGGAGGTAGCACTGGGCGATCAGCTCCTGGATATCGCGGTTCATGATGTCTGAACCACGCCAGTCGCCCTTGTGAGAATCGAGCTCCTCCTCCAACAGCTCCAGCGTCGCTGGATTATGGTCGCCGCCGGTAGACTCAACCACTGCCGAGACAGGGATGACCAAGCCCTTTGGGGGCACGACGACAGAGCTCGCCGGCTTCGCCGCGGCTTCGCTCGACGCCGCCATTGAAGGGGTAGTGCTGCTGCTAGCCATGGAGCAAGTTTGGAGGTGACTGGTGCGGATTGGGGCTAGGGTTTTTCGCGAGTTTGCGCGGAGAACTCGAGGAGGCACGCGCTGGAGGAAGAAGACGATGCGGGGAGAGAATGAGGTGCAAAGTAAAAAAGTTCACCGCAGTTACTATTTATCATCTCCAGCATCGATATTCGTGCAGCTTGATCGGACGGTTGCCGCGTAGACGACGTGTTCGCGAACGTGCGCGGAAATTTCGCCACGTCCCCAACCGTCGCCGCCAACGGTTCGTATCGCTCGCGCGGGAAAATCGGACATGATTGCGTTCTCTGCATGTGTGAGTTACGAGGCGTCGCTGACCTACGTCTACGTCGCCCTAGCTGACATAGGCAGATGAGCTGTCACATCGGAAGATTCCGGCATGGACGGATCCAGTACGTCTACGGAAGAGTACGATGGAAGATTCAGCATTTCTCTGACTTACGTGTTGAAGACGGAGAAAATCTTGTAGGGTTCTTTGGGAGGACTACAAGATATTGCTTGACGATTTGCCGACATCCATCTATACAGAGCATTCCACATGAAGAGGCAAGACGGCGCAAGATCTCAGAGTTCTCCGGGGGCTGCTGTTGGGGATATGCTATATGGGTATCCTCATAGCATGTCTCTTATCCGGATAACCCGGGTGGACCACAGTTGGTAGCATGGCCTATGGCCTGCTGGGCGGCCCAGTTAGATGGATCCAGAAGGGAGGCCCATGCCGGATAAAGGAAGGCTACGGTTGGAGTCACCGACGTACCCGGAGCCTTGGAGTACAAGACAAGCTAGACTAGTCATAGTCAGTGTAGGACTCTGTAACCTGTCCGGCTAGGACTTTTCCATGTAACCCTAGGACCTGGCGACTATATAAGTTGGGCCTATGGGAGCCTTTAGGGCACGATAACTTAGACTTTCTAGTCACCTCGCACAGCGAACCAATCTCTATAACTCGGCATATTGCCCTTATAGTGATTTATAGCAGGAGTAGGATTTCGCCACCGTTGTGGGATCTGAACCTGGGTAAGTTGTGTTACCTCATACCCGTCAACCGTCCGCCTTCCCCCACGTCTCTAAACACGCACTGTGAGGACCCCTCCATGGAGTACTCGTCGGCAATACCACGACACTGGGAGCCCTTAAAAAGGGGCTCCTCTTCCCCTTCTCGGGCAAGAGCTCTTTTCTTGGTTCTTGGCTTTCTCTCTCTCCTCCATTGTTGACCCTGAAGAGCTTTCCCCCTCCCCTTTCCCTTCCTATGATTCTTGCATCTTTTGGAGGGATTTGAGAGAGGAGATCTATATCTCACTACAAGAAAAATGTCCTTTTACAACGGACAAATTTAGTGGTTGAAGGTCCGTTTTTCATGGTTGAAGTTCCATTTTTCGTGGTTGAAAAGCCTTCTACAAGGGATGACCATCGTGGTAGAAGCCCTGTCACAAATGTTCTACCACGGTTTTTTCCGACTGTGGCGGATCGCACTCTTTAGCCACGAAAAGTTGTTCTGTCGTAGATCTGTTCGTCGGCCGCGTTGACCGCTGACGTCATGCAAACTTCCACGTGGCGAGTGCCATTAGTGGCCAGTTAACGTCGTTAACTGTCAATGAAACCATGGTAGAAGCCAAGCCTAGCCAAGGCCTGGGGCGTCCCATTCAGGAATCCCAACAAGATCATGGCACATTACTGTTTCGCCATGCACTGTTACAAATGGGCCCACTGGTGCAGCCGTGGGCGGCCCCGTAAACTTTATGGCCCGTTACTGTTTCCACATACACTGTTTGAATTTGGCCTGTTTGCACAACCCATAAATATTCGGGCCCGTTAGTGTTCCGACCTGCACTGTTTGAAATGGGCCCGTTTGATCAACCCGCTTTGGACCGTAACCTTTCTGAACCATTACTGTATAGCTACGCACTGTTTGAAACAGGCCCATATAATTTGGGCCCGTTACTGTTCAGGTCCGTGAATTTTCGGCCATGTTTTGGCCCGTTACTGTTCTAACTGGTAAGTTCCCCGGGCATGTTACTATTATAGGCTGGTGTAAATTTGGCCTGTTACTGTTCTGGCCTGCTACTATTCTTTCCCGTTACTCTTTTGGAAATTTAAGGTTCTGGTCCCTACTGTGTCGTGTGTTACTGTTTTGGCTGTTATGTTTTTGGCCAGTTACTATTTCGGCATGTTATGGTTTCGGCCTATTACTATTTCCACATGTTATGGTTTCGGCCTGTTACTGTTTCGGCCTGCCACTGTTATGGCACGTTACTGTTACTAATCTCACCTATGGATCAGCTTTGTTACTTTTACGGTCTTTTACAGTTTCTGCATTTTTGGAGCCCATTTCGGTATCATAAAAGGTGTACAACGTGTGAGCATTTTTACTATTCATCGTCGGCCTAATACAAGACGGGCAAATACAAAGCACGATATTGTACCCTAATCGACCTGGCTAGCGCAGGTATGGTACCGCCTACCGATATGTGTGGACGAAATTAACTAAATGCCTACATGGCCTATGCAATTAGTCTAGATATTACATCAAATGCAAACTACTTAAAATTATTCCATATTATCAACTCAAGGGAAAGAAAAATCGGCATTTCAGTTGACAATCGAGTTGATAGCAATCCTCAATTTTCTTTATCCATCTATCACCTGCATCTCCCTTTTGAGTGTGACATCTACATTGGAAAACAAACTTGAGACATGATCTTGCAGCCCCCTCTTTGGTGGCGATAGCAATAATTGCAGTCTAAAACTAAGTAATAACAAATATAAACTAGTCAGGTCATTTCAACAAATATATATAGAACAATAAACCAAAAGAATAAACCAGACAATGGCATGCAGTTACTGTCATAGCTAAGAATAAACGAGATAGAAATTATAATGGCATCATGCGAGAACTTGTAGAGTAGGAATGTAAACCATAAATGAACTATATGGTAGAGGATAGTTAGGTCGTTGCTTAGGACGAACCAGAACCAAATACGAAATATAATGGCGTCGCTTGTGAATCTGTAGAACAGGACAGGCAAGCATTAGGCAAGTGTGCCTACAATAAAATGAGCAGTCAAACAAAGTGTTTCTTAGAACTTCAGCAAATATAAACTAGCTAGGTTATTTCAACAAATATATATGGAAGTAGTTGTATATCTTGGAAAGCAAGAGACATTGGTTGACTCAGAATTGGCGGTGAGCTACACAATGGCATATAATTACTGCCGTACCTAAGAATGAACCAACTAGAAATTATGATGACATCATACCAGAACGTGCAGAGGAGGAACGCAAACTACGAATGAACTACATAGTAGAGGATAGTTATGTCGTTGCTTTTGGATGAACCAGAACCAGATTATAAATATAATGGCGTCTCTGGTGAACCTATAGAAGAGTACAAGCAAGCATTAGACAAGTGTGCCTACAATTAAATGAGCAATCAATCAAAGTGTTTCTTAGAATTTCAGCAAATATGGAAGCAGTAGTATATCCTAAAATGCAAGAGACGTTGGGTGACTCAGAATTTGCGGTGAGCTACACAATGGGCATGCATTTACTTTCATACCTAAGAATGAACGAGATAGAAATTATAATGGCATCATGCCAGAACTTGTAGAGCAGGAACACAAACCACGAATGAATTACACAGTAGAGTATAGTTATGTCGTTGCTTAGGATGAACTAGCACCAGATTAGAAATATGATGGAGTCTCTTGCGACCCTGTAAAAGAGAACATGCAAGCATTAGACAAGTGTGCATACAATGAAATGAGCAGTCAATCAAAGTGTTTCTTAGAATTTTGGCAAATATAAACTAGCCGGGTCATTTCAAAATATATATATGGAAGAAGTCATTTATCCTGGAATGCAAGAGACGTTGGGTGGCCCAGAATTCACGGTGATCTACACAATGGGCATGCAGTTACTGTCGTAGTGTAACACCCCAAAAATATTAATGAGGATCATTCCCTAATTAATCAAGATTAGGGTTAACAAAAGCTTTTGCTAATTAAATTCAAATCTTAATGCTTGTGTGTATGAATGATTGTAATGCCATGTTTGATTGTTGTGAATGATGAGAAATGGTTTAAAGATCAAAACCATATCATCTAGGTCACTATCAAACCAGATTAAAACAAAAGAAAATGGAAATATGAAGCCTAAGACCTAATGGTCATTTCTATCCAAGTTAACCATTAGCTCACTTTGAGCATCTCTGGCAACTAATCTCAAATAGAAACTTTCCCATTTCTTTTCTCCCCTTGCTAGACCTAGTGACAATAAACCCAATGGAGCTTTCCAACTGTTCAGAAACATTTTCAAACTCTTTTGAGAGGCAATTCAAATTTGAATCTATCTTATGTATCAAGATAGCCATTTTTGGAAAACCACTCAAACATTCACCACTTAGCAAACAATTGCACCCAGAGACTACCAAGATTAGTATCAGAACACCCACCAAAAATCACTGAATTTGATGATGGTTGAGTTCTTGTGGCCATTTGATCGAATACATGGTGATCACAGTACACCTCTACCAACTATCTAATGTTTTGATCAATCCTTTGCTCACCATTGTGACCTCACCAAGCTCACACGTCGTGCCCTTAACTCACCCATTACCGGCATGTGCAATTGAGCTCATCTCACTCGCTGTTTGACCCGTGCAAAATGTTACCCGAGCTCACCTTGCCACCCCGACATGGACAAGAAGACACAGACCGCCCTGCCCTATCCCATGATGTCTAGGAGGTAGCCCTAACCTCACCACCTCTGCCCATGCACACCCCGACCAAAGACAGCTCGAGGAAACGCCAGCAAAGCCGTGCCCATTTAACACCAAACCATGTCGGTCGCCGAGATAGAGAGCCAAGTAATCCTGCGCATACACGTTGCGCCTCGCCCTCACCTTGCAGCACTACGTCCGCCATGACTCCAACAAGCGCCCAGACATGATCGTTTGACTGCACGATCGCCGTGACCACCATACGCCGTGACGAATGCTGCCGGTACAGCCGCATGGCATGGACCATTTAGAACGATTTAGACTGCGCCTCGCCGTGTGACGACTGTCTATGCACAGCCTGTTGGGAACCCCAAGAGCAAGGTGTGAAGCGGCAAGTTTTCCCTCAGTTGAGACCGAGGTTATCGAACCAGAAGGAGGAAGGAAACTTCACACATGTGTTGCAAGCAACGCGAAGACCTACACAACACAAACTCAATACTTTGCCCCAACGAACAGTGAAGTTGTCAAGCTCACCGGTTTGTTGTAACAAAGGATTAAACATATTGTGTGGAAGGTAATGGTTTGCATCAAGTAAACAAGTAACAGTGGAAGATGTATCAATGGTAAAGATTGGACTGGGGTCCATAGTTCACTAGAGGTGCTCTCCTTAGATAAATAACATGGCATGAAGGGTAAACAAATTACAGCAGGGCAATTGACAGGACCTGAGCAAGGCATAACAATGCAATTACTAGTTAGAAAGATCCTATGAGGTTGATTGGGCAATACAACAAGATACATAGACCGCCATACAACTGCATCTATGACTAGAAGTCCACCTTCAAGTTATCATCCGAACCCCCTCCAGTATTAAGTTGGAAGCAACAGACAACTGCTTTAAGCAAAGTGTGTAAGGTAAACAGTCCACATGTTCCATGAACAAGAGACCGTTGTTTTACCCCTAGTGGCAACAACACATCTACAACCGAAGATACTATTGTCACTTCCCTTGGAAACTAGAGGCATGAACCCACTATCGTGCATAAATACCCCCTCTTGGAGTCACTAGCAACTACTTGGCCAAGATATCTACTAACAACGGAGAGCATGCAAGATCACAAATAACACAGACATGATAGAATCATAAAGACAAAACCATTAATCAAACCAACATAATAATCTCAATATCCATCGGATCCCCGCAAACACAACATGCATGATTACAAATAGATTAGATCTTGATCATGAACGTAGCTCACAAGATCTATAGATGAAAGCACAAAGGAGGAGATACAACCATCTAGCTACTACATGGACCCATAGTCCAAGGTGGAACTACTCACGCATCATACCGGAGAGAAGGCCTCTGGGATGATCTCCCCTCCGACGGGGTGCCGGGAAGAACTTCAAATCCCCCGATCTAGGGACGATGCTGGCGGCAACTACAGACAGTTTCATGGATATTTGATCGGGTACTCAAGGTTTCTGCATCGGGGGCTTCTTATAGGCGAAGGGGAAGACCGAGGAGGCGGCCAGGGCCACGAAACCCTAGCCAGGCGCGGGGATATGCTCACCCGCGCCTGGGGTGGGTCTGGGCCCCCTGGTTGCCCCCTCCGGCTCTCCTCTGGACTTCTTGTTCCCCACGTAAAGTAATTGACTTTGTCCTTTGTCCCGTCTAATTTCGAGAATATTTCTTTACTAGATTTTCTGAAACCAAAAACAGCTGAAAACAGGCATCTGGCACTATTGCAACTTGTTAATAGGTTTGTACCAGAAAACATGTAAAAAGCACCTCAAAGTGTTGACAAGTAAAGCAAAGTAGATACTAAACAAGCATGGAGCATCAAAATTATAGATACGTTTCCAACGTATCACCGTGCCACTGTGCGTATGACGTTCGCCCTGAAGCACCGCGTCAACCTATGCCCTTGGACATGCCTATAGCTCACTGTATTTGCGTCGCCGGCGAGCCTGAGCCATGTTGTCGTGCCCCCTTCGCCGCAGTATAAATAGAGCTCTTCTCCGACCCCAAAATGCACACCATTCCACTCCTCTCTCACCTAGGAACCTCTCTAACCCAACCCTGGATAAAGGCGAACACCACCGCTCCGGAATTTCACCGGAGTTCGCCGCTGCATAGGAAGGAAGGAGCCAAAGCTAGGAGCCATCCCATGAGCCACCGCGACCACCATTCGAACCGCCGTGGTTGACTCGTTTGTTTGCCCCCATCGCCTGACCTAGCTGGAGCCCTAGTAAGCCCCCGACGACCCCTGCCATGGCGCTAGGGTTCTGACTCACGTGTCCCCTCCAACGGAGACGACGATGCTCAACCGTTGATCGCGCTCTAATCATAAGGCCCGGAATAGGTGATACCGCTTCGCGTTTGCTTAGCCGCTGATAGGTAGGACCAACCCCGGAGCAGCGTGCTGCGCGCGCATTGCGTAGTTGGGCTAGCCCATTAGCGTTCCCGCGCACAGCCCGTCAGTTCAAACTTAGTTTTATCTTTTATTTGAAAATCTCATTCTATATTGAACTTAAAAAATCAATTTAGAGAGATTCACTGCACCAAATTGAATGAATCCAATTTTGTTGGAAAGGATATGAAAATCTCTAGTCACTCCCGTTGGATTCAAATAGTTTGAAACTATGGATCACCCTTGGTAAAAATAACAAGACAGTAGCTTTTAGAACTTCAAACATTTTTCTAAAATCAACCATAAGTGATTTTGAGTTGATTCCAACTCTCAAAAATCACATTTGACAAGACCTTTCTGAATATGTAAAAATCTACACACTTACACACAGTAGTCCTGGACCAAAACTAAAACAATGGCTTTATAGTCATTTGTAGCCACTTAAATAGTATTAAATAATAGTGTTAAGCTTTATAAATAAGGTCAACCACTTTAAATCACATTCTCAAGTAGTAAAATATGTGGTGATGACATGTGTCAATATGATAACATATTTTGAATTGGAGAATATTAAATCTTAAGTAACTTTTCAATGAGTAGAAATTACTTTTCTAAAAATAAGATAAATCAAATCTTATCACCCCCTTTTCTTGTAATAATAGGGATGATGCTAGATCATCTAGTGTGACCGTTGTGTGATAAATAGAAGTAGTTAAGTATTGTTTGGTGATTGTGTACCTTGTATTTATTTATAGACGCTAGTATCAATCCGGGCTACGACGAGGAGGAATTCTACGAAGACGAGGATGATAACTTCAACCACATTACCAACCAAGGAAAGCTAAGCTAAACCATGAAAGATAAATTATGCATTCTATTCTATGAAGTCCCACTTGCAAGCCTTTGTGATACCCCTTTTGAGTATACCAAATCCCAGTTTTACTTGCAAGCTTTACTTTTCACAAAGTTTTTCCGTAGTTAATTAATGGATGAGTAGTGAAAATTTAGGAAAGTGCCATCAGGAGCTTAGAGCTTGATTTAGTTATAAACCCTAGTTGATACCCCTCAAATAGTGACACCCCCATTTGATAGATGCTAGTGCTAAAATAAACTTGATCACTAGATGTGAACAAATGATTCTGACAACCTTAGAATGATGAGTCATTCTATTGAAATGTTTTGACATGTGTTATGGACACAATGAGTTGAAGATGATGGTGAAGGAAGTATGTGACTTGAATTTGATAAAAACTAATGGTTGGGTTCGGATGTGATACCATTCCAACGTTTACCATACAACCACAATACCCGAATTTGGGTAGGGCTTGACTGGAAGTTTATATGTCTTAGTATGGGTTCCCTCGCGGAACGAGGAGAGCTGAGGCTACCTTGTGAATGTGACTGTCCACCTATGTAGTGCCCAAGATGACAGATGGTCCAAACTCATAGGGGAGGTGCCTATACTAGGGTGTGTAATTGAAAGGTTAGGATTGATTATCTGCATACCAAGTATGATGATTAAGGATTGTTCCTGACGGATGTATCGAATTTTATGGTGAAAGTGTACCACCTCTACAGAGTGTCAAACTATTCGAATAGCCGTGTCCGTGGTTATGGACAGTTGGATGGCCATACTGTTCCATTGTCCGAAGTTTTCCAAAATGACCCGTGACTTGAATGATGACTTTGACTGGACCCCACAAGTTGTGGAGATGAAGCTAGGTTCCCACCTAAGCAACTTAGACAACTAAAGTTAGACTTTTATTACTAGATACAGGTTGAAATAAAATTGGCTTGTGGCAAACAAAGCTAGAGCTTAAGAATCCCATTAGAATAGCCTTACTGCTCTAGAGAAAGTTTGCAAGTACTTCAACGTACTCACGGCTTTGTCTCTGGATATTCCCATGGCCACACTATGAAGGAGACTACGAGAGCATGGACAGCAGGACGCTTACGATAACTAGGATCATCTCCCATCGTCAGCAATGCCTGTGACCCTGAAGATGGAGCCTCGACCATGCTACTACTATTATTATTCTGCTGCTTTGATTGTAATCAGACTTGATCATGAGATCAACTATTTGTAAGACTATTATGGTTTGTAATGGATGATGAACTATGATACCAATCTGTTATGTCTCGCAAAAATGGTAATCCTAGGATTGTGATGTACAGCATAACAGGCATCTGGGATTAAAAATCCGGGTGTTGACAAGTTACTATCAGAGCCATCCTGACCATAGGAGACCCCAGTTAGCATGGACGTCAGAAAAACTTAGTTTCCAAAACCAAGAAAGTGAGTATCTTTGAAAACCTATTATCACTCTTACCCCTGAAATTATTTCCAAAAGAGAGCTCATATGTTCCTTAAAATCTTTGCAACTTTACCTAAAATTTGGCACACTTGATCACTTCTCTAACTTACTTCTCTCAAAATGCTTATAGATGGACTACGCCTATAGCAAGTTTTATCAGTTGGGCAATGGAGGGAATATCATCTTTGAGAACGACCTGAGTTAGCTTGCAGAATTTATGGAGCGCCCGCATCCAGAGTTCTAAGGAGCTGATAGCGGCGTTGTATCAACATGAAGCGTTTCGTCGGGAAACCCCAAGAGCAAGGTGTGATGCAGCATAGTAGCAAGTATTCCCTCAGTAAGAAACCAAGGTTATCAAACCAGTAGGAGGAAGGAAACAACTCAAAGGTGTTGCAAGAAACTTGGAGACTTGCACAACACAAACTCAAGACTTTGCCCCAACGAACAGTGAGGTTGTCACTCTCACCGATTTCCTGTAACAAAGGATTAACTGTATGGTGTGGAAGGTAACAGCGGTTTGCAGAAAGTAAACAGTAACAGTGGAAGATGTATCAATGGTAAATATTGGTCCGGGGTCCATAGTTCACTAGAGGTGCTCTCCTTAGATAAACAACTTGGCATGAAGGGTAAAAAAATTACAGCAGGGCAATTGACAGGAACTAAGCAAGGCATAACAATGCAATTACTAGTCAGAAAGATCATATGAGGTTGATTGGGCAATACAACAAGATACATAGACCGCCATCCAACTGCATCTATGACTAGAAGTCTACCTTTGGGTTATCATCTGAACCCCCTCCAGTATTAAGTTGAAAGCAATAGACAACTGCTTTAAGCAAAGTGTGTAAGGTAAACAATCCACTTGTTCCATGACCAAGAGACCGTTCTTTTCTCCCTAGTAGCAATAACACATCTACAACCTTAGAGATTTCTGTCACTTCCCTTAGATTAAATAGAGGCATGAACCCACTATCGAGCATTAATACCCCATCTTGGAGTCACTAGCAACTACTTGGCCAAGATAGCTACTAACAACGGAGAGCATGCAAGATCACAAACAACACAGACATGATAGAATCAATAAGACAAAACCATTAATCAATCTGACATAGTAATCTCAATATCCATCGGATCCCCGCAAACACAACATGCATGATTACAAATAGATGAGATCTTGATCATGAATGGAGCTCACAAGATCTAGACATGAAAGCACAAAGGAGGATATACAACCATCTAGCTACTACATGGACCCGTAGTCCAAGGTGGAACTACTCACGCTTCATACCGGAGGCTGGCATGATGAAGAAGAAGTCCTCCGGGATGATCTCCCCTCCAGCAGGGTGCCGGGAAGAGCTTCAGATCCTGCTGATTTAGGGACGATGGTGGCGGTGGCTACAGACGGTTTTGTGGAATATTGATCGGATACTTAGGGTTTAGGCATCGGGGGCTTCTTATAGGCGAAGAGGCGAGGCATGAGGGCAGCCAGGGGGCCTACACCCTACCCAGGCGCGGCCTAGGGTGGGCCCGCACCTGGGGGAGGTGGCCGCCCTGTGGCTCCCCTCTTTCTCTCCTATGGACTCCGTGTTCTCCTCGGTGAAATATTGACTTTGGATTTTGTCCCGTCCAATTCCGAGAATATTTCCTTACTAGCTTTTCTGGAACCAAAAATAGCAGAAAACAGGCAACAGACATTGTGGCAACTTGTTAATAGGTTAGTACCAGAAAACATATAAAAACACCTCAAAGTGTGGACAAAGCAAACCAAAGTAGATACTAAACAAGCATGGAACATCAAAAATTATAGATACGTTTTCGACGTATCAAGCATCTCCAAGCTTAACTCCTGCTCGTCCTCGAGTAGTAAGTGATAAAAGAATAATTTTTGAGGTGACATGCACCATCAAAACCAAGATCAAACCATTTGCAAGCAATGAAAGCTGGGATCAAAGAACTCTAAACATGAGCATGAAAGATGGAGTTCTAACAGTAAGACAAAGTAACTATGCATGCAACATGAAAGGCTACAAACAAAGATCATGAATAACATGCATTGAAAAACATTTGTTTGTTTCATATACAAAAAACATAGCATAGTGGAATTCAGCTTGTACCTCATAGAGTAGCAAATAGATGCATAGGACTCCTTCAAAGTTCATAAGAGTGACTAGATACAAATAGCACAAGAACAAGTAATATCAACAATATGCATCAATCAATAAGTTTTGGGGCAATGCACATAGAACTAAGAATGGCAACTATGCTCTCTTAATTGGTGCCTAAAAGTAGAAGGTGGAGACTCAATATAATGGTGGAAGAAATTCCCTTCATAAAGGGAAGCAGGGATTTCAAGTTTCAAAAAGTGCTTCCAAAAATTACGGTACTTGTTAGCTTTCAGCCCTCATTGCCCCTATCATAAGCATCTTGAAGTGATTAAGGTTAAAGTGAACAAACTATGGAGTATATGCTTGATAAAGTATAAGTTGGCAATCTCATGTCCCTTGAATATGAGGGTCGCTCCTCATGCTACTCAACTCTAGTCACATGTAAGTTCTTGTCATAGTAAGTACATGTGTATCATAAAGAACCGCAACCGGGGTACCCCTTGCACATGGTACAGGAGCTATCCCATAACCAAAATGACAAGGCAATCAGACAATGAGCATCTCAGCGATATTTTTATTTGCTATTTGCATAGGTTTTTATTGAGTATGCTTCACAGATTGCTCATTATGGTGATGCTACAAGTTTCCACCATGATTAGGCATGGCTTAGGCTAGCGGCCCAGGCGTTTCTCTAACACACATACATAACTCCATGGACTTACAAGCTCCCCTTTTATTTCACACCGACGACATCCATAGACAAAAGAGCATGATATCAACTGTGTACAAAGTACAAGTGCAATTTTGAAAGTGTTCCCCATGACAACACGGTTCTGCTAATTCCAACGTATAAGTGCAAGCATATACAACATAGATGACACAATGGTTCAAGTTTATTAGGGGCAAGAAAAATAAAGTGTGCCATCAAGTTTGTGAGAGCTTTAATCACTAAGTTTTCACATAACAAAATACTTTTTAATTCGAAGATATGTGAAAACAAGAATATACTTGGAATGGTGTAACACACCATGCATAGGAATTTATAGTGGACACTTTGGAATAACTTGGTTTCTTGGTGACATGGTTATACCCCACGGGTACACAACATTGGCATACCTAGTCCAGCCCAAGGAAGGCCCACGATAAGATACGCGGCCTGTGGGGATTTCGGATGGCCCAAGCCCACGATGCCTTCGGATCCTTGGAGAACAAGACTAGAGTAGATAGAATTTCAAAGGGTACAAACCCGACTCTGTAACCGACTTGACCTGCGCCCGGGACCTGCCTATCTATATAAAGGCTAGGAGGGCATGGCGAGGAGGATCATACTCACCTCATACGCACCTCACGCCAGATTGCATTTGCGCACCCATGTAACCCTTGGTTCCGTCGTAATCAAGAGCAGACAAGCAGGAGTAGGGTTTTCCCTCCAGGGGCATGAACCTGGATAAACCTCGTGTCCTCGTGTTGCTTGTCTGTTAACCGTTCCGTGATCTCCATCATCCCCGTCTTCTCCAAAACCCAAATCCATAACAATGGGCATTGACGAGATCGAACCTCGTTAATTGGCGCCATCTGTGGGAACTGGGGACGCTAATTGTGCGATCGTGATGGTCCCATCCAGAGCGATCTACAACTCGTCGGCGACGGATAACCACCTCCTCTTCGGCACCTTCGACTTCACCGCCCACTCGCCAGCCACCCTGAGGGATTTCGAGTCCGTCGGCGATGGGCTCGAGATGCTGTTCGGGAGCTTCTGCTTCTAGGTGGGGCAGACTGGCACTCTTCGCCTCCCAGAGTGGGTGCCACCACCATCCATCAGGCCCTCCTCGTGGGTCCCACCCATCAGCATGATATGCATGTCGACGCTGACAGGCGAGTCATATGATAGCAGCTGCTGCAACTCGGATCTGTGTGGCCCTCCCTCAGATGAAGGAACCTACGGTTCTCGATCCGAAAGCTACGGCAGCAGCAATCCAGTCCGCTGACGTTACCTATGCACTGTGGTCATCCAGAACGAATCGGACATGCCAGGAGTTCCTAGGGAATTCGCCGAGCATGCACTCAATGTGTTCCCTGACGCAAAGCCAGTCAAGTAGTCAATCCGATGACTGTCCAAGCCAAGAGCTGAAGCTGTTGAAATCGAGGTCAACAGACTGCTCGATGGCAACTTCATCCGAGAAATCAAAGAGAGCGAGTGGCTGGCCAATACTATGCTGGTCCCCAAAAAGGACACGTACATCTTGCGGATGTGTGTGGACTTCACATCGCTCAACAAATATTGTCCCAAGGACCACTTCCCTCTACCACGGATCGATCAGATCATCAATTCGACTGCATGATGCGAGAAACTCTCCTTCCTCGATGCCTACTTAGGCTACAACCTGATTCGGCTGAAGGTCGAAGACCAGGAAAAAACGACATTCATCACGTCGTTCGGAGTGTTCTGCTACAACACCATGCCCTTCAGGCTGAAGAACGTAGGTGCCACGTACCAGAGGTGCACGCAGGTGTGCCTAAAAAACCATATCGGTCGCAACATTCAAGTCTATGTCGACGACATAGTAATCAAGACCAGGGAGGCCAAGACACTGATTGACGATCTCCACGAGACGTTTGATAACCTTTATCACTATAAGATCAAGCTAAACCCAGAAAAGTGTGCCTTTGGCGTCCCATCTGGCCAACACTCGGCTACTTCATCTCCCAACAGGGGATTGAGGCGAATCCGAAGAAAATCAGGGCCATAGTATCCATGGAGAAGCCGAAGAACCTCAAAGGTGTCCAGCAGCTAGCTGGGCGGATCACAGCGTTGAGCAGATTCATCAGCCGCATGGGCGAGAAGGCCCTGCCTTTTTACCAGCTGCTACGCAAGGCGGACATGTTTGAGTGGACACCCAAAGCAGACGATGCATTCGAGGACCTCAAGCGGCTGCTCTCCACCTCGCATGTCTTGGTCACACCAAATGAGTGAGAGCCTCTGCTCCTATACATCGCAGCTACGCACCAAGTGGTAAGCACCGTACTCATGGTCGAACGACCCGAAGATGGCAAGACCCACGGGGTCCAACGCCCAATCTACTACCTCAGCAAGGTACTGACCCTAACAAAGTAGAGGTACCCTCTCTACCATAAGCTGGCCTACAGCGTATTCATGACGGCTCGTCGACCGAGCCACTACTTCTAGGAGCACCAGATCATGGTCATCAACGAGGCCCCACTGTCCAACATCCTGAACAACCCTGAAGCCACGGGACGCGTAGCCCTGTAGGGCCACGAGTTGTCCCCTCGAGACATAGTCTAAGAGCGGCGCAAGGCCATCAAATCTCAGGTCCTCCCTGGCTTCCCTGTCCATTGGATGGAACTCCAGCTGCCGGACACTCAGGACATGACGCAATCGTGGACTATGCACTTCGACGGCTCCAAGCGTGAGGCTGGAGCAGGATCTAGCATCATACTGACGTCCCCTCAAGGCAACAAGATGAAATATGTCCTTCGGATGAAATTTCGCGCCTCCAACAACGAGGCCGAATACGAGGCCCTCATCCACGGCATGCGGATGGCCAAGATCTACGGCGCAACGTGCCTAGTCATCTATGATGATTCGAATCTTGTCGTCCAGCAGATGATGAACGAGTGCGACGCTCACATCGCTAATATCATCGCGTACCGCGCGCTCTACAACTCACTCGAAGGAGACTTTGACGGCTGCGAGCTTTGGCACATCGGAAGGGAAAGCAATGAAGAAGCCGATAGGCTCGCCAACATCGGCTCTACTTGCCTATGGGTGCCACCAGGTGTGTTCCTCGAACAAATATGTGTACCCTCTATCAAAAGAAAATTCCCAAAGGGCTCAACCGAATAAGCAGAGCACTCGGGGGATGCGCCACCCGAAGGACAGGAAGGACCTGAAAAGTTTGACACCGAGGCCAAGCTTGTTAGCCTGATGCAAGTCATGGCAGTCGAAGAGACATGGACACAGCCATACCTTCGTTACCTGATAAACAACGAACTGCCCGATGACCCGACAGATGCCCGGCGCATATCTCGCCGATCTAAAACCTTCGCCATCCACAATGGCGAGCTGTACAAGCGCAGTATTTCGGGTGTGCTCCAAAGGTGCGTCACCATCGGTGACGGCAAAACCATCCTCCAAGACATCCACGAGGACATCTGTGGCCATCACGCAGGCCGCCGCACCCTAGTCGCCAAAGCTCTACGAGCTGGATTCTACTGGCCAACAGCCATGAACGACGCTAAGAACATCGTCTGAAGGTGCAACGCCTGTCAGAGGTACGCGGACAAGTCGCATGCACCAGGATCGGAGCTAAGGCCCATACCACTGGACTGGCCCTTTGCTCAATGGGGTCTCGACATGATCGGCAAACTGCTCAAATCCTCGAAAGGAGGCCATGTCTACCTCCTAGTCACAGTTGACAAGTTCACCAAGTGGATCGAGGCCATGCCCGTCACCAACCAAAGCGGCAAAACTGCCGTCAAGTTCTTCGAATCCATATCCTACGGTTTCGGTGTGCCACACAGCATCATCACGGACAATGGATCGAACTTCATCTCGAAGGAATTCCAAGACTTCTGCGAGGGCCTTGGCATCAACATATCGTACGCCTCTGTGGTGCACCTAGGGGTGTCAAGGAGCCGAACTCGAGCGAATATACACCAGCCCTGCTCAAGCTCGACTAACCCTACGAGCCTAAAAGTTTGCTCAAGATCAGCTTGCGAACTTTGTTTTGGGCTCGAGCTTGGTTCGTACAACACTTAACGAGCTAACGAGCCTTGTTAAATTAATCTCTTAAAAGCATGACTGGTGCATACGCGTTGGCCCGAAGCTTTAAATTCATGGTACTGCTCTCTCACTCTCCAGCCTTTGCTTTATAGACTCAAGTGAGCATTCACTCTTGTTACGGCAGCAAAGTGGTACTAAAAGTGTCGGCTGTATTTCTGGCCACCGCCAAGAACTCAAGGTGTTGGGCTGTTCAATTTGATGGGCCGTGCTAAGCTACAATATCGATAGGAATGTGTGCTACTGTTTTTCTTAAACTACATTGGGCTTTAATCATGAGGGCCATCTAAGGTGGATATTTCCATGAGAAACAAGCTGCACATGCATCCATAAAATCAAATGCGTTCGGCTGCACACTATCGCTAAAAAATATACTTTCACTACTAATCCTCCTGCTGCACTTTTTTCGAACTGTTCGAGCTCGATCCAAAGATCTCGCGAGCTACAATAAAAGCTTGAGTTCGACTTGTTAAGGCATCGAGACGAGCGCGAGCTAGGCCTTTAACAAGTCAAGCTCAAACTATTTGACGAGCCCGAACTTTTTTGACAGCCCTAGGCGCACCCGCAGACCAACGGATAGGTCGAAAAGGCCAACGGCCTCATAGGCAACAACATCAAGAAATGCCTGCTATGCCCACTCGAAAGGCTTGCGGGAGCCTGGGCAGAAGAGCTACCCTCCGTCCTCTGGAGCCTGCATACAACGCCGAATAGCTCAACTGGCTACACACCTTTATTCATGGTGCACGGAGCCGAAGCCGTGCTACCTGCCGAGGTATGCCACAAGGCCCCACGGGTCGTTGCCTACAGCGAAGCCGAATCATCGGCCGCACTCGAAGACACCGTCGATACACTCGATGAAGCACGCGACATCGTCGTGGCATGCTCAGTGGTCTACCAGCAGAGTCTCCGCAACTATCACAGCCGCCGGTTGCACCCAAGGTCCTTCGTCGAAGGAGACCTCGTCCTACGACTCAAGCAAGAGCGTCCGAAAAAGCTCGAGTCGCCCTGGGAAGGACCCTACATCGTCACAGAAGTCATCCCAGGTGGCGCCTACCGCCTTATGGACATCGCGTCAGGAGTCGAATATTCCAACCCCTGGAACGTAGCACGACTGTGACGCTTCTACCTCTAGCTACCTCTTTACTTTCAATAAGGCTACTCAGCCGAACAATGTATCTCCTCATTACGCTATGAATAAAAGCTAAGTCCCTTGGCTGAAATCTCTTTTTCTTTTGCATTACTTATCAATAAAATATGCTCGGGGGCTACGCCTCACCTCACAACCTCGTCGACTGAGAACAACGCATACAACCCGAGTAGCTGACCTTGTTAGGCTAACGAAAAGGACATGCACATAACAAAGCACCACGTGCTACTATATACAAACTTTACAAAGGGAACTACAAGCCCACTCGAAAAAGTTTTTCTTTACAGGATCTACATATTCTAGAGAATCACATTCGCCCGCTGCTCGAACAGATATACTATCTCCTCAGCATGTTGCGCCACAACCGCATAATGCAGGCGCATGTCCCAAAGGGTGCCATCAGGCTGAAGGGGTGGCCCAGTCGCCACCTCCGCAAGCTTGACTTCATGACGATGCAACCGAACAAGGGACAATGCAGCTTTCACCCCAGCGATCAGCTGACGCCGCACCAACTCTTTGACGTGGCCCATGTTCCGCAATTTCGCAAGAAGGCCCCAAAGGGTGGAAGGTGCCTTATCCAAGGGAAACATGATGGCCCAAATGGATGCTAGAGAAGTCCTCGCCTGCTTCAGCACCCGAGAAACCTGGTGCACGCGATCTTGCACCGTCGCAAGGACGATGGCCCGATCGCGGTCCATCCAGAAGAATCCACCAGCCTCCAGGTCCTGTTGCGTCAGGCAATTCATCCGAACAGCGACACGCTCTTTCTCTTCCTTCGGAACGAGATTCACACCTGCAGAACGCACACAATGAGCAAACATGCAGAGCTTCACCTGAAAGAACAGTAGTTCACAAAGACTCACATTGCAGTTGCTCGCTCATCTACCGCAACTCCCCCATCAAGAACTCCTCCCTGGCAGTGGCTCGCTCAGTCTTTGACTTCCATACATCTCCGTGGCTTTGAATGCCAAGGACGTCCTTTTCCAAGCTGCGGACACAGTCGTGAAGAAAAGCTAGTTGCGACGCATCATCCAAGTATGGTCGCGGCTCAGGAGCATTCAGAGTGACAACAGGAACCTCGCCTGAAGGACCCTAAAGGCAAACAAATCAAGACATGAACATCACAAGCATCTCTGGCAATAGCTCGAAACATAAATTTATATATATTAAGGCCACCTCATGGCATAAGTTGGGTCTATTCATCAGCAAAAGGTTATAGTAGGAAACAAAAGAAGAAACTACAACAGCTACAACATATGGTCCTAATCACTCGCATCTGGAGTGGCCTCGGAGCCAGACTGCCTGCTCTTGGCCTCCTCCTGCTGCTTCAAGGCGTACTCAGCCAAAAGATCGATAAGCTTAGGCCCGTAGCATTTACAGTGAGAGGCAAAGAGGACGAATGCTACCTCTGAGCCATCTGCAGCCGTCGGCATCTAGGACGTTATGTGTGGCAGGTCCAGCTCCGCACCGGATGCCATCGCCATTGCTAACCCCATGGAGGCACCGATGCCCTTTTTCTTGCGCTTATATGTCGCTGAAGTGTCATCCGACAGAGCATCCGCAAGGGTGTCAACATCCTCAAGGGCAACGCCCTTGGGGACAACCTCCATGTAGAAGCGCCTGAGCACTTCTTTGGACTTTGCCAAGGAGACAGCAGCAGTGCCGCAGCGATCTTCGACCGCCGCGGTGGCATCGGCTGGCGCATCTCCATGCTCCAGCGCACCATGATCAAACGTGATGCCTGAAGCATCTGAACCAAAGAAGAAAAAGTACCCGAATAAGAGCAAGACAAGACTCAGTCGAAAAACACAAGACCCAAAAAAGTCAAGGGAAACTCACTAGAGAAGGCTTTGGCTGCAGCCATAAGCCTATCAGCCATCTCCTTCTCGCGAGCGGCCGTCGCAGCAGCGAGCTGCTCCTCATGATCAGCAGCCTCCTTCCGCAGGCGCTCCTTGGCTTCAACAACATCAGCAACCTCCTTCTGCAGGCGCTCCTTGGCTTCAGTAGCATCAGTTGCCCTCTTCTCCTCCTGGCCAAGGCTCTTTTAGAGAACAGTCATCCTTCGAAGCGCATCATTGTTTTCATCTTCAAAATGATAAGACAACTGATAAATACCAGGAAAATAGTGGAGCAGACGAAGAAAAACACGGTGCAAAATCACATGCCTTGGAGCTACTGCATTTTAGCCTCCAGTGCCAGGTGCTGTTGGATAAGAAGGTTAGCACTGTGCACAAAGGGCTGCAAAAGAAACATAAACAAAAGAAACCATCAGAAAGGGCTCGGGGGCTACGCCCCGCAAGAGCAAAATGACCAACAGGTCACCCGAAAGGGCTCGGGGGCTCCCCAAGGGATAAAGTATAAAATACTTACGTGTTCAGGCGAGGACTCCGAAGTTCCGTGAGCGATCTTCTGAGCTACGACTGCCCGAGCTTCTCGCTTGGAGAGGTTCGGGCCATCATCCTTAGAGTTGGCCACCACCTGAGGGGGAGGAGCTGTCGGTTCGACTCCGCTATACCCTCCTGAGTGTCTGATGACCCACAAGTATAGGGGATCGCAACAGTCTTCGCGGGTAGTATTACCCAATTTATTGATTCGA
The DNA here is from genome assembly GCA_916181665.1 of Avena sativa. Lineage (NCBI taxonomy): Eukaryota > Viridiplantae > Streptophyta > Magnoliopsida > Poales > Poaceae > Avena > Avena sativa. Next base: position 35,360,554 of record OV702298.1, on the reverse strand, counting down.
CACAAGGGGAGACAAAGAATACTTGCAAGCCTTAACAACTGAGTTGTCAGTTCAGCTGCACCTGGAAATAGTTCTTGCTCACAGAAGTTTATCAGTAGTAACAGTTTGTAGTAGCAACAGCAAAGCAACAGTAACAGCAACAGCAATAGTGAAACAGTAACAATAGTAACAGTAACGATAACAGTAGGATTCGAGTGCGGTAGGCATAGGGATGGATGGATGGGCGTTGCATGGACGAGTCTAAACATGTAACTATAAAGAACTAGGGCATTGCAGATAAATAATAATAAGCATCCAAGTACTAAACAATCCTAGGCATGTGCTCCAAATATAGTCATACGTGATCGCAATGAGAACTTGCATAACATCTTCTGTCCAGCCAGCCCGTGGTAGTGGGGCCTCTAGGGAACTACTGGCAATTAAGGTGCTCCTTTTAATAGAGCACCGGAGCAAAGCATTAACACTCTGTGAACACATGTGATCCTCACACCACATCCATCCCCTCCGGTTGTCCTAATTATTGTCACTTTGGGGCCTTTGGATCCGGACAATGATATGTGTACACAACTTGCAGATAAGATCATAAACAATACTATCATAATGATTCAATAATAAGTTCAGATCTGAGATCATGGCACTCGGGCCCTAGTGACAAGCATTAAGCACAACAAGTTGCAAGAAAGTCAAATAGCACTAATCGAGATACTAGGCACTATGCCCCTAACAGATCTTATTCGATTACATGATAGAACTCATCCAATCCCTACCATCCCCAAGCCTACAGCGGGGGATTACTCACTCATGGATGAGGGAAACATCGGTGGTTGATGGAGATGTGGTGGTGATGATGATGGCGATGATCCTCTCCAAATTCCCCGTCCCGGCAGGGTGCTAGAACAGAGTTTCTGGATCCGAATCTTGGTTTCTGGTGGCGGTGGTGGAGCGTAACTCTTTCTGGAAAACTACCGACCCCCCTGTTTTTAGGTGAGAAGGCAACTTATAGATGCGGAGGGAGGCCGAGAAGCTGCATGGGGTGGCCAAACCTCCCCCAGGCGCGGGGTCAGTGGGCCCACGCCTGGGGTGGGTCTGGGCCCCCCGGGCCTCCCCTCTGTCTCCCCTTCTGGCTCCGTGGATCTTCTGGTGAAATATAATTTTTGGCATATTTTCCGGGATTTTTCCTGATAGTTCACTTTCTGCACAAAAACAAGACACCAAGGTAATTCTGCTGAAAACGGCGCCAGTCCGTCTTAGTTGTATCCAAATCACACAAGTATAGAGGAAAAACAATAGCAAAGTGTTCAAGAAAGTAGATACGTTTTGGACATATCAACTCCCCCCAAGCTTAGCTTATTGCTTGTCCTCAAGCAATTCAATTGAAAACTGAGTGTGATAAAAGAACTTTCACGAACACTTTGTTTCATATGATGTAAATATTCTCAGCACAGGAGTAGATGCTTAGACAATTCATAATAAGGAATATGCAACTAAGTCTACTCAATAGTCATTGCAAGCTATGAAGAGGAACCAACTCAATAATAATAAGTAGCATGAAACATAAACATAAGCAACATTACAATGCTCATAATAAGGTATGATAGAGTGGTATCTCGCTTGCCTTTGTTTGAAGACAACAATATAAATGCCAAGGCACCTCTGAAGTTCACTTGAAGACTAGAAGTAAAGATATCAGAGATACAAGCATCAAAGTCATGGCATAATTCACCAAGTTTTGGAACAAACACGAGAATGACAACTATGATCTCAAGAAGGTGCTCATAGAATAAGTGGTGACTCAACAAAGTTGTGAAAACGGTTTTGTGAAGGTTTGAAAGGCTTCCTAATGCTGAAAGGAAGGTACTCATTAGCTTTGAGCTCTCATTGTCCCTATCATAGGCATCTTCGTGTGGTTAAGGTGAAAGTGAGGTCCACCCTGAATCATATGCTTGACAGACCATAGACTGGGAATCCCAAGTCCCTTGAGTACGAGGGTCGCTCTGCATGCTACTCAACTTTGGTCACCTGAAAGTTCTTGTTATTGTAAATACATGCATATCATCGAGAACTCCCAACGGGGTACCCCTTGCACATGGTACAGGAGCTTTCCCATAACCAAAATGACAAGGCAAGTAGACAATGAGCATCTCAACAATCTTTTTATTTACCATATGCATAGCTTTTTATTGAGGATGCTTCATAGATGCTCATTACAGTGATGCTGCAAGTTTCCACCATGATTAGGCATGGCTTAGGCTAGCGGCCCAGGCGTTTATCTAACACAATGTATAAACTCCACGAACCAAAAACTTCCCCTTTTTCTTTCACATTGTCGACATCCGTAAACAAAAGAGCAAAGTATCAACTGGATAGAATTATCCAAAAAGTGTTGAAAGCGTTCCTCGTGACAGCACGGTACTGCTAACTCCCAGTATATAATAAGCAAGCATATAACTTTCATGGACTAGTCACAATGGTTCAATATTATTAAGCGCAAGGAATAAAGTGTGCCATCAAGTTCGTGAGAGCTTTACTAACTAACTTTATCAAAACAGACAAACATTTTATTTTGGAAGAAAACATGGCATATAGAATATGCACTGAAATAGAAAATGATGCTAATAGGTAGGTATGCTGGACACAGCTATCAATATTGGTTTGTGGAGTTGGAAACACAGGTAGAGCATATACTCAGTGCAAGTGAATGCTAGCAATAGAGAGGGAGCGACAAACGAGAGAGCAATAACTGTCATAATCATGCTTGCAACAAAACAGGACTAATTATGGCATGAAAGTGATACAATAACTCTGAGGCAAAATAAATTATCGAGGCTTACTGACTATTGATTAGTCATATGCATGCGTGATCATGTGCCAAGTCGATTCACATGAACAGTCAGAGAAGGATACCACAATATCATACCGAAGTATGAATAAAACAATGCAAGCAAACATTCATATGACATGCTACAAACTATTAGCAAACTAGGGCTAATCATAGAAAAGCAAGAACTACTAAGCATCCATAATGACATACACCTTACACAAAAAGGCTAAGCATGCTCACAATGATGAGTATATGTACAAAAATGAAACAAATAGTGTTTGTTACCAGCCTCTTACCACACCTCAAGTTGTCTTAATCTTCATCATCGCCCTTCACTTGTGTGACTTGAATAATTAACATGAAAACCAACATCCACTAAGCACGGCCGAACCCTGCAAAGAACTCACAAAACCAAAGAAGAAGAACAAATATTTTCAGTGTTTTCGATTTTTTAGAAACAAGCAAACAAATAAAAACCAAACAAAAGCAAAGCAAACCAAACAAAGCAAAATATTTTTGGATTTTTCTTTCAAGGCAAACCAAAGCAAAGAAACAAAGAAACAAACTAAGAGAAACAATGAAAATATTTTTGGTATTTTTGGGCTTTTGAGAAAGAAGCAACAAGAACCAAAAAGAAAGCGAAACAATGGATATACAAAGAACCGACCAAACATGATATATATATATGAGTGTGATGTCGGTATACCTCCCCCCAAGCTTAGGATTTTGGCCTAAGCGGGGCTCAATCCCATGGTGCCCAAGTAGATGCACCTCCATAGTATGTCGAGGAAGCTCCCTCGTCCTGGTACGAGCTCGAGGCCTCCCCTGTGTAGTGTACAACGGGGTCATAAGCGGGCGCTCCCCCCTGATAGTGCCTATGGAAGTTAAGAGAACGCAGAAAGTCATCCATCTCCGCCTTCGAGCGTGACCAAGGTCCCTGAGAAATACTGAACAAAGTGGTTTGGGGTACAGGGATCTCTCTCTCTCTTCCCCGTCAGTAAACAGCATTCTATAAACCAAGTTCTCAAGAGTAGAGCTAGAGGTGACAAAGTGGTGCACCTTCATGGCAGCAAGATCAAGTCTCTGAGGAGCCAAAATTGTATCATGGGGATCAACAGCAATGTCCAAGGCAGCAGCGATACGAGTAGCAATAATTCCCCCATAAATGGGTCCCCTAGCAGCTAAACGGTGAGCAATGAGGGAACCAAGATCATACTTATCCTCACTGTAGAGCGTAGCAGCTAAGAAGGCCAATTGATAGTTGGATATATTACTAGTGTTCTCCCTACCAAGAACACTGGTGGTAAGATAGTAGGTGAAGTTCCTGATGGCTGGAAGTTGAATGTTCTTTATCTTCCCTCTTTAAGCTCTACGGTCATCATCATTGGTTATTCCTCGGTATAATTCCAACAAATCAGCGGGAAGAGCTGTAATCTTCTTCGATGACCCCTTTGTACCAAGTCCCAGGGCCTTGCAAAATTTCTTCAAAGGCATAGAATGAGCCCTGCCATAAATTCTGAAAGACACAGAAGGATTGAACAAACTATTGGTGAAGGAGAGACTCTCCACAAATGTTTTAGTAAGTGAAGCATATTGTGCACTCTCATCCTGCATGAAACTTGTTAGACCAACCCTCTCAATCAAAGCCATGAAATCATTAAGAATCCCAGCAGCTCGCAAGAAAGTTTGACAAGGAAAGGTGGAGGGGTGAGCATCCCTTCATCTCCCTCGTCACCAAACCATGGAGTGATGAGATCCTCATTGTATGAGGGTCTGGAGCTGGTAGATGACCTTGGGAGCCTTGCCCTTCTAGGTGCACCACTCTTAAAAATGTCACCAAAGGTGTGGTGGTCCATGACTTCCCTATGATGAAATTTTAAACAACCATCAAACCAATTGATTTCTAAATTGATAAATGATGAGAAACTACTATAATAACTTGCTAGAGGACTACACATGCATCAAAACAAAGTTTCTAAACATAGAACAAGCATGCAAGCTCAAACAACCTGTCACCTATAGTAGCAAAATACTCAAGCTACAATCTACCAATCACAAATCTAATTGGACAAGTGGAGGAGGCACATACCAAGGAACAAACCCTCCAAAAATCAGCACTTGAGAGGGCTGAACAAGGAGATAGAAAATCGCGAGCAAGAACAGCAATAACTCGAGCTTGAGCAAGTTTTCCGGTGTTTTTCGTAGAGATAAAGAAGGTGGCTTTGAGGAGGCAGCCTGGAGGGGCCCAGGTGGGCCAAACCCCCCTAGGCGCCACCAATGGTGGGCATGCGCCTACCACAAGTGTGGGGCCTAGGGGTGGCCCTCTAGGACATCTCACGTGCCACTCTGCCCCTTTTTTCGAGGAAAAAATTATTTTGAATTTTCTGGGATTTTTGGGAAACTTTATTTTTGGCCAATTTCCAGGGTATGAAAATTGAATTTCTCACAGAAACAATTTTTCAGAAGAAGCAAAAGCAAACCAAAAGCCAAACTACAGGAGCTCTAAGAAAACTCAAACAAGCAAACAACTAGCAAAACTAAAGCTAAAGCAAAGACTAGGAAAGAGGAAGGAAATGAAAGCAAGTATAACCACAATGGAAACATTATTTTGTTCATTAAAATCCTTTTGTTAACAAGGTTGATCAAGTCTTGTTACCAAAACAATCTTATATGAAACAAAACTTTGCATTCCACAAGGTGATTATGTTACATCATACTTGATAGCAATGGTCCCAATCATAATAGTTTCAATATTTTCTTGTGGCATGGGACAATATATTTCTCCAACCTTGATGCCCTCAATATTTTCAATAGAATTCAGGCAATAGCTTCTGACAACTTTCTTGGGGAAATAGACAGTGTGCTCTTTGTCATTAATATTGAATGTTACTTTTCCTTGATTGCAATTTATGACAGCACCTGCAGTATTAAGAAAAGGTCTCCCAAGAATAATAGACATATTATCATCTTTAGGCATTTCAAGCACAACAAAATCAGTTAAGACCATGCAATTATGAGCAACTTGAACAGGAACATCCTCACATATACCAACAGGAATAGTAGTTGACTTATCAGCCATTTGCAAAGAAATATCAGTTGGTATTAACTTTTCTAGTTGGAGTCTCTTATAGAGAGAAAAAGGCATAACACTAACTCCAGCTCCCAAATCACATAAAGCAGTTCTAACATAATTATTCTTAATGGAGCAAGGAATAGTTGGTATACCTGGATCACCAAGTTTCTTTGGAACCTTACCATTGAAGGAGTAATTAGCAAGCAAAGTAGAAATCTCCTCATTAGGAATCTTCCTTTTATTAGAGACAATATCCTTCATGTACTTTGAATAAGGAGGCAATTTAATAGCATCAGTCAAAGGAATTTGCAGAAATAAAGGCTTCATCCACTCACAAAACTTGTTGTAGTGTTCTTCCTCCTTTGACTTGTGTTTCTTACCTGGAAAAGGCATAGGTTTCTGCACCCAAGGTTCTCTCTCTTTACCATGTTTATTAGCAATAAAATCTTCCTTTGTGTACCTAGTGTTCTTAGTGTGTTTCTCAGGTTCTTCCTCAATTTCCTCCTTATCAGGAGACTCATCAATATTGCCACTCTTAGTTTCAGCATTAGAGACAGATATACTATTAGGATCTACAACAGGTTCAAGTGGTTCTTCAACTTTCTTATGTTTCTTTTTCTTCCCCTTACGAGGACTACCACTATCCTCACCTTGTTGGGAATCCTTCTCTATTATTTTAGGGTGTACTTCAGGATATAAAGGATCTTGAGTAGCCGCACCACTCCTAGTTCTAATTCCATAAGCATGTTTATTTCCTGAAGCATTAACTAGCATATCCTTTTGTACTTTAGCAAGTTGATCAAGTTGAGTTTGAACCATTTGAAAGTGTTTACAAAGCATTTTAATATCATTAGAAGTTCTTTCCACAATATCTTTCAACTCATGGATAGCTCTAGAGTTTTCCAATAAATGATTCTGAACTTGTTTATTAAAATTACCTTGTTTAACAATAAATGTGTCAAGTTCCTCTAAGCATTGATCAGGAGGCTTACCATAAGGAATATCACCTTCATTAAATTGGAGAGATTGTACCTCAATAGTAGCTGAGTGGGGAATTGGCTTACATAATTCTTCTATAGGAGGTAGATTCTTCACATCTTCGGCTCTAATACCTTTCTCCTTTAGACACTTTTTAGCTTCCTTCGTCACTTCATCATTTAATGCAATAACTCCCCTCTTCTTTGTTGTTGGTGGTGGAACTGGTTCAGGAACAACTGGTTCAGCAGTAATAGGCTCAGGTGTATTCAGTTCAGTTGAAGTCCAATCATCATAATTCTTGCTTATCTTGTTCATTAATTCTTTAGCATCTGTAGGAGTCCTTTTTCTGAAAACACAATCAGCAAAGCTATCTAGGTAGGTCCTAGAATCATCAGTTAGTCCATTATAATAAATATCAAGAAGCTCATTCTGAGGTAATGGACATCCAGGATATGCATGAATCAAGGAACAAAATCTTTTCCATGACTTAGGCAATTTATCTTCTTCTTCCTATTTAAAATCAAAAAGTCTCTGCAAAGCAGCATGTCTAGCACTGGGAGGAAAATATTTATAGAAGAAAGAAGCAATCAAGCAATCAGGGCTATCAATGGAACCAGGAGGTAATCTATTAAACCAAGCCCTAGCTTCTCCTTTTAGTGAAAAAGGGAATATCTTAGCAACAAAGTACTTGCACATTTTAAAATCATCAGAGAACAAAACACTCATAGTAGAAAGCTCATTTATATGAGCCACAACACTCTCATTTTCAGTACCATAAAAAGGTTCTTTCTCAACAATATCTAAATAAGCTAAATCAAGAGAGAAATCATAATCTTTATCTTTAATATCTATGGGAGAGGTGGAAATCTTAGGATCATAGGACTTCTTGGGCATAATAGTACGTCTAGCAAGGAGACTCTTATTAGCACTAGCACCATGTGTATTTCGGCACTCTTCAACAAATTCATCAGTGAGCTCTATGTAACCATCATTAATATCAAAACTCTCACTAGACTCAGGTGAGCTAACAGGTGTAACAGTGTCTTCACTAGGAGTTCCGTTATTTCATAGACTATCCATAGTAGCATCTAGAAAAGGACCTAATGAACCACTCGCATCAAGCACAGTAGAAGTAACATCATGAGTATCAAAAGCAGTTTCAGATTCAGCAGTAGTAGCAGTGTGTGTAGCATGAGTATGTGGTGGTGGTGTGACAAGCTTACTTATAACAGACGGTGAATCAAGAGCAACAAAGGTGTTTAGGACTGTACCTCTTCTTGTAGTGGATGGTAAAATAGGGAACTTTCCATCACGAGACTTCCCCATGATGAAAGGAGTAGCAGTGAACAATAATAGATCCAAGTGAACTTACAAATAAAGCTATGCTCCCTGGCAACAGCGCCAGAAAATACTCTTGATGACCCACAAGTGTAGGGGATCGCAACAGTCTTCGCGGGTAGTATTACCCAATTTATTGATTCGACACAAGGGGAGACAAAGAATACTTGCAAGCCTTAACAACTGAGTTGTCAGTTCAGCTGCACCTGGAAATAGTTCTTGCTTACAGAAGTTTATTAGTAGCAAAAGTTTGTAGTAGCAACAGCAAAGCAACAGTAACAACAACAGCAATAGTGAAACAGTAGCAATAGTAACAGTAACGGTAATAGTAGGATTCGAGTGCGGTAGGCATAGAGATGGATGGAAGGGCGTTGCATGGACGAGTCTAAACATGTAACTTCAAAGAACTAGGGCATTGTAGATAAATAATAATAAGCATCCAAGTACTAAACAATCCTAGGCATGTGCTCCAAATATAGTCATACGTGCTCGCAATGAGAACTTGCATAACATCTTCTGTCCAGCCAGCCCGTGGCAGCGGGGCCTCTAGGGAACTACTGGCAATTAAGGTGCTCCTTTTAATAGAGCACCGGAGCAAAGCATTAACATTCCGTGAACACATGTGATCCTCACACCACAGCCATCCCCTCCGGTTGTCCCAATTATTGTCACTTTGGGGCCTTTGGATCCGGACAATGATATGTGTACACAATTTGCATATAAGATCATAAACAATACTATCATAATGATTCAATAATAAGTTCAGATCTGAGATCATGGCACTCGGTCCTTATTGACAAGCATTAAGCACAACAAGTTGCAAGAAAGTCAAATAGCACTAATAGAGATACTAGGCACTATGCCCCTAACAGATCTTATTCGATTACATGATAGAACTCATCCAATCCCTACCATCCCCAAGCCTACAGCGGGGGATTACTCACTCATGGATGAGGGAAACATCGGTGATTGATGGAGATGCGTTGGTGATGACGATGGCGATGATCCTCTCCAAATTCCCCGTCCCGACAGGGTGCCAGAACGGAGTTTCTGGATCCGAATCTTGGTTTCTGGTGGCGACGGCGGAGCGGAACTCTTTCTGGAAAACTATCGACCCCCCCTATTTTTAGGTCAAAAGGCAACTTATAGACACGGAGGGAGGCCGAGAAGCTGTCTGGGGCGGCCAAACCTCCCCCAGGCGCGGGGTCAGTGGGCCTGCGCCTAGGGTGGGTCTAGGCCCCCCAGGCCTCCCCTCTATCTCCCCTTATGGCTCCGTGGATCTTCTGGTGAAATATAATTTTTGGCATATTTTCCAGGATTTTTCCTTATAGTTCATTTTCTGCACAAAAACAAGACACCAAGGTAATTCTACTGAAAACAGTGTTAGTCCATGTTAGTTGTATCCAAATCACACAAGTATAGAGGAAAAAAATAGCAAAGTGTTCGAGAAAGTAGATACGTTTTGGACGTATCAGTGTCCCCGTCAAGGTACCCCTCGGAAGAATGGATACACAATAAAGATTCAATCAAAACAACAACTGACACTACTCAGACGGTCAACATGAAAAATATGCGGGTGAAGCTACTTACGACGCGATATTCGACAAGTTGAAGACGGGAGCTGCCTTCTCCTTCTTTTTCTTCTTGGCCGGCGGCTGCGGTGCCACCACCCGAAGAGGCACAACAGGAAAAGTTGTGGAATATGCACCTTCATCCTCGCCATGCTGGTCAAGGAAGGACGGACCCCTTGGAGTTTGTGGGGTAGACGCATCCGAAGACTCGCTCCGGGAGCGCTTTGGGGTCTGTCCTTCACTCGCCTCGGGAGCATCCGCAGTGGGCGACTAAGCTGGAGGGATCTCGGACTCGGAGTCCACCTCCTCATTGTTGTTACTCGGGTGAGAAACAAGATAAGTAACAACAACAAACACCCAAAAAAGCGCTACACGCACGAACAAGCATCACCTGAGAAAACCCTTTATTGGCGCTAAGAGGGGGTCAACGATTTCCCCGGGAGGTCATCATCAGCCTTGGCCTTCAACAAGGGACGAAGGGCCCTATCCAGGTCACCGGAAGACAACTCTTCGGATGAAACCCTCGTTGGATCACTGGAGCCGGCGTAGAGGAACATTGGATGCGCCCTAGCCTGGAGCGGCTGTACTTGGCGCTTGAGAAAGGTGCGGATGATGTCAACACCGTTGACCTCTTTACCTGGCACCAGCTGAAGATCCTCCACCCACTGGTAGAGTCTCTCCACCTCTGTAGCTTCACCCTCCAAGATGTGGTTCTTCCACGATCTCTTTGGGACGATCTTCTGATCGGAATCGAAGGGGGCAAGACCATATTGCTGACCGTCCAGCTTAGCATCGCGGATGTAGAACCACTTCCGGTGCCATTGCTGGACAGACTCGCGAATAGAAAAGGAGAAGAATTGGACGAAGGGGCGGACAAAAATGATGCAGCCGCCAAGCGGATAGACTCTGCCGGTGCCGGAATGCCTCTTCATTGAATAGAGCTTCCGGAAGAGGCCAAAATGTGGCTCGATACCGAGCCAGCGCTCGCAAAGGGTTATGAAGCACGCGACATGGAGAAGAGAATTGGGAGACAGATGATGTAACTGAATCCCATAGAGGAAGAGGAGTCCACGAATAAAATCATGGACAGGAAGCGAAAGACCGCGAAGGATAAAGGCAACAAACATCACCCGAAACCCTATGGGTGGGCGGGGGATTACCTCATCAGCAGGAAGCCTGACGTCCTCCTTGTTCTGGGGGATCAACCCGGAATTGCACATCTTGCGTAGATCCACGTTGCGCACCTCTGTGCGCCTCCACCCACCGTCCGTGATGCGGGTGGTCGCGGCGGCGCTCGAACCCGCTCTGGCGATGGTATTCTTCGACTTGCCCATCGCACGGCGTCGAGAGTGGCAGTGCCCACGGAGAAAAGAAGAGGGAAATGAGCTAAGAACTTCGAGTGCACAGGAAGAGAAGCAAAGCTCATGAAAATGAAGGCAATGGCAATAAGAAAATGACGAAGGGTAAAAGAAAACTAATGTTTACCTATGGTATAAAAGGAGAAAGACGACGCACACGAGCCATTGATCCAGAAACCCTAGCGAGCACTCAATATCTAACCCTACACGTTCAGAACAGCAACGAACCGTCGCTAGCACGCCGTCCACTATGCACGGAAACCAAGGAGATGCCATAATTTTCGCCACGTCTGCGCGTGACTAGTCAACTTCAAGTTAGAAGGTGGGACCCACGATCGTTCAGTCGTATCATCTCTATCGCCGCAGACGGTTGAGATCACCAATCGTCAGCATTGACGTCATCATGGCCAAGCCAGCAATGGCTAGAAGTTTTCGGCTAATCAATCAAGTACTTACTCAAATCTATGATTTGAACAACTACTCGGGGGGCTACTCCTATCAGGAGCGTTGGCCGCGCACCTGAAGAAATGATTAAGCTATTACACCTCGCAACTTTCTTCGAGTCCGTAGTCGAGTCTACGACTCCACTACGGACTCGGGGGATACTCCTATAGGGAGGATTGGTTGAGCATACAAAGGAATTGTGTCCTACGGACATAAGTTGAAAACAACTGAGTTAAAGTTTCTGCTCGAGTCTACGACTCGAATAGTCACCCAGGGCTACTCCCATAGGGAGCGTTGGCCGCGCACCATATGAATTCTTTGACTGTGATGTTTTGGATCAAATAGACAAAATCTTTTTGGCAACTTTTCCCAAACCAAAGCTAAGTGAGAAGAAACCTCCTTGGCCACCCGAAACACCTCCATGGTGATAAAATTTCGGATGTTGTGTCTGCGACGCAAAGATAAGCCCTACAGATATCATTTAATGGCCTAGTAACGCACCTGACTGTGCTCTTCCAGTAAACTTCTGTGTCATCAGGCACGACGAAATCCTGACAGACGTGTTGGGTATACCACTTGAAAACCACTGCGATTCGACTCCTATACGACCCTCAATGGCCTGAGTAGAATTACGCCAGCATCCATTCTGGATTCGAGTATAGGGACTCGAGTCTGAAGAAGATCGTGTTGTTTTGTCCTATGACAGTTAACTGGCCCTGATTCATCGGGAGAGTCGGGCACACGCATCAACAATCCCTATGAACTAAAACATTTCTCTTAAAACAGGTTTGACTACACCAAAAAGATTGAAGAGTCCTTAGCCGAATCTACGATTCGACTGAACACTCGGGGGCTACTGACATGGTTATACCTCACGGGTACACAACATTGCCATACCTAGTACAACCCAAGGAAGGCCCACGACAATATACACGGCCTGTGGGGATTTAGGATGGCCCAAGCCCATGACGCCTTCGGATCCTTGGAGAACAAGACTAGAGTGGATAGAATTTCAAAGGGTACAAAGCCTAATCTGGAACCGATTCGACCTGCGCCAGGGACCTGCCTATCTATATAAAGGCTAGGAGGGCACGGCGAGGAGGATCATACTCACCTCATACGCACCTCACGCCAGATTGCACCTGCGCACCCCTGTAACCCTCGGTTCTGCCGTAATCAAGAGCAGACAAGCAGGAGTAAGGTTTTCCCTCCAGGGGCCTGAACCTAGGTAAACCTCGTATCCCCGTGTTGCTTGTCTGTTAACCGTTCCGCGATCTCCAGCATCCCCATCTTCTCCAAAACCCAAGTCCATAACAATGGGCATTGACGAGAACGAACCTCGTCACTTGGGAGTTGGAAGCATGAGTAGAGCTTACTCATACAAGTGGAGGCTAGCAAAAGATTGGGAGCAACCAACTAAGAGAGCAATAATGGCCATAATCATGCAGAGCGACAAAACATTACTAATCAAAGCATAGAGTGGTACTACAAGTCAAGGACTAAATGATCATAGAGGCAATGGTGATTTGTTCATAGTCATAACATGGTGTGAGTATGTGCCAAGTCAACCCAAACAAAGCATCAAAGGAGAATACCACAATAGTATGTTTTTGCATGCTAAAACAACGCATGATTTCTTTTCAAGGCACACTAAGCAATCCCAATTGTTTGGAACAAGTCATTCTACAGAAATAATCACTAAGCATAAGGTCAAAACAACACCTAGCATGACATGCTAAAGTATAAGTCACGGTCAAAGCAAGCTCCTTTTGCACCATTCAAGCAAGAACTTTCTAATCCTTTCCAACACCAATCAACTTATTTGAAACAACACAGCGAGAACGGGTGTCCAAACTACTTTATTCAAGCAAACTAAACAAACTAAGAAAAGCAAACGAAAACTAAGACGCTCCAAGAACAACACAACGGTGCATGAAACAATAAAAACTAAGTGTCTAGAAAGACCTGAGCTTTTTATTGATGAAGAAGGGATGCCTTGGAGATCCCTAAGCTTTGACGCTTGTAACTCTTGGATATTTATTGGGGTGACACCATGGTGGCATCCTCAAGCTTGAGCTTTTGTCCATTCTTCATCTCATTACATCATTCTCTCTCTACACCTGAAAATTTTCCTTCATACAAAACTTCACACAATCTTCATTAGCAACATTACTGTATTCAAAATATAATAGACCCTTGGGTTTAGATTTAGAACATCAAAACTGTCACTAAAAACACAAACTACTGTATCAATTCTCTCAAAAATCTCAATTTCCCAAAAAGAACCCAAAAAGGAAACAATAAGAGGCAAATGCAAATAATGGCAGAAATCTATCAAAACAGACCAGCAGGTAGAAACCGATTTTTTCGAAGACCTTATGTTGCTCAAATCAAAACATGTTGAACTAACCAAAGTTACCTAACATACTGGGGGATTTATTCGTAAATTTTCAGCTCAATCCGACTTACAGAGACTCCTCACGAATTTTTATGGTGGAGCACAAAAATCTGTTTCGGGACAGCAACTCCCAAATCTTACTTCCCTCTCAATAGAGGTCATTATTGGCACAAAAAAGCAAATAAAATGGATAAGGAGAGGTCATTGCGGAAGTAATAACTTCCAAGACTCAAAAAAACTCTTGGGTTATCTCCCAACAAGTACTTTTATTTAACGTCTTTAAGTTAGGCACAAGAAGCAAGAAATCAAGTATTTTCAAATGAAGAAGCATTAACATCAAACCTTGCTTTCAAAGGAGGAGCAAAAAGCAACCTATCTCTCCTCATAGGTAAGTTTTCAATACCTTTCTTTAATGGAAATTGATATTTAGTGGTGCCTTCTTTCATATCAATGATGGCACCAACAGTTCTAAGAAAAGGTCTTCCCAAAGTAATAGGACAAGAAGCATTGTATTCAACATCCAAAACATAGAAATCAACAGGGACATAAGCATTCTTAACCATGCTTAGAACATCATTAACACTCCCCATGAGTTTCTTCTTAGCATTATCATTAAGTGGGACATCCAAATAATAATCTTCCATAGGTGGTAAATCAAGCATTTCATAAATCTTCCTAGGCATAATAGAGACACTAGAGCCAAGATCATGAAGCTTCGAGATCAAAGTCATTCACTTGCATATTAATAATGGGTTCCCAACTATCTTCTACTTTCCTAGGAATAGAAGCTTTGTGTTTTAGCTTCTCTTCCTTAATTCTAACAAGAGCATCTGTAATGTGTTTGGTGAAAGCAACATGCATATCACTAGCATCAGGACTTCTAGCAAGATTTTGCAGGAACATAATCACTTCAGAAATATTGCAACCATCAAGATCAAAATAAAACTTAGCATCACTAGTAGTAGACGAATTGGCCTTAGGCATTGTTGGAGGAGGAATAGGGACTTCTTGCGGTTTAGTGACATCCATATTGGTGGTGATGGTGCACACACTATTGTTTCTAGCAATTTTAGCTTCCCTTTCCCACTTAGCATGAAGTTGGGCTAACAGTCTAACATTTTCATCAATAGTAACTTGTATGCCATGAGTATAAGCAAAGGTACTTTCCATGGTTTCAGGTTTAGCAGCCATTTTATTAATCAAAGAGGACTGTGCTTCAGACAAATAGGAAATATTTTTCTCTACATTCAAAAGATTTTCCTCCACAGTCTTGTTGAAAGTGGTTTGTTTACTAATAAAGTCTTTGAGCATGACTTAAAGTTTAGAGGGGGCACTTCTAGCATTGTTGTAGGAGTTTCCATAGGTATTGCCATTATTAGGAGGATAAGGCCTATAATTGTTGTTACTACCAAAATTATTCCTATAGGCATTGTTGTTGAAATTGTTGTTTCTAATGAAGTTCACATCATGCTCTTATTGAGCAACCAAAGAGGATAAGGGAACATTATTTGGATCTAGAGGAGCTTTCCCATTAACAAGCATAGTCATAATAACATCTATCTTATCACTCAAAGAGGAGGTTTCTTCAACAGAATTTACCTTCTTACCATGTGGAGCTCTCTCAGTGTGCCATTCAGAATAATTAACCATCATATTATCAAGGAGTTTTGTTGCAGCACCCAAGGTGATGGTCATAAAGGTACCTCTAGCGGCTGAATCCAACAGGTTATTTGAAGATAAGTTCAAACCTGCATAAAAAGTCTAGATAATCATCCAAGCAGTAAGTCCATGAGTGGGACAATTCTTAACCAAAGATTTCATTCTTTCCCAAGCTTGAGAAACATGTTCATTATCAAGTTGTTTAAATTTCATAATATCACTTCTCATAGATATAATCTTAGCAGGAGGGTAGTACTTTCCAATAAAAGCATCTTTGCACTTAATCCAAGAATTAATACTATTTCTAGGAAAGGATAGCAACCATTCTTTAGCTTTTCCTCTCAAGCAGAAAGGAAACAACTTGAGCTTAATAATATCTCCATCTACATCCTTATACTTTTGCACCTCACAAAGTTCAACAAAGTTATTGAATGGGCAGCAGCATCATCAGAACTAGCACTAGGAAATTTCTCTCTCATCACAAGATTCAACAAAGCAGGCTTAATTTCATAAAAGGTAGCATCACGAATAGGTGGAGCGATAGGAGTGCTTAGGAAATCATTTTTGTTTGTGCTAGTGAAGTCACACAACTTTGTGTTCTCAGCAGAGGTCATTTTTGCAAAAGTGGAGCAAGCCAACAGCAACAACAACTAGAGCAGGGACTAATTTTTTTGTGTTTTTGATAAGAGAAAGCAAACCAAACTAAACTAATTTTTTTGGAGTTTTTGATAAAAAGAGGCAAACAAAACCAAGCAAAAGAAACTAAGCAAACCAAAAACAAAGTAAAGAGAAAGGTTGAGAACGACTCCCCTTGTGAAGACGTCCTTAGCCTCCCCGGCAACGGCGCCAGAAAGAGCTTGATGGCGACGATGTATCAACGTGAAGAACTTTGTCGGGAAACCCCAAGAGCAAGGTGTGATGCAGCACAGCAGCAAGTTTTCCCTCACTAAGAAACCAAGGTTATCGAACTAGTAGGAGGAAGGAAACACTCAAAGGTGTTGCAAGCAACTTGGAGACCTGCACAACACAAACTCAAGACTTTGCCCCAATGAACAGTGAGGTTGTCAATCTCACCGGTTTGTTGTAACAAAGGATTAATTGTATGGTGTAGAAGGTAACAGTGGTTGCAGCAAGTAAACAGTAACAGTGAAAGATGTATCAATGGTAAAGATTGCACCGGGGTCTATAGTTCACTAGAGGTGCTCTCCTTAGATAAACAAACATGGCATGTTGGGTAAACAAATTACAATAGGGCAATTGACAGGACTGAGCAAGGCATAACAATGCAATACTATACATCCTGATCCTATGAGATTCGATTGGGCAATACAAGAAGATGCATAGACCGCCATCCAACTGCATCTATGACTAGAAGTCCACCTTTGGGTTATCATCCGAACCCCCTACAGTATTAAGTTGCAAGCAAAGACAACTGCTTTAAGCAAAGTGTGTAAGGTAAACAATCCACTTGTTCCATGAACAAGAGACCGTTGTTTTCTCCCTAGTAGCAACATCACATCTACAACCTTAGAGATTTCTGTCACTTCCCTTAGATTAAATAGAGGCATGAACCAACTATCGAGCATTAATACCCCCTCTTGGAGTCACTAGCAACTACTTGGCCAAGATAGCTACTAACAACGGAAAGCATGCAAGATCACAAACAACACATACATGATAGAATCAAAAATACAAAACCATTAATCAATCTGACATGGTAATCTCAATATCCATCGGATCCCCGCAAACACAACATGCATGATTATAAATAGATGAGATCTTGATCATGAACGGAGCTCACAAGATCTAGACATGAAAGCACAAAGGAGGAGATACAACCATCTAGCTACTACATGGACCCGTAGTCCAAGGTGGAACTACTCATGCTTCATACCGGAGGCTGACATGATGAAGGAGAAGGCCTCCGGGATGATCTCCCCTCTCGCAGGGTGCCGGGAAGAGCTTCAGATCCCCCCGATCTAGGGCGATGGTGGCGGCTATAGACGGTTTCATAGAATATTGATCGGGTGCTTAGGGTTTAGGCATCGGGGGCTTCTTATAGGCGAGGAGGTGAGGCAGGATGTCGGCCAGGGGGCCCACACCCTGCCCGGGCGCGGCCTAGGGTGGGTCTGCGCCTGGGGGTGCGGCCGCCCTGTGGCTCCCCTCCGTCTCTCCTCTGGACTCCGTGTTCTCCTCGATGAAATATTGACTTTGGCTTTTGTCCCATCCAATTCCGAGAATATTTCCTTACTAGCTTTTCTGGAACCAAAAACAGCAGAAAATAGGCAACTGACACTGTGGCAACTTGTTAATAGGTTAGTACCAGAAAACATATAAAAACACCTCAAAGTGTGGACAAAGCAAAGCAAAGTAGATACTAAACAAGCATGGAACATCAAAAATTATAATACATTCCTGACGTATCAGTCTCCACCTTCTACCTTTAGGCACCAGTTAAGAGAGCATAGTTGCCATTCTTAGTTCTATGTGCATTGTCCCAAAACTTATTGATTGATGCATATTGTTGATATTACTTGTTCTTGTGCTATTTGTATCTAGTCACTCTTATGAACTTTGAAGGTGTCCTATGCATCTATTTGCTACTTTATGAGGGACAAGCTGAATGCCACTATGCCATGTTTTCTGTATGTGAAACAAACAAACGATTTTCAATGCATGTTATTCATGATCTTTGTTTGTAGCCTTTCATGTTGAATGCATAGTTACTTTGTCTTACTGTTAGAACTCCATCTTTCATGCTCATGTTTAGAGTTCTTTGATCTCAACTTTCAATGCTTGCAAATGGTTTGTCTTGATTTTGATGGTGCATGTCACCTCAAAAATTATTATATTATCACTTACCTACTAGAGGACGAGCAGGAGTTAAGCTTGGGGATGCTTGATACGTCGGAAACATATCTATAATTTTTGATGTTCCATGCTTGTTTAGTATCTACTTTGCTTTGCTTTGTCTACACTTTGAGGTGTTTTTATATGTTTTCTGGTACTAACCTATTAACAAAATGCCATAGTGTCACATGCATGTTTTCTTCTGTTTTTGGTTCCAGAAAAGCTAGTAAGGAAATATTCTCGGAATTGTACGGGACAAAAGACAAAGTCAATATTTCACTGAGGAGAACACGGAGTCCAGAGGAGAGACGGAGGGGAGCCACGGGGCGGCTGCACCCCCAGGCACGGGCCCACCCTAGGTCGCACCTAGGTAGGGTGTGGACCCCCTGGCCGTCCTCCTGCCTCGCCTCTTCGCCTATAAGAAGCCCCCGATGCCTA
Organism: Avena sativa; assembly: GCA_916181665.1. Lineage (NCBI taxonomy): Eukaryota > Viridiplantae > Streptophyta > Magnoliopsida > Poales > Poaceae > Avena > Avena sativa. Next base: position 35,341,626 of record OV702298.1, on the reverse strand, counting down.
AACCCTAAGTACCCGATCAATATTCCACGAAACCATCTGTAGCCACCGCCACCATTGTCCCTAGATCGGGAGGATCCGAAGCTCTTCCCGGCACCCTGTCGGAGGGGAGATCATCCCGGAGGCCTTCTTCTTCATCATGCCAGCCTCCGGTATGAAGCATGAGTAGTTCCACCTTGGACTACGGGTCCATGTAGTAGCTAGATGGTTGTATCTCCTCCTTTGTGCTTTCAAGTCTAGATCTTGTGAGCTCCGTTCATGATCAAGATCTCATATATTTGTAATCATGCATGTTGTGTTTGCGGGGATCCGATGGATATTGAGATTACTATGTCAGATTGATTAATGGTTTTGTCTTATTGATTTTATCATATCTGTGTTGTTTGTGATCTTGCATGCTTTCCGTTGTTAGTAGCTATCTTGGCCAAGTAGTTGCTAGTGACTCCAAGAGGGGGTATTAGTGCTCGATAGTGGGTTCATGCCTCTATTTAATCTAAGAGAAGTGACAGAAATCTCTAAGGTTGTAGATGTGATGTTGCTACTAGGGAGAAAACAACGGTCTCTTATTCATGGAACAAGTGGAGTGTTTACCTTACACACTTTGCTTAAAGCAGTTGTCTATTGCTTGCAACTTAATACTGGAGAGGGTTCGGATGATAACCCAAAGGTGGACTTCTAGTCATAGATGCAGTTGGGTGGCGGTCTATGTATCTTCTTGTATTGCCCAATCGAATCTCATAGGATCATGATATCTAGTATTGCATTGTTTTGCCTTGCTCAGTCCTATCAATTGCCCTGTTGTAATTTGTTTACCCAGCATGCCATGTTTGTTTATCTAAGGAGAACACCTCTAGTGAACTATGGACCTCGGTCCAATCTTTACCATTGATACATCTTCCACTATTATTGTTTACTTGCTGCAAACCACTATTACCTTCCACACCATACAGTTAATCCTTTGTTACAGCAACCGGTGAGATTGACAACCTTACTGTTCGTTGGGGAAAGGACTTGATTTTGTGTTGTGAAGGTTTCCAAGTTGCTTGCAACACCTTTGAGACGTTTCCTTCCTCCTACTAGTTCAATAACCTCGGTTTCTTACTGAGGGAAGACTTGCTGTTGTGCTCTTCACACCTTGCTCTTGGGGTTTCCCGACGAAGCGCTCCCAAGTTGACAGAGCGCCATCATCCACCTATGCAGTGCCCAAGATGACATATGGTCATGATTGGGAGGCCAAACTCCTAGGGGAGGTGCCTATACTAGGTTGTGTAATTGAAAGGTTAAGATTGGTTATCCGCATACTAAGTATGATGATTCAAGATTGTTCTTGACGGATGTATCGAATGTCATGGTGAAAGTGTACCACCTCTATAGAGTGTCAAACTATTTGAATAGCCGCGTCCACGGTTATGGACAGTTGGATGGCCATACTGTTCCGTTGTCAGATGTTTTCCAAATGACCCATGACTTGAAAGATGACTTTGAATTGACCCCACAAGTTGTGGAAATGAAGTTAGGTTCCCGTCTAAGTAACCTAGACAACTAAAGTTAGACTTTTACTACTAGACACTGGTTGAAATAAAATTGGCTTATGGCAAACAAACCTAGAGCTTAAGAATTCCATAGAATGGCCTTACTGCTTTAGTGTAAGTTTGCGAGTACTTCGAAGTACTCATGGCTTTGTCCCTGTCTATTCCCATGGCCAGACTATGAAGGAGACTACGAGGAAGAAGGACATCAGGACGCTTACGATAACTAGGATCATCTCCCATCGTCAGCATTGTTGCGGTGACGCAGCATACCACTACATGATGTAGTACACTATAGTCGTTGACATAACACCAATGAAACACCGTTCACTAGTATTACATCCCTCAGAGTAGTACAACAGAAACATAGCAGGTCCAAGACATGACTATAGGTTACAACTCAACTCTTTACACAAGATCCAGAGAACACACTAGGTTAAAGAGAGAGAAATAAACTTCTACAAAGAAGAATCAGGAATAAATAACTCATAGATACCATACTTATAAAACTAATAGATGAACTACTAGGCTTGCATTGCTGCTATTGCAATATTCTACAGAAGTAGGTTCTATGGTTAGAAATCCTATTCTTATCTAATTAGCAACTTCGTCTTCACTTGAGTTGATGTATATGTTGACTTTCTTGACTTCATTGAAGAGCGTTAGCTTTTGATGATGATTACTGGAGCATAACTTGATGTAGACGTCGTCTGTACTGGCTTTAGAACCTAGCAAGGGTTAAGAAGATACTTTGAGTACGAGCAATCTTAGCAAGTCCACTAGAAAAGGAGTGTTTGACGCACTATAACTACAGCCACAGACCGTAGGTCGTAGGCAATGTAAGTTTTCGTAAACATTTCTTCAAAGGTTGCTTTTATTCTGAAAAGCTATGTCTGTCAGCCTTCACGGGTTTACCAGAACTTTCATGGAGTTCCTTTCCCGCCGCGTTCGCAGCTCCTTCCCGGAACAGGGAGTAACAAGTTACAGTTCTTACACTCTGCAGAGGTGCGTCACTTTATCCATGAGCAATCTTAGCTTTGTTGCACATCCGAATTGCAGGTTCGTTCACACTTCCTTGATGTGAGGCCCAGACTAAGATCCAAGCCAATCACTGTCTTCTCCGCGACCCCGCATGTCTCTTTGGTGTACGCTAGCCCACCTATTGAATTACGGCAATGGCAGTACAGACCGTTCAGATGCCAGGACTATCGTGGGACGTTGAGGGCTCCCACCCATATGCTGCATATCCTCTACGAATTACCATAAATAATATGCACGCTACGAGTGATAACATCCACGACCCGCACATCCAGCTCCATGCAAGAGGGAAAAGATACAGCTGACTTCTCTGTCCCATTCCAAATCTCATGGTCAACGTGTAATATACGATGCAAGAATCACTGGCGACATTGGTTGTTAAGTCCTAGATAATATGTTCCTTTACCACCGGAACTCTTATAGTAGGTTATTACCTCATGGTAAATAACCTATAATCACATTATTATGAAAATAGTGTTTTCTGACCTTTTTCAAATGCAGGTGATGACAACACTGGATTTATAAAATACTTTACAGAAAATAATCAAAGGACATGAGCAAGTGTGAACTTGCCTTTTGTGATTGCAAGATCATGCACTCACGGTCTTCAAGACAATATAAGATCCAATAGCGGAAATCTGCATCATTGGTCCGGTAAGGACTAATGTTTAAAGAAGCAAGATGCTTTTAGGCATAAGTAATGTAATGCAAGTTGATGAACGCGAATCTCGAGAATAATGTTGTTCTAGGATTTGGATGCTGGAAAGGGTTTCCTTGGAATGTGTTGCCCTTTTAGATTAAGTTTCATACAAGTGCTTCTTATTAAGGCTTGTGAGTGTGTGGAAAACAACATGTATTTATACAACAATAAAATACACAGTATAGAATGCTACATAAGGTTGTTTACATCTTAATTGTTTATCTTCAAGTTTTACTTTACAAGTAATGTCACTTATAAAGAATTTAAGTATTAACAAACTTATTATATAAGTAAAGTATAAAGTAAAGTGATTGTGATTAGTTATTGTTGTTTTTCTGAAGTGGCAAAATGAATAACTTTTGAAGAAAATCTTACTCAACTTAGCAGAAGCATTTAAGCTTTTAAGTTAAACTTATGAAGTGTTCTTTCTAGTTATAGTCTTTAAGTTAGAAGCAATTGCCTTTACTGAAATAATGAAATTAGTAGTACTTGAGACATATCTATCTTGGTTTTTAACTGGGTTGGTTTGGTAATAATATGCTTTATAACTTAATTATAATAGACCAAAATTAACTATAAAGCATATAATAGAGTTTTTATCATTATACTTAAAGCTTGGTAACTATAAATAACTTGAAGAATGTAAATAGACTTAGGGTGTATTACTTATGATACTTGTATCTTGTTCACTTTATATTGCTTCCTTAGAGTTACTTAAGAATGGCATTACTTCTATTGGGGTAGTGATTTCTGTACATTATAATGGTATAAAGGGATATATCTCCTTATAAGGTGTGGTTAAGGCTTATGAATAAGTGAAGTATTATTTATTACTTATGAACTCACTTATAGTGTTTTGATTTGTTTAAAAACTTGTGGTTAAAGTAAAGAGTGGGTTTTATCTTATTACATTTATTCTTGGAGATTTTATATTAGATAAAGATTCTTTTATAAAAGAGTTTATACTTATGGTTGAAAGATAACTTAATAAAATTGTACTTAAATGGTGTTAAATCATTTTGACCTTATAATGTTAGTATTAAAGATTAATACTATTTATTATATTTAATTGGTTAATTTAAGAAATATTAACAAATTTTATTTGTCATCTAATGAATTATTAACTAAAGAAATAGGTTTGGATTCAAGTTATGAAGGTGTTTAACTTTTTATTTAACTCAAACGTGGAATGTCACATTTTTAACATGTAGGTATTATTTTTGTGATCATTTTGGTATATTACATTTATTTTTGTGATTTATAAATAATAAGATATGATTTTAATAAGGTTTATTACTATATAAATACTTAATAAATAATAAATATTTAATTAAGAGGAATAATAAGGCATGATTATAGTTTTAAACTCTAATTCTTATTATTCTAAGATTTTTGGTATTTTATTTAGATTTTTAACATCTACCATTATTAAAATATTAATTTTCAAAGTATTAAAACTTTATAAAGTATTTATTAAATAATATTTATTTAAATTATTATTATAATAATATTTAATAATAGTTTTAAGTTGTAGATTTTATTTTTCTAAGCATTTTCATATATTATATGTATTTTTCTGATTTATAAAACAAAAGATATTAAATTTACAAAATTTAATCATTTAATTTAATTTCTGGAATATTTGAAATTTGAATTCATATTGTTTTAATTATTTTTTAGACATGCACAGACTTTTTATACCGCAACTCTACCTAGCCACAGACACTGACCCATGGGCCCTAGGCCACGTCTCTGCCACATGGACAAAGACCAGTCAACAGAGTGTACTAGATCAAGGATGACGCCAGCAGGACGTCATCGTGACGTCACACGAACTCTCACCCCCAGATCAAAGCTTGATCGATTGATTTGGTGGATGCTGGCACGCGTAAAGTGGGTTGCTGGACGTGAACGAGCATGCTGAGTCGAATGGTGGCGGCGCTGCTCAAGTTTGGTAATCGGAGGTTGGTCGGCGACGAGCTCGCGCGGCGGCGCGGCACTGCCTCACGTGGGTAGGTAACTACAACGAGCGAGCGACGAATTGGAAGATGCCAGCATACTCAGAAGCTTACCGGGAATCTTGTGGAGGCTATGGCGAGAGGAGGCGAACTCGGACAATGTCGCCATGGTCAACGGCGAGCGACGGTCAGAGAAGGTGGATGTGCGCGATTACGGCCTTCTAGCTTGATTCCTTCCGCACCTAAACAGTGTCCACCCCGGCAGAGCTTGCTGCATCATCGGTTGGTCTCGGGGAGGGCTCTGACGACGACGATGAACAACTCCGGCGGCTAGGGTTTCAGTGAAAGGGGAAGAGGAAGAGAGTGGCAAGTGAGAGAGGATGAGATCGAGCAGAGGTGTAGCCGTGGCCTTCTTATCGTCTTCTAGGACGGTGGCGGGAATCGCAACGCTCGGCTGACGATGACGGCGGCATCGGGCGGCGGCGAACCCCTCTAGCGAGGTGCTTGTGACGCACGAGGAAGACGACGACGGATATTTTGCGCAAAACCCCCTGATAAAAATCCAAACTCAACCTGCAATCCCTCAGCTGGCCCACTTGTCAGCCAGAGAGATATAGTGGATGTTGTCCTAGCTGGGCCGCTACTGGGCTGCTATAGGTTGCTCGTGAGCAGCAGATAGGGAAGAGGGGAGATGGGCCGCAGGCCAGATGCTGGTTCCTTTATTTATTTTTCTTTCTGTTTTGATTTTCTATTTTCTATTTTTTAGATTTGAATTTTGCACCATTAGTTAAAGGTTTCTTTATAGAAATTTACTTGCTAAGTTTTTGCAGCAATAATTTGGTGTATTTAGAATCATATAATGATTTTTTATTATATAATGTTATAATTTTTATTTTCTTTTAATAGATCCCTTTTTCTCTTATTATTTGTGAGAGCCTTTAATATGAATTTAATTGGGCATAAATTCATAAACTTATTATAGAATGTATTACTACTAACTAATGAGTTAAAGTTTGAATTGAAAATGCTTTACCATAAGTTCTTAGAAGATTTAAAATTCAAATGTGGTACATATATCACACAATATTCTAAGCCCAGAATATAATAGTTGAGTATAATATCTCTAGAATTCAGGCTTATCTGTGTAGTATATGACACCTCCTCGTATAGGTTTACATTGTGATACTTAGCACTTAGGGTCAAACTATTCTTTGTCTCAATATTTACCCAAATTGCTCAATTGCAACAGGATAAGTTTTAAGCAAAGTGGTCTCAATTTGGTCCGACTAACCTTTTTGTCTCACTCTTGTAATGATTAACTATAACCAACCTTTCTTATTTAGTAAACTAACCTCACATGATTACTCCAAAAGACTAATCAGATTCTATTTGCTAACTTAAACCAAAGATTATTAGAATTTTCTAGCACTTATGAGTTCTATCATAGTTCTACCATGTTATTTCCTTACTTCACTTTGAAGATATTTTAATAATTACTTGTCATATTTACACCTACATCATGGTTTCGGAGCTAATCTCACCATGATCTCATTATGTTTTACCCATTCATCATGATTTAAGAGTTAATCTAACCATGATGACTTTGTTTCTCACTACACTATTATTAAATCTTAACATAATTTCACTTCAACATGTAGAATTCTCAAGTGAATCCCACATGATTACTACTCATTACATCAACATTTATCCTAATGATATTCATCATGTTGTCTTTGGTTATCAACTAACAATAAGATTCCACTGTGCTACTTGAATTCTAGGGTTAGGCTACACCATTTAAACTACTTCAATTGATATACTAAACTTGATTCAACCCTACTGCAACCAATTGGCTTTCCTACAGTATCTTGGTGGTTTATATCTCCTTAGGAAGACACTAAATAGCACCTTACTGAGAAAAGATGGATAACTACGTCTAAGAAAGATGACCAAAGCATCCAAATTAACTGCGACAAGGTTATCCTCAAGTGGATACTCATCACTTCATAAGAATATATGGTTTACATAAGATGGCTCCTATAGTCACTATCCAACCTACAGATCTTCCTAAAAGGGTTTTAATCCTAATGTCAAAGCATATGCTCTGATACCAGCTGCGGTGACCCATCATACCACTGCATGATGTAGTACACTATAGTCGTTGACATAACACCAATGAAACACCGTTCACTAGTATTACATCCCTCAGAGTAGTACAACAGAAACATAGCAGGTCCAAGACATGACTATAGGTTACAACTCAACTCTTTACACAAGATCCAGAGAACACACTAGGTTAAAGAGAGAAATAAACTTCTACAAAGAAGAATCAGGAATAAATAACTCATAGATACCACACTTATAAAACTAATAGATGAACTACTAGGCTTGCATTGCTGCTATTGCAATATTCTAAAGAAGTAGTTTCTATGGTTAGAAATCATATTCTTATCTAATTAGCAACTTCGTCTTCACTTGAGTTGATGTATATGTTGACTTTCTTGACTTCATTGAAGAGCGTTAGCTTTTGATGATGATTCCTGGAGCATAACTTGATGTAGACGTCGTTTGTACTGGCTTTAGAACCTAGCAAGGGTTAAGAAGATACTTTGAGTACGAGCAATCTCAGCAATTCCACTAGAAAAGGATTGTTTGATGCACTATAACTACAGCCACAGACCATAGGTCATAGGCAATGCAAGTTTTCGTAAACATTTCTTCAAAGGTTACTTTTATTCTGAAAAGCTATGTCCATCAGCCTTCACGGGTTTACCAAAACTTTTATGGAGTTCCTTTCCCGCCGCGTTCGCAGCTCCTTCCCGGAACAGGGAGTAACAAGTTACAGTTCTTACACTCTGCAGAGGTGCATCACTTTACCCATGAGAGATCTTAGCTTTGTTGCACATCTGAATTGCAGGTTCGTTCACACTTCCTTGGTGTGAGGACCAGACTAAGATCCAAGCCAATCACTGCCTTCTCCGCGACCCCGCATGTCTCTTTGGTGTACGCCAGCCCACCTATTGAATTACGGCAATGGCAATACAGACCGTTTAGATGTCGGAACTATCGTGGGACGTTGAGGGCTCCCACCCATATGTTGCATATCCTCTACGAATTACCATAAATAATATGCACGCTACGAGTGATAACAGACACGACCCGCACATCCAGCTCCATGCGAGAGGGAAAAGATACAGCTGACTTCTCCGTCCCATTCCAAATCTCATGGTCAACGCGTAATATACGGCGCAAGAAATCACTGGCGACATTGGTTGTTAAGTCCTAGATAATATGTTCCTTTACCACCGGAACTCTTATAGTAGGTTATTCCCTCATGGTAAATAACCTATAATCACATTATTATGAAAATAGTGTTTTCTGACCTTTTTCAAATGCAGGTGATGACAACACTGGATTTGTAAAATACTTTACAGAAAATAATCAAAGGACATGAGCAAGTGTGAACTTGCCTTTTGTGATTGCAAGATTATGCACTCACAGTCTTCAAGACAATATAAGATCCAATAGCGAAAATCTGCATCATTGGTCCGGTAAGGACTAATGTTTAAAGAAGCAAGATTCTTTTATGCATAAGTAATGTAATGCAAGTTGATAAACGCGAATCTCGAGAATAATGTTGTTCTAGGATTTGGATACTGGAAAGGGTTTCCTTGGAATGTGTTGCCTTTTAGATTAAGTTTCATACAAGTTCTTCTTATTAAGGCTTGTGAGTGTGTGGAAAACAACATGTATTTATACAACAATAAAATACACAGTATGGAATGCTACATAAGGTTGTTTACATCTTAATTGTTTATCTTCAAGTTTTACTTTACAAGTAGTGTCACTTATTAAGAATTTAAGTATTAACAATCTTATTATATATGTAAAGTATAAAGTAAAGTGATTTGATTAGTTATTATTGTTTTTCTGAAGTGGCAAAACGAATAACTTTTGAAGAAAATCTTACTCAACTTAGCAGAAGCATTTAAGCTTTTAAGTTAACCTTATGAAGTGTTCTTTCTAGTTATAGTCTTTAAGTTAGAAGGAATTACCTTTACTGAAATAATGAAATTAGTAGTACTTGAGACTTATCTATCTTGGTTTTTAACTGGGTTGGTTTGGTAATAATATGCTTTATAACTTAATTATAAAAGACCAAAATTAACTATAAAGCATATAATAGAGTTTTTAGCATTATACTTAAAGCTTGGTAACTATAAATAACTTGAAGAATGTAAATAGACTTAGGGTGTATTACTTATGATACTTGTATCTTGTTCACTTTATATTGCTTCCTTAGAGTTACTTAAGAATGGCATTACTTCTATTGGGGTAGTGATTTCTGTACATTATAATGGTATAAAGGGATATATCTCCTTATAAGGTGTGGTTAAGGCTTATGAATAAGTGAACAGTATTATTTATTACTTATGAACTCACTTATAGTTTTTTGGTTTGTTTAAAAACTTGTGGTTAAAGTAAAGATATTTATTCTTGGAGATTTTATATTAGATAAAGATTCTTTTATAAAAGAGTTTATACTTATGGTTGAAAGATAACTTAATAAAATTGTACTTAAATGGTGTTAAATCATTTTGACCTTATAATGTTAGTATTAAAGATTAATACTATTTATTATATTTAATTGGTTAATTTAAGAAATATTAACAAATTTTATTTGTCATCTAATGAATTATTAGCTAAAGAAATAGGTTTGAATTCAAGTTATGAAGGTGTTTAACTTTTTATTTAACTCAAAAGTGGAATGTCACATTTTTAACATGTAGGTATTATTTTTGTGATCATTTTGGTATATTACATTTATTTTTGTGATTTATAAATAATAAGATATGATTTTAATAAGGTTTATTACTATATAAATACTTAATAAATAATAAATATTTAATTAAGAGGAATAATAATGCATGATTATAGTTTTAAACTCTAATTCTTATTTTTCTAAGATTTTTGGTATTTTATTTAGATTTTTAACATTTACCATTATTAAAATATTAATATTCAAAGTATTAAAACTTTATAAAGTATTTATTAAATAATATTTATTTAAATAATTATCATAATAAAATATAATAATAGTTTAATTTGTAGATTTTATTTTTCTAAAGATTTTCATATATTATATGTATTTTTCTGATTTATAAAACAAAAGCTATTAAATTTACAAGATTTAATCATTTTATTTAATTTCTGGAAGATTTGAAATTTTAATTCATATTGTTTAAATTATTTTCTAGACATGCACAGACTTTTTATATCGCCACTCTACCTAGCCACAGACACTGACCCATGGGCCCTAGGCCACGTCATCTGCCACATGGACAAAGACCAGTCAACAAAGTGGACTAGATCAAGGATGACGCCAGCAGGACGTCATCATGACGGCACACGAACTCTCACCCCCAGATCGAAGCTCGATCGATTGATTTGGTGGATGCTGGCAAGCGGGAAGTGAGTTGCTGGACGCGAACGAGCACGCTGAGTCGAATGGTGGCGGCGCCACTCAAGTTTGGTAATCGGAGGTTGGTCGGCGACGAGCTCGCGCGGTGGCACGGCACTGCCTCACGCGGGTAGGTAACTACAATGAGCGAGCGACGAATTGGAAGATGCCAGCATACTCAGAAGCTTACCAGGAATCTTGTGGAGGCTATGACGAGAGGAGGTGAACTCGGACAACATCGCCATGGTCGACGGCGAGCGGCGGTCAGAGAAGGTGGATGCGCGCGATTACGACCTTCTAGCTCGATTCCTTTCGCACCTAGACAGTGTCCATCCCAGCGGAGCTTGCTACATCATCGGTTGGTCTCGGGGAGGGATCTGACAACGACGATGAACAACTCCGGCGGCTAGGGTTTTAGTGAAAGGGGAAGAGGAAGAGAGTGGCAGGTGAGAGAGGATGAGATCGAGCAGAGGTGTAGTCGTGGCCTTCTTATCGTCTTCTGGGATAGTGGCGGGAATCGCGACGCTCGGCTGACGATGACGGCGGCATCGGGCGGCGGCGAACCCCTCCAGCGAGGTGCTTGTGACGCACGAGGAAGACGACGACGGATATTTTGCGCAAAACCCCCTGATAAAAATCCAAACTCAACCCGCAATCCCTCATCTGGCCCATTTGTCAGCCAGAGAGATATACTGGATGTTGTCCTAGCTGGGCCGCTACTAGGGTGCTATAGGTTGCTCGTGAGCAGCAGATAGGGAAGAGGGGAGATGGGCCGCAGGCCAGATGCTGGTTCCTTTATTTATTTTTCTTTCTGTTTTGATTTTCTATTTTCTGTTTTTTTTAGATTTGAATTTTGCACCATTAGTTAAATGTTTCTTTATAGACATTTACTTGCTAAGTGTTTGCAGCAATAATGTGGTGTATTTAGAATCATATAATGATATTTTATTATATAATGTTATAATTTTTATTTTATTTTAATAGATCCCTTTTTCTCTTATTATTTGTGAGAGCCTTTAATATGAATTTAATTAGGCATAAATTCATAAACTTATTATAGAATGTATTACTACTAACTAATGATTTAAAGTTTGAATTGAAAATGCTTTACCATAAGTTCTTAGAAGATTTAAAATTCCTTTCCTAGATATACTACTTCTTCCTATCCATCATCATGTGTTATCATGATGATCTTTACCTCACAAGAATATTCTTATCCACCTTTTATTCTTCTAACACCTCTTTTAATTCCAATGAGCTTATCATTAAAGCCTTTCATAACCATTTAGAGCTATACTTGGCTATATCAACTACTCTATTGTTGATAGTGTCCCAATCCAACAAGTGGTTACTTCTAACTCCAATCATACTCTTCCTTAATCATCCTTCACTAATATCACTTCAATAGTTGTATACATTAAATCCTACTTCACCTCAAGTGTTTAGTATTTCCAAGGAGGGAAATACTACTTTAATCCAATGTTGCTCTAACATCATTTTAATCCTACTACCTTGTCTCTACTTGTCTCCAATATCTAACATTCCAACCTCACATTATATTAATGTGACTTGTAATGTCTAATCTAGAATACTATATCTATACTATGGTGCAATCATGTTTTATCCACCAAGGTCACTTATACATGGTATAAGCATTCAATATTGGTGAATAAGGCATGATCATTATAATCCTTTGATCCTTTATGGTTCAGATTTCCAATTGGCTAAACAAGGCTTCTTCAATACAACACTATAGTTGTATTCTAATTATCTTTTGTTTAGCTCTATTGGATTAAGAGATATAATTCATTGACTATACCTACTTGATCCAATAGGACTACTCCTGGTAACTATCTTCAGACTTCATTCTTGTAATCTTCTTTGTTATTATATTGATTTGATTTCCTCAAATCACTCCCATCCTATAGATAACATCTAGAACTAGCATCACTACTAATCTCTTCTTACTTATTTCTTTATAAGCCTTAAGTGAATGCTATAATAAGGACAAGAGTTGATAGATCAAGAATTGATAAGTTAAGAATGGGTGAATCAATAGTTGGTTACTCAACATTGATGAACAATAGATATTGAGATAGGATTCCATAAGGATTGATATGGAAAGGAGGATATGTGGTGAATGATCTTGACTTAGTTTCTTTCCTACTCAATCTCATTAGAGAGTTAAAGTTAAGTATTTCCATGCTACACATGGTATAAGTAGATAAAATTAAGATATAGTTGTTTCATTCTTATTATTTGTGTTATATCCTTAACTTGGAACTCACGAGTGATTTTAATGAATACTATGATATGATCACCTAAGGATCAAATATAAATCATCAAGTAATGTATTAGGGTTTAGTTTTATTACATATGATCTACCCTTAGATCAAACCATGTTTACCCAAAAGTAAGGTTTTAGCAAAGGTCATATTGCAACTTATTGCGGTCAACTTGATGATCTACTTCAATTCCATCAAGTTAAGAGAAGCTTCAATCACTTTGACAAGTTTTTATTTAAAAGCGCGAAAATTATTTAGATTTTCTATGCATGAATGCAATGCACACATCTGTGTTCAGCTTATTTCTAAGCTCTAATGCTGGGATGTTACAATTGTCTGTGACCCTCGAGATGGAGCCTTGACCACACTACCCTTATTATTATTCCGCTACTTTGATTGTAATCAGACTTGATCATGAGATCAACTATTTGTAAGACTATTATGGTTTGTAATGGATGATGAACTATGGTACCAATCTGTTACGTCTCGCAAAAATGGTAATCCTGATATTGTGATGTACGGCATAACAAGCATCTGGGATTAAAAATCTGGGTGTTGACAGAGACTGTGGGATAGTCCCGCACCACCCGCCACAGGGTTTGCCCCTCTCCCTTTCCTACTATAAATAGAGGGGCACCCCTCCCCTTTTGACACAACATTCTCTCCTCTCTCTCTTATTCCTTAGAAGTTTTTTTCCGTAATATTGGAGAGGAATTTGAGGGATCTATTTTCTCCACCTCCACACTACCGTCGTGCATTGTACGGTCCGACTTCTTTCTTCTTCCGCTGCTCGGCTGGATCGGAGTCCGGAAGACATTGCCTACACTAAATATGTGTAGAACTTCGGAGGCGCTATAGTTGGAGAGCTATCAGCTGCTTATCTTCACAAACATACGCCTACCTACATAAGGCATGACACGGTCTTCAAGGGTATGAATACCGTCTCCTTCTCTATTACTTATGTCTACATAGAATAGATCTTGGTTATCATGTTCATGTAGTTAGATTTTTTTGTTTTCTGCTGCGTGTTGGAGATATGCCCTAGAGGCAATAATAAATGTAGTTATTATTGTATCTTTCTGTTTATGATAAATGTTTACATTCATGCTATAATAGTATTAACAAGGAAACATTAATACTTGTGTGATTTGTAAACTAAAATAGAGTCCCTAGTAAAGCCTCTTTATAAATACTAGCTTGTTGGTTAATAAATTGCGGTTTCCCTATCATGAACATTGAGATGTTATTAACAACAAGATCATACCGTTAGGAGAATAATATGGTGGACATACTCCTATAGATAAGCATAGCATAAAGATCAAATCATTTTAATAGTTCAATTGCTATATGCTTTTGATACATAGTAACCTAATTCCTTCGACCATGAGATCATGCATATCACCTTGACCGGAAGGATGCTTTGATGACATCAAACACCACACCGTAACTGGGTGGCTATAAAGGTGGCATTGAGTGTTCAGAAAGTATTGGTTGAGACACATGGATCAAGAGTGGGATTTGTCCATCCATATGACGGATAGATATACTCTGGGCCCTCTCGGTGGAATGTCATCCAATTAGCTTGCAAGCATGTGACTGGCTCACAAGGGATCATATATCACGGGAATGAGAAAAGAGTACTTATCAGTAACGAGGTTGAACTAGGTATGTAGAGATACCGACGATCATAACCTCGGATAAGTAAACTATCGTGAGACAAAGGGAAATTGGTATCGTATGTAAGTGGTTCATTCGATCGCAAAGTAATCGTAGAAATATGTGGGAGCCATATGAATTTCCAGATTCCTCTATTGGTTATTGTTCGGAGAAGTGTCTCGATCATGTCCGCATAATTCACGAACCGTAGGGAGACACACTTAAGGATTCGACGTTGTTTGAGTAGTTATGGAATGATGAGTAAGAGACTGAATGTTGTTCGGAGTCTCGGATGGGATCCGGGATATCACAAGGAGATCCGGAATGGTCCGGAGAATAAGATTCATATAAGGAAAGTCTTGTTTCGGGGTTGGAGAATGGTTCCGGTGTCTTCATCAGGAATGTTCTAGAAGGTTCCGGAATGTCCGGCACTCCGGAGGGGAAGGGTACATGAATGTGTCATAACAAGTTGGAATGATTGCATCATGTACTAGGCGTCATCGCTGAACAAAATAAAGGGTTTAATCAAATCCTAGTTTGAAAAGTCAAACGCCAATTTGAAAAGTCAAACCGCTATTTTGTGAGGTGGAGGGAGAGTAGGAAACCTACTTGGCGAGGAGTTCCCTCCCTCCACCGCCGGCCCACTTGGAAACCGAGTTGGGGAGGGACTCCCCTTCCCTTGGCGCGCCCCCTCCACCTATATAAGGAGGGGCAGGGCTGCCCCTCCAAGACCTACACCTTGCCCCTCTAAACCCTAACCCTAGCCGCCGCCCTAGGGTTTCTCCCAAGCCGCCGAGTTGGGGCTTCTAGTTGCCCTAGCCACCGGCCTAGCCCCTTCTACTTGGTGTGTCTAAACCCTAGATCACTGAGGCTCTCTCATAGTCCACCATACTCGCTCCGGCTTAAGGCGAAGCCCTGCGAGATCTACCCTATACTTCCGGTACCATGTCGTTGTGCTGCCGAAATCGCGAGGAGAGTGGTACAACCTCCGCTGCCTGCTGGAACAAGGGAGAGGAAGGTCTTTGTCGAGTACCGAACGTGTGGCCGACTGCGGAAGCGTTGCCGGAACGCAGCGCCCGAAGGATCGTCTACGCGATATTGAGATCGGCAAGAGTACGACTACATCACCCACGAGAATCCGCTCTCGTTAAACACTTTGGAATCTTCGAGGGTGAGTTATTCCATCGACTCATTGCTACAATCTAGTAGATAGATCTTGGCTTGTTTGTTTGTATGCGGTAGAATTTTTTTGTTTTCCATGCTACGAACCCCTGCAGTGGTATCAGAGCCGTGTCTATATGTAGATCTGTTGCACAAGTAGAACACACTGGTCATTGTTGGCGTTGATGCTTTTGTTGTCGATGGCTTCTTGTGTACTTTGCATCTTGCGGGATGGTGGGATGAAGCGGCCCGGGCTAACCTTAGATGACATCGTTCATGAGACTTGCTCCACGCTTGACATGCAACTTGTATTGCATAAGTGGCTTTGCGGGTGCCTGTTTCTCCCAACATAGTTAAGATTCAAATTACAATGGGTGATTGACAATACTAGTATCAATGTTGTGGTTCTTGTTCGTAAGTTAGAACGACACTTATTAAAAGCCCCAAACCATGTAAAACATGCAAAGAAAGTAGAGGCGTCTAACTTTGTTTTGCAGGGGTGTGTTGTGATGTGATATGGCCATGATTGTGATTATATCTGATGTATGCAATGTTCCCTATTGTAAGTTGGCAACCGGCAGGAGCCATATGGTTGTCTTTAATTTATGTTAAGACCCGCGTGTCTATTCAAAGTAGTTGTAATAGTTGAAGCTGGTGGACGACAACCATGGAGCAGCGTCATTGACCTTGATGCAATGTCGGTGATGATGGAGATCATGTTCGTGCTTGAAGATGGAGATCGGAAGCACAAAGAAGAAAGGCCATATCATATCACATATTATGAATTGCATGTGATGTTAATCCTTTATGCATCTTGTATTGCTTAGTTAACACCGGTAGCATTATAAGATGATCTCTCATGCACATGAATTTCAAGTTATATAATGTTCATCCTTAGTAAGCATCGTTGCTAAAGCTTGTTGTTTCTAAGCACCACGTGATTATCGGGTGTGTTAGATTCTGCAAGTGTATACAACATGAGCAAGCCAGTTTTGCTCATGCGGAAGCTAAGGTTTGATCTTGACGAGCCTAGCATGTACAGACATGGTCTCGGAACACGGATCACCGAAAGGTAAAGCATGAATCATATAGTAGATATGATGAACATGTCGATTGTTCGCCATTGAAGCAACATCAACTCTCGTGATGATTGGTTTTGATGTGGTGGATTTGGTTCGTGTGATCACTAAAACAATGTGAGGGATATTGTTTTGAGTGGGAGTTCACCTAGATTAATTTAACTATTAATTAGAACTCAATTTGTCATAAACTTAGTCTAAACTATTGCAAATATGTTGTAGATCAATGGCGGCCCCTACCATCAATTTTAATGCGTTCCTAGAGAAAGAAAAGTTGAAAAACAATGGAAGCAACTTCACATATTGGTTCCGCAATTTGAGGATTTTCCTCACTGCTGGTAATTTGACCTATGTGCTGGATGCACCGCTGGGTGACCCACCTGCAGCTACTGCTACCGATGAAGTAAAGAATGTTTACCTCGCTCGGAAGACTCAATACTCCACAGTTCAGTGTGCTATCTTGTATGGTTTAGAATCGGAGCTTCAGAAAAGGTTTGAGAATTCAGACCCACATGATATTGTCCGTGATTTCAAATTTATCTTTGAGACTCACGCGGCAATTGAGAGCTATGAGGCTTCTGAAAAGTTCTTTAACTGTAAGATGGAAGAGGGCAGCTCCGTAAGTGAGCATGTGCTTAAGATGTCTGGGCACGCAAACAAACTTCAAAGCTTGGGTATAGTGATTCCTAATGCTTTGAGGATTTATCGTGTCCTCCAATCACTACCACCAAGTTACAAGAACTTTGTGATGAACTACAATATGCAAAACATGAACAAGCAGTTGCCAGAACTCTTCGCCATGTTAAAATCTGCAGAAGTGGAGATCAAGAAAGAGCACCAAGTGTTGATGGTCAATAAGACCACCAAATTCAAGAAAGGCAAGTCTAAGCAAAAGGGACACTTCAAGAAGGGTGGTAATAAAGTTACCGCGCCAAAGAAGAAGACCAAGGCTGGACCTAAGCCTGATACTGAGTGCTTTTACTGCAAGGGAGAAGGTCACTGGAAGCGGAATTGCCCAAAGTACTTGGCGGATTTGAAGAACAGCAACATCAAGAAGAAAGGTATATCCGATATACATGTTATTGATGTGTATCTCACTAGTACTCGTAGTAGTGCCTGGGTATTTGATACTGGTTCGGTTGCTCATATCTGTAACTCGAAACAGGTGTTGCAGAATAAACGGAAGCTAGCGAAGAACGAGGTGACGATGCGCGTGGGAAATGGATCAAAGGTTGATGTGATCGCGGTCGGCACGCTACCTCTTCATCTACCATCGGGATTAGTTTTATACTTAAATAATTGTTATTTGGTGCCTGTGTTAAGCATGAACATTATATCGGGATCTTGTTTATTGCGAGACGGTTACTTGTGTAAGTCCGAGAATAATGGTTGTTCGATTTATATGAGTAACATGTTTTATGCACATGCACCTTTGATAGATGGTCTATTCTTATTGAATCTCGATAGTGGAAATACACATATTAATAACATTGAAGCTAAATGTTTGAAATCGAGCGATAACTCGACCTATATGTGGCACTGTCGTATTGGTCACATTGGAGTGAAGCGTATGAAGAAACTCCATTCCGATGGACTTCTTGAATCACTTGATTTCGAATCACTTGAAAGATGCGAATCATGTCTGATGGGTAAAATGACTAAGACTCCATTTTCTGGTATGATGGAGCGAGCTACGGACTTATTGGAAATCATACATACCGATGTGTGTGGTACAATGAGTGTAGCATCGCGCGGTGGTTATCGTTATGTTCTTACCTTCACGGATGACTTGAGTAGATATGGGTATATCTATTTCATGAAACATAAGTCCGAAACTTTCGAGAAGTTTAAAGAATTTCAAAGTGAGGTTGAGAATCAACGTAACAAGAAGATTAAATTTCTACGTTCTGATCGTGGAGGTGAATATCTAAGTTACGAGTTTGGCGAGCATTTGAAGAAATGCGGAATACTTTCACAATTGACAACGCCGCGAACACCACAGCCTAATGGTGTGTCCGAACGTCGTAATCGAACTCTCTTAGATATGGTTCGTTCTATGATGTCACTTACAGATTTATCGCTATCATTTTGGGGTTATGCATTAGAAACAGCCGCATTCACTTTAAATAGGGCACCATCTAAATCCGTTGAAACGACACCGTATGAATTATGGTTTGGGAAGAAACCTAAATTGTCGTTCCTTAAAGTTTGGGGTTGCGAAGCCTATGTAAAGAAGTTACAGCCGGACAAGCTTGAACCCAAAGCGGAAAAATGCGTCTTCATAGGATACCCAAAGGAAACTATTGGGTATACCTTCTATCATAGATCCGAAGGCAAAATCTTTGTTGCCAAGAATGGATCCTTTCTAGAGAAGGAATTTCTCTCGAAAGAAGTGACTGGAAGAAAAGTAGAACTCGACGAGGTTGTTGAACCTTCTCTCGAACTTGCGAGTAGCGCAGCACCGAAAGAAGTTCATGTGGTGCCTGCACCAATAAGAGAGGAAGCTAATGATGATGATCATGAAACTTCGGTTGTAGTTGCTACAGAGCCTCGCAGGTCAACGAGAACACGTACTACTCCTGATTGGTATGATCCCGTTATGAGTGTCATGTTGGTGGACAACACCGATGACCCTGGGACATATGAGGAAGCGATGATGAGCTCAGATTCCAATAAATGGCAAGAAGCCATGAAATCCGAGATTGGATCCATGTAAGAAAACCAAGTATGGACTTTGGTGGACTTACCGGATGGCCGGAAGGCTGTCGAGACCAAATGGATTTTTAAGAAGAAAACAGATGCTGATGGTAATATTACTGTCTATAAAGCTCGACTTGTCGCAAAAGGGTTTCGACAAATTCAAGGAGTTGACTACGATGAGACTTTCTCACCCGTAGCGAAGCTAAAGTCTGTGAGGATTATGTTAGCAATCGCTGCATATTACGATTATGAGATATGGCAGATGGATGTCAAAACAGCATTCCTCAATGGAGACATTGATGAAGAGTTGTATATGATGCAACCCAAAGGTTTTGTCGATCCTAAAGATGCTAACAAGGTATGCAAACTTCAACGGTCCATCTATGGATTGAAGCAAGCATCCCAAAGTTGGAATCAACGTTTTGATAAAGTAATCAAAAGTTTTGGTTTTATACAAACTTATGGAGAAGCTTGTATTTACAAGAAAGTGAGTGGGAGCTCTGTAGCATTCTTAATACTATATGTAGATGACATATTGTTGATTGGGAATGATGTAGACCTTCTTAATAGTGTCAAGGAATATTTGAATAATAGTTTTTCAATGAAGGATCTTGGCGAAGCAGCTTATATATTAGGCATAAAGATTTATAGAGATAGATCGAGACGCCTAATATCATTGTCACAAAGTACATATTTGGACAAAGTTCTAAAGAGGTTTGGAATGGAAGATAGCAAGAAAGGGTTCTTGCCCATGTTGCCCAATACGACCTTGAGTAAAACTCAAAGTCCGACAACGGCAGAAGATAGAGAAAGGATGAGTAAAACTCCCTATGCCTCAGCCATAGGATCTCTGATGTATGCCATGCTATGTACTAGACCCGACATTGCATATGCTGTTAGTTTAACTAGCAGATATCAAAGTGATCCAGGAGTGGATCATTGGACAGCGGTGAAAAAACATCCTTAAGTACTTGAGAAGAACTAAGGATATGGTTCTTTCTTATGGAGGTGACGAACAGCTCGTTGTTAATGGTTACACCGATGCTAGTTGGAACACCGATCCAGATGATTCTAAATCACAATCTGGATACGTATTTACTTTGAATGGTGCAACAGTTAGCTGGAGGAGTGCAAAGCAAAGCGTTGTGGCGAGATCTTCAACTGAATCAGAATACATGGCTGCTTCGGAGGCTTCACAAGAAGCAATATGGATGAAAGAGTTCATTACAGAGCTAGGTGTGGTTCCTAGTGCCCTGGACCCAATGTCAATCTACTGTGATAACATGGGCGCCATAGCCAATGCGCAAGAACCAAGGTCACACAAGAAGCTGAAGCACATCAAGCTACGTTTTCACGCTATTCGAGAACATGTCCAAGATGAGGACATAAAGATTTGCAAAGTACACACAGATCTGAATGTGGCGGATCCGTTGACTAAACCTCTCCCGAGGGCAAAACATGACCAACACCAAACTGCCATGGGTGTTCGGTATATTACCATGTAATCTGTATTAGATGACTCTAGTGCAAGTGGGAGACTATTGGAAATATGCCCTAGAGGCAATAATAAATGTAGTTATTATTATATCTTTGTGTTTATGATAAATGTTTACATTCATGCTATAATAGTATTAACAAGGAAACATTAATACTTGTGTGATATGTAAACTAAAATAGAGTCCCTAGTAAAGCCTCTTTATAAATACTAGCTTGTTGGTCAATAAATGATTGTGGTTTCCCTATCATGAACATTGAGACGTTATTAACAACAAGATCATATCGTTAGGAGAATGATATGGTGGACATACTCCTATAGATAAGCGTAGCATAAAGATCAAGTCATTTTAATAGTTCAATTGTTATATGCTTTCTGATACATAGTAACCTAATTCCTTCGACCATGAGATCATGCATATCACCTTCACCGGAAGGATGCTTTGATGACATCAAACACCACACCGTAACTGGGTGGCTATAAAGGTGGCATTGAGTGTTCAGAAAGTATTGGTTGAGACACATGGATCAAGAGTGGGATTTGTCCATCCATATGACGGATAGATATACTCTGGGCCCTCTCGGTGGAATGTCATCCAATTAGCTTGCAAGCATGTGACTGGCTCACAAGGGATCATGTCAACACCCGGATTTTTCAATCCTAGATGCCTGTTATGCCATACATCGCAATCCCAGGATTACCATTTTTGCGAGACATAACAGAATTGGATACCATAGTACTTCATCCATTACAAATGATACATAAGTTCTTACACGAAAAGGGATCTCATGATCCAGTTCTTAATACAACATCAAGCAGCGGATTACGTAATAATAACGGTAGCGTAGGCGAAGCTCCATCTTCAGGGTCACATGCAATGCTGACGATGGGAGATGATCCTAGTTGTCGTAACCTTCCTAGGGTCCATCTTCCAGGTACTCCTATTCATAGTCTGGCCATGGGAATAGCCAGGGACAAAGCCATGAGTACTCTTTAAGTACTCGTAAACTAATACTAACAGGTAAGGGGTTTTTGGATAATAGGACACTAGGCTCTAGGGTTGTTTTGCAAAAAGGCAGGTTTATCTCTACTAAGTTCCAAATCTAGTCACAATTCTTTATAACTCCTAAGTGGGATCTTGTAATTCAGGTCACAACTCTGTTGTGGTCAAGTCAAAGTCTCAATTCATTTCACAAGTCATTTTGAAAAGTCTGACGGGGGAACAGTATGGCCACTCCAACTGTCCATAACCGCGGACGCGGCTATTCTATTAGTTTGACACTCTGCAGAGATTGTACACTTTCACCACAACATCCGATACATCTGTCAGGAACAAATCCTAAATTCACCATACTCAGTATGCGGATAATCAATCCTAACCTTTTAATTACATGCCCTAGTATAAGCACCTCTCCTGTGAGTTTGGCCTCCCAACCATGACCACTGTCATCTTGGGTACTGCACAGGTGGACAATCTTCACAAGGTAGCCTCAGCTCAGACCTTGGCCGGGAGGGAACTAATACTAAGGTATATAAGTTTCTAGTCAAACCCTACCCAATATTCGGGTATTGTGGTTGTACGCTAAAATTGGAATGGTATCGCATCCAGACAACCATCAGTTTTATAAAGGGCTAAGGCTCATGCTTCAACATTTTTATCACCAGAATCATCAAGTGTTTGGAAAACACATGTCCAAAACATTTCAATAGAATGATCCATCATTCCAAGGTTTTCATAACCATTTTTCCACCAAGTAATCCCATCTAAAGGTTGATCAAGTTTTATGCTTAGCACTAGCATCTACAGGTGGGGGTAGTACTAATGAGGGTGGTAACTAGTGGAGTTTCACTAAGTCCAACCTTATATCTTAGGCTGATATCAAGGTTTCTAGCTTGGGCCAAATTTTATGCTCCTCATGCAACCTTCAGCACAACTGTCTAGTATCTACCAAACTCTTAGGTAGACTCTAAGTAAGCTTTGATAAAGAAATAAAGTAAGAAGCTTGCACATAAAACTAGGATTTGGTTTATCAAGTGGGTATGATCACATATGCTTAAGGCATATAGTAGTCATATCACAAGTATGGGTTTGTGGCATCAGTAGGGTATCTGGCAAGGGTTAGCTTGCATCAATATCAGTATAAGCTTGCATAGGTATAGTATCTTGCAAGTGTTAGCTTGCCTTGTGCAGAGCAGTGGTTGAAGTTCTCCTCGGCTTCCTCTTCGTAGTATCCTCCTTCCTCCTCGTATCCTTGGTCGGTACTAGCGTCTATGAATAAGTACGAGGTACACAATCACCAAACAATACTTAACTACTTGCAATCATCACACACAAGGGTCCTATAGATGATATAGCATCATCTCTAACATTACAAGGTTAAAGCTTGGTTTAAATCTTTTTATTTTTAGAAAAGTAATTTCTACTCATTGAAAAACTACTTAAGATTTAATATTCTCCAAACCAAATATGGGATCATGTTGACACATGTCATCACCACATATTGTAGTCCATGGGAATGTGATTTAAAGTGGTGTCACAATTTAATAAGGTTTTACCCTTTTATTTTAATTAATTAAAGTGGCTAGAAATGCTTATGTAGCATTCTTTTATTACTTGAACATTATTTCTGCAAGTAAACCTATATATTTTTATATATTCTGAAAGGTATGGTTAAATGTGATTTTTGAGAGTTGGAATCAACTCAAAAGCTTTTATGGTTTAAATTTGCAAAATGTTTGAATGCAGAAAAGCTTCTGCCTTGTTATTTTTACTATGGGTGATCTACAGATCCAAATGACTTGAATCCAACGGGCTTGGATTAAGCATTCACAGACCTTTCCAACAAAATTGGTTTCATTCAAAATGGTGCACTGAATCGATCAGGGTTGATTTTTGAAGTTGGGTGCTGAAGTGTGTTTGAATTGAAATGGAAAAAGTTTAATTTGAATTGCTGGGCTGCGCGGGAAAGGTTACTGGGCCGGCCTGCTAAGCGCAGGGCTCCCGCGGGCTGCTTAAGTGGGTGTCCCCACTCGTCAGTGACACGGGGTTGGGCGAAGCGGTATGGGGCAACGTGGATCGTTCGACCTAGTTCTAATCTAACGGCTGGGGGTCATCGTCGACGCGAGACAACTCCGGCGAGAACGAAACCTAGCGCGGCCAGTGAGGGGTGCTGGGGGCTCACCGGGGTACGGGCGAGGGTCGGCGAGGCGGGCAAACGACAAAGTCAACGACGACGAACCTCCTGGTACCGGTGGCTTCTCCTGGGGCGGCTCCAATCGCTGGCTCCCTTCTTCTCCAGAGGCGGTGGGCTCCGGTGAAATTCCGGCGAGGTGGTGCTCGCCTTGCTCTGAGAATGGTGTGGCACGATCAGTGAGGAGAGGGGAGTGAGATGATGTGAAGAAATCGTGCGGGGGTGGCCTCTATTTATAGTCGAGCGAGGGGACCATCGGGGCGCACGGTGGGCTCGTCGGGGGCGACGTTACAGGCGGCTAATGGCATGGGCAAGGGTAGGGGACGGTGTTGTGTCTCCTGGCGATGCTCAACGACATGGTAGCGAGGCATGGGCCGGTGTGGTTTGGTCTGGAACGGCCGGTGCTCTGCGCGGCAGAGGCGGCGTGTAGCATCCCAATTGTCTAACAATTGTAATGCTACTTGGTCTAGTAATATAATGGCTACTTCCTACATATAATTGTTGCATCATAATTATATCATGCTCATGTCATCATGCCACCTTGCATTTGAGCATCATATAAAACCCTTTTTGTTTGGTTCTTCTCTCATATGCATTGTAAATTGTATTTGCCTCTTGATATTGTATTTGGTTATTGATATATTGTTTAAATGCCCAAGTTGAGTTGGGGGCATATCTTTTATTCCAATTCCACCACCTCTCTTTGTCACCACCTTATAATTCCACCACCCCATTTCCATGAGCTTGTATTTTATTTTCTTTTGTTATTTAATCTAGCTCATGGGAGATAGGATGGATCTACTTCTACAAATTCTTTTGTTGGCTTTATTCCACTTCTTGGAAATGCATA
Organism: Avena sativa; assembly: GCA_916181665.1. NCBI lineage: Eukaryota > Viridiplantae > Streptophyta > Magnoliopsida > Poales > Poaceae > Avena > Avena sativa. The sequence goes on along the minus strand of OV702298.1, from coordinate 35,316,526 downwards.
AGTATAATGCCATATTATTATTGTTTTCACAAGATTAACTCATGGCATTTAATACCCATGCATGGGCCATGCAAATCTCACCATCATTCCCTCCTTTGGGTTTTTCATGTATTTTTGCAAGTGAAGCATGGATCTTTGAGAGTCCATCTCATGTTGGCCCTATTCTTTTGCTTTTGACTTTAAAAACCTCACCTTCCTCTCCTTTTCACCTCCATCCAGGCATAATCAAGGGTGATCTAGCTAAGCCCTACCCTAAACCCCCTCTCTCTATTTCTATCTCTAAACCCTACCACCACCTTGATCTACTCCAACAACCCTCACCACCTTTTTTTTATCTCTTCTACTCCTTTGACTAGATCTTGTTTGATCTTTGCTTGATCTTGCTTGATCTTGTCAAAAACACTCTTCCTCACCCCTTCATCTTGGCTTCATCTGTAATCATGTGTTAAAACCTAAAATCCTACATGAAACCCTAAACCTAGCTCCCTCCCTCTCTTTAATTCCTCCTCTCTAAGCCACACCCCCACCCTAACCACTCCATGCCGAGGCTGGCCCTGCCAGCCCTAACCTACCCCAGCTACCCTACCCCATCCCTAGCAAACCCTAACCCGAGCCTCCCCCCTAGCCAACCCTAGCTCACCTGAGCCTACCTCCTCTCTCTCTCTAGCTCTCTCCCTGCCACAGCAGCCCCACCCGAGCCTACCCCTCCTTGGGCACTCCCTGGCCGGCTTGTAGCTCCACCCCACCTGCGCTGCCCTGCTCAAACCGTGCCAGCTCGAGCACGTGAGAGGAGGAAAAGGTGGCACCGAACCACCTTTATCTACCCCGTGCCCACGGCTGCCTCTCCTCTCTCCCTCTCGCCTTGACCTCCTCCCACACGTCTCCTGGCTCTCCCAGATCCGCCCAGAGCCCCTACCTTTTTCTCCCCTTCTTCTGCATCGACGCCACCCTCTCTCGCCGGCCACCGCCCGATCCGACGCCGTTTCCGCGTTCCTGCGTTCCGGGTTGACGTGGAGGTGTACGAGAAGACCGAGGAGGTACCACTGCTCCACCTTGACCGCCCCAGCGAGGAGGAGAAGACCACCAGGACTGCCAGATCCTCGCCGCTCCCCCGAAACCCTAGGACGCCGGAGCTCCTGCATCCTCGCCGATCAGCCGCTTCCCTGCCCGATCTGACACCGGCAACCTCCCCGCGGTAAGCTCCTCCACCTCCTAGACAACATCCGCGCCGCTGTAAAGCACTAGCCGCTCCGGACCTTACGCCGAACGGCTTCAGTGCGCCGCCGCTCGCTGTTGTCTGCACGCTCTCGCACCGCGTAGTGCCTTAGCTGGTCGAGTAGCTACCCCTTTACAACTACCCCGCCCTACCGCTCTGGCTATCACCCACAGCGCGCGCGCCCGCGATGCGGGATCGAGCCCCCGTCGTGCCGCTCTGTCGCCGCGCTCCGTTTTTCCGTCAGGTAGTTCAGAGGAAACAGATGAACAGTGGGGTCGTGGCCGTCTTTCAGAAAACCCCCCAACCTTTTTATTTCCTAAACCCACGGACCAGCCTACCCCACCTGTCAGCCACCCCGACGTTCTTGCAGAAAAGTCCCTCTGTTCCTCTAGCCGTAACCCGCGCCCCAGCCCGGCCCCGCCTGGCAGTCTCTGCGCGCTCGTTCGCTGGCACGTGGGCCTCCAGTTACTGGCCCACCCGTCAATCGCAGAGGCTGGCTAAGCCAAGGTGAGAAAAGGATTTCCTGAGCGCGTGGCCCAGTCCGTTTGGTCCCACTCGTCAACGACTGGGGCTAGCTCGGTCTGAGTAATAAAAGTTTCTCTGCTGTCTGTTTTAATTAAACCTTTTTCAGAAAATGTTTTAAATTCAAATTCAAATCTGTTTTCAAATATCTTTTAAAATATAACTCCAAATAATGCAAATAATATATGTTTTGAAATCAGAAAAATGTGAGAAATTCAAATATGCTATTCAAAATAATGTTTGAACACTTTAATTTTTAAGTTGTTTAAAATTACAATAAAATGCCCTTTTTTCTCAATTAATTAATAACTTTTGTTTTATAACTCCGAATTTGACAAATGATATGTCTAAAATGATCAGCTCGACGAGACCTTTTTATCTATGCATTCCATGTTCTGAACTGCAGCATGCATCATATAAATATAAAGTATACAGCAACTTATTTGAGTATAAAAGGTGACTAAAACGCCATAAAATGCTTTATTCTTGTACTCCACACCTCACCCATGCCATGCTACCTTATTGCCATGCAAATTGTGCATCATTCATCATGGCATGATTGTTTGCTTGTCGCATTTTATTCATATGCTTGTGCACTTTATTTATGTTGGCCCTTGTTTGTTTGGTTCTTCTTCGAATAGACGCTGAGCAGGGGATATATCAAGAAACCCAGGAGCACTACCCAGATCCTTCTCTCGCTTCAACTGAGCTGCCAGGCAAGCACTACCACATGCTTGCATACATATAGTACCTATTGCCTCTATCTTATTCTTGCATCATTGAGTCGCGATTGCATTAATCTGAATCCCAAGTACTGCATAGCCTTTACTTTTAAACTCCACCGAAGCTTGTTTCTCCATCCCATGAGCCATTACTACAGGAGTTGTTTGAGCCATGCGGGTCGTAGAACAGCATGTGTAGGGTATGTGAGTGTCTGATGGATAACGAGGTACCTAAACAACTTAACCTGAGTAGTAATGGGATAACTAATGAAAGTGGCATCGGTGAGCAATATCTGCTATTTGGTTTTTCATGCTCACTTGTCTCCCGTAGGACCCCGAGTACTTGATTCCTGTTCCTTGAATATTCGCGCTATCCACATCCGGGAGGCTTATGAACCCCCCTGAGCCAAAGCTTGATTCATTCTTATTTCTTGGGGCCACAAGTAGTTTGGGGCTTTATTACTATCCTGTAATTATGCCATGCTTTACTGCTTTATTTAAGATTGTGCGAGGAGCACCTGTACTGTTTTGGATGCGGAGTGTTTTTGCGGTATCGACAAGCCCAGTCACACTTTCGGGTTCCTAGTCGTTTACAGCCATTGACGCAAACCTTGAGTCCGTCTCGGAGCCGGCCAACTTCGTTGCGGGTAGCTTAATGGGGTGGCCCCCTGAAATATTTCTGAATCCTGTGATCGCTTTATCGTGACTGCCTCGTTGGGTTTTGATTTGGTTTTTCCGAGGTTGATCGAGTGTGTGTTGCTATTTGTGCACCCCTGCAGGGTAAAACTTTCTGAAAGCCGTGTCCGCGGTTATGGACGACTTGGAGCACAGTTTCTCGATCATAGACAAGTATAACTAAAGTACCGCTTTTAATTTGACTAAGTACCTGACTAGTAAATAGTGCAACACTCATGGAATGGATAATAAAACTACCAACGGATGGGGGGTTGTTCGTCCGCTTCCTCGTTGGTAAGCGAGGAGGAGGATGGATCTGTTAATATTACTGTATAACTGTTGTTATTAATTCACGGACATCCGTCTATCTTTGGTTAGGCGGATGGTTAGCGAGTATCTATAGAATTGTTAGGTGTTATCTTTTGCTGCAATTGCGTCACACCAGGTTGTGTCCCCTTTAGAGGCATAAATACTTGCTGAGTACCCCTAGGGTCTCACACGATAAATTGTTTGATTCAGATGAACAGGTAAACCCGCAAGATGGATACTGGGTGGAGGAGACGGACGATGTGGGCAACGATCATTCGGTGTAGAGATTCCGGGAACGGGGATCCGTGAGATCTGTGGGCGGGATGTGTTTATTTATGGGGCATCTTATGCCGATTTGCTTCTTATCCGTACTCGGATCTTGTTTTCCGCTTCCGCCTGATACTCTGATGTTTGATGTATGAGGAGATATCCTAAACTATTATATCTATCTAGGATATTTGGATCTTGCCGTATGGCGTTGCAATATTTCTATTTCTTTTAGATGGAATGGCTCTGAGGACTGTTGTATGGTGGCTTGCATACATACTCATTTGTGTATGTAGTTGATCCCTTCGCCTGCCGATTACGCCGCTCGTTCTTGTCCCGATGTTTGGAAATGGTTAGGACGGCCGAAAGGTCTACCTGTGAGTGGCATTTGGGCCCCACCGTACTATTTTAACCATTTCCGGACATCCAGGCTTGTAACTAAGAGCGTAATTCACCGAGGTAGTTACAATTGGTATCAGAGTCATCTCGCCCTTCAGGGTCTCAGCCAAATGGTCGTTGTCAGTCTAGCAAATATTTTTGGTAGCTATGTATACTAGGGCAAAACAAAACGCGAGAGTAGGACTGCTTCCACTTTTCTTCTTACCCACCCACCCACCCTTTTCTGGTAAGGAAGTGTAACGTTTTCAATCCTCTTCTTAAAATTCAAACTAGGATTCACGTGTTCTGGGTTCCGTAGTACCATAGGTTGTGTGTGTGTGTGTAATTCCTTGTCTATCTGTTGCATCCAAGTTGTTATCACAATCTGCCTTTGGTTATCAACTGTTGGTACATTCCATACCGACAGGCTTTTGCAAACCGACGCGATCTATCTGATTCGTTGTATACCGCCGCGATCTGTCTTACTCTTTGTTATCCGACGTTATCTTGTTTGGGGTGTTCGTTTCCGTAGTTACTAATCTTTAGGTTCATCTTGAGAAGAAGGTGTTGGGATACGTGTTCTACTTATTCATGTGCGGAGTAATGATTTGAGTGCGGGATGGAGTCGCGACCATACCACTACTTTTATCATTCGCTCTTGTATATTGAATTGGTAGAGTCACTAATCTTGATTCGTTAAGTGATTTTGCGCATCTATTGGTATTTTAATGCCGAAATTGCGGAAAAATTTTCTTTGATAGTTGTGTACCACACTCCTTTTCAGTCGTGTGCGTTATGCTTAATATCTTCTAGGTGCTTTGAACTTTGTTGATATTTTAATATCATCTTAGTAAATTGCATCCTTTAAATCTTGGTTAATTCCATCTTGGTACTATTTTGGATTATTATTATTCTCCATTATAGTATTGACTTGTGTTTTATATCAATCACAGGATGGCACCACCACGCCGTTCTGAGGAGGACATACAACATGAACTGGGGGCCGCGTTGTCAAGCATCGCCAATGCCTTGGCAACAATGCAGCAGAACCAGCAGCGTTTTGAAGAAAGTGTCAGGAGGAATGAGTTTGTTCCGCTACCTCCACCTCCCAAGCGAGGAGACATCAAAAGCTTCCTGAAGTTCAACCCACGTCAATTTGATGTGTCCGATCAACCACTTGATGCTGATGATTGGTTGCGTGAGATGTCAAGGTTACTGGCGACTGCTGATGTTCCTGAGCAAGAATGAGTAAAGTGTGCCACTCACCTTCTGAAGGGAGATGCAGCTCTGTGGTGGGAGAATTACCTGAAGGCAAACTGCACTGGTTTTCAGCCTACTTGGGAACAGTTCACTGGAGCTTTCAAAGAGCAGTATCTGTCAGAAATTGTCATGGAGAGGATGAAGGAAGTGTTTCTCAACCTCAAGCAGGGCAATGACAATGTCAATACCTACATCAGAAACTTCATGAACCTTTCTCGTTATGGTGGCGATGAGATCTCTGATGACAAGAAGAAGCAAAAGAGGTTCCGACAAGGGCTCAATGCATCGATTAAATATGCAATCACACATGCAAGGCCGACGTCTTTTCTGGAACTTCAGCATACAGCTCTGCAGGAAGAAGCAAGTAGGCAAGTGTTTGAGGAGTCAAAGAAACACAACCGCGATGCAGCAAGCTCTTCAGCTATGTCAACTCCTTCTAAGCGTCGTGTCTGGGTTCCTAACACCCCACCGTCGCTCCCGGCTCCACCAAGACCTTCAAGCTACGCGGCAAGGCCACCAAACTTCCTCACTGCTGCTCCCAGGGGCTACAACCACCACTACCCTGGAGCGCCTGGCGGAGTCCCTGGCTACGTTGCTCCACGTCCACCTGGTGCTTGTTACACTTGTGGAAACACTGGGCATCAACACTGGAACTGTCCGATGAAAAACAAAGCTCTTCCTCCACCACCTCCAAGACCTGCGGCAAGCTCTCCTATGGTTCGTGCACCACCACCTCGGGCTCTCAACATCAACACCAAGCCCGGGTCTACTGTTGCTCGCGCCAACTGTGTCAACGCCGCTCAAGCTAAGCATGCACCTGGAGTTATGATGGGTATGCTTTCTGTTAACTCAGTCCCTGCACGAGTTTTGTTTGATTCTGGTGCATCGCATTCTTTTGTTTCTCACAAATTTGCGAATGAGAATGAGTTAGCTATGGATCCTCTCCTTAAGCGGTTAATGGTCCTTTCTCCTGGAGCAACAATGGCAGCTTCTAAAATCAGCCATGGCAATCAAGTTGAGATTGGTGGCTCTTCGTTCTCGGCGTCCTTAATTGTTCTGGGCAGTTCTGACATTGATGTTATCTTGGGCATGGATTGGTTGACAGCAAATGCAGCTGTGATTGATTGTGCTGAACGCTCGGTTTCTCTGAAAATCCTGAAGGCCATATAGTCTATTCTCCAAGTCTGACTCCTGCTATTCAGCTTTTCTCTTTGGCGGCTCTGAATGCTGATGCTATGGAAGCTATTCAGAGTGTTCCGGTGGTCTGTGAATTCCCAGATGTCTTTCCTGAAGAGTTGCCAGGTATGCCTCTGGATCGTGAGGTTGAGTTTGTAATTGAGCTTAAACCTGGAACGGCTCCTATCTCCAAGCGGCCTTATAAAATGGGTCCTGCTGAGTTGGCTGAACTCAAACGTCAGCTTGATGAACAAGAGAAGTTGGGTTTCATTCAACACAGTACCTCTTCTTGGGGTAGCCCAACCATCTTTGTGAAGAAGCGAGACAAGACTGATAGACTTTGTGTTGACTATCGGGCTCTCAATGCTAAAACCATCAAGAATAAATATCCCCTTCCGCGGATTAATGATCTCTTCGATCAGCTAGCTGGAGCTGTGGTATTCTCTAAGCTTGACTTGAGAAGTGGTTATCATCAAATCAAGATTCGCAAGGAAGATGTTCCTAAAACAGCTTTCACCACCCGCTATGGCCTGTATGAGTACACGGTCATGTCTTTCGGTCTCACCAACGCACCTGCCACCTTCTCGAGGCTTATGAACTCGGTTTTCATGGAGTATCTTGATAAGTTCGTTGTGGTCTATCTGGATGACATCCTAGTCTATTCTAAGTCAAAGGAAGAACATGAAGAACACCTTTGGTGTGTCCTAAACAAGCTTCGTGAGAACCGCCTGTATGCAAAGTTCTCCAAATGTGAGTTTTGGCTACCTCAAGTAACCTATCTTGGTCACGTCATCTCTCCCAAGGGCATTGCCGTAAACCCGGAAACGGTAAAGACAATTGTTGACTGGCTTCCTCCTGTAAATGTCAAAGAAGTCCGGAGCTTCCTTGGTTTGGCTAGTTATTGCCGTCGCTTCGTTCAGAACTTTTTGAAGATAGCGAAGCCTCTTACCGATCTCCTCAAGAAAGGAAAGAAATACCTTTGGACTCCTGCATGTCAAGCAAGCTTTGAAACACTCAAAGAGAAGCTCACTTCCACACCAGTCTTGGTTCCTCCAGACACATCCAAGCCTTTCCAGATATTCTGCGACGCATCTTTGCAAGGATTGGGCGCGGTCCTTATGCAAGAAAAACAAGTTGTTGCTTATGCCTCTCGACAGTTGAAGACGCATGAGCTCAACTATCCTACACATGACCTCGAACTCGCAGCAGTTGTCTTTGCTTTGAAAGTATGGAGGCATTACTTGCTGGGCAACCGTTGTGAAATCTTTTCTGATCACAAGAGTCTGAAGTATATCTTCACACAGCCTGATCTCAACCTTCGGCAGAGGAGGTGGATTGAAGCAATCAATGATTTCGATTTGACCATCAACCACACTCCGGGCAAAGCTAATGTCATGGCCGATGCTCTCAGCCGCAAAGCTTATGTCAGCAACCTCATGATGGAAGAACAACAGCCGCTCTTGTGCGAGGAATTCCGTCAGCTCAACCTTGAAATTGTGGATCAAGGGTATCTTCTGAACCTTCTGGCAACCCCTCTCTTGGAAGAAAAGGTTCGCTCCATTCAACTTGGTGATCCGTACACCAAGAAGATCATCTCCAACCTTCAGCTTCCGAAGTATGAGTCCTTCCACGTCGATGACCAAGCCACGCTTTTCTTTGAACACCGGATGTTTGTTCCGAACTACCCGGGTTTGAGAGAGCAAGTTCTCAAGGAGGCGCATGATTCTGTTCTTTCTATCCACCCTGGTAGCACAAAGATGTACATGGACTTGAAAACACAATATTGGTGGCCGGGATTGAAACGATGTTGTGCCAAGTATGTCTCGGAGTGTGATGTCTGCCGCAGAGTTAAAGCTGTCCATCAGAAACCTTCCGGTCTTCTACAGCCATTGAAACCCCCGGAATGGAAATGGGAGAAAGTAGAGATGGACTTCATCACTGGTTTTCCAAGGTCGCAAAAGGGAAACAATGCAATCTTTGTTGTCATTGACAGGCTTTCTAAAGTGGCTCACTTCTTTCCCGTCAAGGAAACAATTTCTGCAATTCAGTTGGCTGAGCTCTATATCAACAGAATTGTCTCTCTGTATGGGGTTCCTCTTGAGATCAGTTCAGACCGTGGAAGCATCTTCACTTCCAAGTTCTGGGAAAGTTTCCAAAATGCTTTGGGAACAAAGTTGAACTTCAGCACAGCTTACCACCCTCAGTCGCAAGGACAAGTTGAAAGGATCAATCAGATTCTGGAGGATATGCTCCGTGCTTGCGTCATCTCTTTTGGCATGAAGTGGGAAGAATGTCTTCCTTATGCTGAATTCTCTTACAACAATAGCTTCCAGAAAAGTCTAAAGATGGCACCATTTGAGGCTCTCTATGGTCGCAAATGCAGAACTCCGATTGGTTGGTCGGGTGCAGGAGAAAGAATATTGTTTGGCCCCGACATTGTAACTCAAGCGGAGGAGAAGGTGCACATCATTCTTGAAAATCTGAAGATTGCTCAAAGTCGCCAGAAGAGCAATTATGACAGAAAGCACACGGACATGGAGTATGTCCCTGGTGATCTCGTTTACCTTCGTGTCACTCCCATGAGAGGCACGCACCGCTTTGATATCAAAGGAAAGCTGGCTCCTAGATACATCGGTCCATTCAAAATTCGTGGAAGAAGAGGAGAAGTTGCTTATGCTCTTGAGCTCCCGGAAAAACTCAAGGTCCATGATGTTTTCCACATCTCTCAACTCAAGAAGTGCTTCAAGGATCCCGGCAGGACCGTGGACCATGAGCTTATCAATCTCCAAGAAGACCTGTCTTATCAAGAACACCCCACAAAAATCCTTGAAGTCGCAGAAAGAAGGACTCGCAACAAGTCCATCAAGTTCTGCAAGGTGCAGTGGTCGCACCATTCTGTTGATGAAGCCACTTGGGAACATGAAGATGAGCTCCGTGCCAAGTATCCTACCCTCTTTGAGTCTTCTTCTTCTTCCTATAATCTCGGGGCGAGATTCCTGTTTAGTGGGGGAGAGTTGTAGCATCCCAATTGTCTAACAATTGTAATGCTACTTGGTCTAGTAATATAATGGCTACTTCCTACATATAATTGTTGCATCATAATTATATCATGCTCATGTCATCATGCCACCTTGCATTTGAGCATCATATAAAACCCTTTTTGTTTGGTTCTTCTCTCATATGCATTGTAAATTGTATTTGCCTCTTGATATTGTATTTGGTTATTGATATATTGTTTAAATGCCCAAGTTGAGTTGGGGGCATATCTTTTATTCCAATTCCACCACCTCTCTTTGTCACCACCTTATAATTCCACCACCCCATTTCCATGAGCTTGTATTTTATTTTCTTTTGTTATTTAATCTAGCTCATGGGAGATAGGATGGATCTACTTCTACAAATTCTTTTGTTGGCTTTATTCCACTTCTTGGAAATGCATAAGTATAATGCCATATTATTATTGTTTTCACAAGATTAACTCATGGCATTTAATACCCATGCATGGGCCATGCAAATCTCACCATCATTCCCTCCTTTGGGTTTTTAATGTATTTTTGCAAGTGAAGCATGGATCTTTGAGAGTCCATCTCATGTTGGCCCTATTCTTTTGCTTTTGACTTTAAAAACCTCACCTTCCTCTCCTTTTCACCTCCATCCAGGCATAATCAAGGGTGATCTAGCTAAGCCCTACCCTAAACCCCCTCTCTCTATTTCTATCTCTAAACCCTACCACCACCTTGATCTACTCCAACAACCCTCACCACCTTTTTTTATATCTTCTACTCCTTTGACTAGATCTTGTTTGATCTTTGCTTGATCTTGCTTGATCTTGTCAAAAACACTCTTCCTCACCCCTTCATCTTGGCTTCATCTGTAATCATGTGTTAAAACCTAAAATCCTACATGAAACCCTAAACCTAGCTCCCTCCCTCTATTTAATTCCTCCTCTCTAAGCCACACCCCCACCCTAACCACTCCATGCCGAGGCTGGCCCTGCCAGCCCTAACCTACCCCAGCTACCCTACCCCATCCCTAGCAAACCCTAACCCGAGCCTCCCCCTAGCCAACCCTAGCTCACCCGAGCCTACCTCGTCTCTCTCTCTAGCTCTCTCCCTGCCACAGCAGCCCCACCCAAGCCTACCCCTCCTTGGGCGCTCCCTAGCCGGCTTGTAGCTCCACCCCACCTGCCCTGCCCTGCTCACACCGTGCCAGCTCGAGCACGTGAGAGGAGGAAAAGGTGGCACCGAACCACCTTTATCTACCCCGTGCCCACGGCTGCCTCTCCTCTCTCCCTCTCGCCTTGACCTCCTCCCACACGTCTCCTGGCTCTCCCAGATCCGCCCAGAGCCCCTACCTTTTTCTCCCCTTCTTCTGCATCGATGCCACCCTCTCTCGCCGGCCACCGCCCGATCCGACACCGTTTCCGTGTTCCTGCGTTCCGGGTTGACGTGGAGGTGTACGAGAAGACCGAGGAGGTACCACTTCTCCACCTTGACTGCCCCAACGAGGACGAGAAGACCACCAGGACTGCCAGATTCTCGCCGCTCCCCCGAAACCCTAGGACGCCGGAGCTCCTGCATCCTCGCCGATCAGCCGCTTCCCTGCCCGATCTGACACCGGTAACCTCCCCGCGGTAAGCTCCTCCACCTCCTAGACAACATCCGCGCCGCCGTAAATCACTAGCCGCGCCGGACCTTACGCCGAACGGCCTCAGTGCACCGCCGCTCGCTGTTGTCTGCACGCTCTCGCACCGCGTAGTGCCTTAGCTGGTCGAGTAGCTACCCCTTTACAACTGCCCCGCCCTACCGCTCTGGCTATCACCCGCAGCGCGCGCGCCCACGACGCGGGATCGAGCCCCCGTCACGCCGCTCTGTCGCCGCGCTCCGTTTTTCCGTCAGGTAGTTCAGAGGAAACAGATGAACAGTGGGGTCGTGGCCGTCTTTCAGAAACCCCCCCAACCTTTTTATTTCCTAAACCCGCGGACCAGCCTACCCCACCTGTCAGCCACCCCGACGTTCTTGCAGAAAAGTCCCTCTGTTCCTCTGGCCGTAACCCGCGCCCCAGCCCGGCCCCGCCTGGCAGTCTCTGCGCGCTCGTTCGCTGGCACGTGGGCCTCCAGTTGCTGGCCCACCCGTCAATCGCAGAGGCTGGCTAAGCCGAGGTGAGAAAAGGATTTCCTGAGCGCGTGGCCCAGTCCGTTTGGTCCCACTCGTCAACGACTGGGGCTAGCTCGGTCTGAGTAATAAAATTTTCTCTGCTGTCTGTTTTAGTTAAACCTTTTTCAGAAAATGTTTTAAATTCAAATTCAAATTCAAATCTGTTTTCAAATATCTTTTAAAATATAACTCCAAATAATGCAAATAATATATGTTTTGAAATCAGAAAAATGTGAGGAATTCAAATATGCTATTCAAAATAATGTTTGAACACTTTAATTTTCAAGTTGTTTAAAATTACAATAAAATGCCCTTTTTCTCAATTAATTAATAACTTTTGTTTTATAACACCGAATTTGACAAATGATATGTCTAAAATGATCAGCTCGACGAGACCTTTCTATCTATGCATTCCATGTTCTGAATTGCAGCATGCATCATATAAATATAAAGTATACAGCAACTTATTTGAGTATAAAAGGTGACTAAAATGCCATAAAATGCTTTATTCTTGTACTCCACACCTCACCCATGCCGTGCTACCTTATTGCCATGCAAATTGTGCATCATTCATCATGGAATGATTGTTTGCTTGTCGCAATTTATTCATATGCTTGTGCACTTTATTTATGTTGGCCCTTGTTTGTTTGGTTCTTCTTCGAATAGACGCTGAGCAGGGGATATATCAAGAAACCCAGGAGCACTACCCAGATCCTTCTCTCGCTTCAACTGAGCTGCCAGGCAAGCACTACCACATGCTTGCATACATATAGTACCTATTGCCTCTATCTTATTCTTGCATCATTGAGTCGCGATTGCATTAATCTGAATCCCAAGTACTGCATAGCCTTTACTTTTAAACCCCACCGAAGCTTGTTTCTCCATCCCATGAGCCATTACTACAGGAGTTGTTTGAGCCATGCGGGTCGTAGAACAGCATGTGTAGGGTATGTGAGTGTCTGATGGATAACGAGGTACCTAAACAACTTAACCTGAGTAGTAATGGGATAACTAATGAAAGTGGCATCGGTGAGCAATATCTGCTATTTGGTTTTTCATGCTCACTTGTGTCCCGTAGGACCACGAGTACTTGATTCCTGTTCCTTGAATATTCGCGCTATCCACATCCGGGAGGCTTATGAACCCCCCTGAGCCAGAGCTTGATTCATTCTTATTTCTTGGGGCCACAAGTAGTTTGGGGCTTTATTACTATCCTATACTTATGCCATGCTTTACTGCTTTATTTAAGATTGTGCGAGGAGCACCTGTACTGTTTTGGATGCGGAGTGTTTTCGCGGTATCGACAAGCCCAGTCACACTTTCGGGTTCCTAGTCGTTTACAGCCATTGACGCAAACCTTGAGTCCGTCTCGGAGCCGGCCAACTTCGTTGCGGGTAGCTTAATGGGGTGGCCCCCTGAAATATTTCTGAATCCTGTGATCGCTTTGTCATGAATGCCTCGTTGGGTTTTGATTTGGTTTTTCCGAGGTTGACCGAGTGTGTGTTGCTATTTGTGCACCCCTGCAGGGTAAATCTTTCTGAAAGCCGTGTCCGCGGTTATGGACGACTTGGAGCACAGTTTCTCGATCATAGACAAGTATAACTAAAGTACCGCTTTTAATTTGACTAAGTACCTGACTAGTAAATAGTGCAACACTCATGGAATGGATAATAAAACTGCCAACGGATGGGGGGTTGTTCGTCCGCTTCCTCGTTGGTAAGCGAGGAGGAGGATGGATCTGTTAATATTACTGTATAACTATTGTTATTAATTCACGGACATCCGTCTATCTTTGGTTAGGCGGATGGTTAGCGAGTATCTATAGAATTGTTAGGTGTTATCTTTTGCTGCAATTGCGTCACACCAGGTTGTGTCCCCTTTAGAGGCATAAAGACTTGCTGAGTACCCCTAGGGTCTCACACGATAAAGACTTGCAAGAATCACTGCACACTATAGTGTTTGATGTTTTGTTTGATTTGTGTCTGCAATCTGTTTGATGAAATGGCCGCATGAAATCAAGTTTTGAATTTTGAAATGAATTTTGGTGGGTTTGCTAGATTGGTGCTGGTGAGTCTGCAGATGCTTGGGTTTTGAAAGTTGAGCTTGTTTGAGTGGTTTTTGAAAAGGTGGGATCTTCCCATATGAAGAAGATTCAATTTTGAATTGTCAATTAAACTGTGCATTTGAAAGTTTCTGGATGATCACAAAGTGGGCCTTCATACCTTGTTATGAGTACATTCAAGGGGTGCAAAGATCCAGAAAAGTTTATGTTAGGTTTTGAAAGTTTGAGACAGCCAAAGTAGGCATGGGAGTTAAATTGGTCAAAATGACCATTCACTTAATATATTTGTTTTGATTTACTTGTCTTTAGGAAAAGTGTGGGAAATGTTTTAGATGATGTTCATTTCACCTAAGAAACATTTTACAAGCAATGGATCACACAAACAAGGTGGTTTTTAAAGAAATTCAAAATCCATGCATACACATATGCATGCATTCATGAGTTTATTTAGAAAAGTTTTTGTTAACCCTAATCTTGATGATTAGTGTTTGATGATCTAAGTTTGGTATTTTTGGGATGTTAGAAACCTTCCCCCCTTAAACAAAATCTCGTCCCGAGATTTGAAAAAGGACGAAAAGATTACCTAGGATTTGAAGAGATCTGGAAACTCCGTCCTGATGTGATCTTCGTGTTCCCAGGTAGCTTCCTCTTCTATGTGGTTGCTCCACTGAATCTTGAGAAACTTGATGCTTCGGGTTCAGGTAGTTCGAAAAGCTTCTTCCAAAATGCGGATGGGTACTTCGGGATAGGTCAGGTCATCGTTGATCTCTATGGTCCGGTGGTCGATATTCTTGAACACTTCGGTCTTCTCGGGGACTTCGAGACACTTGCGAAGTAACGAGATATGGAACACATTGTGCACCACTGACATCTCTTCTGGTAGCTCCAGTTGATACGATACTTCTCCTCGACGGTTCAAAATTTTGAAAGGTCCGATATATATGGGTGCTAACTTTCCCTTAAGTTAGAAATGCAGCATTCCCTTCAATGGTGACACTTTCAGATAAACAAAATCTCCGATGTCGAAGGCGAGGTCTTGACGTATCTTGTCGGCATAACTCTTCTGTTGGGGCGGTCTTGAGGTGCTCACGAATCTTGTGAACCTTCTCTTCTGCTTCTCGTAGGATGTCGGGTCCGAAGATCTGACTCTCTCCTACTTCCGACCAGTTCAAAGGGGTGCGGCACTTTCTTCCGTACATGAATTCAAATGGGGCCATTTGCAAACTGGCTTGGTAACTATCGTTGTATGAAAATTCTGCAAACGGCAGACAGTCTTCCCACTTGGATCCATATTCTAGCACACATGCTCTAAGCATATCTTTGAGTATTTGATTTACTCGCTCCGTTTGTCCATCGGTCTGAGGGTGATACACGGTACTGAAATCTAGGCGGTTTCCTAAACCTTCTTGGACTTTCTTCCAGAATCTCGAGGTAAACTGAGTTCCTCGATCCGATACTATGTTCTTGGGAACTCCATGCAAACTAACGATTCTAGCGATGTACAACTCTGCTAGCTTCGAACTCTGATAGGTGGTTTTGACGGGCAAGAAATGGGCGACTTTGGACAACCTGTCCACTATGACCCAAATAGAGTCATTTCCCCTACTAGAAGTAGGTAGTCCAGTGATAAAGTCCATTCCTACAGAATCCCATTTCCATTCCGGAATTTGCAAAGGTTGCAACAATCCAGCGGGTCTTTGATGTCCGACCTTGACTCGCTGACATATATCACACTTGGAGATATAGCTTCCGATTTCTCTCTTCATCTTATGCCACCAAAATTGCTCTTTCAAATCTTGATACATCTTAGTTCCTCCGGGATGGATAGAATAAAGAGTATCATGAGCCTCCTTCAAGATAACTTATTTTAACTCAGAATCTGATGGTACACAAAGGCGTTCTTTGTACCACAAAACTCCTTCTTCGTCCTCGGCGAATCCGGGTACTTTGCTTGTACCGATACGACGCTTGATTCCGTCGATACTGGCATTTCCTTTCTGCGCCTCTTTAATCTGACTGATCAAAGTGGGTTGAAGTTCTATGCTAGCCAAAAATCCTTCACTTACTAATTCCATTCGAAAATCTTCCATCTCTTTGTGCAAACTTGGTTGCTCCTTCAAAATCATGGAGTTCAAGCGGCACGGCAATCTGCTAAGGGCATCGGCTACCACATTGGCTTTACCAGGGTGATAGTGAATGTCCAAGTCGTAATCCTTGATTAGCTCAATCAATCTTCTCTGCCTCATATTCAGCTCCTTCTGAGTGAATATATACTTTAGGCTCTTGTGATCCGAATAAATCTCACAACGGTTTCCCATCAGGTAATGTCTCCATGTCTTCGGGGCTAGAACTACGGCTACGAGTTCGAGGTCATGGGTTGGGTAATTTTGTTCATGTTGCTTCAATTGTCGCGATAGATAAGATATAACTTTGCCTTCTTGCATTAGCACACATCCGAGACCAATCTTGGATGCGTCACAATACACATCGAAGGGCTTCGTGATATCCGGCATGATCAAGATTGGGGCTGAAATCAATCTCCTTTTGAGTTCTTGAAAACTCGCTTCACATTTGTCGGTCCATTCAAACTTCTTGTCCTTCTTCAGCAATTGGGTCATGGGTCGGGCGATACTAGAGAATCCTTCTACAAATTTGCGGTAATATCCCGCCAATCCGAGAAAAGCACGAACTTGGGTTTGAGTGGTTAGGGCTTGCCAATCTTCTACATCTTTCACTTTGGCAGGGTCAACGGCAATTCCTCCGGCTGATACAATGTGACCGAGGAATCCTAATTCCTGTAACCAGAATTCACATTTGCTAAACTTTGCATACAGCTGATGCTCTCTAAGGGTTCCAAGAATGGTCCTTAGGTGTAGCTCATGTTCTTCTTCTGATTTGGAATAAATCAGAATGTCATCGATGAAAACAACGACAAACTTATCCAGGAAGTCCATAAAAATCTTATTCATGAGGTTCATGAAATAAGCGGGGGCATTGGTTAATCCAAAAGACATGACTGTATACTCATACAATCCATATCTGGTGGTAAAGGCAGTCTTTGGAATATCTTCTGCACGAATCTTGAGTTGATGATAGCCAGTCCTAAGATCAATCTTAGAAAACACCTGGGCACCGGTCAACTGATCAAACAAATCTTCTATCTTAGGCAAGGGGTACTTGTTCTTGATGGTGACATCATTCAACTTCCGATAATCCGTATACAAACGGTTACCTCCATCCTTCTTGTCCACAAACAAGACAGGTGATCTCCATGGGGACGCACTTGGTTGAATCAATCTGATTTCTAACATGGAATCCAGTTGCTTCTTCAGTTCTTCTAGTTCTGACGGGTTCATACTATAGGGTCTCTGGGCTATGGGTCCTGTTCCGGGGATTAGTTCGATGATAAACTCGATATCCCGATCTGGGGGCATACCGGGCAAAACATCTGGAAATACATCGGGGTATTCACAGACTATCCGAACTTGGTCAATGGTAGGTTGGGCTAGACTCTTGTTACACTTGAATTGGCGAGGTAAGGTTTCAGATATATGCTCGACTGATATTCCGGCGGTACTGGTCATGGTGATGGCTTTCTTGGCACAGTCAATCAATCCTTTATGTTTGGACATCCAATCCATTCCTAGTACTACTTCCAAACCTTTAGTTCCGAGTACTATTAGGTTAGCATAAAAATCTATGCCATGGATTCGGATAGGGACGGCCTTGCAAATTTGCCTAGCCTTGGTGGTTGATCCGGGAATTTGTACAATCATCACATGCTTCAATTTGGTTGGTTGAATTTTACTAGTGCAGGCAAATTCTTCGGTGACAAATGAATGCGATGCACCAGAATCAAACAACACTCTTGCAAGTACTGAATTAACAGAAAACATACCCAGCACGACGTCTGGCGCTTCCTGAGCTTCTTCAGCATGCATGAGACGGCCATTGCGGTTGAGTGAATTCCCTAGGGCAAATCTTCTCCCTGGCTGGACACGACGCTGCTGCTGAGCTGGGACATTGGCGTTGGGGGCTGTAGCATTCTTCTTGTTGGGGCACTCGTTGGAATAGTGGCCTTTATTTCCACAGTGATAACAGGTCACTTGTGACTTGTCCTTGGCTGCGATAGGCACAACATTGCTTCCAGTCCTCGGGGCAGTGTTGGGGTTGGCGGTAGCATTGTTGGTGTTGAACTTGGGTGGGGCACGGGTGAAATTGCTAGAGTTGCCGGGGTTATTGTGATTTCCTACGGGTCTAGGGTTTCCACGGTTGGGATAGGTTGGACGGGTCATAGGGGGTCTGTTGGTTCTTGGGGCAAATCCTGGAGATGGGTTGGGGCGATACTTTGGGGTCTGATGGGTTCCTGGTTGATGCATCATGCGACGCTTGCGGTTTTCATTGGCCTGGTTGATCTTTCCTTCCATCTGGATAGCAGAGTCAACAAGGGCTTCAATATCAACAAAGGGGATATTGACTAACACTGTCTGCATCTCGTCATGCAGACCATTCAGGAATCTTTCTTTCTTCTTGGCTTCGGTGTCTATCTCGTCCGGGGCATACCTAGCTAATGAAAAAAATTGTCACGGTATTCCACTACAGTCATCCTTCCTTGCTTCAACTCTATGAACTCGTCTCTCATTCTCTTGATCAAACCTGGTGGCACATGGGTTCTGCTAAACTTGACCTTGAATTCCTCCCAGGTCATCATCTGGCCTCCGGTCATTGAACGAACACTGTTCCACCATGCCCTGGCATCTCCGGCTAGATAATGGGTGGCGAACAGGACTTTCTCGTTGGCTTCCACTCCTGCTACTTCTAGGTTATTTTCCATGGTTTGCAGCCAATCATCAGCATCTAGGGGTTCTTCTGACTTGGTGAAAACGGCTGGGTTGGTATTCTGGAAATTCTTGAGCTTAGATCCGTGGTTGTCCTAATTTCCATGGCCTTGGTTGTTGTGGGCTAGCTGGGCTATCTGTTGCAGAGTGGCTAGGTTGGCTTGACGTTCCGCTCTTTCAGCTTCGCGGTCAGAAGTCAGCATTTGCAGGATCTGCAACATCGGGTCCGGGGCTGAACCACTTCCTCCACATGGCATCTGAAGATTGATATAGATCATGAGAAAAGAGGGAAATTTCTAAGGTTTTGGGTTTTTGAAAAGTTTTTAGAGTTTGACTCAGGTTTTTCTAGCAACTTGCTTTTTCATTCATTCATTCACTCGATACAACGCACACCACAGCAAGGAAAAACAGATGGTTTTAAGAACCATTCTGGAAACTACGATACAGTGGGACCGACTACTACTCACTACGCTAGTGCTCAGTGCTACTACTCCTCGGAGTCTGTGGCTTCATCATCTTCAGCATCATCGATGAAGGCGAAATCATCCTCATCGGTGAAGAAGTCCATGGCCTGATCCTCCAGAAAATAATCGTCATCGCTGAGATAGGAGTAAGGGTCTCCACGAAGATCCTCTCCGGCATTCTCCCTTTCCTCTAACTGCATGTCTCTCTCGTGGATGGTCTCTTCCAGAGATGACATGCGATGGCGAAGACGGGCAATAATGCGCTCCTTATTGTCGAGCTGACGGCGGCGAGACTTGCGATCCTTTGCTAGCATGGCGATGGTCTGATCCTTCGTCTTGATGATGGCAGACTTGTGGTTGCAATAGTCACGGCAGTTGTCCAATTTCTGCTGACGATCATACATCATGAAGCTAAGGTGGTCCAATTGAGTCTTCAGCTCGGGGTGGTATGGGGCTTCCAATGGTTGGCCATTTGCATCACGCCTTGGGCAAAACTCAAAGCGAGTACCCTTGATCTGATTGATGCTCTGCCCACACAGACGGGAAAGAGCTTCCTGCATTGCTCTGGCAAGTCCATCGAGCCAGTTGTTTTCCCTCAAGGTAAACTAAATCCCCTCCGCAGTGGGAGGTTCAATCTTTCCTTGGAGACTTGCAACAATTTGCCACTGCAGATCTTCTCCTCCTTGATCATTGAGTTGAGCTCCGAAGAACTCGGGATGCGGACGCTCTAGAAGTTCCGAAAGCTGATAGGATCCCTCTCAAAGATAAGGTCTCCTCCATTCCCAAGTTGGTAAAACTTGTTGTACTTCACGTCCATCTATAAAAATAGAGGATGAGTAGATTAGCAGAGTGATAAAGTGTGTCAAAATTTTATCTATTTTGCAAGAGTTTTCGAGGAACATGAAGTTTTATTAAAGAATTAAAGAGGTAAGAATGAGAATAAGTTTTCGTAAATATTTGTTTTCTTTGGTTTTGAAACTAAGTTTTTGGTTCAACGTCCAATCTAACTAGGGTCTCCTATGGTCAGGATGGCTCTGATACCAACTTGTCAACACCCGGATTTTTCAATCCTAGATGCCTGTTATGTCATACATCGCAATCCCAGGATTACCATTTTTGCGAGACATAACAGAATTGGATACCATAGTACTTCATCCATTACAAACGATACATAAGTTCTTACACGAATAGGGATCTCATGATCCAGTTCTTAATACAACATCAAGTAGCGGAATACGTAATAATAACGGTAGCGTAGGCGAAGCTCCATCTTCGGGGTCACAGGCAATGCTGACGATGGGAGATGATCCTAGTTGTCGTAACCTTCCTGGGGTCCATCTTCCAGGTACTCCTCTTCATAGTCTGGCCATGGGAATAGCCAGGGACAAAGTCATGAGTACTCTTTAAGTACTCGCAAACTAATACTAACAGGTAAGGGGTTTTTGGATAATAGGACACTAGGCTCTAGGGTTGTTTTGCAAAAAGCCAGGTTTATCTCTACTAAGTTCCAAAGCTAGTCACAATTCTTTATAACTCCTAAGTGGGATCTTGTAATTCAGGTCACAACTCTGTTGTGGTCAAGTCAAAGTCTCAATTCATTTCACAAGTCATTTTGAAAAGTCTGACGGGGGAACAGTATGGCCACTCCAACTGTCCATAACCGCGGACGCGGCTATTCGAATAGTTTGACACTCTGCAGAGATTGTACACTTTCACCACAACATTCGATACATCCGTCAGGAACAAATCCTGAATTCACCATACTCAGTATGCGGATAATCAATCCTAACCTTTTAATTACACGCCCTAGTATAAGCACCTCTCCTGTGAGTTTGGCCTCCCAACCATGACCACTGTCATCTTGGGTACTGCACAGGTGGACAATCTTCACAAGGTAGCCTCAGCTCAGACCCTGGCCGGGAGGGAACTAATACTAAGGTATATAAGTTTCCAATCAAACCCTACCCAATATTCGGGTATTGTGGTTGTACGCTAAAATTGGAATGGTATCGCATCCAGACAACCATCAGTTTTATAAAGGGCTAAGGCTCATGCCTCAATATTTTTATCACCAGAATCATCAAGTGTTTGGAAACACATGTCCAAAACATTTCAATAGAATGATCCATCATTCCAAGGTTTTCATAACCATTTTTCCACCAAGTAATCCCATCTAAAGGTTGATCAAGTTTTATGCTTAGCACTAGCATCTACAGGTGGGGGTAGTACTAATGAGGGGTGGTAACTAGTGGAGTTTCACTAAGTCCAACCTTATATCTTAGGCTGATATCAAGGTTTCTAGCTTAGGCCAATTTTTATGCTCTTCATGCAACCTTCAGCACAACTGTCTAGTATCTACCAAACTCTTAGGTAGACTCTAAGTAATCTTTGATAAAGAAATAAAGTAATAAGCTTGCACATAAAACTAGGATTTGGTTTATCAAGTGGGTATGATCACATATGCTTAAGGCATATAGTAGTCATATCACAAGTATGGGTTTGTGGCATCAGTAGGGTATCTGGCAAGGGTTAGCTTGCATCAATATCAGTATAAGCTTGCATAGGTATAGTATCTTGCAAGTGTTAGCTTGCCTTGTGCAGAGCAGTGGTTGAAGTTCTCCTCGGCTTCCTCTTCGTAGTATCCTCCTTCCTCCTCGTATCCTTGGTCGGTACTAGCGTCTATGAATAAGTACGAGGTACACAATCACCAAACAATACTTAACTACTTGCAATCATCACACACAAGGGTCCTATAGATGATCTAGCATCATCTATAACATTACAAGGTTAAAGCTTGGTTTAAATCTTTTTATTTTTAGAAAAGTCATTTCTACTCATTGAAAAACTACTTAAGATTTAATATTCTCCAAACCAAATATGGGATCATGTTGACACATGTCATCACCACATATTGTAGTCCATGGGAATGTGATTTAAAGTGGTGTCACAATTTAATAAGGTTTTACCCTTTTATTTTAATTAATTAAAGTGGCTAGAAATGCTTATGTAGCATTCTTTTATTACTTGAACATTATTTCTGCAAGTAAACCTATATATTTTTATATATTCTGAAAGGTATGGTTAAATGTAATTTTTGAGAGTTGGAATCAACTCAAAAGCTTTTATGGTTTAAATTTGCAAAATGTTTGAATGCAGAAAAGCTTCTGCCTTGTTATTTTTACTATGGGTGATCTACAGATCCAAATGACTTGAATCCAACGGGCTTGGATTAAGCATTCACAGACCTTTCCAACAAAATTGGTTTCATTCAAAATGGTGCACTGAATCGATCTGGGTTGATTTTTGAAGTTGGATGCTGAAGTGTGTTTGAATTGAAATGGAAAAAGTTTAATTTGAATTGCTGGGCTGCGCGGGAAAGGTTACTGGGTTGGCCTGCTAAGCGCAGGGCTCCCGCGGGCTGCTTAAGTGGGTGTCCCCACTCGTCAGTGACACGGGGCTAGGCGAAGCGGTATGGGGCAACGTGGATCGTTCGACCTAGTTCTAATCTAACGGCTGGGGGTCATCGTCGACGCGAGACAAATCCGACGAGAACGAAACCTAGCACGGACAGTGAGGGGTGCTGGGGGCTCACCGGGGTACGGGCGAGGGTCGGCGAGGCGGGCGAACGACGAAGTCGACGATGACGAACCTCCTGGTACCGGTGGCTTCTCCTGGGGTGGCTCCAATCGCTGGCTCCCTTCTTCTCCAGAGGCGGCGGGCTCCGGTGAAATTCCGGCGAGGTGGTGCTCGCCTTGCTCTGAGAATGGTGTGGCACGATCAGTGAGGAGAGGGGAGTGAGATGGTGTGAAGAAATCATGCGGGGGTGGCCTCTATTTATAGTCGAGCGAGGGGACCGTCGGGGCGCATGGTGAGCTCGTCGGGGGCGACGTTACAGGCGGCTAATGGCATGGGCAAGGGTAGGGGACGGTGCTGTGTCTCCTGGCGATGCTCAACGACATGGTCGCGAGGCATGGGGCGGTGTGGTTCGGTCTGGAACGGCCGATGCTCTGCGCGACAGAGGCGGCGTCTTCGACGGCGGGCGGTGGCTGTATGGCACGGGGCGGCAAACGGGGATGTCTGGCGGTCTCCTAGGTCGGTGGTGATCATGTGTGCACGCGGTGAGGGCGGCGCGCGGTCTGTGGATGCTGGTC
Source organism: Avena sativa (assembly GCA_916181665.1). NCBI lineage: Eukaryota > Viridiplantae > Streptophyta > Magnoliopsida > Poales > Poaceae > Avena > Avena sativa. The sequence continues at coordinate 35,293,330 of OV702298.1, read as the reverse complement.
GAGGGTGGCGCTCTGCGCACGCTCGGCATGGTCTGGGCGCGGCTTGTGCGCGTGGTCCAGGGCTTTGCAATGCTTGCGGCTGGGACAGGGAGTGGCGATGGACGGTGGGCTGCCTCCTAGACAAGGTTGGCACGACTAGTTCTTCCTCTAGCGTGCTGTCCATAATGGGGTGACATTGGGGTGCTCGGCTGTTCACCATTGATGATAATGGCAAGCTCACAGGGGTGCTAGTGTTGGGCTAATCTTTCTAGATGATCTACTGAGTTGTGTGTGAGCTAACTAGGGAACAAGTTAGGCAAGAATCACTGCACACTATAGTGTTTGATGTTTTGTTTGATTTGTGTCTGCAACCTGTTTGATGAAATGGCCGCATGAAATCAAGTTTTGAATTTTGAAATGAATTTTGGTGGGTTTGCTAGATTGGTGCTGGTGAGTCTGCAGATGCTTGGGTTTTGAAAGTTGAGCTTGTTTGAGTGGTTTTTGAAAAAGTGGGATCTTCCCATATGAAGAAGATTCAATTTTGAATTGTCAATTAATCTGTGCATTTGAAAGTTTCTGGATGATCACAAAGTGGGCCTTGATACCTTGTTATGAGTACATTCAAGGGGTGCAAAGATCCAGAAAAGTTTCTGTTAGGTTTTAAAAGTTTGAGACAGCCAAAGTAGGCAGGGGAGTTAAATTGGTCAAAATGACCATTCACTTAATATATTTGTTTTGATTTACTTGTCTTTAGGAAAAGTGTGGGAAATGTTTTAGATGATGTTCATTTCACCTAAGAAACATTTTAAAAGCAATGGATCACACAAACAAGGTGGTTTTTAAAGAAATTCAGAATCCATGCATACACATATGCATGCATTCATGAGTTTATTTAGAAAAGTTTTTGTTAACCCTAATCTTGATGATTAGTGTTTGATGATCTAAGTTTGGTATTTTGGGATGTTACAGATCACATATCACGAGAACGAGAAAAGAGTACTTATTAGTAACGAGGTTGAACTAGGTATGTAGAGATACCGACGATCATAACCTCGAATAAGTAAACTATCGTGAGACAAAGGGAAATTGGTATCGTATGTAAGTGGTTCATTCGATCGCAAAGTAATCATAGAAATATGTGAGAGCCATATGAATTTCCAGATTCCTCTATTGGTTATTGTTCGGAGAAGTGTCTCGATCATGTCCGCATAATTCACGAACTGTAGGGAGACACACTTAAGGATTCGACGTTGTTTGAGTAGTTATCTAATGATGAGTAAGAGACCGAATGTTGTTCGGAGTCTCGGATGGGATCCGAGATATCACGAGGAGATCCGGAATGGTCCGGAGAATAAGATTCATATAAGGAAAGTCTTGTTTCGGGGTTGGAGAATGGTTCCGGTGTTTTCGTCGAGAATGTTCTAGAAGGTTCCGGAATGTCCGGCACTCCGGAGGGGAAGGGTACATGAATGTGTCATAACAAGTTGAAATGATTGCATCATGTACTAGGTGTCATCGCTGAACAAAATAAAGTGTTTAATCAAATCCTAGTTTGAAAAGTCAAACGCCAATTTGAAAAGTCAAACGGCTATTTTGTGAGGTGGAGGGAGAGTAGGAAACCTACTTGGGGAGGAGTTCCCTCCCTCCACCGCCGGCCCACTTGGAGACCAAGTTGGGGAGGGACTCCCCTCCCCTTGGCGCGCCCCCTCCACCTATATAAGGAGGGGCAGGGCTGCCCCTCCAAGACCTACACCTTGCCCCTCTAAACCCTAACTCTAGTCGCCGCCACCCACCATAGCCGTCGCCGCCCTAGGGTTTCTCCCAAGCCACCGAGTTGGGGCTTCTAGTTGCCCTAGCCGCCGGCCTAGCCCCTTATACTTGGTGTGTCTAAACCCTAGATTATCGAGGCTCTCTCATAGTCCACCATACTCGCTCTGGCTTAAGGCGAAGCCCTGCGAGATCTCCCCTCTACTTCCGGTACCACGCCGTTGTGCTGCCGGAATCACGAGGAGAGTGCTACAACCTCCGCTGACTGCTGGAACAAGGGAGAGGAAGGTCTTCGTCGAGTACCGAACGTGTGACCGACTGCAGAAGCGCTGCCGAAATGCAGCGCCGGAAGGATCGTCTACGCGATCTTGAGATCGGCAAGAGTATGACTACATCACCCACGAGAATCCGCTCTCGTTAAACACTTTGGAATCTTCGAGGGTGAGTTATTCTATCGACTCATTGCTACAATCTAGTAGATAGATCTTGGCTTGTTTGTTTGTATGCGGTAGAATTTTTTTGTTTTCCATGCTACGAACCCCTACACTGCGAACCCCAACAACATGGTCCCATAGCCCCCCTCGCCATCCTTCGCCATTCTGCTGGCGACTTGGGAGGAGCACCGCCGCGGTGATGTCACACCAACGTCACCATGAAGTCCGCGCACGGGTTAACCCTAGTCAAACAGGCCGCGGGCCCCATTTTGCTTGTGTGGCAGTTGAGGTGGCCTGGGCCTCTCTACCAGTGACTATGGCTAGACCCCGTGGTGGTGTAAGAAGGTTAAATTCCCGCTCTGATGTCAGCTTGACGCAATAATCTAATTAAATTGGTTTAATATTTTCTAAAAAAGATATAACTTTGTAAAATTCATAACTAATTAATATTAAGTAAAAATATGTATAATATATTATAATGTTCATAAAAATCAGATATATACTTTAGCATCAAAATCATGCATTAAGAAACTTTAATTGCAAATTTAATTAGAAGAACCAAATGAACCCCACAGGTGATTCCGAGGTTTCCCTGTTTCAGGATTTTGACCCCTCGGACCTTGTTTAAAACGAACAAGCATGCACTAGGGTTTAATCTTAGTACTATTTAAATTGCCATATCATCATCCTTGATTGAGAATTGCACCGATGTAATGTGTTGATTCTGTCTATTTCTTTCCGTTGTTTGGTTCTTTGCGGTAGAATACAATATTGAGACCAAGATCGAAGACAGATATCAACACCATCGAATCTCGAAGATCAATACTTGACCAACTTTAATCAAGTTAAGTATAAGGCTTCCAAAGATCTATTTATTGGTTATCAACAAGCAAAGGCAAACATAGCCTCACCATTATACAATCCCATGCTTTCAAAGTATTTTAATTCTTGCCACGTTGCATACGATTCAACTTTGGTCTTTTATCGATAGATAGAGTATCCTATCTGTTCCATTACTCTCTTTGAGCTTGTACTTGATCCACTGCTCATAGCATAACTAGGCGTGACTTGTGTGCACTGCTAGAGCTTATAACTGTGTCCTGCTTAGCCATTCTTAGCCATTGGTGTTGGTTCATCCTAATGATGTATCAGATGCAAATGAATCTAGTATGACAGGAGAACATGATTTTTTGGGATCAGTGGTGAAGTGAGATAAGCATGCTAAGGCTTGTATCAGAGGCCATAGTGGGATGTTGTTTCGTACTCCCATGCTCGCCACTACTAGGAACCGAGTTCTTGCCTTTGGAACCAAGACGCGCGTACAACCACACGGGGCTTGGGAACCCCTTGATTAACTAAGTTGTCTAGTAGATTTCATGAGTCACATGGTTCGGACATTCCATTCAATATATGCATTTTGGTTGTTCTTGAAGGCGGTGAAGGAGGTGCATCATAGCAGGCAGAGAAGCATGAACCAGGTTGCTTGTGGTCGATGGAGCCTCTGGTGAACCAACCTCGCCTTACATCTCTAGGGACCGGCTTCGGGATTTAACCCTTTATGGCGGAACCCTCCTTAGGACGTGACTCATGGTCTCCACGAAAGCAAGGTAAAGGTCATGTCCAACCACCCTTTGTCGACCTTCCAAGGAAAAAGGCTAATTATTGTGGCATTAAGAGAAGGTTGGTACGTGTGGATAAAGTTGTACACCCATGTAGGTTTAAATCTTTTCGAAAAGCTATGTTCACGGTTATAAACGCTTGGTGACCAAATTCTAAGATCATAGAGAACATTAACCTAATCGTAACACTTGGCAGATCAATGTGTTCTTAAGGATACTTCCTCATGGGTACGAGGGGGTGATTCTAGTTGAGAGGTGGTGATGATGATTTGGTGGATATTAAAAGATAATGATTAATACTTTGGAGATGACGCTCTTTTATCCCCTTTTAAAATGTTATGAATATATAAGCTTCTTCTCTCCCTTGTTTAGAAACAAAGATAGATTTATGTAAAATAGCTTCACCAGCCATAAGTCTTGCGGAGTACACCTTGTACTCACCCTTACTCCATTGATACCTTTGTAGCAGAGTAGGTGTTCCCTAAAGATAAGTTCTTTATGACATCAACATCGACGAGTAGCTTGGGGGTCCCGGCCGACAACCTGGAATCTATGGGTTGAGACGTCATTGTTATGCTTCAAACCTCTTAGGCCTTTTGTTAAGTTTGTTATACTTAATAGCATAATTTACCTTTCGCTGTTTGATGTTTGTGGTCGGTGACCCCTGCTTGTAATAATTTTCGTGTCGTAGTGTCACTGCTAGTTTTCCGATTCTTCAGTGGATATTCTCGAGCTCAAGGTTAAGCTTATGTCAGGCTAAGGTCTAGGATTTGTTTCATCTTGATCCCGTGGGTGTCACAAGTATCTCTTATAATAACAATTATTTCTTGGCTATTCTATTATCCCACTTGCTTTAGTGAAAAACATTTCTCTAGGTGACAAACTCTTCATATCAGGAGTAATAGAAAATATTCAACCTTGAATGTCTTACAAAACAAATTCGTCTGATATTTAATTTAACCTTGTATTTTGTAAAATCTTTTACACAAGTATTAAATCAAAATATTCATAGAAAACAACTCATTGAATTTCTTTAATGTCATAACTCGTATGAATTTGTTTCTATAGAATTAGATATTGCTTAACTTCTTGAAAGTGTAGAATAATACATCCTATTTTAAGACAAAAACAATAACAACATCTACTTATATCATAAAAATCATGATGTCTCTTGCATGATTCTATTACATACTCCCTCTGTTAGGGATTGCAAGGCCTATGGGACACTTTGCTAGGATTAAGAAAGTCAATAACTACCTCTCTTAATTACTTCATGCACCAATAGTTACACATGCATGAGAGAAGATAGAGAAAAAGGAGAACATGCATTTGAGGATAGCGACTAATAAATGAAAGAGGACTTACAATTTCTAACATTTTTAAAAAGCTCTTGGGCCTTGCAATCCCTAACGGAGGGAGTACATTGGATGTTCATAACTCTTATGATATTTCAACAATGCATAATTATCAAAATATTTTACATAATTATTATGATTCTTTACCAAGTTCCTTATTAATTCATAGCAACTCAGTTGCATAGATTTAATAACTCTATTATGGTTATTATTACTTAGTTTATGAATTCATTTAAACACTTTCAAATTATTCTAGATTTCTACTTCATAAATAGACATGTACATACCATTTAATCGTTAGTAAAAATCCCTAAGTAATTTTTTGCCACTTGCATGTAAGTTTATTGAATCATACATCAATATGTATTTCTTAACTTCAATAATCTTGCTTGCCCAAATTCATAAACTCAATTGTAAATAATGTCTTAGTCATTTACTTCACTCTTTGTAAACTACCCCGTGTAGCATCTGCCTGGCGATTCCACGTCAAATATAGAATTGCGTAACTTTTAATGGAGCAACAAAATTAACAAGTGTGTTTATCATCACATTTTATGTGGGGGAACTTCAAAATTGAAGATATTTTGATTTGTTTTAGTGAGTTTTTTTTGTTTCATATTACTTTTCTTCAAAACCATAGTATACTCCAGCATCACAGAAAAATGTCAATTTAAATAATACTCTGTATTATGAGCTATATAGAAAAATGTGGATCTGAGTATGCATAGTTTTAAATCTGCAAATTTTATTTTATTTTGGTTTTTTCATGTATTACACAATATAAAGAAAAGAGGGTTGTGATTTTGCATGCTCATAGGATACAACATTGACTATGCCCACAATTAACTTTCAGAATTGTTTGAAACATGTAACTATAATTTTATTTTTTCAATAAAGGTAGGGCTGGAGCTCGGGGAGCCGCTTCTTTATAACAATCAAATCATCGGAAAGTGTCTTTAGCTCCCGAGCTACAATGCTCCCTTTAATTTTAAAATTAAAAACATATTTATGAGTTTGAAAAAGATAAAAATAATTCTGAACGTAGTCAATGTTGTATCCCATAAGTATGCAAAATTGCAACAAGAAATTCTTTGTATTATGGGCTATATAAAAATCTTATAAAATTTATAGATTTGAAAAAGGGTTTTAAGAATTAAGGTATAGCTTAGTCAGATCCTACTCCACTAGATTTGCATCGCGATTCATTCATCCTATGAGTTTGCAAGTAGGGTTGCAACTAAGATTTTATAGTTGCAAGTTATACCATTAAAATATATTAGATACAAGTGGACTTGCAACTGAGGTTGCATGACATCACCTCTCTAGAAACTAAGTTAATTCTTTTTTTTTTGTGTGAACTAAACTAAGTTAATTCTTAGTTGAATTAGACACACAAAAAATGCATGCACAACGTTTATGAAAAAAATTATCAGCTACATACATATATTTTTTTTCAAATTTTTAGAACTTATATAAATATGATTTTCGATTTTTTAATGCTCCGGAGAAAAAATTCTCCACTCTCAAATCATAATACGGGTATAGGATTACATTTCAGGAAATAGAGTATATGTCATGTATGTAGGTACAACCAGGCCGACTCCGCGAGGCTGTTCCACATGCAAAAGGAAAGAAAAACGCATTCGGTAAGGGAGATTCCATTCTATTCCAAACTTCCCGATTGCCAGACTGACAGATTGACCATGTCCGCCCGCGACCATATTGATATAACCACCCCAATCCTTCTTCCGAATCAGAAACTAGCGCTTCCAGGGAGCCTGCTGTAAAATAATCTCATGGAGACAGTCATACAGCACGACCCGGCGGCTATTCGCGGAGCCACCCCGTCCTTGTCCGAATAAAAACCAGCACGCCGTAGTGGGTGGAAGTAGAAGGGAATAAACTACAAGCGGAAAAAGGCAAGGAGGCTGCTGACTCACGGTTCCCTTCTCTAGCCAAGCCAGCCCCCCAACCCCCTCACCCAGGAGGAGAGAGAACACAAGCCAAGGCAGGAGAGAGAAAGCCAGAGCAGAAGCAAGGAGAAGGAGGGAGGAGCTCCATTTCGGCGTCCCGTCCGGTCCCCTCCCCCACATGGCGACGCTGCCGGGCGGGGCCCACCCTGCCGGCGCGGCAGCTGACCCGATGCAGGTCGACGAGCCGCACGCCGCCGCCGCGGCTCCCGTGGTCGAGAAGGTGAGCGCGCGACCCGTCTGACCCCAGCCGGATCCCTGGGTTCCCCGGCGGCTGGCCGGAGCGTTTTCCGGGGCCCCAGATCTGCCTGCTCCCCTGTCGCTTCTGCCGTCTCGGTGTTCCTCTCCTGTTTGTAGCTTGGGTTGGTAGTTCCGCCGCGTTCGATCCACTCGTAGATCTGCGGGATTTTCCCCAGGCTTTTGCTCCGTGCTTGGGAGTGGATTGGCACCTGGTTAGGGGCGGTGCGGGCCGCGGAGCGTAGCTTTGCTTGGCTGGGAGGGAATGCGTCGCTTTGCTTCGGGGCTGGTCTCTTTGAGTGCGCGCTTTGCAAGCATCACATCTCCCGCTGGCTGCTGCCAAGTTACTTGGCTCAAGGAAGTCGCCTTGTGTGTCTTTAGGAGTTTCTTCTAGTAGTACCACTAGTTAATTATTATGGCTTAGATGTTCTACATGGGGGCGATTTTATCAGTTACTATTTAAGTCTGTTTGATCAATTATGAGGGTTAGCGATATTATCACAGTTGTATTGTATCCAGTAGTTCTACCACGTCGCAGGCTTGCAGCCATTCTAGACAGATGAATCATTCGATTGTTCATTGTTGATTCATGTTTTTTTTGGCAAGTTTGTTTGCTTCTTTTATATGTGCTGACTTACCTTATGGATTGTCACATGACAGCATGGAGCTTCTATTATCCAAGGGAGCGATCCAGTCACTGGTCACATAATCTCCACAACGATCGGAGGGAAGAATGGAGAGCCTAAAAGGGTAATTTTGCAGAGATACACAAGTCACAGTGCATTGTTGAATCATGTAATAACTTTCCCTAATTGGATTGTTTATTATTTTGTGCTTCTTAGACTATTAGCTACATGGCAGAGCGAGTTGTCGGGACTGGATCATTTGGAATTGTCTTCCAGGTACACTCTAGTTGCTTCACTGTGAATTTCCTTGGTTAATTCTGCTTCTTATTTTCGAGTTGTGTTTGGTGTGTGTGTGTGTGCAGGCAAAATGTCTGGAGACAGGTGAGACTGTTGCTATTAAGAAGGTTTTACAGGACAAGCGTTACAAGAACAGAGAGCTGCAAATAATGCGATCAATGGACCATTGCAATGTCGTTTGTTTGAAGCATTGCTTCTTCTCTACAACGAGCAGAGACGAACTTTTCCTCAACTTGGTTATGGAGTTTGTTCCCGAGTCGTTGTATCGTGTTCTGAAGCATTATAGCAATATGAACCAAAGAATGCCACTTATATATGTCAAACTGTATGTGTACCAGGTAAAAAGCTGTCAAGACAAAATTTCCAATAGAGTTTCCATAGTCTCATGCTGTGATATTGATAGCTTGGTCTTTTCATGCAGATATTCCGTGGTTTAGCTTACATACACAGTGTGCCCGGAGTTTGCCACAGGGATATCAAGCCTCAGAATCTTTTGGTATGTTTTGTATGCTTGAATTTTTTAATCAACTTTGGTTTGCATTATCTGAATATGTGCTGACTCTCATGTCACTGGTGTTGATAGGTGGATCCTCTGACTCACACAGTCAAAATATGTGATTTTGGGAGTGCCAAAATGTTGGTAAGTGAACACACTGGTTGATCCTGTAGCAATTTTGTTCTTTAGGGATTGTAAGATTATGCAATTCAAAAGTTTGATTATAATTTGCATGATTTTGATTGTAGAAGTAAAGGAAAATGCTAAGTGGCTAAGATTAAGGAAGCTACATTCTTTTCATTGCTACTTTGTTGTGGACTACTTAGAACTTGCTATGATGCATTCCATGATAATGCTCATATTGCTGTGATGCTTTTCTCTCTTTTTTGCTCTGGTGCAAATGATTGCTTAAAAAAATATTAGCAATTTTAGAGGATTTTTAACAGTGTGTTTTGCTTATTTTCATATTTTGTTTGAGTTTTAGTTATTTTTATTTGGAGAAAAGGGCATTATGCTTCGGAGTTTCCTAACGTGTAAATGCAATTCTAATTTCTTCACCTGCCCATCAGGTTAAAGGCGAAGCGAACATATCGTATATATGCTCACGCTATTACCGTGCTCCTGAGCTGATATTTGGCGCAACCGAGTACACAACATCAATTGATATATGGTCAGCTGGATGTGTTCTTGCCGAGTTGCTTCTTGGCCAGGTTAGCTTCTGTTTAGTTGGATTTCTTTTCTGCACTTTCTGGTTATATATCCACTTGAATGGCAAACTTAAACCTATTTTATCCAATTTATCAGCCTCTATTTCCTGGTGAAAGTGCAGTGGACCAACTCGTTGAGATAATTAAGGTACTTTATTTTATCTACTCTGCAGTACTTATATTACAAAGAAATATTCTTATTGCTACTGTATTTCATGAACTGAATGAGATTGCTTTGCTTCCAGGTTCTTGGTACTCCAACACGTGAGGAAATCCGCTGTATGAATCCCAACTACACTGAGTTTAGATTTCCTCAGATAAAAGCTCATCCATGGCACAAGGTACCACAATAGTTCATTAATTTATGTTATGGCACATCACAACTAACTTGTAAAATCTTGTTGCAGATTTTCCACAAACGAATGCCGCCAGAAGCAATAGACCTAGCGTCACGTCTTCTTCAGTATTCACCAAATCTGCGATGCACTGCTGTGAGTTTCTCGTCTCCAGTTTGACTTGTCCAAGTCAACTAAAGAAGCCAACCGCCCATTAATGATTGCCCCCTGTCTAATAATGGCATTGATTATTTCTCTCAACTTGACCAGTCATGTTCTATGTGTTGCTTTCTATTTTTGTTTGCCAGATGTTTTGTTATTATTTTATTCAACCACACATGTTCTATTGCATAAAGCAAGTGCCGATGATTGCATTTGAATTAGATAGCACAATTATGAGTTTAGGTCCCTTATTTACTTAAGGGCGTACAATGTTTCACATTATATCCACACAAAGGAAAGGTAATATTTTTCCCAATGTCCTTATGAAGGGTAGGCATATTTGGTCTTATATCCCATAAAAGAATAAGTACTATATGAGCTTCTTTTAGAATGGTTTGGACATGTTTGAAAAAAAAACTGGCAGTCTGTTGTGGACTTGCTATGCATGTACTACTTTCACTGAAATGCTTCTATTCTCAGCTGCGGGTGTCTGTGTTGTGATTCCTATATTTTCATTGCCCCCACTCTTAAAAAGTTAGTGTATGGTCATTGTTCAACTGCCCCTCAATGTTGAGTTCATTGCTGACTTGATCGTTATTGCAGCTCGAAGCGTGTACACATCCATTCTTTGATGAACTACGAGAGCCACATGCAAAGTTGCCAAATGGTCGCCCATTCCCTCCACTGTTCAACTTCAAACAGGAAGTAAGTTATTTAAAGCTAGATATATCTTGGTACTCCTATATATCTAGCATCTGCTCTTTGTTACTCCTGTTCCTATTCCTTCCAGGAAAGCTATTCTAGGCACACAAGCCAGGGCATTTTCAGCTGTTAATGATTTTTTTTTGTTTGCTTATTCGTCTGCAGGTAGCAAATGCTTCGCCAGAGCTCATCAGCAGGTTGATACCAGAACATGCTAAGCGCCATTCTGGGTTGAATTTCTTGCCTTCGACGGGGCAGTAGGGAAGGCTGTACGATATTATCTTGTTCATGCCAAAGGGCAACCTGCACGTTCTCACAAATTTAGAATCTGACAACCATCATTGGAAGCTGAAGCCGAGCTGGTGCCATTACGTTTGTATGAGGGGGTCTGTATTTGTCAAGCCAGCCCCTGATGTAACCTTTAATGCTCCAACTCCATTATGAGGAGGCAATGAATGCCAGCAGCTGAAGATTAGCCAAGAACTGTGCGCATCGCTGGAGAGAATTGGGATGGTGTATTGTTAAGCAATTGGTGGGACCAGAGGAAAACCATGTATTGTAAGTGTTTCACATGTTCTACCGTGAATGTAGTTGTGTAAATGTTCCAGATGGGATGTCTCGGTCATGATGGTCTTGCTCAAAACTTTTTAGCCTCCCTCTTAATTAAATATGTAGGCTTAATTAGCCATTTAAATCTGGAGCCATGTACTCGTATCATTATGAGTATGCGTCTCCCTGAGCATTGAACATGGCAGTGTGACTTCTGAAATCTGTATTACTCCCCCTGATCCGATCCATAATAAGTCTGAATTGGTACGACAACACCTCTTATCCAAATTAGTTGTCGCAGGTTCATTGAACCTAAACAGTTTTAGGCATCATTTTGCCTAAGTTTGTGACAGTCCGTTTGGATCAGAGAGTACTAATATTCTTCAAGGGATGAACTGACCATGGGTGATGGATTAGCTATGTGCGAAGGATGGTACAATCAGATAATGGAGAGAATAAAAGCCTCGGTTGTCGCCTTGTCGGCAATGCCGTGGTCCTCTTGCAATAGATGCTGTCTGTTAGTGTGGTTGAGTAGTTAGCGCTCTATTTCTTTATCATGATGACCGATATTGCAAAGATAGCGTAGTTTGAAAATACATCACCGACGACCACCATTTCAGTCGCAACGAACGACATTTTCTAACTTACACCTCATTGCGACGGTTTGACTACTGGAACTCGCAAGCTTGGAAGTCCGTAAACAATGTGTCAAATGCGACTCCACTGTTGTTGTTGCTACTTTGAACGCTTCTTGGTTTCACACTGCTTGATTCATTTGTCTCATTCATTTCTGTGCTTCATGGGTCAATAGTCATGATCTGACAAGTTGAAACTAAGATCAGATGCGTTGCAGCTTTCTAAGCTAGTTGGTGAAGAGGAAGATCTTGCGAGGACCAGTCTAAAGACTAAAGCTGTGCTCGGGTCTTTAGAAACAAGTTTGCCCCACCATTAGTGGTGCTTGAGAAGATTAAGGGGGAAACCAGATTGTGGGTTATGACGGGCGCTAAGCGTGGGACGAAATGATGCCGCGAGAGTAGTGGTTTGTAATAAGAATACTTGTCTTAATTTTCTGTAAAACTTCTCCTTCGTTAATGGATAGGGACAAAGATTTTGTCTCCGTTTCAAAAAAAAAAACTAAAGCTGTCATGATCATGTGGGGAACGGTGCTGTCATCATCATGTGGGAACGGCACTCAAACAATGGACAGCTGATCCGGAATCTTGCTGAAAATTTTCAACTAGAAGTGAAATATACAGAATATTCAGGACGTTCAACAAGAGACTTGTTCTTTTTCTAACCGGAAAGTTTGAAATTCCAAAAACCTCCGGTTGGGCAGCAATCCAAACATTTGAACTGTATACAGTTATCTTTGTGTCCTTTCAAAAAGCGGGTGGATTTTTATCTCTCGTCCTGCTCCTCATCAGCTTTCAAGCAACACGTGAAGATTTTTTTTTTAGAAAAGAGCTTAGATGGGAAATTGCCATGTGGACATCAAAACATCCAAAATTCAAAATTCACATCTTGCCCCTCCATTTGTCTATGTCTAAATCGGACACTGCCATGTGGACATCAAAACATCCAAAATTCAAAATTCACATCTTGCCCCTCCATTTGTCTATGTCTAAATCGGACACTGCCATGTGGACAATATCGACCACAAATCGAAGTAAAGGCATCTCTACCGGGCCGACCCATCCGGCCGACCCAAACGGTCCGTTTCTGTCCGGTTGGTCGGGCCCTGGTCGATTTGGTAGAAGGTCCGGCCTATCCGGCCAGCCGCGCCCAGCGGCGCGACCTATTTGTCCGCGCTGGGCGAGGCAATCTTTTTCTTCAGATTCAAACACAAACAGTTCGTGCTAAAAGTAGGCAAGATTCAAACTTAATTTACATTTAAAATATATAAAATGGAATTTAAACTACTACTAGCCCTAGGTATCGATCTTCGCGCACCGGTGCCGCCTCATCCATCTACGGTTCAAGGTCGATGTACTCCGGCGACGTCCAGAGGTTGGGCGGCGGTAGGGCCGGAGCGGGAGCGGGAGCAGGCGGGTTGACCACCTGCCCAGCCACAGCTCCCAACCGTGCTGGAGGTGCGCCAGCTCCATCCCACCTGCGGCGCGATCGTAGGCGCCCAACCCGGCAGCTGCGGCGATGGAGGCAGCTTGGTGTTCGTCTCCGCCACCATGCGGGTGAGCTGGAGGGCCTCCTCGTAGCCGCGCCACTGGGCGTCCTCCTCACGCGCACTGGCCGCAATGGCATGCTCGGTGAAGACGTCCTCGTCGTAGCCCCGAGCCAGCACCTTGCGGTATTCTGGGGGCAGGTTCGCGGTGATACCGTCCGCCGCCTCCTGTTTGACGACGACATCGTCGTCCTCGTTGTTGTCGTCCTTGCTGCCGAGGTCGGCGTCAGAGTGGTTGTGGGCACCCTTGTCGTCCGAGTCAATGTCGGGGATCTAGTAGACCTCCCCGCACCTTGTGCTCCCACTCGAGAAACTTGATCCAGTATGTCTCAGAGTGGTATCCCCTCTCCCACCGTTGGGTCGGGGGAGGTTGCTGATCCGGTGGCGTATCTCCTCCGCCAGCCCTCTGCCCTCCTTGGGCAGTGGTGGCACCAGGACACCGTCCCGGTTGAGGTGTCATCCGGTAGGGAGGGAGACATACCTGTGCTGGCAGCCGCGACCCTCCCTCCACAGGCGCTCGCACTCCCCGACGCGGTAGTACCGCCGGATACGGCGTTCCCACGGTGGCGGGGTCCCCCACGGGGTGGCTCCGGAACTCCTCTGGCCGCGGCGGAGAGGGCAAGGACGTGTCGTGGAGGAAGGCTGGCAGCCGAGCGCGCTGACTGCCAGACGCTTCGTGGTCGTTCTTGCTCCACTTCAGCCACGGCGGGGTCTTCATTGTTGATGCTGGTGGTGGTGGCGGCGAAGGTTAGGTTTTGTGATGGTGGGAGGTGAGGATGACAACACCGACGGGCGCAAGGTTAAATAGCCTAGCCGCCCGTGAAAGCGCGCAGCTTCCCGCTCCTTCGCCATCAATGCCGACGCGGGAACACATGCGACGTCAGTGTGCTGTCTCGTCGCTATTGATGCGCGCATGCTACCGTCGGTCAGCCTTCCCTCTGAATCGGTGTTGCGGTTGCGTCTGAATCGGTGCCACGGTTGCGTCTGAATAGGTGCCGCTGACCGTCTAAATCAATGTCGCCGGTAAGCGGTGGCTGACGGGTAGGCAAGTGGACGAGTCCACGCGCGTTCGGGCCGACGCAACCGAGCCCCTAATTAGATGCATGGATGGGTCAAGCCAGACGCGCTTGTCCGGATGGGTCGCCCCGCTAGGGCGCCGTGCACCGCCGCGAGTATCCGCGCGGACAAGTTCGGACACGGTCGGACCAAATAAGTCGGCCCGGTAAAGATACCCTAAGGAAGGTGCACTATCCAGTGACCACTGCCGGTTGAACCGGCATTTATTTTGCCATCCCAAATAGTACTATCATTCCCCCGTCTCAAAATAAGTGTTTTAAATTTGTCTATATGTATCTATATATACTAAAATATATCTAGATATATGTAAATCTAGACAATTCAACTTACTTATTTTAGAATGGAGAGAGTACATCATACCAATTTGGCGTAGTTTGTACAAAATCTCTGAGTTTATTTTTCTTTCCTTCCAAAAAATGAGGATATACCTCGGGCCTATGCATTGCTTGATACACAATTAGGTTCTAATTTATGAATGTTTCTTTACAAGTTGGTCATTCAGTTACAAGTTTGTGAGAATAACTACTAGCTGAATGTCTGTGCATTGCTACGGACGTATAAATACAACTATCCTTAGTATATTTTGTAAATGCATCAACCCTCACTTGAAGGTTGTTTTCTCTTAGTTCGGTCTAATAGTGATCGCATGATGCATATAAATCAATGGATAGACAAGTGGATGGTGCTTGAGCACGAAGGATACATGTTGTGACCATAACGATTTCATATGATAGTTCGATAGATAATACTAAATATGTGATATGCAAACTTGATATGGCTAAACACCAAGTAGTAATATAGTTATGTTATGGATGCCACTTTTAATATACTATACATGATACATGTTGCCATGAAGGAAAAGTAAAAAACACATATCACAACATGATAAAAACTCCAATAAGTATACATGTCAAAGTATGTCTATTCCATTGTATGCAAAAACAAAATGAGCCAATGTTGCAAACTTTTTTTTAACAGTATGTTGCAAACATGTTGGATGGCATGCAATTAAAGACGTCTTTTCCATGGCATCACATTGAGTATATCATGAGATGGGAAGGTGTCCATGCTATTCTAAACATGATGTATGAGAGGAGCACATCAAAATATTTGTCAGCCGCATTGATAGAATAAGGATGCAGAATTAACCTTTTATTTTTGTTCTTCCCACGCAAGAAGTACTACTCGGTAGTGAATACATAGTGGGATCCTAAGTTTGAATAGGTCACGAATCAGAAAATCTCGAGCCACATTAATTTGTGTATGTGCATGTGTCGATCGAGCCATCCGGCTTACGTAATTTTCATATCTCTCTAATCCAATCAAAATCAAGGTTATTTTTAAAGTGTGGGGCGAGAGCGTGTGAGGACGCGGCTTGAATGTGCCCAACCCACCACATGTGTGACCTCTTCACATGGCGTCCATCTGTAGCTTCCCAACCTTCTTTTGTTTGCGCTGGTGCTTTTATATTGTATAAAAAAGAATTACTGGCAAATACAGAGCCCAAGAAAATGTTGAGTTCCTTTCCATACATGTTCAATATTTTCTCCGTTGTTCGTGTAAGGACGTGGCCAAAATGTGTGCTTTCCCGACCAACGCAACTCCAACTAAATCATCCTTCACAACATCCACCACCTCATGCCCATAGCCATGGATTTTACATGCTTTGACGGCTGTCACCGACGACATGACCGGTGATCTAGTTCACTACCCAAGTCACTGTTGGCGGAAACCATAGTTCGATGAAAAAAGGAAAGGAACTTTATCTATCTAGAGGTGTCGTTGCCTCTTTGCCATGGACGAACATGTCACAATGGCATCGGGCTGCATAAGTTATCTCTGGCATTATTCTTGCCAAGACAGACAGTAATTCATTGACATCTATCCCCTTCATTCCACAATTAGATTCTCACCAGGGACTCGACATGCTTATCACCCTCCTCATCGATAGGACTCTTCTGTGTTGTTGTCTTTCAACATAGGGACGATAAAACATCGTCTACATTCAGCATGACGACGCTGGTCATCTCGGCAGCGTTATTCGTTTTCCTTTAGCGTTCATGGCCTTGAGGCCCAAGCTGTAGACCGTGGTGGAAGATGGCGTGGCCGCTTCGCCGGAGTACACCAGTACTCAAGGCGTTGACAAGGCTGTTGTAGCACGAGAATTACTTTGATATTCATATTTAGATATGAGTGTTACGTGGAGTATTCGGAATTGTTTTTAACTGAATACCAAAAGTCAACCTTAATTTGGGAAAGCGTCGGATGAATTTCATGTGTACTGATAGTATATGGGTGCACGACTTATTCACAAAAAATAGATGGGCGCACGGCGTAGAAAAAAGCAAGCCACGAACATGCGTGATTGCTTTCCAAAAACAACATAATAGTCCTTTAATTATTCCTTCATTTTCTTTTAGTTTCTCTGATTGTGGTGATTCCTTAATTATTGGATATTTATAAGCTTTCCTAATTTTTGGTTACCAATTAAAACCACACGCATGGCAGTGGGCGATCTAAGGGCTATGATTCTCCTAGTGTTTGATGGTTGTGTTTAAATATGGTGATTGCCCTAATGTTTGACCCTAAAGTGAGCCACCAACTCGGTTTTAATAGTAAAGACAAATATCGTTGATGTGCAGATTCGGATTCTAGAATCGAATCCTAGAGCTTCCATAGGTTATAGACAGCTAGTAAACACAAGACAAAATGGACCAGCAAAAATTATATCCCCCAACATCAGTTTTTTGTTAGTGCTTTTGTAAAAGTAGCTCCGCAACATGTTGAGTTGTAATCCAAATTCAAATAAAGGCTTAGTACACTTCGCCTTGCCGCGTGCAAGGGATGCTTGGGGGATTAGGGGGAGGGGTCGAATCCCCCAGCGGTATGGATTGTCATCAACATAGCTCATCACTCTTATATGTACCTCTTATAAGTCGTCGGTTAGAATAAGTTCAATCTATGTAAATCCTGGTATTATGTAAATACTATCCATATAGTGAAGTTTCATTGGCTGACTTCCATGTTTTTTCCTTCTTGTTCGAGCGATTTTCTATGTTAAAATCATTGTGTCTCCTGTGTTTTGGTTTTGATCTACTTCGTCTATTTGCTTGTCTTTTTGTAACACCACACATATTCATGACATGGGGTGGGGGTCGCGTATTTCGTTCAAAAAGTAGGTTCAATACTTCATTAAAAAAGAGGTATATTCAGGTCCTAGGCTTCTTACAGCATCACGCAGTTGCCTTTCTTAGGATCAGTGAACATCTTACACCAGGACATATATGAACCGAAGTGCTAAATGCATTCTACCCCTTTGTGTAACAAAACCATTTTCACAAAGACAATTTTCTATGTATGCATTGTACCACCCCAATTTTATATTGTATAATTTTCTAAAATTTGTCCAAACTTGTGTAATTTTTTCTCAAAAATGGAAGAAATATGTGGCCTCTGCAGATTGTGTGATCCAGGGCGCACAATCTTATGACACATTTTGATATTTGTCGCATGTTCGGTTTCGGTGTCCTTCTCTCGTCGGTAACACAAGATTTAGCAGGACTAAATCTGAAAATTACTTTGTCACTTATGTACCACTCACTGTTAGAGCATCTCTACGAGAACCCCCAAAGTAGCCTCGAACAGAATTTGGGGGTTGCGGCCAAAAAAACGCCCACACCGGCAGCCCTAAAACTGTGTCATCAACGTGGACGATCCAAAAACCTATCTGGCACTACCCTGCAGTCCCCACACACAAAGGGTGAGCAGGGGTACCGGCTACACGAGCCACAACAGACTGGCCGTGTGGGACCCCTTGGTAGACATACAACGGCCATGTCTAGGAATTAAAGACCCATGAGACTGCCCATTTCTATGGTTTCACACCCCATTTGTGGCATCGTACAACATGCCAACAACTCAACTCCCAACATGCCGAAGTAATGGTATGCCGGTGATTCTGCCTACCTTCTTCCTATTGGACCACCCTCGGATCAACACAGCAAAATAAAATTTTGTGGCGAGACTCCGACGAGGTTCCTCCCAAGATCTGGCTAAGGTTAGAGCCCATGGTTCTTACTCCAGGACGCGCAAGTGCAGAAGGTGATGTCGCTCGGCGTGGCAGTCTTTTGCACCAGCTTCGTTGAACCACTCCGTCTCCGACTCCGGTGAGAATCTTCGTCGCCATCGCCTAGCGCCGCTTAACACCACAAATGCAATGTCTCTGATGGCTCTCATGCATATAAGGTGGGGAAGATAGGGGGAGGTGCTAGCCTCGACTCCTCCACCGCGGGACAAGGTGGATGGAGTGAGGCCCAAGTCAGGTGTTGCACCAGTGCTTGACATCTGCTACCTCCCCATCCACCATTATATAGGGAGTAGCCGAGGGCACACAACACTTGTGTCCCCCATTCAACAACCCTAAGCCTAGTCAAAATGGGTCCAACCCATTGACACTTGCCTCCTATCCGGCTAAGTCCAACTTGCCCGCTTGTGTTAGTCGGATCTCTATCCGCTTACCTCCACTCTTTTAAGTATGTGACCCCGTAGGCTTGTGGTAAGCTGGACACAACTTAGTAGGTTTTCTCCTAGAGTCATTGGTCAGTTAAGGCCTCTAGCAAGACCTGCCAACTTTATAATTACACAAGTGTTCTCGATGTGATGATATGTCCAATTTATTTTGCCTCACGATATCGGTGGCTGGACGCAAGGGAATGAACTCTAGTGACGGCTTGACTCTCTTTTCTCATTCTAGTGATGTGTGATTCCTTTCCGCCTAGCGCTAACCGGACCGTCATCCGTCTAGCCTAGTTGGTCCACCTTGATCAACTTGATCGAGTAGCGCATGATCATGCTTCCGAATCATATCACACGAGCGGTCCTAGAGAATATCTCTTCATGGCAGAGAGGCAAATTCAGTCTTGGTAGAACCATGTCACGCAGCTTACTTCCTAGGCAGACAAAGTGTCACCCTTATGGCTACTAGTTACGGATAGTGTTACGCGAACTCAAATCCGGCTAGTCTGTAACTTGGATCATGCGAACACCTTGTGTCTATGGAAGCCATTGCATCTAGTCAAATAATATGATGTTATACTCACGCTGGCTAGACTTTTGGTCAGTTCGACCAGTGTAACTCTTTTACGTAGTAAGTGCATTGCCGGATAACATCTCCTTGCTCATCTCATGTGGAACCCGGACATCAACGGTCTTGCACATTAGTCTCAACAACGTGTGTCCAACACAACTTTAAATGACTAAAGACAAAACATGCATAACTGAACCAAGTATAAGTTTCATGATTGGATCACAGCTAATGACACGTACATTCAGGTTTGCACAAGGACTACAAATATGAATACAAGGAGAAAGTGAAGCCTCTAGCGCACCACTCCTAACACCTCGACTCTCATACAAAGGGAGCGACCCTCTCTCACCGGCACACTGCACGCCACTGTGGTGGACTTGGAGCCCTCTCCACCACGGGTGGCAATGACATTCCTGGTGAGGAGCCCCGCAACGACACGGCGAACTATGAGAGGGTTATCGTGCCTACATGGTTGATGTCAAGAAAGAGGAGGAGATGCCCCTCCGACCGTTAGAGATGTACCTCAAATATGCCACTCGCCTGGTCATCGCGCAGTCCGAGGAGGAGGCATAGTGGAGGAGCATGTTCGAGGCCGTGCACGAGACCGCGCTGTCCCAAGGGCTGCCTCCTCCACATCCCTCCTGGTCGACCTTGACAGCGATGATGAGTAGGCTATAGTGGCGCAAACCCTATCTTCGCCACCGCAATGAAGACATGGACTAACACGTATTATGGCGCTACCACTTCCGGTAGTTAGTTAGTTTTAGATTAAATTCAGTTTAAACTTTGTAAAAAAACTAAATTTTAGTAAAGTTTGTTTGCAAATGTTTTCTAATCGATCGCTTGGGCACTGATATGGAAATTCCCCCTCATAGTGCCAGCAATTTTCACAATCTTTATACGGAGGTGTGTACGCGCCTGAAGAATACATCGTGAGATTTTTTTACCCAACATGGATGTCAGCATAATATCCGGATCAACCCTCCTTTAGCACCCTAGGTGTTTTACAATTTATCAATTTGATATGTATTTCATATTTTTTATTTTCTCGGTTTGGATCTGTGGACTGTGTCGACTGTGTGCATACTAGTTCTATAGAGACCGTGTGTAATACTTAAACACTTAAGTAATAAAGCGTTCCTTATCGAAAAAATAGTGTTGGTGGTGGCTTGCCAGTTGTTGTCCATACTTTGGAGGCTACTTGTTTCCGGGAAGCAATGGAGGCTATCCATTCTTTTGCCCCATCCGGCAGTTTTTTGCTCTCGTACTACCAGTCCTCATCCCCAGGCTAGTCATAGTGGAGAGCATATGTTACTAGTAAAGGGAATATGCCCTAGAGACAAATGATAATTGTCATATTTCATAAATTTTATGATTAAGTTTTATATCATGCTATAACTATGTTGATTAGGAAACATCAATACACGTGTGATATACAAACAACCAGTAGTTTCTAGTAAAACTCTAGTCACTGATTCATTGGTCAAGGGATGATCAAAGGTTTCTTGATCATGTCGGTGTCTCAGCCCCAATTGACAATGGATTCATTTCATTAGAGAATAAGATGGTGAACATACCCTACCTATAGCATCGTATCACAATCATATCACAGATTTCAGCTTATGATAATTAGGAAACATAGTGACTCTTTACTTAGACCGTGAGACCATATCTAATCACTGTCTCCCAAGGTTACTTTAATGGCACTTAACGTCACTCGGTGGAACAGTGGTCATAAGGATGTCATTGGGCATCCATAGGAATATGTTGAGATGTATGCGTCAAGAGTGGGATTTTTCCATCTGTGTGATGGAAGATACTTGACGGATGTCTACGCACAGCCTGTTGGAAACCCTAAGAGCAAGGTGTGAAGCAGCAAGCAGCAAGTTTTCCCTCAGTTGAGACCGAGGTTATCGAACCAGAAGGAGGAAGGAAACGTCACAAAGGTGTTGCAAGCAACGCGGAGACCTGCACAACACAAACTCAAGACTTTGCCCCAAAGAAAAGTGAGGTTGTCAAGCTCACCGGTTTGCTGTAACAAAGGATTAAACGTATGGTGTGGAAGATAATGGTTTGCAGTAAGTAAACAAGTAACAGTGAAAGATGTATCAATGGTAAAGATTGGACCGGGGTCCATAGTTCACTAGAGGTGCTCTCCTTAGATAAACAATATGGCATGTAGGGTAAACAAATTACAGCAGGGCAATTAACAGGAACTGAGCAAGGCATAACAATGCAATTACTAGTCAGAAAGATCCTATGAGATTCGATTGGTCAATACAACAAGACACATAAACCGCCATCCAACTACATCTATGACTAGAAGTCCACCTTCAGGTTATCATCCGAATCCCCTCCAGTATGAAGTTGCAAGCAACAGATAACTGCTTTAAGCAAAGTGTGTAAGGTAAACAGTCCACATGTTCCATGAACAAGAGACCGTTGTTTTCTCCCTAGTAGCAACAACACATTTACAACCGAAGAGATTTCTGTCACTTCCCTTGGAAACTAGAGGCATGAACCCACTATCGAGCATAAATAACCCCTCTTGGAGTCACTAGCAACTACTTGGCCAAGATAGCTACTAACAATGGAGAGCATGCAAGATCACAAACAACACAGACATGATAGAATCATAAAAACAAAAGAATTAATCAAACCAACATAATAATCTCAATATCCATCGGATCCCCGCAAACACAACATGCATGATTACAAATAAATTAGATCTTGATCATGAACGGAGCTCACAAGATCTATACATGAAAGCACAAAGGAGGAGATACAACGATCTAGCTACTACATGGACCCATAGTCCAAGGTGGAACTACTCACGCATGAGAAGGCCTCCGGGATGATCTCCCCTCTGGCAGGGTGTTGGGAAGAACTTCAGATCCCCCGATCTAGGGACGATGGTGGCGGCGGCTACAGACGGATTCGTGGATATTTGATCGGGTACCCAGGGTTTCTGCATCGGGGGCTTCTTATAGGCAAAGGGGGAGACCGAGGCGACGGCCAGGGGCTGCAAACCCTAGCCAGGCGCGGGGCTGGGCCCACCCACGCCTGGGTTGGGTCTGGCCCCCCTGGATGGACCCTCCGGCTCTCCTCTGGACTTCTTGTTCCCCACGGAAAGTAATTGACTTTGTACTTTGTCCCGTCCAATTCCAAGAATATTTCTTTACTAACTTTTCTGAAACCAAAAACAGCAGAAAATAGGCATCTGACACTGTTGCAACTTGTTAATAGGCTAGTACTAGAAAACATGTAAAAAGCACCTCAAAGTGTAGACAAGCAAAGCAAAGTAGATAAAAAACAAGCATGGATCATAAAAAATTATAGATACGTTTCCAACGTATGAACATCCCCAAGCTTAACTCATGCTCGTCCTCGAGTAGGTAAGTGATAAACAGAATAATTTTTGAGGTGACATGCACCCTCACAATAAAGATCCAACCATTTGCAAGCATTGAAAGCTGGGATCAAAGAACCCTAAACATGTACATGAAAGATGGAGTTCTAACAATAGGACATAGTAACTATGCATGCAACGTGACAAGCTACAAACAAAGATCATGAATAACATGCATTGAAAAACGTTTGTTTGTTTCACATGCAGAAAACATGGCATAGTGGCAATCGGCTTGTCCCTCATAGAGTAGAAATATAGATGCATAGGACACCTGCAAAGTTCACAAGGGTGACTAAAAACAAGTAGCACATGAGCAACTAATAACACAATATGCATCAATTAATAAGCTTTGGAACACTACACACAGAATGACAACTATGCTCTCTTAATGGTGCCTAAAGGTAGAAGGTGGAGACTCAATAATGGTGGAAGAAAGGCCTTTTCGTAAAGGAAGCAGGGATTACAAATTTCAAAAAGATCTTCTAAAAATTATGGTACTTGTTATCTTTCAGCCCTCATTGCCCCTATCATAAGCATCTTGAAGTGGTTAAGGTTAAAGTGGCAAAGCTGGAGTATATGCTTAACAAAGTATAAGTTGGCAATCTCAAGTCCCTTGAATACGAGGGCCACACCTCATGCATACTAAACTTTGGGTCCAGGTAAGTTCTTGTCACTGTAAGTATTTGCATATCATTAAGAACCGCCAACGGGGTATCCCTTGCACATGGTACAGGAGCTTTCCCATAACCAAAATGACAAGGCAAGCAGACAATGAGCATCTCAACAATCTTCTTATGTACCATGGGAATATGGTGCTTTTTTCTGTCTTTCCTCTTTTCTCAATGTGTCTCTTTTTTATAAGAAGAATGCTTCATAGATGTCACTATGGTGATGCTGCAAGTTTCCACCATGATTAGGCATGTCTTAGGCTAGCGGCCCAGGCGTACACAAGATACAAACTCCATGGACTTATAAGTTCCCTCTTTATTTCACACCGGTGACATCCATAGACAAAAGAACATGATATCAACTGAGTACAAAGTACAAGTGCAATGTTGAAAATGTTCCCCGTGACAGCACGGTTCTGCTAATTCCAACTTATAAGTGCAAGCATATACAACAAAGTTGTCACAATGGTTCAAATTTTTTAGGGGCAAGAATAAAGTGTGCCATCAAGTTCGTGAGGGCTTTAATCACTAAGTTTTCACATAACAAAATAGTTTTTAATTGAAAGATAGATGAAAACAAGAATATACTTGGAATGGTGTAACACACCATGCATAGGAGTTTATAGTGGACACTTTGGAATAACTTGGTTTCTTGGGAGTTGGAAGCATGAGTAGAGCTTACTCATACAAGTGGAGGCTAGCAAAAGACTGGGAGCGACCAACTAAGAGAGCAATAATGGCCATAATCATGCAGAGCGACAAAACATTACTAATCAAAGCATAGAGTGGTACTACAAGTCAACGACTAAATGATCATAGAGGCTATGGTGACTTGTTCATAGTCATAACATGGTGTGATCATGTGCCAAGTCAACCCAAACAAAGCATCAAAGGAGAATACCACAATACTATGCTTTTGCATGCTAAAACAACGCATAATTTCTTCAAGGCACACTAAGCAATCCCAATTATTTGGAACAAGACATGCTACATCAATAATCACTAAGAATAATGCTAAAACAACACCTAGCATGTCATGCTAAAGTCTAAGTCACAGTCAATGCAAGCTCCTCTTGCACTTCAAGCAAGAATTTACTACTCCTTTCCA
This sequence comes from Avena sativa, assembly GCA_916181665.1. Taxonomy (NCBI): domain Eukaryota; kingdom Viridiplantae; phylum Streptophyta; class Magnoliopsida; order Poales; family Poaceae; genus Avena; species Avena sativa. The sequence goes on along the minus strand of OV702298.1, from coordinate 35,268,568 downwards.
AACACCAAGCAAACTCATTTGCAAAACAACACAGCGAGAACGGGGGTCCAAACTACTTAAGCAAACTAAAAAAACTAAGCAAAGCAAACGAAAACTAAGATGCTCCAAGAACAATACAACTATGCATGAAACAATAAAAATGAAGTGTCTAGACATACCTGAGCTTTTTATTGATGAAGAAGGGGATGCCTTGGGCATCCCCAAGCTTTGACGCTTGTACCTCTTGGATATTTATTGGGGTGACACCATGGTGGCATCCCCAAGCTTGAGCTTTTGTCCATTCTTCATCTCATTGCATCATTCTCTCTCTACACCTGAAATTTTTCCTTCATACAAAACTTCACGCAATCTTCATTAGCAACATTAGTGTATTCAAAAGATATTTGACCTTTGGCAAAGCTTTGGACTAGTAAGGATTTTCACGAAAAACACAAGCTACGGTAGTAACTCCTTCAAAAAGCTCAATTCACCTAAAGAAAACTCAAAAAGGAATCAATAAGAAGCAAATGCAAATAATGGCAGAAATCTGTCAAAATAGACCAGTAGGTAGAAACCGATTTTTTCAAACATCTTATGTTGCTCAAATAAAAAAGTGTTGAACTAACGAAAGTTATCTAACATACTGGGGGATTTATTCGTAAATTGTTAGCTCAATCAGAGTTACATAGCCTCCTCACAATTCTTTTTGGTGGAGGACAAAAATCTGTTTCGGGACAGCAACTCCCCAAATCTTACTTCCCTCTCATTAGAGGTCATTCTTGGCACAAAAAGCAAAAAAAAAAGGATAAGGAGAGGTCATTACTGAAGTAATAACTTCCAAGACTCAAGGAAACTCTTGGGTTATCTCCCAACAAGTACTTTTCTTTAACGCCTTTAAGTTAGGCACAAGAAGCAAGAAGAATAAAGTCTTTTCAAATGAAGAAGCATTAACATCAAATCTTGCTTTCAAAGGAGGATCAAGAAGTACCTTCTCTGTCCTCATAGGGAAGTTTTCAATACCTTTCTTGAATGGAAAATGATATTTAATGGTGCCTTCTTTCATATTAATGATGGCACCAACTGTTCTAAGAAAAGGTCTTCCTAAAGTAATAGGACAAGAAGCATTGTATTCAACATCCAAAACATAGAAATCAACAGGGACATAAGCATTGTTAACCATGATGAGAACATCATTAATACTCCCTATGAGTTTCTTCTTAGCATTATCATTGAGTGGGACATCCAAATAACAATCTTCCAAAGGTGGCATATCAAGCATTCCATAAATCTTCCTAGGTATAATAGAGACACTAGAACCAAGATCACATGAAGCTTTGATATCAAAGTCATTCAATTGCATATTAATAATGGGTTTCAAACTATCTTCTACTTTCCTAGGAATAGAAGCCTTGTGTTTTAGCTTCTCTTCCTTAATTTTCACAAGAGCATCTATGATATGTTTGGTAAAGGCAACATGCATATCACTAGCATCAGGACTTATAGTGTAGAGGTTCCCAACCTTTAATAAGGTAGAGATCCCTATGTTTACAATGCTAGTCCCTGGATCAATAGCTAGCATCCACAGTTAAGATGTAATATCAAGAAACAAAGGTCATAATACAACTTTATAACCAGGAATAAAATAATTTATTACATCTTACATAGCTCATTGGGCTATCTCATTACAATGCAGCAGAATATAACAATAACATGGGGTCCTTCATCTTCAAAGTGCCACAGGCAGACATGTTGGTTGTAGACTTGTAATCCTAATCCTTAAACTTCACTAATATCAAACAAACCTGCAACATAACAAGTTACATCCACAAGGGTCAATACATTTGAATTGTATTGGAAAGTGATATTATGGCAGTATAGTGGAGTCTATCATCTATATGCATTTGGCTAAGTGGAGCTTAGGCTTGCTTTGCTCAAAATAGATTTTCCTTATCATTTGAAAACACTAAGTTTTTGCTTGACAAAATCACCCAAGGAACCACCAATAGAAATTGGTGAACCTTAAACCCTTGTTCAACCACAAGTTTTTAACTTAGAAATTTGGATGATGAGATTATTGATAGCTTCCATGTCTTGATGCTCAAATTGTCCTTTGCCAGGGACATGGCTAAGTACTTAGATTTTTCACTCTGCAGAGGTGGTGCACTTTCCCCACAATACTTGGTTTCCCAAGACAAGATCTTTCAGAAGCCTTCCCTTAGACCAAAATGGACGCGCTCCAACCTATCAAACCCCTACCACCAACTGTCCATTTGGCTAAGTTATTGCAACCTATATGATCCAGGCAGAGCCCATAATGCCAAGTGGATGCACTTGAAGCTTCTCAACATTTGACATCTCAAATCTCTTTGTTCCTGGGTGGCCATCCACAAGTGAGACACCAAGTTTTCCCTAGCATACTGGACTTGGTGATGCCCAAGTTTTCCCCAGCATACTGGACTTGCATGACCACTCAACACAAACCATTCCTTCCATTCCACCCAGGTGATTCATTCACTTAGTTGTTTTATTAAACAAAACACAAGTCCTCAGACTTAGAAATTTTTCCATAGCATGAATATATATTCCACCCTTGTTTTCTACTAGCTAAGCTAAGCATGATAGTAGTAGGAATCTTAACTTAGGAAATTCTACTAAGGTTTCATCTACTAGGATTTCCCATAGCATAGTTTATACTTAGTAAAAATTCCATGCAAGTCCTACTTAGAAATATCACTAATTCATAGTGAAAATAATGGGACAAAAGTATGAAGCATCACTTGCCTTTTTGGTAGAGATTATAAGTTCACTCCTTGATCTTTGTAATGTTCTCTCACTTCAAATCACTACAATTCAATCAAGCAAACAATATTTCAATCTACCATTCAAGCAATTCATCACATAAAATGATAGAAACAAAACAATGCATGCAAGCATGCTAAAGTTTGTTTTATTTGTAAAAGTGGTTTCTAATGGTTCATAAACATTTAAAAACACCTAATGGTCATTTTATAAAGTGGCAAAATTATTTGTATAAGATTTTACTTCATAAACCATTTTTAGATCAAGTCATTATTTTATGTGGTGAAGAAATGCTTTTAATAAGGCAAAATTCTATAGGTTTCACAAAATATGTTTTCAAACCATATAACCTTGTCTTTAGGGTCAGAGAGTTATTTCCAAAACATTTCTCAAAGGTTTTCTTCCAAAACCATTTTTAATAATTAAACCCTATTTTTATTTGACTAGAAATGGTTTAAATCCAAGATTCATTCTTTTGTTTCACCAAATACATTTTTGAAACCACAATTTGTTTCCTATGGTCAGTAGGTTCAAAACACACCATTTTCCAAAGATTTTATCCTCAAAATCATTTTAGAACAATTTCTATAATCTAAACATGCATACATAAGTTTCTGTAAAAACAAACAATTTAACAGAAGCAATTTTCTAAACAAAGTGCATGGTTGGCTAGGGCTTGTATTTCTGAATCCATTGATATAAAATTTGCAAAATTTGGACGTGTAGAATAAAAGTTATGAATTATTCAAATTGGAACATCAATTAGATAAGTTTCTGGTTTTTAAATCAAACAGAGGCCACGTGTCGTGTTTTAATTCGTCGGTACCGCTTCGGTTGGATCAAGCACTCAGAGGCGTTGGATCTAAGTTAGATCGTGCGGCATAGAGGCGAGCGTACCGGTTCGTTTAGTCAATCTATCGCGTACACACGATCGAAATCCAACGGCTCAGACCAACTAGACCAAAGACTGGCGGCGCTTGACGGTGGCTGGCGGCAGCGCGGCTCTGGCGGTGAGGTTGTCGAGGTTACAGGAGGCGAGAAGGAAAGGGAAGGTGCTCACCGAGTTTGCAGCACGTTGCTGATGCTCAAGCTTGTCATCGCGGAGACAGGGGTGCACTGTGCTGGCTTGAATCGCTCGCCAGAGTTCTTGTCCGCGTCGGGTGCGCTCAGTCGACGTTGGAGGCGAGGCTACGGGTCACACCAGACCAAACAACTCATGCACTTAGATGCGTACGGGATAGGCGAGTATGTGAGCATCGGTCAGAAGTTACCAGGGGGTGTCGCCAGAGTGGAGGCAGACAGCGAAGGAGCTCTGTTCGTCAAGGTTGCCGATGCTACAGGGCACGCGCGGCCAAGCGGGCAACGCTGGGAGGTGCGCCAGGAGGTGGGGAGTATGTGAGCTTGGTTAAGGAGGCAAGGGGCAATGCGGGGCTGCCGGAATTCGCTCGTGAAGCTCGTCGGAGCAGCGGCAAAGCAAAGTGAATTAGGGGCAGCCTGGTGGCTCACTGGCAGCGGGGTTTGAGGGGAAACAGAGAGGAAACGCAGGCGAATAAGAGGATGTGGTCAGGGGGAGGGTTAACTGCGCCAGTAATGCAAATTAAGCCGTGTCTTAATCGCCTGCAATGGCCGGCGAGGTGAGGGGCGTAGTCAGCGGGTGAGGAAGACGATGATGTGGCGGTGGGGTCATCTCGTCAGTGAAAGAAGGGGAGGGGAAGTGGGGTCCATCGGTCAGTCGCTGAGCGGGTGCATTTCTGAGTAAGAAGAATAACGGTTCGGGGTGTGAGGGAGTGGGCTGTTGGGCCTGGACTGGGCTGCCGAGCTGGGTTGCTTCCTTTTATATTTTTTTTTTGTTTTTCTTTTTCCTTTCTTAATATTCTGTTTTGATTTCATTTAATCAATTCAAGCATCCATTTGAATTCAAAACTTTGCCAAAATTTGTGTAGGTTTAAATACTGATTAACAAGACATTCTGATATCATTTTTGGAATAATTTATTTATTCTTTTAAGGTCTTTTAATTATTCAAAATAGGCTCTATTTTTAAATCAAATAAGAATTAATAATAATTTCAAACACCATTTAAATTCTTTAAACTTTCCGAATCCTTTCAATAGGTTTTTACTTGTTTACTAGGTGTCAAATAATTCATCTTGAATTATTTGGAAAGTATTTGATTTGATTCATAAATCATTTGAATTGGGTATTTGTTTTAATTCCAATGGAATTAAATATAGTTTTAGTTCCCTAAAGTTTATTTGGAAGATTTATTTTATTTAAGTTGATTAAACAACTTTTATTTCACTTGGGTAAATTCCAAATATCATTTTCTCATGATTTAAATGATCATTCTTATTAAAGATTTGTCTTTCTCAAAATATAGATAGAATGGTTTAATGCCATTTTATTTTATTTTGTAAATTCTTTATCCTTTTATTTTATTTGGATTTGGATTATATTCATTCCATTTGTTTATGGATTTGGCCAAGGTTTGATTTGGTCTTTAAATATTCTTATTTAATATTTTTTTCTTTATCTTATAAAATTCATATCTTTTTATTTAAAGATCAAAACTTGGAGATTCCAATTTGTAAAATCTTATTTAATATTTATTTATCCCTTTAAATATCTTTAGGATTATTTGCTCACCATTTGGTATGGATTTTGTATAAGTGCTTTATTAGCTTTGGGAATTAAATCCCTTATCTTATTATATTCATAAGATTTTATTTATGGCTCCAAATTAAGTGAAACCAATTTATATGGTCTTATAATATTTCTACTTGTCTTTCTTGATCATTTGTAAATGTTTGTTAACAAATTTTTATATGGATCAAATCTATAGGCTTGGAGATAACTTGGAAATGATTTTTATTCCATTAGGGTTTAGGGTTTGGATTTATTTTCCAAGTGTTTAAATTTCCAGATACATTCATTGAGGAATGCAATTCATTTGATTTGGATTTTGTTAAATTCAAACTTTAATTAAAGTTTGTTCAAGATGGGATTTTAAGTTTCCTTTTAGAAACAAAGTTTCTTTTCACCCTGATTTTCAACAAAAATTTTATTTTGTTTATTTTATTTTTCACATTACAAGATTTGGAAAATCTTGGGATGTGACATCTAGAAAGCTTTTGCAAGAACATAATCACTTTAGAAATATTGTAACCATCAATATCAAAGTCAAACTTGGCATCACTAGTAGTAGGCTTAATAGGCTTAGGTATAGTAGGAGTAGGAATAGGGACTACTTGTGGTTTAGTGGTGATAGTGCACACACTATTGTTTCTATCAATTTCGGCTTCCCTTTCCCACTTAGCATGAAGTTGAGATAACAACCTAATATTTTCATCAATATTAACTTATATGGCATGAGCAGTAGAAAAGGTGTTTTCCATAGTTTCAGGTTTAACAGCCACTTTATTAATCAAGGAAGACTGAGCTACAGACAAATAGGATATATTTTTCTCAACAGTTAAAAGCTTTTCCTCTATAGTCTTATTGAAAGTGGTTTGTTTACTAATAAAGTCCTTGAGCATGACTTCAAGTTTAGAGGTGGCACTTCTAGCATTATTGTAAGATCTTCCATAGGAATTGCCATTATTAGGAGGATAAGGCCTATAATTGTTGTTGCTACCAAAATTGTTACTATAGGCATTGTTGTTGAAATTGTTGTTTATAATGAAGTTCACATCAACTTGCTCTTCTTGAGCAACCAAAGAGGCTAAGGGAACACTATTGGATCTAGAGGATCTTTCCCACTAACAAGCATAGCCATAATAACATCAATCTTTTCACTCAAAGAGGAAGTTTCCTCAACAGAATTTACCTTCTTACCATGTGGAGCTCTCTCAACATGCCATTCAGAGTAGTTAACCATCATATTATCAAGGAGCCTTGTTGCAACACCCAAAGTGAGGCCCATAAAGGTACCTCCAGCAGCTGAATCCAACAGATTTCTTGAGGACAAGTTCAAACCTGCATAAAAAGTCTGGAAAATCATCCAGGTAGTGAGTCCATGAGTAGGGCAATTTTTAACCAAAGACTTCATTCTTTCCCAAGCTGGAGCAACATGTTCACTATCAAGTTGTTTAAATTTCATGATATCACTTCTCATAGATATAATCTTAGCAGAAGGATAGTACTTTCCAATAAAAGCATCTTTGCACTTAGTCCAAGAATCAATACTATTTTTAGGAAAAGAAAGCAACCATTCTTTAGCTTTTCCCCTCAAGGAGAAAGGAAAAAGCTTGAGCTTAATAATATCTCCATCTACATCCTTATACTTTTGAATCTCACAAAGTTCAACAAAGCTATTAAGATGGGCAGCAGGATCATCAGAACCAGCACCAGAAAATTGCTCTCTCATCACAAGATTCAACAAAGCAGACTTAATTTCAAAAAAGGTAGCATCAGAAGCAGGTGGAGCAATAGGAGTGCTTAGGAAATCATTGTTGTTGGTGCTAGTGAAGTAACACAACTTGGTGTTCTCAGCAGAGTTCATTTTGGCAAAGGTGGGCAAGCCAAAAACAGTAGCAGCAGCTAGAGCAGGAACTATTTTTTTGTGTTTTTGATTAAAGCAAGCAAACCAAACTAGACTAATTTTTTTTTGGGGTTTTTTGAAAAGAGGCAAACAAAACCAAGCAAAAGAAACAAAGCAAACTAAAAACAAGTAAAGAGAAAGGATGTGAAGGACTCCCCTTGTGAAGACGTCCTTAGCCTCCCCAGCAACGGCGCCAGAAAAGCTTGCCGGCTCTCTACGCATAGCCTGTTGGGAACCCCAAGAGCAAGGTGTGAAGCAGGAAGCAGCAAGTTTTACCTCAGTTGATACCGAGGTTATCGAACCCGAAGGAGGAAGGAAACGTCACACAGGTGTTGCAAGCAACACCGAGACCTGCACAACACAAACTCAAGACTTTGCCCCAATGAACAGTAAGGTTGTCAAGCTCACCGGTTTGCTGTAACAAAGGATTAAACGTATGGTGTGGAAGGTAATGGTTTGCAGCAAGTAAACAAGTAACAGTGGAATATGTATCAATGGTAAAGATTGGACCGGAGTCCATAGTTCACTAGAGGTGCTCTCCTTAGATAAACAACATGGCATGAAGGGTAAACAAATTACAGTGGGGCAATTGACAGGAACTGAGCAAGGCATAACAATGCAATTACTAGTCAGAAAGATCCTATGAGATTCGATTGGGCAATACAACAAGATACATAGACTGCTATCCAACTACATCTATGAGTAGAAGTCCACCTTCAGGTTATCATCTGAACCCCCTCCGGTATTAAGTTGCAAGCAATAGACAACTGCTTTAAGCAAAGTGTGTAAGGTAAACAGTCCATATGTTCCATGAACAAGAGACTGTTGTTTTCTCCCTAGTAGCAACAACACATCTACAACCGAAGAGATTTCTGTCACTTCCTTTGGAAACTAGAGGCATGAACCCACTATCGAGCATAAATACCCCCTCTTGGAGTCACTAGCAACTACTTGGCCAAGATAGCTACTAACAACGGAGAGCATGCAAGATCACAAACAACACAGACATGATAGAATCATAAAGACAAAACCATTAATCAAACCAACATAATAATCTCAATATCCATCGGATCCCCGCAAACACAACATGCATGATTACAAATAGATTAGATCTTGCCTTCTTTTTCTTATTGTTTTTTGTCTCACATGGAGTACCTAAGATGGAGGGATCCCCTCCCTTTGCCTATATAAAGGGGTGCCCATAGAAGGATTAAAACACACCAATTTTCACCTAAAAATAAATAAAAGGCTTGGTTTGCCTGTCTCTTCTCTCTCTATTGCGACCGTGGCCCCTTTGTCAGGGCCGTGCAAGCGAGGAGTGCTTCACCGTGGAGCGTCGTCGCGCTACGGGATTCGAGCCGAGGAGTATTAATGTTTCTGTTTAATACAATTATAGCATGAATGTAAACATTTATCATAAACACAAAGATATAATAATAACTACTTTTATTATTGCCTCTTGGGCATATCTCCAACAGTCTCCCACTTGCACTAGAGTCAATAATCTAGATTACATGGTAATATACCGAACACAGATGGCGGTTTGGTGTTGGTCATGTTTTGCCCTCGGGAGAGGTTTAGTCAACGAATCCGCCACATTACGATCTATGTGTACTTTGCAAATCTTTATGTCACCATCTTGAACATTCTCTCGAATAGCGTGAAAACTTAGACTAGTATCATATGCATGTAGATCTATGTTACTTAAATTGTTAAGAGACAATTTTCCAATGCATGTTTCTTAAGTGATGTATCTACATTTAATGATTTAGATGACATGCATGTATTTGATTAGTCTAACCATGCTGTTTGCCTATGGTTTTGTGCAAGAGATATTTTTTAGCTAAGATACAACCTCAATCTCTTTCCTCATTAACTATGGTGCCACATAAACAAAGTGTCAAGGATACACCGCTAAGAACCACCCATAATGGGGTCTATATTAGCATATTATCCTAGGATAAATAAATTGTTAAGAAACAACTTCTACAATGTATTGTTTTTAAGTGGCGTATCTACATTTAGGCTGGTCATAGTGGTGAGTAACTTAGACTACTGTCATGCATATGATACTAGTCTAAGTTACCACCTTCATAGTGCATAATAACTAATAAGTAGTGTCATGCATGACTATATTAAATATCCCATAGACTCATTTTGTCTAGAAAAGTATGATGTTATGGTAAGAGCAAGTACAATAAGTCCTAGTCAGCTGGCTATAAAAATTAAACTAGTATTATTTTGCTTAGTTGGATGAGAGAGAAGAGGTGAGAGAAGAGGGGTGGACTCTCATGCAATAGCCAGCTCTTGCGCGTGCTCCTAGGCACCTTGTGAGTATGTGAGTGGGCCATTCACTTATAAAGTAGTACTCTTTAAAAGTAACTATTGTACTACTTGACTATAAGTTGACTATAGATGACCTTATAGCCAGCAAACCAGTTGTATTATTGGAATTGCTCTAACATAGCTAGTTACCACAACCATCTCTCTCCACATTTAATTGCATGCCATGTCATCAAAATGCCTAGTTGGCACTGCGTGTAGTTCTATATTACTAGTGATATTACTCCCACTATGACTAGCCTTAATGATTTAGATGACATGCATGTATTTGATTGGTCTAACCATGTTTTTTGCCTATGGTTTTGTGCAAGAGATGTTTCTTAGCTACTACCTATGTCCCGGTTTAAAGGACACAATTTGCAAACTATACAATTCCAAAATATTTAGGCACAAAAGCATTTAATCTCTTTAGTGACTCCCGTGTGAAAAGAACAAAATGGTTGCATGCACATGTGTGAACAAATGTGAACGCTTTGCTGGCTTTTCTTCTCCTCATGCATGTTCTTCTCCACACTATTAAATGGACCAATTAGAGAACACCTAGGTGTAGGGGTTCGTAGCATGGAAAAAATTCTACTGCATGAACACATACAAGCCAAGATCTATCTACTAGATTGTAGCAACGAGTCGATAGAGTACTCAACCTCAAAGATTCCAAAGCGGTTAACGAGAGCAAATTCTCGTGGGTGATGTAGTCATTCACTTGCCGATCTCAAGATCGCGTAGATGGTCCTTCCAGCGCCATGTTCCGGAAGCGCTCCCGTAGTCGGTCACACGTTCGGTACTTGATGAAGACCTTCCTCTCCCTTGTTACAGTTGGCAGCGGATGTTGTAGATCTCTCCTCGCGATTCCGGTAGCACAACGGCGTGGTGTCGGAGTTTAGAGGGGAAATCCCGCATGGCTTTGCCTAAGCCAAACCGGGTATGGTGGAGTATAAGATATGCCTTGGCGATCTAGGGTTTAGAGGGCCAAGGAGGGTGGTGGCCGGCGGCTAGGGCTAGGGTTAGACCCAAGTCGGTGACTAGAGGAGATCCCTAGGCGGCGTCTTCAAGAGAGGGGTAGGCGGCCGGCTAGGGTTTGGGTGTGAGGGGTAGGGGCGCCCTACCCCTCCTTATATAGGTGGGGGAGGCGGTTTGGGGGGAGGGGAGTCCTCCCCCAACTCCTCTACTAGGTCGGCGCAAGGGAGATGGAGAAATCCTCCCTTAGGTAGGATTCCTTCCCTCCCTCCACTTGGCTACCAATGTTGGCGTTTGACTTTTTCAAACTGGCTTTTTGAATTTCAAACTAGAGTTTGATTTCTCTCTTCTAATTGCCCAGACAAGTGACCTAGGACATGAAGCAACCATTCCACTTTGTTATGACACATCCATGTACCCTTCCCACTCCGGATCGGTGAACCTTCCGAGTGATGACGTCGAAGAAGTTACAGAGGCTAGTCAGCGTTGCACGGACGTGCGGTTCCATGATCCCTCGGATTGCAACCGGAAGTATCTGCATCATCATGATGTGACAATCATGAGACTTCATCCCACTGAAGATTCCATGCGGTTCCGAGGAGGCAACCGATCATCTGTTCGAGCTCGTTAGGATATAGAGTGAAGCAGGAGGGGCGCGGGGTTTCACTCTTCGTCGACCTTTTTCCCTTAGGATCTTCCGTCTCCTCCTCAACCGACTGCTTCCCCGCCCTTTTGCGCTTGGGATCGTTTGTGTCCTCCTCAACTGTTGAAGAAGACGGGGGGTGAAGCTCTTCTTTGATATTCAGGGCCTTTAGGTCGTGTCTTGCTTTCGGCCCGTCTTTGGTCCTATCCGGCATGTTGAGAAGAGTGCCAAGCAAGCTTTCGCAAACGTTCTTCGTAATGTGCATGGCATCAAGGCTATGAGGCGTACCGAGGATCTTCCAGTACGGCAAGTCCCAAAACACGGACCTCCTTTTCCATACCCCCATGAGCGTACCGTGTTCCTTTTCCTTCTTCTTATCTCCTCGCTTCCGCTTATGATTCTTTATCTTACCCGGCGGAGGGCGGTGTTTCTAGCTTTTCAACAAAGCATCGATCTCCTCGCCGCTGCGCTTAGGCGGAGGTACTTCGAGCTCTTCCTTGCCATTGAACAGATCTCCACGCTTCCTCCATGGGTCATTCTTGGGTAGCCACATCCGAGTCCTCATGTAGACGGTTTTCGAAGACCCAGGATCCTTACCAAGCTGAAGAAACGACGTCCTTTCCATGCACCTCACACAAGCCTTGTGTCGATGGCACACCTGGCACACGATATATCCGTATCCGAGATAGTCCTGCACTGTCGTGATCAGTGCTGCTTTCAGACGGAAAGTTTGTTGGAGGTGAGTGTCCCATGTTTCTACCCCTTCATCCCACAAGATGGCTAGCTCCTCCTTCAATAGCTCAAGATACATGTTGATATCGCTCCCTGGCTGCGTCGGATCTTGGATTAGCATGCTCATGTGTATGTACTTCTTCAGGCATAGCCATGGGGGAGGTTGTACATCCATACAAACACGGGCCAGGTGTTGTGCTTGCTGCTCTGGTTGCCGAACGGATTGAATCCATCGGTGCTTGCACCTAGTCTGATGTTCCTTGGTTCTTTCATGAAATCTTCGTACTCATCGTCTAATGCTTTCCATTGGCTTGCATCCGAAGGGTGCGCCAACACTGGGTTTTCAACCCGCATTGGATCCTTCATCACCGCCTCCTTCCTTTCTGCATGCCAGCGCATGAGCTTCGCTTACTTGGGGTCCGCGAAGTACCGCTAGAGACGGGGACTGATCGGGAAGTACCACACAACTTTTTGAGGATCTTTTCTTGTCCCTCTCTTATATCGAGGCTCGCTGCACCTTGGGCACGTGGTCAAGTCCTTGTGTTCGTTCCGATAAATCACGCAGTCACTGATGCAGGCGTGTATTTTTCATGTGGTAAATTGAGAGGGCACACCACTTTCTTGGCCTCTTGTATGCTACCTGCCAGCGTGTTATCTTTAGGTAAGTGCTTCTTCAAGTATCGGAAGAGTTCGTCTGCGCTTGCATCGTTCCATCCATATCTTGCCTTCATCTCTAGAAGATCGAGAGTTACTCTCAAGCGGGTCTCCTACGGCCCGCGACCTACGTCGTACAACGGAGTTCTCGAGTCTACCTCCAGTTGATCCAGCTTAGACTTCCGTCTACCAACTTATCTGGGTTCAGTCGATGCGTTGCCGAGAAGAATTTCCTGAACATGAGGGTCGTGCACGACCGCGGTTAACGGGGTATTCCTACTCCTGTCCTCGTCGTCTGCATGTTCTTCTTCTTCCCGACGTTGTTCATCATGGCCGTCATCGTTGTGTGCGACATCCCGTTCTTCTCCCTCCTCATCATCTTCATTTTCGTGTTGAACGGCATCCTCTTCCTTATTATGGTCAAAGTCATCATCATCATCTTCATCATCCATCCACGGAGTAGTGTAGCCATCCATGAAACTATACCTGAGGAGGTGCTCATTCACCGTGCGTGACAAGGGGTCAAACAATGACGATAGTTTGCATTTACGACACGGACATCTTATTTCCATGCAGTTATTTCGATACATGTAGGCAGTCGCGCGTTCCACGTATCTATCCACCATGCTTTCCTTCATCTCGATGACCATCGTCGCCTGCATAATAAGATCCTGCATGAATAGATTAGAACGTTATTGTCGCCTCGCTCGGCTGCTTTCACGGAAAAATTCGGCATGACATTTGCTAAAAATGGTCTCGTCGGAGTGCTAGAAATTCGCCAGAATGGAAGTTAATCGACATTCCGGCAAAACATTGGCAACTCATTGTACATGCACACATTCCACCGACAAAACAACACAAAAAGGTCCACATATGCGTGCAACCACGCCAACACTCATGCATTCCACCATATATATTATACCTATTAGTTGACGCGAGGTCCAAGAGCACCGGTAAAGAGAAATGGGCGGAGAACATCGGCCGGTAGAGAGAAAGGTGGTGGGGGGAGATGGATCTAGATCTAGATCTAGATCTAGATCTTGCTAGTAGGTAGATCTGCTAATGCATGCAAGGGGAGCGACATCTCCACAAATATATTAAACTTTGTTGGTTGAATTAGCTAAAATAGGTGGGGAGAAGTGGGGGAATGAGCTAGCAAAGCTTGGGCTTGAGTTTCCAAGAAAGGGGAGGTAGTGGTGAGAGAGGAGGTGTTGATAGTGGCTGGTTCGCGACCTTGTAATAAGTGCCAGCTTACCACCGGCGAAACAACCCCTAAACGCCAGTGGTACTCCTTTACCACCAGCGGAAATAGACTACTCACCGACGGTAAAAACACGGCCCAGTGGCCCACCCGTCCCCCCATGCATCCCCGGCGAGCACTGACCGTTTCGCCGGCGGTATAAGTACTTATCCCCGGCGAGCAGGTGTACTTCCGCCAGCGGTACGTGGAGGCCCAATCTGGGGGCACGAGGCCCACTGTATCCCTGGCGTGTGTGCAGTGTTCTCGCCGGCGATAATTCTTCTAGCTCCGGCGAGCATGGGCCCTTTCTCCAGCGGTAAGTTGCAGCCCAATCTGGGGGCACGAGGCCCACCCTATCTCTGGCATGCCAGAGCCCTTTTTGCCGGTGGTAGTTACTCTATTGCCGGCGTGTACGCTTATTTTCGCCGGTGGTAATGTTATGCAAGCCTAGAAACTCTTACCGTCGGCGAGCACGATCCCACTTCGTCGGTGATAAGGTTTGCTGCTATAAGGTTTTCTCTACTAGTGAGACTCTTTTCTGTTTACAAATAACACAAGTATTAATGTAACTGTTTAATAAAATTATAGCATTAATGTAAACATTTATCATAAACACAAAGATATAATAATAACTACTTTTATTATTTCATCTTGGGCATATCTCCAACAATCTCCCACTTGCACTAGAGTCAATAATCTAGATTACACAGTAATATACCGAACACCCATGGCGGTTTGGTATTGGTCATGTTTTGCCCTCAGGAGAGGTTTAGTCAAAGGATCCGCCATATTCAGATCTATGTATACTTTGCAAATCTTTATGTCACCATCTTGGACATGCTCTCGAATAGCGTGAAAACTTAGACTAGTATCATATGCATGCAGATCTAGGAGAAATAAATTGTTAAGACAATTTTTCCAATGCATTGTTTCTTAAGTGATGTATCTACATTTAATGATTTAGATTACATGCATGCATTTGATTAGTCCAACCATGCTTTTTGCCTATGGTTTTTGCAATAGATATTTTTAGCTAAGATACAGCCTCAATCTCTTTCCTTGTTAACTATGGTGCCACATAAACAAAGTGTCTAGGATACACCGCTAAGAACCACCCACAATGGGGTCTATCTTAGCATATTATCCTTGGAGAAATAAATTGTTAAGAAACAACTTCTCCAATGCATTGTTTTTAAGTGGTGTATCTACATTTAGGCTGGTCATAGTGGTGAGTAACTTGGACTAGTGTCATGCATATGATACTAGTCTAAGTTACCATCTTCATAGTGCATACTAACTAATAGGTAGTGTCATACATGACTATATTAAATAATCAAGATTACATGGTAATATACCGAACACCCATGGCGGTTAGGTGCTGGTCATGTTTTGCCCTCGGGAGAGGTTTAGTCAATGAATCCACCACATTCAGATCTATTTGTACTTTATAAATCTTTATGTCACCATCTTATACATGCTCTCGAATAGCGTGAAAACTTAGACTAGTATCATATGCATGCAGATCTAGGAGAAATAAATTGTTAAGATACAATTTTTCCAATGCATTGTTTCTTAAGTGATGTATCTACATTTAATGATTTAGATTACATGCATGCATTTGATTAGTCTAACCATGCTTTTTGCCTATGGTTTTTGCAAGAGATATTTTTTAGCTAAGATACAACCTCAATCTCTTTCCTCATTAACTATGGTGTCACATAAACAAAGTGTCTAGGATACACCGCTAAGAACCACCCACAATGGGGTCTATCTTAGCATGTTATCCTAGGAGAAATAAATTGTTAAGAAACAACTTCTCCAATGCATTGTTTTTAAGAGGTGTATCTACATTTAGGCCGGTCATAGTGGTGAGTAACTTGGACTAGTGTCATGCATATGATACTAGTCTAAGTTATCACCTTCATAGTGCATAATAACTAATAGATAGTGTCATACATGACTATATTAAATAGCCCATAGACTCATTTTGTCTAGAAAAGTGTGATGTTATGGTAAGAGCAAGTACAATAAGTCCTAGTCAGCTGGCTATAAGAATTAAACTAGTATTATTTTGCTTAGTTGGATGAGAGATAAGAGGTGAGATAATAGAGGTGGACTCTCATGCAATAGCCAACTCTTGCACATGCTCCTAGGCACCTTGTGAGTATGTGAATGGGCCATTCAATTATAAAGTAGTACTCTTTAAAAGTAACTATTGTGTTACTTGACTATAAGTTGACTATAGATGACCTTATATCCAGCAAACCAGCTGTACTATTGGAATTGCTCTAACATAGCTAGTTACCAGAACCATCTCTCTCCTCATTTAATTGCATGCTATGTCATCAAAATGCCTAGTTGGAACTACATGTAATTCTATATTACTACTGATGTTACTCCCACTATGACTAGCCTTAATGATTTAGATGACATACATGTATTTGATTGGTCTAACCATGCTTTTTTGCCTATGGTTTTGGGCAAGAGATGTTTCTTAGCTACTCCCTCCGTCCCGGTTTAAAGGACACAATTTGCAAACCATGCAATTCCAAAATATTTAGGCACAAAAGCATTCAATCTCTATAATTACTCTCATGTGAAAAGAACAAAATGGTTGCATGCACATGTGTGAACAAATGTGAATGCTTTGCTGGCTTTTCTTCTCCTCATGCATGTTCTTCTCCACACTATTAAATGGACCAATTAGAGAACACCTAGGTGTAGGGGTTCGTAGCATGGAAAACAAAAAAATTCTACTGCATAAACACATACAAGCCAAGATCTATCTACTAGATTATAGCAGCGAGTCTATAGAGTACTCACCCTTGATGATTCTAAAGTGGCTAACGAGAACGTATTCTCGTGGGTGATATAGTCGTTCACTTGCCGATCTCAAGATCGCGTAGACGATCCTTCCGTCACCGTATTCCGGTAGCGCTCCCGCAGTCGGTCACATGTTCGGTACTCGATGAAGACCTTCATCTCCCTTGTTCCAGCACGCAGCGAAGGTTGTAGATCTCTCCTCGCGATTCCGGTAGCACAACGGCGTGGTGTCAGAGTTTAGAGGGGAAATCCCACAGGGCTTCCCCTAAGCCGGAGTGGGTATGGTGGAGTAGAAGAGAGGCCTTGGCGATCTAGGGATTATTGGTCCAAGGGGGTGGTGGCCGGCGGCTAGGGATAGGGTTAGCCCCAAGTCGGTGACTAGAGGAGATCCCTAGGCGGCGTCTTCAAGAGAGGAGCGGCGGCTGGCTAGGGTTTGGGTGTGAGGGGTAGGGGCGCCCTACCCCTCCTTATATAGGTGGGAGAGTCAGTTTGGGGGAGGGGAGTCCTCCCCCAACTCCTATACTAGGCCAGCGCAAGGGAGAGGGAGGAATCCTCCCTTAGGTAGGATTCCTTCCCTCCCTCCACTTGGCTACCAATGTTGGCGTTTGAATTTTTTAAACTGGATTTTTGACTTTCAAACTAGAGTTTGATTTCTCTCTTCTAATTGCCCAGCCAAGTGACCTAGGACATGATGCAACCATTCCACTTTGTTATGACACATCCATGTACCCTTCCCACTCCGGATCGGTGAACCTTCTAGACCCTTCTAGAACATTCCGGTGAAAACATCGAAACCATTTTCGAACTCCAGAATTGGACTTTCCTTATATAAATCTTATTCTCCGGACCATTCCAGATCTCCTCGTGATATCCCGGATCCCATCCGAGACTCCAAACAACATTCGGTCTCTTTACTTACTTTCCATATCTACTAAACAACATCGAATCCTTAAGTGTGTCTCCCTACAGTTCGTGAATTATGCAGACATGACCGAGACTCTTCTCCGATCAATAACCAATAGAGGAATCTGGAAATTCATATGGTTCCCACATATTTTTTACGATTACTTCATGATTGAATGAACCATTTCAATACGATACCAATTTCTCTTTGTCTCGCGATACTTTACTTATCCGAGGTTTGATCGTCGGTATCTCTGCATACCTAGTTCGACCTCGTTACCGATAAGTACTCTTTACTTGTTCCTGTGATATGTGATCCCTTGTGAGACATTCACATGCTTGCAAGCTAATTGGATGATATTCCACCGAGAGGGTCCAGATTATATCTATCCATCATATGGATGGACAAATCCCACTCTTGATCCATGTGCCTCAATACATACTTTTTGAACACTCAATGCCACCATTATAACCACCGAATTACGAAGTGGTGTTTGATGTCATCAAAGCATCCATCCGATGATGGTGATTAACATGATCTCAGTCGAAGGATTTAGGTTACTATGTATCTGAAAGCTTATAGCAAACGAACTATTGAAATAGTTTGATCTTATGTTACACTTAACTATAGGAGTATGTCCATCACATCATTCTCCTAATAATATGATTTTATTGTTAATAACATCTCAATATTCATGATTAGGAAACCATAATCATCTATTAACCAACAAGCTAGTATTACAAAGAGGCTTTACTAGAGACTCTTTTCTGTTTACAAATCACACAAGTATTAATGTTTTCGTTTAATAAAATTATAGCATGAACGTAAACATCTATCATAAACACAAAAATATAATAATAACTACTTTTATTATTGCCTCTTGGGCATATCTCCAACACCAGGGCTCGGACAATTGCAAATTGTGTCCTTTAAACCGGGGTGGACCTGTGGAGGGAGTAAGATACAACCTCAATATCTTTCCTGATTAACTATGGTGCCACATAGACAAAATGCCTAGGATATACCGCTAAGAATTAGCTACTCTATTTTAAAATATGTTTTAGCTTTGTAAAGCAAATGTATCTAGACTAATTTCACTATGACTTGCCTTAGACAACATAAAGAACCGTCTAAAACCAGCCTTGAATCGTTTTTTACTATAACTTCGGCGGACCGAGGCCAGCCTGAACATTTATAGCCAGGTAAAAAATTTACAAAGTCATCAGTTTACAGGAGGAGAAGAAACAGGGGGAAAACAGACATGAGCTCAGGGGGGATCAAATGTGTCACTCCAAGCTAGTAGGAAGAATTTGTAAGGGGGATTTTTACATCGATGAGCCCAAAGGCGAACATCAGCAGCACACCTACTCCTAGCTAATTGAACAGGTTCGTCGATTGAGTTGAAGACCAACGCATTCCGTCTTTTCCATATATTCCAGCAGATCGCGGTGTAGATGGTGGCTCGCGCGAAGTTGTCCATGTGACGATTCCGAAGCTCATCAAGACAGGATGGCTCATGAAGAGTGTCCATAGGGGGAAGAGATCCCCAAAGCTCTCTAGCTCGCGCACAGTGCAACAATAGATGATCAATATCTTCATCTTCAGGACAGGACGAGCAGCGCGGGGCAGAGCAGAGCTGATGCCTGAACCGCCTTTCATTGGTGTAGATTCTTTGACGACGAACAAGCCAGTTGAAAATCCGACACTTCAAAGGGTCTCCGTTTCGCCAGATGGATTCGGCCCTGGCGTCCACCTGCAAATGCTGAAAAGAAATGGCATAGAAAACTCTATTCGAGAGGGTGCTGTTAGTGTGGCGGCAGTGACGAGTATCGGGGTCAGAGTTCAAAGGAAAGGTGAGGAGGACCTGAGAGAGAGTGTCCAGTTCATACGAGGCGACCGAGGAGAGACGAGGACCAAGGGAGGAGCCCAGGGCCAAGGAGAGCATAGAGGCGACGTTTGCGTGCGGTTTGAGCGAGTGGGAGAAGAGGGCAGGAAATTGTTCAGAGAGAGGGAGAGAGCCGACCCAGACGTCAAACCAGAAGGAGGTGGCTTGGCCATTGCCAATGGAGGAGACGGAGTTGGTTCGGAAGAATGAGAGGCTAGCGACAATGTCTTTCCAAACAGGGGTGTCAAGGTGGTGCGGATCCCCAAAGTCGCGATGGGTAGACCAACCGTATCGACGGCGGAACCAGCAGACCCAAGGAGCGGTAGAATCGGAGTGGAGTTTGGAAAGGAATTTTTGGAGGAGGGCGTTGTTTTGCACTGGCAGGGAGAGGACTCCCAACCCGCCAAACTTTTTGGGTTTGCAGACTTCGACCCAAGAGACCTTGCAGTTGCCCCCCGAGCAAGAATCTTCTCCGGTCCAAAGAAAAGCTCTTCGCCTTTTATCAATGGCATCTATAATCCCTTTCGGGAGGATTCCCGCGCTCATAGCGTGCGCGATCATGGCGGTAAGAACCGAGTTGACAAGAAGAAGGCGTCCTCCAATGGGGAGAGAGCGACTTCTCCAGCCGGACAAACGCATGTCACATTTGGATAGGATGGGATTGAGGTCAGAGGCCCGAATTTTGTGAGTTGAGAGGGAAAGGCCAAGATACGTCTGAGGAAAGGAGGCGACCTCGCAACCGAAGACGGTAGCCATGGAGGATGCAGACGCAGAGTCCACATGGATTGGAACGAAGGTGCTTTTGTGGAAGTTGATGTGGAGACCGGTAGCAGCCGAGAACTCATCGAGCAGGTTTTTGAGGAAGCCTTGAATCGTTTCGATAGATCAAAACAGAAAGTGAAGATCAAAGCATCAGAAAATGCGCACCTGGCAGACCGGAAGCGCCAATCCCCTGGCCCTCTCTTGCATCTCGAGGAGGGGCCATTCCCGTCTCCGCAAATCAAAAACCTCCCTCCCACAGGAAGAAGAAACAAAGGGAAAAACCAGACAGACACCCGGCACAAATTCCCGAGCCTCGAGAGCCACCCGTCTCCACTCCGCTCCACGGGCCCAGCAATTAAGGCCCAGTTAGACCTGCCCTTTCTTAATCAAGATTCCCGATTCCCGAACCATATCGCCGCAATTAAGATTTTAAGCGGTGCCTAATCTAATCCCCCGCGCACGCAGCGTCGCTGCGCTCGAGTAGAGCAGTATTATACTGACCCCCATGGCCACCGAGCCCGAGCAGAGTCGGTCTCACTCTTGCCCCAGTCTGCCATGGCGAGGCCACTACCCTTTGCCGGCGGCGCTGGCTCCGTGGTGCTGCTGGTGGTGGCAGGCGCCGCGTGGCTCCTCGCCGCCGCCGGCGTATCGGCCGGGGACCCGCCGCTGTCGCCCAAAGGGCTCAACTACGAAGGTGGGTGCGCCGCTCGCGGCGGGGCCTGATTCGGGCCGAGGCTAGGGTTTAGGGGATTTGGGTTTGGTGCTGAGCTGACGGTGCTGGGTGTGTGCTTTGCTTTCGCGTGGTGTCTGTCGCAGTGGCGGCGCTGATGGCGGTGAAGAGCCGGATGCGGGACGAGAAGGGGGTGATGGCCGGGTGGGACATCAACTCCGTGGACCCCTGCACCTGGTCCATGGTCACCTGCTCCCCCGACGCGTTCGTCGTCTCCTTGTGAGATCTCTCTCCGTCTCTCTGATTTGTTCTCTTGCTGTCGGATTATGCTCCATGTGGTGGTGATGTTTTGTGCCTTTGTCTGGCTTCTGGAGCTGCAGGCAGATGGCCAACAACGGATTGTCAGGGTCGCTGTCGCCGAGCATCGGGAACCTCAGCTACCTGCAGACAATGTAAGGGAGCTCACTGCTCACCTACCCGATCACTGTTTTGTTTCCTTAGCTCCGCTGACACTAGATTTTGAAGCTTAATTTCGAGCTGAATTGCTTCAGGTTGAGAAGGTCCATACTAGTGTATCTGGTAGCACGAAAATTTCAAGCATGGTAGTTAGCAGAGCAACATTTGAAGTTTTGCTTTGGTTTGGTTAATTTGCCCAACTGCTGTTTAGGTGTAGATGCCAGGGAGTAATAAAGCTCCTTTTCCCCCTCACACCCACCAAATAATGCAAAGTTGCTGTTTAGGCGGTTCCATCAGTGACTAATCAGCTGTTCAGTACAGGGACCTGGTATGGGGTTAGTTAGAGAGCGGAAGGTGGGGCACTACAAAAAATACAGCACTGGGAGTCCTGTATTCTTTGAGAACTTAACACCGCTAAATCAAGCTTGCTTTGTACGATTGACAGCAAAGTACAGCTAGACTTCCTGTTCATTATTTTACACCTTTGTATCTTCTTGAACATGCACTTCACATTTGTGAACACATATCGCTGCTGTATCGTACTATTCAGAAAAGTCTTTCTTTTATTTGTCAGAGATTTCTTACATGTCCAAAAAATTGATGTTGCATGGTAGGCTACATATTCTCATTTGGCCAAACATTAAGTGGCGTGGGTCAAAATTCACAATAATTTGGAATGAGTCGCGAAGAGAAAACAGTCTTCATGGAATAGTGGGCTTCATGAAACTTTCTGCTTCATTAAGTAACTTGTTATAACATCTGAGTATCGAATTTATAACTTGTTGCAATATTATGTAGCTCGAACCTTAGATTGCCTGCTTCAGAACTCAAGCTTAACTATAATCAACTGTCAGCACCTGATTCTGGTCTGAGCGCCATTGTAATAGATACAAAAAAATTGGAGTTCTGGAAAATTTCCCCTTTTTGTTGTACTGATTTTCTTAACCTTGCCAAAATCGAATATCGACCAATGCTGTCTTCGCACCCAATCATGAAAATGATAGGTAAATTTCGTACAGTTTTATGGGAATGACTCAAATGGAACTTGGAAAGAGAGTGTTGGTTACAATTATGGTTATTTAAGATGCTTTTAATAGAGCACCTTACTATAAGTGTTATCTTATATCTTGTGCTGTATTGTGGGTTGGAAACAGGGGTGTGGAATTTTTATGAACTATCTGTATTATTGGATTATGATGTTCAAATATGAATAGGATCTGGATTGGTTAAACATTCCTATCTGATTGATATTTTTTGACTAAATGAATTTTGGAACAAAAATTAATATTGATGTGAATATGTTTTTTGGTCCATTTTTTTTGTCGAGACTAATATACATATATTATGTTAGCTCAACTAAATTAGAATGATTCATTGTGCTTTATATTAGGACAAAGTTCATTACTATCTAGACCATAATATAGGCGGATATCCGAAATCGACCAACTGGAGCAGAGATTTGATCTGAATTTCATTCAGCAAGTCAGTTGAGCCATACCCTGTGCAAGAACATTCAAACTAGTCCAAAACAATATGGGCACAGTATGTTTTGACTTAGGTTTTGTCCATTTTCGCATCGTATTGATTGTCACTTCTTCTTTTCTCGGTCAAGATTATATTCTTTCTGCTGCCTGTATATCTTGTTTCAGTAACTCCCGTCTGTCCTGGTAAAATGAAATTAACTACATGCTTCATTGCTCTCTTTTTTGTAATTGCTCCTTCAGGTTACTACAGAATAACAGAATATCAGGTGACATTCCTCCAGAGGTAGGGAAACTAGCGAAGCTGAAAGCTCTTGATCTTTCTGGTAACCAGTTTGTTGGTGAAATCCCGAATTCGTTGGGCCAGCTGACCCAGTTAAATTATCTGTGAGTTTATGCACATCTATTACTCCAAATTGTGTGCCTGATGCTCTATCTATTTGGATTATTTACCTCTTGGTTCTCTAGCACGTCATTATATATGTTGGGTTTCGCATACATATGTTTTACGGGTAAAATTGTGTTGATTCTGATTAAAATTTTCATGTATGCCTACCCAAGAGACCAAAAACTCTTCCTGTATTATTAATACAACTCATGAATGAACTTTTGATTAAGTCTGTTTGTACAATTGAATCAAGCTAAATCGTGTAAAATTAAGCCATATCCACTGGAACACTAATCTACCGAACCAATTCCAAGTACAAAAGCTAGTGAACTCATACAAGCTTGATGGCTGCTTACAAGTATAAATTCGCCGAGCTGTATGATAGTGTGGGAAAAACACGCATACAATTTTAGCACTAAGAATCATACATTCACGTAAACGTAAACCTAATAACAAACTTTATCTAGGAAGTATAGGTATTTTTTCCCTATGAGCTACATCAGCCAAGTAATGTTAGTATGTCTGTATTATTCCCTCCGATCCAATTTAATTGACTCAGATTTGTCTAGATTCGGATGTATCTAGACATGTTATAGTGCTAGATACATCCGAATCTAAAAAAACTTGAGTCAATTAATTTGGATCGGAGGGAGTAGTAATATTTCAGTTAACTCTTTGGATGGTTTTCCTTTTTAATATTCGTATATGTTTTATATGAAATTAATGTTATTAAGTATGTTTTACTACTTTTTCGTAAAGTTGCTTGCCCGAGCAGACACATGGGTTGAACGACTAGTTTTGTGATGAACATTCTTTGCAAATGCTTCAGGCGTCTTGATAAGAACAACTTGTCTGGACAAATCCCTCTAGATGTTGCACATCTTCCAGGTCTCACATTCCTGTATGTCTCATATTACATGTTTATTTCTTTTCCGACAAATAATGTGGTTAAATGTAATTCTTGGTGTTCAAACTGACATGGGAAATATGTTTCAGTGACATATCATTCAACAATTTAAGCGGTCCAGTTCCAAAAATCTATGCACATGACTATAGGTAAGTGGGTGGGGGAGTATGTTCAATAAGATCTGCTTTTCCTTTTGTTATTTCGCTCCTTCATTTTGCACATCTAAATTCTTGTTTCATTCTTCATATGCTAAACTGGTCATACACATATCATTCTCTCCTGTTGAATGCTTAACTGAATGTTACTTAGCTATGCTTTCCAGTCTTGTGGGAAACAAGTTCCTTTGCAATTCGTCAATTCTGCATGGTTGCAATGATCTTAAAGGAGGAACCAACGGTAACTGTTTTACCTGACATCATCTGTTCTTATTACAAGTGTATTCTTTGGAACTAAGTTACCTTTTACTACAGAAACAGCGCCTAAACCTTCGAGTAAAGTGAAGAACCATCATCAATTAGCACTGGCAATTTCTTTAAGTGTCACATTTGCCATAATCTTTGTCCTATTCTTTGTATGCTGGCTAAGATATTGCAGATGGCGATTGCCTTTTTCTTCTGCTGGTAATTATCTTATCATCTATAACCTTACCAACGAAATATATGATTTGATGAACATTTTTTATTTAACTATAGATCAAGATTTTGAAATGGAACTGGGTCATCTGAAGCATTTTCCGTTTCACGAGCTGCAAAGTGCAACAGACAATTTTAATTCAAAGAATATACTAGGCCAAGGCGGCTTTGGTGTTGTTTATAAAGGCTGTCTTAGAAATGGAACATTAGTAGCAGTCAAGAGGTTAAAAGATCCCGATGCTACTGGTGAAGTCCAATTCCAGACAGAGGTTGAGTTGATTGGCCTAGCTGTGCACAGGAACCTTTTGCGCTTGTATGGGTTTTGCATGACCTCGAAAGAGAGGTTGCTTGTATACCCATATATGCCCAATGGCAGTGTTGCTGACCGCCTGAGAGGTATCTTCAATTGCCCATAAAATTTCGATGTTTGGGATTTCTTGCTATAGTTAGCAGTCTATGTTTTCTTTATTGAAAGTTGCTGTCGGAGCCCTGTTTTTTGCTAACCTTTTTTTTTGTTTCTATATCTCGTTCTCTATGTAATGTAAAGTTGTTTTTCTTTTGCAGAGTATCATCATGGAAAACCTTCTCTTGATTGGAGCAAACGTATGCGTATTGCTATTGGGGCTGCCAGGGGACTACTATATCTTCACGAACAATGCAATCCTAAGATCATTCACAGGGATGTCAAAGCAGCAAACATATTGCTTGATGAAAGTTTTGAAGCTGTTGTTGGGGATTTCGGATTGGCAAAACTACTTGACCGACAAGATTCACATGTTACTACTGCGGTTCGGGGCACTATTGGTCATATTGCTCCAGAGTATCTCTCAACAGGACAGTCTTCAGAAAAGACCGACGTTTATGGGTTTGGAATTCTACTGTTGGAACTGATTACTGGACCTAAAACCTTGAGCAATGGACATGGTCAGTCCCAGAAAGGGATGATTCTAGATTGGGTAACTTCTTTGGCTCAATCTTACATACTCCCTCCGACCCATATTAGTTGACTCAAATTTGTCTAGATTTGAATGAATCTAGACACTATTTAGTATATAGGTTCATCCAAATTTTAAAAAATCCAAGTCAAGTAATATGGGTCGGAGGGAGTACTATGATTAATTAGCTCCAAAGCTAGAGTAGCTTGATGCCCATATCCAACAAAAAAGTCTAGGTGTTGCCAGTAGTAGATAATATAGTTAGGGAAGATCTATTGTTGCCTTTGATTTTAACATAAGGTTGCATCAGATTTTCTTGCCAAAGTCTGACTGTCAACAACATGTTGTTTGCTATTTGCTTGGAAAAAGGTTCGTGGCATTCTGTTTACCACCTAATGTAAAATCTTAATCCTCTGCAGGTTAGAGAACTCAAGGAGGAAAAGAAAATGGATAAACTAGTTGACAGGGATCTCAAAGATTTGCTCGACGTAGCCGAGCTAGAGTGTTTGGTCGACGTGATCCTCCAATGCACGCTTACCAATCCCATTCTGCGGCCCAAGATGTCAGAAGTTCTCCAGGCCCTTGAGTCTCATGTCACGCTGGCAGAGAACGTAGTAGACTTGAATAGAGAAGTGGTGCCTTATGGAGGCTCTTGCAGTTTCTCTGTCAGACATGAGGATCCTCATGACTCGTCCTCCTTCATAATAGAGCCAATTGAGCTATCTGGTCCTAGATGATGACAGGTGCTGGCTTCATCATGAGAGAAATAGATTGGAGCGATGACAATTGTACAAAACATGTATAGACTGGATGTTGTCCAACTTAGGAGTTCCCTATCTCACAAATTGTTTTCAACTTAGAATTAGGACAATCATACCGGATGCAGTTTCCAGTGCACATGTATGTCAAGCACTAGCTTCGGTTTTTATCTGCCATCCCGGAGCTGGTGTTAGTTTTTTGTGCGTGTGTTTTATACGCCATCTGAAACATTGACGAAAAGACGGTCTTATTGATGTGTTAATTTTCTATACTCTCTCCGATTTATATTAATGGCTTACGAATCTAGATAAAGATAAAGTTGTGGCCATTAATATGAGGAAGTAACAAATTTACAACCGGTAGCTTCTGTAAAAACACTTGCTATGGTTTATCTCTCAGTGCACCTTACATTTTTATTTTTTAGAACTTGCTTAGAGAATCTCTAGCGGATACTGCATACCACAAATCGCAGGTACTGCAAACATGGTTTAAATGCAAATCACATTTGCAATAAGAAATTCCTGCGCCAGAACAGATATAGCAGTCGCAACTGCATAATTTAAAAACATTATTGGCGCTAGATCCACATTAGTTCATACATAAGGAAGAGTTTTTTGATCATCGGGATCAACAAATTTACAAGCAAAATCGATGCCGTTGTGATATTGAAACAAAACCTAGCACACGCTCTACTCTAGCTACGGTAGTAACTACTCACTGCGTTGCGTGCCTATTCCCCCTCCTCGTCGGAGTAGGAGGAGGCCGAGCCGCGCCTGGTGCTTGCTGCGGAAGGCGCAGGGCGCGGCGAAGGTCCCGCTGCTCATCCATGCACTCGACGTGGTGGCGCTTCACGTGATCCCATATGTCGGAAACGAGGGTCCCGAGCGAGTTGAACTTGGC
Source organism: Avena sativa (assembly GCA_916181665.1). Classification (NCBI taxonomy): domain Eukaryota; kingdom Viridiplantae; phylum Streptophyta; class Magnoliopsida; order Poales; family Poaceae; genus Avena; species Avena sativa. The sequence continues at coordinate 35,241,180 of OV702298.1, read as the reverse complement.
CTCACGGACGTTGTCGTCGTCACTGTCGAGGCCACCGGGATCGTGGGCACGACAGGATGCGAAGCGGGCATGCGGAGCACCGGGCTAGCGCGCGCCGCCACGCTCGAGCCCACGTAGGTGAGGTGACGCGGGTGCGAGAGAGGGCGCCGCGCGCGCGTGCCTGCTCAGAGCGACGACGGTGGAGCTCCTCCTCCGACGGCAGCGTGCGAGGAAGAGACTGTCGCGTCACGGAGAAGCGCCGCCGCGTCACCCCAAATTGCGCAGCGATTGACTGGCCATAGGGAGATCATGTGTTTGTGTGGCGGTGGGCGACGACGATGTTGTTTTCTCTGGCGGAGTGGATCGGAATAAGAGCGGCCGAAGGCGACGACTAGGGTTTCTACGTGGGGAAGGGGGAGGGAAAAGGCGATGGGGGTGCCACATTTTGCCCCTCCACCCTCCGCGTTGTTAAACAGTGGTTTGGTGGAAACTGGCTCAACGCATCTGGTGCGTGGCCTATCACATATATATGGGTACCAAAGGGTACAATACAGATACAGTTACAATTGTGTTACAAATATACAGTTTAACACCCTCCCTTAATCTTAACTGTGGCAAGTTAAGATTGCGTCTACAGCCTATGAACAACGGGAGAGCCAACGGTTTGGTGAAGATATCAGCAAGTTGATCTTTGGAGGAGATGAACTTGATCTGCAGGAACTTCTTTGCAACACGTTCTCTCACAAAATGATAGTCAACTTCGATGTGTTTCGTTCGGGCATGAAATACCGGATTCGACGCGAGGTATGTAGCACCGATGTTATCACACCAAAGGACAGGAGACTGACTGTGAGAAATCTTCAACTCTCGAAGAAGGGACTGGACCCAAATAAGCTCAGCAGTAGCATCAGCAACCGCCTTGTACTCAGCTTCAGTGCTACTACGAGAAACCGTAGCCTGTTTCCGAGCACTCCAGGCGATCAAATTAGGACCAAAGAATACTGCATATCCCCCCGTGGATCGCTTGTCGTCTGGATTACCAGCCCAGTCCGCATCACTGAAAGCCGAGAGCACACCAGAGGGTGCCGGCCGGAGATGCAGTCCATATGAAACAGTGGACCGAACATAGCGGAGAATACGCTTGACAACAGTCAAGTGAGGCTCTCGAGGGGCATGAAGATACTGACAGACACGGTTAACTGCATATGAAACATCAGGTCGTGTGATGGTAAGATACTGAAGGGCCCCAACAAGACTTCTGTACTCAGTAGCACCATCAGCAGAGAGCAGAGTACCATCATCAGCAAAGAGAGACGCAGTGGAAGACATGGGAGTAGTAGCAGCCTTACAATCCAGCATGCCAGCACGGCGCAACAGATCCTGAGAATACTTCTGCTGAGAAAGGGCAAGACCATCATGTGTATAAGTGACCTCCAAGCCAAGAAAATAATGAAGTTTGCCCAGATCCTTGACAGCAAAATCAGAACTGAGAGCCAGAACCAAACGATCAGTCGCCGCAACAGAGGAGCTGACAAGGATGATATCATCAACATAGACCAGAATGTACATGGTGACTTCTGGCCGCTGAAGGATGAACAATGAAGTATCAGCAGTGGAGGGAACAAACCCATGAGCACGAAGCGCAGAACCCAGGCGAGCATGCCAAGCTCGAGGAGCCTGTTTGAGACCATACAGCGCTTTCACCAAGCGACATAGGTGTTGAGGGCGATCGGGATCAACAAACCCAGGAGGCTGACGCATGTAGACCTCCTCCTCAAGAACACCATGCAGAAACGCATTCTGAACATCCAACTGACGAAGGGACCAACCTCGAGTAACAGCAAGTGAAAGGAGCAGCCGAATCGTGGTTGGCTTGACAACAGGACTGAAAGTATCCTCATAGTCAAGACCGTACCGTTGCTTGAAGCCTTTAGCAACCAGCCGAGCCTTGTACCGCTCGTTAGAGCCATCTGCATGCCGTTTGACCTTGAAGACCCATTTGGAATCAATGACATTAATACCTGGGTGAGGAGAGACCAACTGCCAGGTGCCATTCTGACGAAGAGCCTGAATCTCGAGGTCCATAGCAGCACGCTAGTGAGGAATACTCATCGTTGCTTGATAGTGTTGGGGTTCAGCAGTAGGATCGGACTGCGCTTGAGCTAAGCAGGCAGCGATCCATGCAACAGTGTCGTCAGTGCGTTCCTTGGGCCGATGAATACCACTTCGACTGCGTGTATGCGGACGAGGCGCAACAGGGGCGGGGGCGGCTCATCGACGACCTCATTGGTAGAGGGGGGCGATGCTGTATGAGACGAGCTCCCAGGCGGAGGCACGGACGGTGGCGAGGCCGGCCCAGGAGGCGTTGGCGACGCGGTCGGGGAAGAGGCCGGCCTAGGTGAGGCAGGCGGGGGCGACCCAGGCGGTGGTGATGCCGGCCCAGTAGAGACGGGCGGTGGCGACGCACGCGGTGAAGACCGCGCGGGCGGCAGAGGAGGCGAAGGCGGCCCACGGCCAGCCGTCCGCACAGGTGGCAGAGCAGCTGGGCCAGACGGAGCCGGAGAGGCGGCCTCGGGGCGCGTGTCCGCTGCATGATCCATGCAGCGATCGACGTCGCAGCCAGCAGGAGCAGGTCTTGGCGACTCAGGTTCATGAAGGAGCTCGAGGCGAGCGCCACGTCCGGTACCTGCACCGTGGTTAGGCAATAACACAGGCGAATATGCAACATCCTCAAGTTGGTCAGGCGAGACAATGGAGTTATGAGTGGAGGTAGACAACGACGGAGAGGATGGCATATTCGAAAAAGGAAACAAAGTTTCGTCAAACACGACATCACGAGAAATATATACTCTATTTGTTGGAACATGGAGACACTTGTACCCTTTGTGAAGAGCACTATACCCAAGGAAGACACACTTTTTGGAGCGAAACTCAAGCTTACGACTGTTGTAGGGGCGAAGATGGGGCCAACAAGCACAGCCAAAAACTTTAAAGAAAGTGTAGTCAGGGAGTTCATTAAACAACAGTTCAAGCGGTGTCTTCATTTTTAACACTCGAGTGAGAGTACGATTAATCAAGAAACAAGCAGTGGTAAAAGCATCACTCCAAAACCGAAAAGGCACGGAGGCATGAGCAAGAAGTGTAAGGCCAGTTTCAACTATGTGTCGGTGCTTGCGTTCGACAGCACCGTTTTGCTGATGTGTGTGTGGGTACGATACACGATGAGATATCCCAAGCTTATTAAAGAAAGAATTAAGGTTGCGGTATTCACCCCCCAATCCGACTGAACATGAATGATTTTATGCTTTAGGAGTCTCTCAACATGCAATTGAAATTGTAAGAACACATTAAACACATCAGCTTTGCTTTTGAGGAGATAAAGCCACGTAAAGCGACTGTAGGCATCAATGAAACTGACATAAAATTTATGACCACTGACAGAGGTTTGGGCAGGGCCCCATACATCTGAAAACACAAGCTTTAAAGGTGTAGTAACAACTCGAGAGGAAGACACAAACGGTAACTGATGAGTCTTTCCTTGTTGACATGCATCACAAATGGCTAAACTTTTATTACTAGACGAAGTAGGGAGCTCATGTCGATGCAAAACATGGCTGACTATGGGAGACGCAGGATGACCAAGCCGAGCATGCCAATGGGACACCGACGTGCGGACAGCGTTGAAGACCTCCGGCGTAGACGGCGCCTCCAACGCATACAGGCCTTGATGTATGCAACCGCTAAGCAGAACCTCCCGTGTGACCCGATCCTTAACAAGGAGATAAGACGGGTGAAATTCACAAAACACGTCATTATCACGAGTAAACTTACGAACAGATAGTAAAGGACGAGTGACAAGTGGGACACAAAGAACATTACGAAGGCAAAGCCGACGAGATGAACTAGACAGAAGGGAGGCCTGACCAACATGAGTGATGGGCATACCTGAGCCGTCAGCGGTGCGGACGTGGTCGTGGCCGCGGTAGGGCTCCTGCGCCTGAAGATGACCAGCCGCGTTGGTCATGTGCTCCTTGGCACCCGTGTCGAAGTACCAGGCGGCGTCGATCGGGTACGACGGGGTGTACCCTCCTCCGCCGGAGTAGCCACCGCCGGATTAGCCACTCTGCTCGGCGATGGCGGCCTGTTTCTCGTTGCCGCGCCCGTCGTTGCCGATGCCAAGGAAGTCCTTCTTGAAGCGACGGTGACAACGAGAGGCGTAGTGCCCGTGGATGCCACAGAGTTGGCAGTCGACATTGGGGCGGCCACGACGATCGGTGGACACAGGAGGACCACGGGGCTGCGGCGGCGGAGGAGGCGGGCGACCACCACCTCCCGTGGGCGGGCCAGCAGGGGGGCGCGGCTGTTTGTAGCCACCAGGAGCGGCCCCACGGTAGACCGCGTTGGCGTGGGGGTCGCCTTGCAGCTCAGCGTGACAGGCGGCGACGCGCTGCTCGGTGAAGAGGAGTCGCGAGTACAAGTCCCGTGGGGACATGGCCGTGTCACGGCCCCGGACCGCCTCAACCAGGTTGTCGTAGTCGTGGTCGAGGCCGTGGAGAACAAAGTCCGTGAACTCCTCATTGCGAAGCGGCTGCCCGATGGCGGACAGAGTGTCGGCAATTGTCTTGATCTTATTGAAGTAGACGTGTGCCGAGGAGTCGAGCTTTTTGCACTCGAGGAGTTGTTGGCGAAGGGCCGACGCACGAGCCGAGGAGTTGGCGGAGAAGCTGTCCGCCATCGTCGCCCAGACGTCGTGAGACGTGGCAGCAAAGACGACTAAGCCAGCAACACCTTCGGCCAGCGACGATTGGAGCGCAGAAAGGATGGCCTGATCCTGCGCAACCCAGCTGCGGTACGCCGGGTTCTCAGCCGAGACCCGGGCGCCGGTGGTCGTGACGGCGGAGACGTAGCGGGGCGGGCACGGGTGACTCCCATCGACGAAGCCCTCAAGGTGACGACTGCGGAGGAGGGGGAGGATCTGCGCCCGCCAATACAGGAAGTTATCCTGCGAGAGGCACACCGTGATGAGGTGCGTGAGTTGGTAGGGACCAGTGCTCGGACCTTCGGTGACCGGGGATCCAGCAAGGGCGGCGACATCGGCCCCGGTAGAGACGAGGGGCGGCGCTGCAACCTCGACCGCAGCCGAGGAGAGGCCGATCGACGGCGAGGCCGAGGGCACCGATGGCACCGATGGGGGCAGGGGCAGTACCGCACTAAACGGCACCAGCGGCGCCGACACATAGGACGGCGACGGCGGAAGGAACCCGTGGGCGAACTGCGAGGCGCCGAGGTACAGGGGGCGCGAGGTTGAGGGCGAAGCCATCTGGCTTGTGGTGCTAGCGGCGAGGATCGCCGCGAGCTGCGGGGGAATCATGGCAGGGGACGGCGAGGAGCCGGGCAGGGCAGCGGAAGAGGCCGAGGACAAGCCGGAGGAGCTCATGATGGCGATCTTGGCGGCGACGGCGCGACCGAGAGAGGCGGCGGCGGCCAAGGGCGGGGGACGGCAGCTAGGGTTTCGAAACCTAGTCTGATACCATGTTAAACAGTGGTTTGGTGGAAACTGGCTCAACGCATCTGGTGCGTGGCCTATCACATATATATGGGTACCAAAGGGTACAATGCAGATACAGTTACAATTGTGTTACAAATATACAGTCTAACACGCGTCGAATATATGCCGCACGGACAGACCCAAATACGAAAAACCACATTTTATTTTGCGAGCTTTGGAGGCCCATTACGTATCTAGAATGACCATTTTTGGCTGCCATATCGCATATCAGTATAAAATTTTGCGGATGGACTGATATGCAATATCCGCTAAAGATGCTCCTACAGTATAGCTCGGTGTACATACTCTGTCCTGTTAAACAATTAACATGGAACTATTAGGTAGCCACGGTCTAAAAATGAATAATACCTTACTACTATATACTCCCTCCGCTTTATAATATAAGACTTTTTAGCAAACTAAAACATCTGGTAAAAAAGCTAACATTGTAGAATCGGAGTAGGTTCCAAACGTCGCTATATAACTGATTTGCGTGTGGAGGCTCCCGGACAGCATTTGCGTATTGCGTACAAAACCGTCTGGCTGAAAACAGGTGGACGGGAATAGCGGTAGACGAAACACAAACAAACAGAAGAGCAAATGGTTCTTAGGGTTCACATTCTCTAGGTTATAGATTTTCTTGCTCGATGGTCTAGCTAATGAATAAACTGTCATTTTAGTTTTGTATACTGCTGCTTCTTATTTCTGACAAGAAAATATACCAAAACATAACCGTATTTGTAAGAAATTTATTCTCTAAAACTTTTTACAGTACATTTTTATTAAAAAAATATTTAGGACGGTCCTGGATTTATAGCTCCAATCACCCACTTCTGTTCTACGGGTTTTTCCAAAGCTACAATTTTATTTTATTTAAACTCTATGTTGTAATATTTCAATCCTAGATTTAAACCTACAAAACAGGTTGAAAACAAAATTATATAAGATAATTAACTACAGAAACTTTTTGGAGGGACAAAATCCTAGTCTTGATCCATACAACTTAATAAGCACTTTCCAAAGCATTTGAAAAACACTTCTGTAATTACCCCTGTTATAGTGTGGCGGTTGATGCTCACAAAGCATTCCTTTGATACTAGCGAATACCATAATCTTACGGTCTAAGGATTAGAATACTTGACATATATTAGCTATAAGCACTTTCTAAAGATATCTACTGAGAAAGTTACAACCGAATTTCACCAACTTTGACGGTTTTGAATATTCCAAGATTATCAAATTCGGATTGCAAAATACTAATGTTTTATGTAAAAAGGAAAGACAATACATAACTTCAAAGTGACACTTCCTCCACATTGTGGAGTATCTCTACATGACTTTCATGAGAGAAGGTGCATAAAATACATAGGCGGCGTTTTGGGACATAGGTATAGATGCATCAGTTATGAAGAATGCATACAAAACACATTTCAAAATTTGAAAAATATCCAAAAAAATACGGCTACATCCAGACATTACATGTTCGTATACAAAATTTCACAAAAAGGGCATTTTTATGTGGAAATCCAATTCGGCGAACAGATGCACATGAACCTATTATTTGAAAACATATTTCAAAATTTCAAAAAAAAAACAGAAAAAAATGCACGTGCATCCAAAAATTATATGTTTGCACACAGGTTTTCGGAAAAAAAGAAACATTTTTTGTGTCATGTACAAAAAAAACAAATTTCGATGCTCCAAAGAGTGACTTTTCATTAGACATTTTTTGTCTTTTTACACATGCCACATAAAATGTCTTTTTTCCACGAAATTTTTTCTGAGAATATAGAATGTCTGAAATGTATATCCAATTTGTTTCTAAATTTAGAAATGCATTAATAATATTTTTAGAAATGCATTAATAATGAGTGCATCTACGCTCGTGAGTCAAAACACCATGTTCACTTTTATGGTCTGTATAAACAGACAATTTCTGATGCTAAAATATGACTATTTAATATATTTTTCCTTTTTATGCATGCTATAAAAAAATTGGGCGGAACTTTGTGTGTGAACATGAAATGTCTAGATGTAGAGTGTAGACGCGATTTTTCCAATATTTTTTGACATTTTTAAATGCGTCTTTTAGGATTGGATGTAGGTTTCCGCATAGAAGACACGATCACTTTTTTTACGTTTTGCTAGAGTTACGGTCGTTTTGATTCAAAAGATTTCCATAGAAATTCTTAGAAAAACTTTCTCGCATCAGCTGTCTGATTCATTAGATTGAATCATATACTAGGATTTTTTTCCTAATGCTTTGCTTCGTACACCATTCGCAGGAAATTTAACATAACCTATTGTATTCTCTTTGTTCATGAATAACTAATTTGGGTTTGTCTAGATTCGAATGTATCTAAACACATTTTAGTGTATATGTATATTTAAATCTAGACAAATCCAAGTCAGTTATTTTTAGATGGAGGGAGTACAATTTGTTTTGTTTTCCCGTGTAGTTAAACACATCAAAATTCTGTATAATTGAAATGGACATGACAAACAATCATGCGTTTTCCCTATCTTTAATTTTGATATTTGATAATCCTGAGTATAGAAAAGGCCCAGGATGTGGTAACAGTCAACTTTGTCTGTTTCATCCTTCTGATCCAAAATATCTCCATAGAAAAAAAATATGGTACACATTGAGATCTTACAAAATTCTTTCGGAAAAGCCTTCAATTTAGCTACGGTTGGTTGACTAATGACTAGCCTATCGAAGAAGGCAGACCCCTCTGCCTTTCGGTTCCATTCAATTGCTTGCGTTCCTCTCGTGTGGCACACATATAGCAGAAGCATTTGCCTCGTGTCTCCATCTATGTTCCTCTGAGAGAGAGACCCACATCCAATTCTGGCACACAGATAGATGGCGTCGGCTGGGAGGGTGAGGGCGGCGAGCCTGGCGGCGGTGGCGGTGCGGATGGTGGCGGCGACGGCGCGGCCGCTGTCGAGCGCGGCGCCAGCGGTGATGGTGCGGGGGGAGGACACGGCGTTCGGGACGGCGTCGTGGTGGGCGTACGCGGGCGTGTCCTGCTTCCTGGTGCTGTTCGCGGGGATCATGTCGGGGCTCACCCTAGGGCTCATGTCGCTGGGCATCGTGGATCTGGAGATCCTCCTGCGCAGCGGCACGAATGTCGAGAAGGCCCAGGCTGGTTAGTAGTACGATCCGAACAAATTGAGTAATTAACCCTCTCTCCGTCCGTGAGAATTAAGGAGCGCCGCCGTCGAAGGGTGGTCGACGGCGGCGGCGCTTGGCAGGGACCGATCGATCTTGAGGATAAATGCGGTCATCGCCGCCGTTCGGCTCGCTGATACGCGAGGGGCGGTGTGGTGTGGGGAATGGATGGGGACGGGACCACGTGCTGAAGGCGACGTGCTCGTGTCGTGCCTTTCCTTCTTTTTTTTTGAGATGGTGTCGTGCCTGGAGGAGAAGAAATCGTGCTTGGATATGTGTGTCGTCAAATTGTGTTTTCTAATTCGCCTACGCGCGAACTTATGAGCCATCGGATCAAGATCGAACGGGTCATATCTCACATACCCTTCGTCCCCGCCTGCGCCCCCACTGCTCCTTCTCCCGGGCGCCTCGGCCTCCAGTCTTCTGCCCTCCCTCTTTCGGTTCTATCTAAACCCCACACCATGACACAAACTCCCCAGTGGCGGCGACTGAAATGGGTGCTCGGAGTGTATAAGTTTGCCGAATTGTCGTAGGGACCCGTCACCAGAGCAGTAGTAGATGAACATATCATGTTATATAATTATTAAACGGAAAATCTAGGTAGCGACCGGTTGGTGGAAGTAAAAATCTGATGGGATGCGTTGTTGTCTGTCCAAGTCTAGCCCTACGCGTCCTCCGGGGATTTGTGTTTTTTATCCCTCGGGTCCCTAGCCAACCACGTGCCCTCTTTCTGGATCAAAATTCTGCTTTTGCTACAGAAAGTCCTGTTTTTGCTACAACTAGTCCCGCTTTTGCTACACGTAGCAAAAAACGGTTCAGCCCAAAAAATAGAAAAACAGACTGAGCCCCGCCGGAGATTTTGCCGGAGACCTCGCCGGCGACCGTGTAGCAAAAAAGTTATACTAATGTAGCAAACCCGACCTCGCCGGAGACTTTCGCCGGTAGACCTCGCCGGAGACCTCGTAGCAAAAATTTTACATTATTGTAACAAAACCATAAAACAGGTGTAGCAAAATATTTTTTCTAATGTAGCAAAACGCATATCGCCAGAGACATCACTAGAGACTCTCGCAGGAGATCTCGTAGCAAAACCGTAGAGATTGGTTGTAGCAAAAAAAATTGTGCGAAAGTAGCAAAAAATATATAAATACATAGCAAAAATAATATGTTGAATTAGCAAAAATTTATTCATATTATGCAAAATCCAGAAAAACATGTAGAAAAAAATTCTTCTATGTCACAAGTTTACAGAGCTATTGTAGCGAAAAATCCTCTATGGAAAAAAGATAGAACACCAGCAGCACCATCGGATCCCGCCGGCTCCTTGGCGCGGCTCCAGTCTCGCGCTCCTTCCCGCCTCCCCGCACTCTCCTGACCATCTGCTTGCCCTCTCGTCAGCTTTCCTTACACGCAGCTCTGCCGGAAACTCGCCGGAGTTCTCCCACCGCGGGAGGATCTCCTTCCGCCGTCGGGAACCTCTCCTGCAACCTGCAGTAGTAAAGCCGATCGCCCTCGCCACATGCGGCCGTCGCGGACTTCACCCAACACCTTCCACCGCGGAGCTCGCCCGCCATCTGCGCTGCGTCTGACGGCGGAGAGAGATGGCGGCGGCGCATAGCAAAGATGGGCAGCGCACAGCAGGGAGGGGCCATGCGTCATGGATAGGAGCGCCGCTTGCCGGCGGAGGGGCTCGGTCTGTCGGGGGGTGGGGGTGGCATAGTCCGGCAGCGGAAAGCAGCTCCGGTGATGAGGTCGCGGACTCATGGCATACAGGGATGAGAAGCGAGAGAAACGAAGAGCAACGGCGAAGAGATAAGGCTTCGGGGGCAGTTGGACGTGGGCCCTGGTGACACGCGTCGCACCCGCGATCCGGGGGACGCGAGTCGCGATCCCCCGGCTGATACGTATCGTTTCCCAAAGACAAAACGAATCAAAGCCGGCAAAGAATCAAATCGAAAATTTAAAATGTTTTATAGATCAATCTGTTTATCCGATTTAGGATCCGTTTTTACTGGTGAGTTAGTCGCGACAAGATGTTCGAAACTAGATCCCATGTTAGTATGTATTGATGAAAAAATTTCGGACCAAAAAGTTATCCACCCCTAACACTTGAGTTATCCATATCATAATATATAAGTTATCCACCCTATATCATATAAGTTACCCACCGCATAAACAGGTTAGGTCGAGACGTTCTCATATTTCCAATATGGGTAACTTTTACATGTTTTCGTCTCGTGAAACTTTGATTAACCCATCAACGAGCGATGAGGCTCGGTACCTAACACCCTTTGAGGCTTTGTCACTCGTACGCCACGGTAGCGACGATGTGCAAAGCGAGCTGCTAGACTATCGATTGCCCGTTACGTCTGTCCACTATAACTTAGGTGGATGGGGCATAAGGTCTCATTTGTTATATCATGCAAAAAAATATTTAGATTTAATTTCTTCAAAAAAGTATGCTTGATGTTTTACGCGATAGTCTTTTGAGGTTGAGTCGTCCGTACGCCTCTCGTGTTGACGAACGACGAAGCGGAGCCGCTAGAGTAACTTTTATATTCTATCTCTAGTTAATTTTTATAGTTGTGGATAACTTATATGTTATTGGTTGGATAACTTAAATATTAAAATATGGATAACTCTTGTGTTACTGGTGGATAATTATTGTACAATGTCATGGATAATTTTTTGTTTATCTCTATAGATAACTTTATACAAATTTCAGGATAACTTTAGTTCTGTTTATAGCCACCATAACGTTGAAGACTTGGTTACCTCCATCTTAGTTAATTATACATGCGATAGATTTACTTGATTTGGATAGGTTAGCCTAGGTTTCAGGATACCGAGTCTTCGACACGGCGAAACCTTAAGTCGTAGGAGTTTACATTTGTGTTTACGCATGCATAAAAAAACTCAAAACACACGATTTATACATAGGGTGGATAACTTACGTAATACAAGGTGGGTAACATACGTTGTTCAACATGGATAATTTTTGTGTTACAGGTGGACAACTTTTAGGTCCGAAAAAAAAGTTCTCAAAACATATCAATATGGGATCTAGTTTCGAAGCCCTTATCACGACTATCCCAATGGCGAAAACAGATCTAAAATCGGATATACGGTTTGACCTACAAGTCATTTTGTGATTAACAACTAAATAGACAACCTCATGCATCGTACACATCTCTTCATGCATGTTTGGCATGCATGCCGATCCTGATGGCTGCTCTTCTCTAAACGTCTGCCATATTCCATCACTTATAGAACGGTTGCTGGGTATTAGCGTCCTTATTAAATATCAGTAACTAAGCTTAAATGGTAAAAAAAAGTAAGAGGGAATAGTCTGAGAAGAGGAATATCATTCCGTAGATGAGCACATATCTCTATCTGACATCACAAACTTCATGTGCTAGGACCTACGGAAGTTAATTTAGTGTAAACGGTAGAAATGATGTTGCTTATCAATTTTTACCATGTACCTCTTTCCGCAGCTCAACTGATATTTGCTTATGTGTTCTGTTTGCTGCAGCTGCTATCTTTCCAGTTGTTCAGAAGCAGCACCAGCTTCTTGTCACTCTGCTGCTGTGCAATGCTTGTGCCATGGAGGTAGATGATTTGATTAGATTTTTATTCTATATCACACTGCTTTGCGCCGTAAGGATATGTTTGAAACAATGTTCACTTTCTTTCAACTTGCTAATTCAGGTGCTCTAAAAATAACTGGGCTTGTCATAACCATAAGGTCCATAACGCGTTCAGATAGAAAAACGCTACTGTTTTATTTGCCTCTATTGGTTCAGATTATCTGTATCAGAGCACATTGTTCCATGTTTTCTTATACACGATCGTTCTAGGCTTCTAGCTAAGTGTCTTTGAATTGCTGCATTGTTCAACAATTTTAGTTCTGTGTTAGTGCCTTAAGAAGTTTAGATAAGATAGACTAATGCTTGCATCATTATAAATTTATTCATGCAGCTGATACTGTTTGTTTTCTTGGTTTTTGATAACTGATAAAAAACACAGGATTTTTGTAATTATAATGCAAAGTGAACTATTTGAGAATCTACCAAAAAGTCCTAGCTAAGTTAACAAATTACCCCCTAATTTGTTTTTAAGCAAAGTCCTTTTCTTGTAGAGTTCTATTAGACTTGTTATGCTATATAATTAACTCATTGAGTTAATCAAGCATGCGTTCAGTCTTCTCCGTGGATTAAGTTGCTAATATGAATGTGCACTTGTCTGAATGGCTCAGTCATGTCAAGCTGTGTAACATGCAATATCTCGATATTTTACATGGCAATTGATATAATAAAGGGGAATGAATGTATGAGGCTACGACCTGAACATCAAACACCAAGAAAGTCTGACATAACTGAAGTGTTAAGTAGCTTCATAACATTCATGTCCTAGTACCTATTCTCGTCCTGTGGGTATACTATGTCATCTACGCTTTAAGGATCTTCAACATCAATATCTGTAAACTTCTCCCCACTTCTTGCATGTCTTCCTTATCCTAGTTTAGTTGACATGCACATGTTTTTTCCTTTTCCCCTACATTATTTCTGGACTGTTGAGCTGTTTGTAGACTGATAATATATTCTTCTTCCGTATATTTTTCATGCTGTTTTTTAACCAGTGGCTCTTCCACTTGCTTCTTTGGGTCTTTGCAGGCTCTCCCTATATTCCTTGACAGGATTTTCAATCCTGTTCTTGCTGTTGTCTTGTCAGTGACATTTGTTCTTGCTTTTGGAGAGGTACTGCATTATATGTGCAAAAATTAATATTTCTGGCCCATGCATAGTCTGATTGATCATTCTATTTGGACAACCAGGTTATACCACAAGCAATATGTACTAGGTATGGGCTGGCGGTGGGTGCTAGCTTTGTATGGCTTGTACGCATCCTCATGGTCATCACCTATCCTATTTCTTATCCTATTGGGAAGGTAAAATCAGCAAAATTACTTCACTCAATTCAAAATTTCCTAGTTCATACTGTTAAAATCCTTTGAAACTTCTCTACTGCATGAATTTTGAATTCCAATGATTAGACTATAATATGGCCTGTGCTCACAGCTCCCAAGTCATCTCTTTGTTCAGTTTGGTGCGATAGTCGATGGACATGATTGCTAATTGAGATTATGATATCTTGTCTGCTAGCTGTTTCTTGTTTCTATTCTTATTAGTCCTGCCCCTCATAGCTGGAGTTAGCTTAAATATCCATCATTACTTTACCTTCTATTTTCAGCAACCTTGTTAGTTTGTATAATTAGTTTTACGGAAGAACATATAATTCTGTTTATGTATTCTTTGTTGTGTGTTGTAACTTAACCCTAGTGCCGATGGATGTCTCGAGCAAGAAAAAACAGTTACTAGGAATTTGACTGACATGTCTTGATGGGTTTTTCTGCAAAAGAATAATAAAATGATTTTGAAAGAAAGTGCTTGTTAGTCATGGTTCTATACTAGGTAGGCAGTTATTGGTGGGTTTAAAGATCATCTTAATATTTCCATACATTTGTTTCCAGTTGGAAAAAAACGACTTATTCTGTAGTCCGTGTATTCTTATACTTTAGTTCTTTCTTAGTGACTGGCCATTGGTTCAACAGACAAGCGATTTTACTCCTAGATGATTGACATACTCCCTCCATCCCAAATTAACTGATTTCACTTTGTCTAGATACACATGTATCTAAGTACTAAAATGTGCCTAGATGTGTATCTAGACAATGTGAAGTCAGTTATTTTAGGACGGAGGGAGTACTATTTATGGTTTATGGAACAGTTAACAATTTACTTCTGCCATGCATATTTAATGAACCGTTTGCTTTAGCTGCCTAGCTGGTATTAACTGTCAATGCTTCTATGGATAAGAGCCATGCAGAATTTTTGGTACCTTTTTGTCTTTTTCAATAAAAAAGAACATGTAATGTTCATGTAATTGAAAATTGTTCAAATATCTTACATAGTTTAGAACAGTAAATCAGTGTAAATGTTGTTGATTAATTTAACATGTTTTTACCTTTTAGTTAATCAAATGGAATAGTATGTAACTTCGTCTGTTTTGATACCTTTTGTTCAGAGTTTATTATACTTAATCTGATTTATGTATTGGTGATTGAAGTGATCGAAATTTGAGCTTCCATCTGTTGGCTCTATTAATTTAAAGCCGGGCTCTTTGTGCCTTTTATCTAAAAAGTGATCGAAATTTTATGTTATCTCACAGCTCCTAGACTTTGCTCTTGGGCATGATGATTCTGCGTATTTCAGGCGAGCTCAATTAAAAGCTCTTGTTTCTATCCATAGCAAAGAGGTAATATGGTTGTAACATGTAAATTCTTAAAAAGTATGCACACTTACCAATGTTTCTTAGTCAATTGTTTCCCTCATGGCAGGCTGGTAAGGGTGGAGAGCTTACCCACGATGAGACTACAATCATAAGTGGAGCATTGGACTTGACTGAAAAGGTGTGCAACATCTTCATTGTTTGGTTTCTAATCTTTCTTTTTATGATGGAAATTGTGGATTTGCCCCATAGTTGAGGTTCCTTTGTGGATCTGCCCTTCTTTATGTCATGGTTGATCCTATACCCCTAAAGTTCCTGTGCCATGTTAGATTTTCCCTATGTCCTTTATACCCACTTTTAATCCTGGCTGTACCGAATCAATCTAAACTTTGGGAAATGGGGGTAGAATGTTCTCTTTGAGCGGTTTAAAGGCAGGGAAGGATTAAAATTGAGTTTAATAATGAACTTGGTGGACAATCCTCTATCTGGATAGTAACTTTGGGCATGCATAAGATTGAATATCAATGTAAAGAAGGACAGACCCTCCAAGGCACATCAACTATAGGGTGAATCTGAATTGATGATATATTTTGATGAAATGAAAGACAGATCCTCGCTGAGAATCATTAAGGTTGAAAATTCAAGTGTAAAGCAGGACAGATCCTCCAAGGCACATTAGCTTAGTGGTCACTGAGATTCAGAAAGCTTGAATTTTATTTATTCGAATTCCGCTGAGCTCTCACTGTATTGTGTATGCAGACCGCCGAAGAAGCTATGACACCTATAGAATCAACTTTCTCGTTAGATGTGGACTCCAAGTTGGATTGGTAAAGTTTCCTCGGAAAAAAGTTGGATTGGTAAAATTGCAATTCCATTTTATACACCATATTCTTACCGGTGTTCCTTGTTACCATCGATCCTACGTCTTGTGACACCTTGTTAATCTTTTCTTAAATCTTTGTTGTCCTCTTAATAAATAAATACACGTGAGTTTCCATGGAGCAACCAACGTGCGTATTGAAGCATTGCTCAATATACATTCCTAATCCCAGGGAAACTAGGACATGCATGTTTTCACTAGCACACGTATTCATTACGATCTGTGCACCAAAATATATACACCTACATGTGTGGTAAAAAATATGTAGGAAACCCCTTGTAGACTACATTCATCTTGGAGGCAAACAATTAAGGTTGGGTTGTGCCTCCACCTAAGCACTTTGTTGAATATCAGTTTCTGTCACCTAAGCACTTTGTTGAATATCAGTTTCTGTCACCTAAGCACTTTGTTGAATATCAGTTTCTGTCACCTAAGCACTTTGTTGAATATCAGTTTCTGTCACCTAAGCACTTTGTTGAATATCAGTTTCTGTCACTGAGGGGTGATGGAGGAAAATGGACCATCACTGATTAAAACCTTTACATGCTTAGATACTTTGTAGCTGTTGTGCTTTGACTCGAGTACTCTTGTGCTTTTGTGGATTTTGGTCAGCATGTGTAAGCCGATTGACTGCAGGTAACAAAGTTGAAGCATGTTAGTTTCAGGTTCGTTGAAGTGTTTGGTTCCTTCAGCTGAAAGGTTTTTGAGAAAACGCAAAGGACCTTTGTGTTTCATTTCATTGAATAGGTAGAGTTTGGTTTACATCCTTACTAGGAGGCCGATTACAAGGTACAAACTGAAAATCAGTGCACATCCCAAGTGGATGGCAGCACAACCCGTAGTCCTTTTGCCCCTGCCCTGGCCTCTCCTCCTTGATCTTTGCAGTTAGGGAGGGTACTGACGGCTGGGTGCCATTGAAGACGCAATCGTTTCGATGCTTCCAAATCATCCAAGGCACTAGGAGGGCTGTACACGCGAGCGCGCCCTGGATCTGCTTGGGGGTGTGGAGCTTGGCTTTGCTCCACCAATCCATGAGTGATTCCTCTTGATCAGGCGCTGCTGATGTCATACGTAGCCAGGCCAGGATCTCATGCCAGGTTTGCTTGGCGAAGGGGCATGTCAGCAGCAGGTGCCATGTGGTCTGTGGTTCTTGATCGCATAGCAGGCAGCAGGGATGGTGTTGAAGGCCATGCCTTGCCAGGCGCTCGGAGGTCCAGCATCTTTCTTGGTTGGCTAACCAGTGGAAGAATTTGACGCGCGGCGGCGCCCATGTCTTCCAAATCAACTTCCAGGAGTAACAAGTGGTTGATCCACAGAAGGTGGCTAGGTAGCATGAGCTAGCAGTGTATGTGCCGTCGGGCTGTCCATTTCCATTGTAGTATATCTGGTTCTTCGGTGAGGATTGTGCCCTCAATTAGGCTCCAGATTATGAGATACTGGCCAATCTCCTGCATGCCGAGCACGCCTCGGATATCTCTTGCCCAGCTGTTACCTTGTAGGGCTTGAGCGATTGTTCTTGTTTGCCGGCGCCGCTTCGGTATGCAGTTGTACAGGAGCGGTGCGATCTCGCTGATCGCACGGCCGCTGATCCAACGATCTTCCCAAAATAGCGCTTTCTGGCCATTGCCTAGCATCATAGAAGTTGAGGCAAAGAAGAGCTGGCGCTCTTCGGGCGAGAAGTGTAGGTCCAGTCCGCTCCAGGCTCTGTTGTCATCGGTGCGAGCGAGCGACATCCATCGTATCCTTAGCGATAGCCCAGTGCGCTCGAGGTTGCAGACACCTAGGCCACCATGCTCAACAGGTCTGCTGACCTGCTGCCAGTTGACGTGGCAATGCCTGCCTTTGGCATCAGCACGGCCAGCCCATAGGAAGCCCCGCTGGATCCTCTCGATTTGCTTCAATGTTTTCTTTGATGGCGTGATGACGAGAAGCTGGTGGAGGGGGATTGCGCTCAGCTGAAAGGTTGCAGTGAGCAGTTCTTATTGTCTGGCTGTGCCATCTTTTTCTTGGGATTTTGCTGTTGCCTATTGCAAGCCCATTGCATAGCTCCTGACTGAAGTTTATTTCTGTTTTCTTTATCTGTGGATCTGAACTTAGGTGATGTCATCTTTTATGGTTTGACCTAGATATTTAATAAAAAATTGTGAATAGTATATAGCCTGAGTATTCAGGAAAGCAATTGCTAAAATTCTTATGTACTTGTATTTACAGGGAAGCAATTGGCAAAATTCTTGCCCGGGGCCACAGCCGTGTGCCTGTGTATTCAGGGAATCCTAGAAATGTTATTGGTCTCCTTTTGGTAGGTTAAAATGATGCCATGGAGTATTGCTCGGTGATCTGTTGTTTATGACTTCACTAACTTAGCACTATTTAAAACTTAATCAGGTGAAAAGTCTTCTGACAGTTCGTGCTGAAATAGAGACGCCAGTCAGTGCTGTTTCCATCAGAAGGATTCCAAGGTACACCCCAATTATGCTGTAATATATACTGGGGAATATTTCTGTTTCAAAATGCCATGCAATTGTTTGATAGCATAAGTGTCTTCATTGCCGTATTAATACTGGTATAAATTATTCTGACAAGCAGTTGGTCAACATTAATCTTTTCCAGGGTTCCTGCAGACATGCCTTTGTATGATATACTGAACGAGTTTCAGAAAGGAAGTAGCCATATGGCTGCTGTTGTGAAGGCAAAACCCAAGAATGCACCAGTTCCTGATAAAACTGAACCATATATGGAGGCAGCTGTGGCAACAGACCTGACTGCACCCTTGCTATCCAATAGAGATGACAGGGCAGATATTGTGATTGTTGATACTGAAAGTCAACATAACGTGCAGGTTGATAGAAACAAAGCCTACTCAATGCAGCCAAATGATACACCATCAAACACAGTGGCTAGTATACCAGAAGATATGGAGGATAGTCCAGTCATTGGTATCATCACACTCGAAGACGTATTTGAAGAACTCTTGCAGGTAAGCTGTAACAGACTAAATTGCTATTTTTGGAACACAGTGTTGCCATTTTCCTGGTTTGTGGTGGACAACTGCATATGCAGTTTAGGAGCAGAAAAGCACAAAACATATGGTGTAAATGGAACAGTAAAATTGAGCTGCATAAATTTTGGCTTTGTCTTGCAACTGCCAATTTATCTTCAATTATATTGTACATTGAGCAACGATTTTTTCCCCTCACAAAGAGATATGTGGTTTCATGATAATCTACATAATTCAGTTTAATCATTATTTTTGTCTGTTGCTTGTATGGTTTACATATGGCCAAGGTTGTGCACATAACACAAGTAAATATCAATCAAGCTTTGTCCTTTCCTCAAGACATGAACTCCCTCTTCCATTATAATGGAGTTAATTCTGTTGCCCACGACATCCCACCGGTTGGAAAAAGTATTTGTATAAATCGATTTTGGTATGTGCATACTCTTCATTTCCTTTGGTGTTTGCCCAGCACAACCTAATCATCTCTAACCACATCTCTACTCGGATTGCCAGGACTGTTTTTAATTGTTTTCAGAAGTCCTACAATTGGTATTATAATCTACCCACTAAGCTGATAAATGACCACCTTACCTCTAACCACATCTATACCCCAGGTTGTCATGTTTGTTTTTTCATTATCTTTAAGAAGCCTAGGCATGGTATTATAAATCTATGCTGATGTGATAAATTATTCCAACTGTAAGTGGTGTATTTGTGAAGTTCCTAGTATCGGTTTGAACTTCTTCAGTTTCTCACCATTTTACTTTGGGATTTTACAGGAGGAGATAGTTGATGAGACGGATGAATATGTTGATGTTCATAAAAGGTATGTCTCATCCTTACAGGAACTACATGCGCCTGGCATTCTTCAACTTCTGCCAATTATATACTCTATGCAACCTAATTTTCTCCCTCACAGGATTCGAGTGGCGGCTGCAGTTGCCGCGTCAGCAGTTTTAAGGGCTCCGTCTTATCGGAGATTAGTCAGTCAAAAAGCTGCAGTAAGTGCCACTTTTATTAATGGTGCGGGTTGATCAAAAATATATATACATGAATATCCGGCACGTTCTATATTCTAGTACCCCGTGAATAAGCATGTTTGGGTTTTCATTCATTTTGATTTGTTAGAAATGGTAGTAAATTTTGGTAGAGGGTAGGTATGAACACAAATGTTGTTATCTTTTTTTTTTGTGAAGATATTTGTTGTTTCCTAATAACAGTTTCGTGTTTCCACAAATTTCTGGTGGAAGACGCTAAGATGTTTAACGTTGCATTTCGTTTAGGGGACGCTTGGTCAACCAGAACAGCCTACTGGAATTCTGAAGAAACCTGCTGGTGATTCAAATCCGTCAAAACATAAAGTGGTCCTTGTTGAGCGTCATCTATAAAACGGGAGGTAGTTTTAGATCTATCACATCAGTACAGCGATGGAAACACATGGTAGCTAAATGGGATTTTTTTTTTGGCATTCTTGCTATCTTCCGCAGGCAATAAACACAACTCGTCTTGTAAATGTCAGCTCGCGCTATGTGCTTTCCTTGTGATGAACTTTTGAATCTGTTCAGCACCACAACAGTGACAACTACTTTTGCTTGGTAATCGTAAACTTGGAATGTCAGTGAATGGTACATGTGAACAACATGCGGGACTTTCAACTGTACGAATAGCTCGACTGTAGAGGCTGCCCGAGATAGTGGCATTATCTTTGTACTCTTATCTAGGACCAGGAGTAGGTAAAACTCACAAGACAATGTTGTCTCTGCAACTATGGAAGTGGCGCAGACAGAAGAAAAACGCCACGGTGACATTGCACCATCTTATCCCACAACAAATCCTTAAAATTGCCCAAAAGAACCCTCAAAACTTGCTCTGCCTGAAAGAACAACCCACTCTACCAATAGTTCTCTTTTGTGGGCTAAAATTTTGGTTCCACCAGCATTTACTCGTGCATCGTCTCGTTGCGATACCATCTGTGATATTTTGGGATATTGACAGAATAACAATTGTATTGATTGAGGCCTTACTCGTGCATCGTCTCGTTGCGATACCATCTGTGATATTTTGGGATATTGACAGAATAACAATTGTATTGATTGAGGCCTTGAAGGGCTGTTTATATAGATTATAAGACTTGGCCTCCAAAGACTAATAAAGATAGATTACAATTCAAAGAGGGAGGCCGAACCGGCCAGGCCTAACCCTAATCGACACATACTCTAATATCTCCACGCAGTCTCAACGTCAGGAGTAACGATGTTGAGACTGGAGCGTATGTCGGTAAACGATGTAGTCAGAAGCTCTTTGGTAAAAATATCAGCAAATTGAGCACTTGTAGGAACATGAAGAACACGAACTTTGCCAAGAGCCACCTTCTCACGAATGAAGCGTATGTCAATATCAATATGCTTTGTGCGACGATGTTGAACTGGATTGGAGGCCATATAGACTGCAGAAATATTATCACAATAAATAATTGTGGCACGCTCAAGCGGTCGATGAAGCTCAACGAGAAGCTGTCTCAGCCACACCACCTCGGCCACAACATGAGCAACCGACCTATACTCAGTCTCAGCAGAAGACCTGGAAACTGTTACCTACCTTTTAGAAAACCAAGAAACAAGATTATCACCCAAATAAACACAAAATCCAGATGTGGACCTTCGAGTATCTGGACAACCTACCCATTCTGCATTAGAATAAACTGTCAAGCTTGTTGGAGAGAAAGAATTAAGAAGAAGATCATGATCAAGAGTGCCTTTTAAATAACGAAGAATGCGTTTGAAGTGAGCAAGATGAAAAGCACGAAGATCATGCATAAAACGACAGGCTTGCTAAACCGAGTAAGAGATGTCGGGGCGAGTAAGGGTGGCATATTAGAGATCACCAGTGATGGTCAGATAGAAAGT
Source organism: Avena sativa (assembly GCA_916181665.1). Classification (NCBI taxonomy): domain Eukaryota; kingdom Viridiplantae; phylum Streptophyta; class Magnoliopsida; order Poales; family Poaceae; genus Avena; species Avena sativa. Next base: position 35,219,403 of record OV702298.1, on the reverse strand, counting down.
GGGTTCAGAAACATGATCACCATTAGCCAAAAATTTAGCACCCATGTCGGACGGAGTACGAAAGGGTTGACAATCAGACATTCCAGAATAAGAAAGCAAATCTAAAAGATATTAACGTTGAGAAAGAAAGAGTGTAGACTTGGTACGAGAAACATTAATTCCAAGAAAATGATGAAGAGGACCAAGACCAGTCATGGAAAATTCACGATTAAGAGAAGAAAATATATGGTTAAGAAAAGAATCAAAACTAGTAGTGAGAATTATATCATCAACATAAAGCAAAAGATAGGCAGTGTATTCAGAAGATCAAAAAATAAAGAGAGGAATCAGATTTGGAGAAAATAAAACCAATGGTTTGAATGTAGGTGGCAAAACATTGAAACAAGGCACGAGGAGCCTGTTTAATATCATAAAAAGATTTTTTTAGTAAACAAACAAGATTGGGAGAAGAGGGATGCTCAAAACCAGAGGGTTGCTGACAATAGTCTGTTTCATTAAGAGTGCCATGAAGAAAAACGTCAAGTTGATGAATAGGCAAGAGGAGGAAACAACAAGACTAAGAACAACATGAATAGTGCTTGGTTTGACAATGAGAGAGAAAGTCTCATCAAAATCAATGCCATGTTGCTGTGAAAAACCACGACAAACCCATCGAGCTTTGTAACGAGCAAGAGTACCGTCAGCGTGAAATTTATGTCGAAAAATCCATTTGCCTGAAACAACATTAACACCAGATGGTTTTGGAACAAGAGTCCATGTATTATTTTGCCGAAGAGCATCAAATTCATCACGCATAGCTGAAAGCCAATGAGGATCAAGAAGAGCGTGTTTTTAGGATGTGAGTATAGGGGAAATTGTGGGGGTGGCTATGAGATTTAGGCGTTTAGCTGAAATCACGCATAGCTGAAAGCCAAAGAGGATCAAGAAACCCTCGTTTGCCATGGGTGCACATGACATGATCATTGGTAGGTGGTTGGATAGGTACAACATTAGGTGGTAGAGGTGATGTGGAAGAGGGCTCGATGGTAGGGGTAGTTGTTTTGGTGGTTGACACAGAGGAGGAAGGAATGGGGTGCTCGGGGTTCTGCCACGAAAGAGAGGTGGCACTAAAGTCTTTCACGGCAGGGGTGGGTTGCGGCAGGCTGCCGCGACAGCAAATCGGCAGAAAAGTCTGTCGCGGCAGGAGACTAGGGTGCGTCGGAGGGCTGCCATGGCAGAGAAACGGGGGAAAATTCTGCCGCGGCAGAGAAATAGGGCAAAATTCTACCGCGACAAAGATGACGACAGGATGAACTAAGGGAGAGGTTATGTTGGTGGGGTTGGTTGGTTGGGTTGGTTGGGTGGTTTTGGTGGCAGCGTAAGGAAAAGTATTTTCATCGAATGTAACATGGCGAGACACAAGAACACAACCAGAAGATGGATCAAAACAACGATATAATTTGTGATCATCAGAAAGACCAAGGTGAATGCAAGGTAGTGAGCGTGGTTCTAGTTTGTTGGAGGCGGTAGAGGTAGTGTTGGGAAAACATAGGCAGCCAAAAACACGCAAAAAAGAGTAGTCGGGGTGAGAAAGAAAAACATATTGAAAAGGCGAGTAAAGAGGGCCGGATTTGGTTGGTCAAATGTTTATAAGTAGCGTGGCGGTGCGAAGAGCTTCATCCCAAAAACAAGAAGGAAGAGAAGCTTGTAAAAACAGTGTGCAAAGAATGTCATTAATGGAACAAAGAGAACGTTCAACTTTATCGTTTTGAGAAGAAGTATAAGGACATGAAAAACGAAGAAGAATGCCTTGAGAGAGAAAGAAGTTATGATTTTGAGTGTTAACAACTTCACGACCATTATCACATTGAATAAATTGAATTGGCAAGCCAAAGTGGGTAAGAACATATTGCCGAAAAATGATAAAAATTGCATGCACATAGGATTTAGCACGAATAGGAAAAGTCCAAATATAATGAGAATAATCATCCAAGATCACAAGATAATATTTATAACCAGAAACACTAGGGACTGGAGAGGTCCATAAATCACAATGAAGTAGCTCAAATGGAAAAGTGCTAATGGTAGTAGAGGTCCCAAAGGGTAATCTAACATGTTTACCGTATTGACATGCATTACAGAGATAGGGATTGTGAGGAGCACCAGAACTAGGGATACAAAAATCTTGAAGCAAGGATGGCAGAGTGGTTTTATTGGGGTATCCTAGACGACGATGCCACAAATCAACTGATGCAAGCATGGCGCGAGGGGTGGATGTAGGCGCGCCATGAAGCGGATAAAGGTTGCCCATGCTATTGTACCGAGCGAGAACCTCCCCCGTTTTCAGATCCTTCACAGACAAACCAAAAGGGTCAAAAGTCAGGATAACTTTATTGCCAATGCAGAATTGTCGAACAGAAATCAGATTTTTGATTAAGGAAGGGACAACAAGAATATTGCGTAGAAGAAAATTGGCATAAGAGGAAGATATGTAAGAATTGCCAGTGCAAGAAACAGGAATTGTGGAGCCGTCGCCAATGGTGATTGTAGAGAAAGTAGAGGTCAAGCTGATAGAAAATTCATATAATTCATATTTGAAGACATATGCGAGGATGCACCAGAATCGAAAATCCAATCCGTACCTTCGTTATTTAGGGTAAAATTGTTTATGGCGTTGATGAAGGCGGCTTGGTCCCATGCCGGCTGCTATGGAGGAGCAGAGGGGCCAGGATCTTGCATGTTGACGTAGGAGATGGTTGTACGCGTACGGGGCCTACATGTTGTAGTAGTTTGGTAGGAGTCCCGGTGCACCGGGAGGTGGTGTAGCGGTGGCGGTGTAGATGTGCGCCGATGGTCGGGGTCCGAGGAGGCCAGGGGATCCAGTGGCTGGACGAAGACCGGGGCTCCACGTGCCCGTGTATGCAGGAGGGGCGTTGTACGGCGAAGGGGGCGACTAGGGCATCGACCAAGCCTGCACGAGGATGGTCCATGGGTTGTGCTGAGGAGGCCATGATGCTGGAGTTGGGGGAGGCGGAGCGGTCGATGACGAAGCAGGTGCAAAGCCGGCAGGGCAAGGTTGAGGAGGCCGGTAGATCAGGTTCTTGCCCGTGTAGTTGTGGCTCGGGCGCCAGCCTGGGGGCGGTTGGAGAACTGCATATGCCGTGGCAAGAGGTGGAGGTGCGACAGGCTGCCGCGGCAGCCCAGGGGCGTGAATCGCTGTCGCGGTAGAGGGAGCGGCGGCGTGAAACACCTGCGGCGCCCGTTGCGCCTTGCGAGCCTAATTCTTCTCTTCTTGCTGGAGGAGGGAGCGGACCTCCTTGAAGGTGGGGTAGGGCTTGAGCATGGGGATGAAGGACTGCTGCTTCTCAAACTGATCACCAAGGCCGACGAGGAAGGCGTTGATGAGGGTGCGGTCCTCGACGTGATCGCCGAGTTCACGAAGTTCGTCGCCGATGGCGTTGATCCGCTAGAAGAAGACAGTGATCGGGGCATCTCCCTGGGTGGTGGTGCGTAGCTCGGTGTTGAGAGCGTTGATGCGCGCGTCGGAGTTGTCCTGGAACAGCTGTTGAAGGGAGGCCCAGAGCTCGGCGGCGGTGGCGTCGTCGTCGGAGACCAGATTGAAGAGCTCCATAGATATGCGTGTGTAAATCCACTGGATGATGGCGAGATCATATTTCACCCAACGAGGATCGGCGAGCTACAGAGGATAGGATGGATCTATGTGGTAGCGGAGGCCGCAGCGGCCGAGGTGGATGGTGAAGAGGTGGCGCTAATGGTAATAGTTGTGGGCGCTGATATCTAACGAGATCGGGATGAAGGGGGAGACGTCGGCAATGGTGTCGACCATGGAGATCATTGGGATTTGGGGATGGGTTGTTTGGGTAGTTGTAGAGGAAGGGGAAGAAGGAGGGGCACCAGCGGCGTGGAACTCGGCTAGGGAGAAGAGGGGCCGAGTTGGCAAGGGCGGCGGCGCTGGCGGCAGTGCCATGCCAAGTGCAGAAAATCTAGGCAATGGTGTCGGCTAGGGAGATCATTGGGATTTGGGGAGGGGTTGTTTGGGTAGTTGTAGAGGAAGGGGAAGGAGGAGGGGCACCGGCGGCGTGGAACTCGGCCAGGGAGAAGAGGGGCCGAGTTGGCAGGGCGACGGCGCTGGCGGCGGTGCCATGCCAGGTGCAGAAAATCTAGGCGTCTGATACCATGATATTTTGAAATATTGAGAGAATAACAATTGTATTGATTGAGGCCTCAAAGGGCTGTTTATATAGATTACAAGACTTGGCCTCCAAGGACTAATAGAGATAGATTACAAGTCAAAGAGGGAGGGAGGCCGAACCGGCCAGGCCTAACCCTAACCGACCCATACTCTAATAATCTGATGCCACCCTAAAACAATCTGATGCCAGCAGTCACCATGTCGACCTCTTGCAGGCCGCTTCACACCTCCACGAGGGCCATGAACACCATGCCACCCACATTGACTCATTTGGCCTTGTCGCACAATGGCAGAGCTCGACCTCAAAGCTGCACGTCAAAGCTTGGCGATGATGATGACTCTGGGATAGAAGGACGTGGGAGATCATGATAGCATGTGTGTTCGTGTGTCAAAGCTTGGCGATGATGATGATGATGGGATAGAAGGACGTGGGAGATCATGATAGCATGTGTGTTCGTGTGTCAAAGCTTGGCGATGATAATGATTCTGGGATAGAAGGACGTGGGAGATCATGATAGCATGTGTGTTCATGTGTCAAAGCTTGGCGATGATGATGATTCTGGGGTAGAATGATGTGGGAGATCATGATAGCATGTGTGTTTGTGTACAATATGATAATTGAGAACGAGCGACATCAAGAAGAAGACACACGCTATCATATTATTCCAATATTTCCATCACCAAAACACTCCATCATATATTATCCTAATATTTACACAACAACGCTTGGATCACGGATTTCTTAGGAAACCTTGCATACAGAGGAGCAACCGAATACATCGCTTTCATTATGGGGACACTACCATAGAGGATCGTTTCATCTCGCCATTTTGGTGGCCCATACTAGTGGGCAACGAGATTGGTGGTGGTGCTCTATTGCGCCCGGATTTTTTGTGTGGGAGGGTATCAGGAGAAGTCCTTGTCGAGTGGTGCCATTCCTTCCTAGAGGGCGACACCGGTATCCTCATTCCACTTTATCCCGAGTTCCAGGGGAAACCCTAGGTGTCCAATGTGCTGGTCCGGGCAACAACGTCGTGTTGACGGTGCTTTCCTTCTTGAAGGCCCTTCTTGGTATTGGGTGCTTGGTGCGGGGTGGGATAAAGTAGGAGGGCACAACGGTTTCAGGTCTTCCTCGTTTAGTCGATTCGCCGTTACCTTCATTTGTTTTCCTTTTGGGTGTGTGTTGTTGCCTCCAACATTTTCTTGGCTTCAAACTCTTGTATAGTGTGTGTGGTTGCTATATTAATATACGGGGTGAAAGGCTGTTTTGAGGTGTCGGGGGAGTATTCAGCCAAGTCCACCCATGAGATGCTAGCTTAGGGTGCAACCAGATTCCAGCTAGTTGATGCAATCTGGAAAAGCATAGCGATGCCAACGAGCAAACTTTTCTTGTGGTTAGCAGGCAAATACAGGATCTAGACATCTGTTTGTCGGATCAAGCATGGGTTACAAGACCACACTTCGGCTTAAGGATGTCAATGGGTACTCATTACTCGTTTATCCTGCAGGTCATTACCCATTAGGGTAAGGGTATGATAGAAAAATTCTACCCGTTGGATATTGCGGGTGCGGGTATAGTAATATAAAATTCACACTCGTATACCCAACTACCTGACATCCGAGTACATGGCATATGGGGCCTGAGTATCATAGGATATTCCAAAAAGAAAAACAATGCCTAATATTAACCACCTCCTCTCTGCCTCAATAAAATCCCGAAAATCTCGTTTAGGTTCTTCTGGAGTTGACGAATCGGTGGATATGTGGTTGATTGCGAGATGCCATGTGGTTGTTTTGCACTTGTGTTAAGACTTTGAAGTTTGAACTATATATACGGTTATGTTCTTATGCAACTTATGTTAGGTTATAATATTTTTTTCTTTCACACATGACTAATGGCTGAGTTTTACCCACGTTTTTTTACCCTGACGGGTTTGGATATGGGACAAAATCTATACCCAGGTGCAGGTGTAGGTACAGGTGGTGGGAAGATCTCACAACACGGGTGTAGTTTTGGTTAAATTTCATCCACACCCAACAGCTGCGGGTGTCATCCGTGCTTAGGCTTGCTTCGTGTGCCTCCAGGAGGAAGACACTGCAGATCACATCCTTATGCAATGTGTCATATGGCATCGTTGTGGACAGGCACTTGGAGTCAGCTATTCTATACCTACGAGCACCGATTCTGTGCAAGATTGGTGGACAAGGGAGCGTACAGATCCAGGAGAAAAGAAAGAATTTGGTTCGACACATTGGTTTGCGCTGTGGAAACACAGGAAACAGGCGGGCGATCTGGCAGTGCTAGTGCTGGATGAATTCAAGCAGCCGAGAAGCCTTTGGAGGGAGGGAGCGGGAGTTCAAGATCATAAAGAGAGTAGTCTTTTTTTGAAGTTCCTTGGCCTTTTTCTCTACGCAGGGAAGGCCAATCTTGTGTATAACATTCTACTCGAGTAAATTACAAAAAATCACCACAATTGGAACAAGGGTAACAACCCTTCACAAAAAAACCACCGAAAAACATGCATTTTGGTGGGTGTTTGTTACCCTGGCCCCAATTGTGATGGTTTTTTGTAATTTACTCCATTCTACTCAGATGTTTTGACTTTATGAAAGAATTGTATTTAGACCTTTTTAGTATGTAGTTCGGAGTGACTATGAGTGAATCTACACACTAAAGAAAGGTCTAGATACACTTCTTTCATAGAGCTAAAACATTATATTATGAAACCGAGGGACCTTCTATGAAAGTAAGTTATGCAGTTGCCTACTCTCGAAAAAAAATCCGCAAGTGCTCGTTAAAATAAAGGACGGCCATTTTTCACTGGCGTTACATTTACCACGAGAGGAACAGTCAAAAATAGGATCCCGACTACAGCTCTCTTAAAAATATCCAGACACAATTCTCCGTTTAGACAGCCGCAACAGGTTTGCTACAACTTATTCCTCTAGTATGACAGTATAGAGTGAATAGCCAGAAGGAAAGGAAAAACCCTCTTGTTTCACTGGCTGAAGAAGGTGAGAATTAAGGAGCCTCAGTTTGATTTAGTGACATCATGAATAGCATTAGCCAAGTAGACAACGTTTCCTGTTGTTACACCAGCCATGCTGAAAGAGACGATACGAACAAAGTTAATACTCGGATATACACACCAAGGCACAGCGGAATAAACTGATCCCTGCAAAAAAAAAGAATAAATCATACTGAATGTAGTACTAGTTGTTCTTATACCTTATTCTCCCATTGCGGGTCATGTAAATATGGTATTCGTTTGTCAATCGATCAACTTGTTCAGGTGTCATCCCACTGTAGCAGAACATTCCAATCTGCACAAATATACAAAGCAGTTATTTATATGATGATCAAATTGGCAAAAAAGTCAAAATGAATGCAGTTCTACAAAATAAACGAGGGAGTAGTTGTTGTGGCAGAGCATTCTTGTCCAGGTAACGAAATCAGCACCATACAAAAGAAGATTGGTCTGCACCGGTACTTAGGGCATCAGTAATGTGTAAAAGCAAGCACTGCCTCTAAGGTGAGCCCTACTATGCCTCTAAGCTTGGTGTATAAGAGACTGAATTTAACCGACTTCTCCCAGTTTTGATACTGAAAGCTCAAGTGCACCTTTATTTCTCATATTAATTATACCCAGACATAAAGTAACTACTACCTCCGTTCCAAAGCTTAAGGCTTTTTTTTTTTAAGTCAAACTACGAAAAGTTTGACCAAAATTTTAGAAAAAAATATAAAGAACTATGATATTATATAGATACCATGTGAAACTATGTTTCATGATGTATCAAACAGTATGGATTTCATGTTGTAAATATTAATATATTTTTCTAAAAACATGGTCAAACTTTACATAGTTTAACTTTTGAAAAAAAATATAAGCCTTAAGCTTTGGAACGGAGGGAGTAATACGGTATTCATGCTTCTAGTTGATTTGACAAACTGCTCAAGAAAAGCCAGATCAAAAGGACCTTGACTTTCGTAAATAATATATACTACCTCCGTCCCAAGGCTTAAGGCCTGTAACTTTTTCAAAAGTCAAACTACCTAAAGTTTGACCAAGTTTTTAGAGAAAATATTAATATGTACAATACGTAATCCATACCCTTTCATACATCATGAAATATATTTTCACATTGTATATATATAATATAATAGTTCTTGATAGTTTTTTTCTACAAGTTTGGTCAAACTTTACATGTCTTCACTTTTCAAAAAAGTTATAGGCCTTAAGCCTTGGGACGGAGGGAGTAGTATATCATCTAAACCCCACAGCCCACCATCCCCTTTGACACGACTGTGGCTTGCCAGACTTTATTAGCAACATAGCCCACACACTGTAGAATCATTAGTCACATCTGAGTTTCCACAAAAAGTGAGCCACACTTGCTTAAACTTAGTTATGGCAATGTACTAAAAAACAAAGCAGGTCCTTAAATGCATTAAAATGTAGTCCATGATGAACCAAATTCTCCATGACTACAAGATTATGGTACAACACAAATATTCTTACAATGACCTTGGATGGGACGTTAGGATTGCTAGCATTGGTACAATTTGCATGATAATATGATATTCAGAAATTCCATAATGAAATTTACCATATGGAGTACTATTTACCTGATTGGTAACATGCTCCCAAGATAAAGGTGAACCTAAGCTTTCAAGATTCTCTCGAAGTGCCTTCCGCATCCCAATGATACGATCAGCCATACCCTAGAGATAACCAGACTTGTTAATAAACAACTTTCTATACATACCTCATAGATTTCATTTGGGAGCTTTAGATAGTTTAGACAGCTAATCAACAGTTTACCTTGACCTCTGTCAACCATAAGCTCTTCAATTCTGGATCATTAAGGATAATAGAAACAACCAACGCACCATGAACAGGTGGGTTGCTGTACATTGGTCTCGCAATCTGTTGTAATTGGCTCTTAACAGCAACTGCTTGCATCTCATCCTCACATAGAATACTGCAATAGTAGCAAATTAAACGACAGCAACGACCATGATATGATCATTATTAAAAGAAAACACGGCATATTTTCTTTAGTCGTGAACTTTACTACAGATAATACATGGGGAGCATTCTGAAGTGAAAAACTTCTAGTTATTGTTTTGTTTTGAAATGTTGTATGTGTTGAGGAATCTAACAAATTCTGACAAGTCATTTTTTTTATTAGAAAGCCATATTTAATTTTACAAGACCATGGATGTTATATTTGGTCAGGAACATACACTATTACTCAAACTAATAGCTATGATGATAGCACTATGATACATTTTTCAACAGTCACTAGTGGTGGTCGAGTGAATACCTCAGGCATCCTGCTCTCTGTCCATAAAGACCCATGTTCTTTGCATATGACTGAGCACATCCAATTTGGTGTCCATCTTCAAGGAATATACGGATTGCCTTGGCATCTCTCTCTGGGTCACCGCTAGCAAATCCTTGGTATGCCATGTCAAAGAACGGGAAATGGTTCTTCAACTATAGAAAAACAAGAGTCGGATATATAAAGTATATCTTGTAACTGACAGGAAGCCAATATACAAGTAACACCATTGTCTGTGATTTCTTCTTTCTCCTTACCTTGAACTGATAGGATATCTCTCTCCATTGTTCCTCTGTAGGATCTACCCCTGTAGGATTATGGGCACATGCATGAAGCAAAAAGAACGAACCATTTGGAGCATTCTGCAGGTTGACAATGAAAATCAGAAGAAAACATAAAACAGAAGCAATTATAGACAAATTTAAATTGTCATCATGCCAGAATCACTTGGGAGATGATGAATCTTTCTCTGTTTTAAGTTCCAAAAATCTAACAACCTAGGAATTATATCGCAGAAACTATATACATATATGTATATAACAGCATAAAGGGAGGCAGATAAGATGACAAGAAGTTGATTCTATAGCTACTTGGTTTTGAAAATCCATAAAAAGTTTGATACAGAAAGGGGCAACAGTGCAAGATGTCAACAAGAGCAATATGTTATAAAAATGATACTTGAGAAATGGATACCTTGATATCATCCATTAATCCTGCAAAATCAAGCCCTCTCGATTCTGGATGGTAATATGAGAATGTCCTTTGTGGCACTTGAGCATCCCTCCAAATATTATGGTGGCTGGGGAAATTTCCGACATTGATATTAGCTACTACCGCTGTAATGCAAGTGGGAAGACAGCTGCTTAAAGAATCCTGTCTGGCTACGGTAGAAGCATAAGGTAAGCTGAACTATTTCTCATACAAACTACACTTGGGTTTACTGAAGATCCTTTTCCTTTTCTTTTTTTCTCAAAATACTCTGAGAAGTGAATAAAAGAACATTTGGTGTCATGGCAGAAATTAAACTCACTTGGACCATGTTGGTGTAGGTATGTAGATCTGTGAATCCGGCAAGAAACGCTTCTGGAAATCAGCGAAGAGCCGGCATGCACCAGTACCTGAAAGGGCCTGCACTGCTGCAATTCTCTTATCTTTGATGAACTCGGAGTCCTCTCCGTATGCCAGCTTTAGTGACTCTTCAATCATCTTGATACTTCCTCCCATAGGAAGGTACTCCCTGTTGTGCAAAGATAGTCATCATAAGTTCGAAATTCGTGGAAAATTGGGAATGTCCAATAATAGTAAGTGCTTAACACTGATACGGTGCAGTGTCAACCACAAGGCAAAAATGTCTAGGGTGAAAATTCATTTTCATGATAAAGCAGCCAAGAAAAGGATCTGAATATCATCCTCAGTACAGAACATGTAGACGTATATAGATCCAAAATCGATGTCCTGCTAGGCTGAAAACAACAAATGCGTTGAGGCAAATTTTGGGCCCATATTAAGATGAAGGCGACACTGGATGACTAGACCAAACATACCAAATATATCTCCCTAAACCCCAGGAAAATGAACAGGGTTCTTGCCACTGAACTTCTCAATCCGCAGATGCAGAGCAAGCAAGTAGCTAAGATTCGTACAACTAGCCACCCGTGATCCACTCAAGCACGGCATCAAAGTTGGCGGATGATAGGGGGCAGCAAGGAGCAAGGAGCCAAAGAGGGGATCTCACATGTTGAGGTTGCCGGCGATCCGGCGCTCTGCCTCGCGCACGCAGTCGAGCACGACGGGCTTGCCGTTGTCGTCCCGGTAGGCGCCCTGCAGTTTCGTCCAATCAGAGACCATCACCCCAAATGTTCAGAAACAGAAGAAGCCGGGATTCGGATCGAACAAGCAAGCTATGAGAGGTGAAACACGTACGACGCCGACGTTCACTTTGTCGGAGGACGGGTCGGCGAGGAAGGCCTCGGTGACGCCGAGGATGGGGTCCTTGGGCGCCGGCTCGACGTGCCCGAAGAGCGACGCCATCGCCCTCGCCGGCGCACCCGCCAGTAGCGGCAGGGGCAGGGCCCCGCGCCGCCGGATCGCGGAGGCCGCGCGGTGCAGCGCCATGCCGGACGGGCGAGGAGGAGGTGGTGGTGGTGGTGGTGGTGAGCTTGAGAAGGGGCGGAGAGGAAAGGTGGAAATCTGTGGGTTCTGTCTGCCTCTTCGTTGCGGCGGTGGTTTTGCACGAAGATGGGAGGAGAAAAAGGTGTTTTCTTCCGACGATTCCTCCTCTCCTCGATGCGCGGGCTGCGCCGGCGCTTGACCCGCTAGCTGGCGCTCCAACGTTACGCTCCACTGTTTTTTACCGTTCCACTGCTAGCTTGTGTACTCTTCCCGGGGTTGACTGGTAGTCTTTTGTTACTTCGAAATGGAAGAGAAATATTCATTAGCTAAAGCACAATGTTATTCACCACATTTTGTCTTGTATCAACTGTCTCAATTTGTAACTTTGGTGGGGCGTTTGGGGCGCGACTGTCCGTAAGGAGAGGGAAGCGAAGGGGATGGCGGAGGCACGAGAGAGGGGGCTAAGGTTTCTTCTCCCAACTGGACCCAATTGTGCCATGAGGTGTCTCTTCTTGTCGTTGACAACACAGTGGCCAGAACCTACTGCGCCACGAGGCAATTCTTCTTGTCGTCGACGACACATGGGAGAGATGTTGGAGCCGAAGGCGCTCGTCTCAATTGTTCCTAGGGCGTCAGAGCCAAAGGTGGACAACATGTGGGGCCACCCTAGGTGAGGGCATAGTGTAGGCAGCTTTGCGCAACAACTATCACGTTGGGTGGCTACAACAATCCTTTGTGGCGCGGGGCCTAGAGGCGGAGGCTCCATGGCCACCGCTCGAGGGTGGGGGAGGAAGAGGCGGGCGGCTCCATCGGTGAGGCGGCGGTGCTTGGGTGTGGTGAATTTTCACGCGCCAAAAGTTCTATTGGTTGCATTGGTTTTGAAATTGAGTATATATTTCCTACCTTTGCGAGTATGGGTGTGTGTTTTGGAGTCTCCTAAAATCTTTGGAAAGTAAAGCTAGTTTAGAGAATCTGCTAGAGTGCTCCAATTACTAATGTGTGCAGTTTCTATAAGTATAATATTTATTTAGAATCTGCTAGAGTTGTCCTAGAGAGGTATTACATTGAGAGTCACCATTTGCAACTTCTCTTAAAAGGCAGAGTTCAAACCTTTATACATGCATAATGATAGATCACAATAAAAGACTCATCGTCAAAAATACAAAAGTATCTGAATACTACATGGTTGCAAAGCCTTCTTTTCTGGTTATTCTTCAGGCGAAAGGGGTTGTCCCCTTTGGTTTCCTAAATGTTGAAACAGACCTGAGATCTTGTGGCTTCAACCCCCAATTTCTAATAAAATTGGCCATCAGAAAAAAGAAAAACCATGGTTGCAAAGCGGCACCCGATCTTCTCTGTTTCGTAGTCAAAATAGATTAGTCTAGTTCTATTTTTTTAGCAAAATCAGCCTAGTATGAACTGAATTTTACTTTTCGGTCTTATTTGTAGGGGTGGTGGTGGTGGTGAGCTTGAGAAGGGGCGGAGATAAAAGGTGGAAATCTGTGGGTTCTGTCTGCCTCTTTGTTGCGGCGGTGATTTTGCACGGAAGATGGGAGGAGAAAAAGGTCTTTTGTTCCGACGATTCCTCCTCCTCGATGCGCGGGCAGCGCCGGCGCTTGACCCGCTAGCTGGCGCTCCAACGTTACGCTCCACTGTTTTTACCGTTCCACTGCTAGTTGTGTGTGTGGGGGGGGGACCGGTAGTCTTTTGTTACTCTGAAATGGAAAAGGAGAAATATTCATTTACTAAAGCACAAATAAATACTACCACCTTTTGTCTTGTATCAAGAGTCTCGATTTGTAACTTTGGTGGGGAGTCCGAGGCGCGACTGCAATAGCCGCTAAGAGAGAGGGAAGTGGAGGGGATGGCAGAGGCATGAAAGAGAGAGAGAGAGAGAGAGAGAGAGAGAGGGGGGGGGGGGGCGAGGTGGCCGTCACCTTCCAACCGTACCTAGCTACAATATGGGGCGCTTCTTCTTGGCCGTCGATAACACGGTAGTTGAAGCCAACTTCGCCACGAGGCAATTCTTCTTGGTTTCTATGACACGTGGCAGAGATGTTGGAGCCGAAGGTGTGAGTCGCAATTGTTCCTAGGGCGCCAGAGCCAAAGGCGGATAGTATGTGGGGGCACCTTAGGTGAGGGCATAGTGTAGGCAACTTTGCGCAACAACTATCATGTCTGGTGGCTACAACAATCCTTTGTGGTGCGGGGCCTATAGGCGGAGGCTCCATGGCCACCGCTCGAGGGTGGGGGAGGAAGAGGCGGGCGGCTCCATCAGTGAGGCGGCGGTGCTTGGGTCTGGTTAATTTTCACGCGCCAAAAGTTTCATTGGTTGCATTGGTTTTGAAATTGAGTATAGATTTCGTACCTTTGCGAGTGTGGGGGTATTTTTTGGGAGTCTCCTAAAATGTTCTAAAAGTAAAGCTAGTTTAGAGAATCTGCTAGGGTGCTCCAGTTCCTGATGTGTGCAGTTTCTGGGAGTTCAATATTTATTTAGAATCTGCTAGAGTTGCTCTAGAGAGGTATTTCATTGAGAGTCACCATTTTCAACTTATGTTAAAAGGCAGAGCTCAAACCGTCGTACATGCCTAATGTTAATATAACCTCACAATAGAAGACTCATCATAAAAAATACAGAAGTACCTGACTACTATGGTTGCAAAGCGCCACCCAATCCGCCCCGCTTCGTAATCAAAATTGATAGTCTAGTTCTAATTTTTTCAGCAAAATCAGCGTAGTTTGAACTAAATTTTACTTTTTGGTCTTATGTGGGTTGATGCTTATGACCCTACTTGAAAGGGCATTTCCTATCCTAAGTGGTTTTGATGTTTGATGATAACACACATGTCGGACTAATCGTTTGCTAAGTGTATCTCAGGTTTTTAATTAGGAGAAGGCATTCGTTTCCCTCAAAAAGGACACTAGCAAGACATAGTTTTTACTAGGGCTTTTGCTTGAGTCGTAGAAACACCGTACTATCAAGAGGGCATCCGCGATGAAAAGTTTGGATGGAATCAACTCCGCTTTGCAAACCCAGCAAGCTTTCCCAATGGTTGAGGCCTCAAAGAGAATCATCCATGGTTGCCATAACCTACTTCTCTATGCCGACCAGTAGTACCGGAAATATCATTCGGTACTACCGCTCGCCACCGGTAGTACCACTCGGCGGTACCGGGCGAGCTTGTGAGGGCTGATGAGCCTCGCCTCCCCTTCTGGCTCATCCGGTACCACGTAGTCGGCACTACCGCTCGGACCGGTAGTACCGCTCCAGTTGTCCGGTACTACCGTTGTGCGGTAGCACCGCTCATCTTGAGCTGCTACCACCGGGGGAGGCAGTAGCCTTGCCGCTCAGCATGAGCCTTTCTAGTACCTCATCTGGTACCTGACCGGTAGTACCGGTTGCATCCGGTACTACTGCTCATGTACCGGTAGTACCGCTTCGGTCGAGCTGCAACTGGCAAATTCTCTATGAGGGGGTATAAATAGGTCTTTCTTCTCCAATGAGAAGTTTGCCTCTTTCATCTCTCTCCTCCATTGTTCTTGAGATTTAATTTCACTAGATATCTCCCCCTCCTCCCCAAGTGATCTAATCTCCTTGATTCTTTGGGATTTGGTGGAGGAGGTCTAGATATAGGGTTTCACCAAAGCAAAGTTGATTCCCCCTCGTTTTCCTTTGTGGATCTTGTTACTCTTGGATTCTTTGAATCCTAGATGGAAGAGGTCAGACTCAGAGCTTTGGCATTGGTTGTAAAGCTTCGGTATCGTGTTGGGAGACTCCAAGTGTTGTAGATATCTACTCAACAAGTTTGTAAAGGTTCTGGTTGCCACCTTGAAGGCCACCGCATAGTGGATCGTGTGCTTGCCTTGCGACGGGTGCATGTGAGAATAGGGTGAGGCCTTTTGTGGCGCCGGTGGTCTTAGTACCGCCCACCCCTCCAATGGAGACGTACTTCCCCTTAAAAGGAAGGAACTTCGGGAAAACATCTCCATGTTAACTTTCGGTGACTTCTATCCTTTACTCCCTTATTGTTGCTTGTTTATCATATAGGTTCTCTCACCTAGTTGCATATCTAGAGAACCTACTTTGTGTCAAGCCTTAAAATTGAAAGAAGTTAAAAATTGAGTAGCGCCTATTCACCCCCTCTAGTCGCTTATACGATCTTTCAATTGGTATCAGATCCATGATCTTACTTTGGCTTAACCGCCTAAGAGAAGTATGAGGGACGAGCAGAAGGGGGATGAATCCCCTAATGACAACTCTCCCATCTCTAAGAAAGATCTTTCCAAGTCCATTAGATCGGTTAGAGAAGAGATTAAGGCCTTGCTTGAGTCATACTTAGGAAAAAGAGATGTTGTTATCGCCGATGCCCTTGATGGTGCATCAAGTGGTATCAAACCGTTGGATGAGTCCCGCAAGGATGATCCTGTCGGTGAAGGTGTCAACAAGGGAAAGGATAAACCTCATGGAAGTGTGCCCCCACCACCTAGCTATAATAATTCTCCCCTTCCTACGCCTCATATCATCCATCGTGGTCCTCCTCCTAAGCTTGATGAATCTAATTTCGCCAATTGGCAATACCTTATGCGTTCTCACTTCAAAAGTTCAAGTGTTCGTATTTGGAAGGTTGTGGAGTATGGATTCAACCCATGTGATCCCTACAACATGACGCCCACAGAAGAGATCAACTATCAACTCAACGCCACCGCCTTGGCCATTCTCCAATATGCCTTGACACATGAGCAAATGACTCACATTCGCTCCTACGAGACCGCCTAGGAGGCTTGGAATTCCCTTGAGCGTGTCTACCTTGGCAACAAGAGCATCCAAAGCTCCAAGTTTGAAGAAATGCACTATGAAGTCGATGCCTTTGTTGTAAAGGAAGATGAGACTCCGGAAGAGCTCTATCGACGGGTCACCGCTCTCTCTATTAGGATGATTGACCATGGAAGCAATTATGTTGATGACAAGTGGATCAAGCGCAAGTTCATGCAAGCTATCTTGCCCTTCCGAAGGGACTTCACCAACAATATTCACTCAAGAGCGGACTTCTATGCCATGTCATCAAATGAAGTGCTTAGTGAGTTTGTGTCTCTTGGAATCATCAACATGACCGCGGATGATGCTCTTGCTTGTGCTCGGAGGATGGATTCTCCCACCCTTGCCTTGAAGGCCAAGGCCCAAGTCTATGAGGAAGAAGATGATGGATTGGATGTGGTAGGAGGTGATGTCAAAGATATAAAGTGTGACTTGCATGAGAATCTAGCTCTTGCATCAAGAAACTTTTGGAGGAACCAAGGAAAGGGCAATGCTTCAAGAGATCTTCCAAGAAACTCAAGGCCCAAGTTAAGATCATGTTACAATTGTCATGAAACTAGCCACTTTGTTGACGAGTGCCCATATGAGAAGAGGGAATACCATGGAGGGAGGCTTGTGTTGAAATCCAAATACAAGCCTACTTCAAACAAGAGCTTCATCAATAAAGTCCCCAACAAGAACTTCGGGAACAAGAACTTTCCAAACAAGAAGGAACCACAAATATATGTGTTGGTGGCTCATGAAGAGTATGAGGAAACTCAAGAGGATGAAAGTGACGATGAAGATGGGGAGATTATGGGAGTGGGCGTCATTGCCACGATTGCTATAGCTTCCACTACCCCAACTATTTCCACTTCTACCACAATCTCTTCACCAACATATCTCTTCTACTCTCCAAATGAGAACAAGATCATACTCAAGGACACATGCATCATGGCTAAAGGCTCCATGGTAACTCCTAAATCCTCAACTCCATCCCTTGATGCTCTTTCATGTGATGATGAGATAAGTCTCAAGATTAAGAAGGAAGTGGTGGAATCCACTAACTTCTTAACTAACTTGGAAGGTGATGTTAAGTTGTGTGTTGAGTCCCTCATGAGTCAACTAGGTGAAGCATGATACATCATCGATGAAAGAGATGACACCATCTCGGAGATGTTTGGGCATGCTCATGAGGCCGTCATGGAGATAGCCGCCCTATCTGATGCCCTTGAGTAAGAGCAAAGTAAAAGGGTCATTCTTGAAGGAACTAATGTGTCTCATGAAGAATCATATAACTTGAATATTGATACATTTTATCCGGATTATGGATGTATTATAGCTCTTTTCCCTAGTATACCTAGGTTATCTAATCCTCGGGAAGCAGAAAGCGTAGTAAGGTTACTTTAACGGACCTTTGGGAGTTTTAGAATTCCTTTTATGTTTTACCGGACCAAGAGTTTGTGATCTTTTGTTGTTGTCAATGATGGAGAGAAAGGGCCTAGGGATTTTAGTTTCACTAGTAGCTGTGCAAAACGTCTAATGGGAATAAAAGATAATAATAAAGTATGCATGTAATTGTTAGAGCAAGATAATTATATGTGGGTAGTGCATCCATAATTGCTATTGCCTCCGCAACCGCTTATAGCAATAACCTACTAGTCTCATCCATAGAAGAAAGAGAACTAATGATATGCATAGTGATGTCACTGTTAATCCCAAGTAAATCCCTCACATACAACCATACTACCCCTTCTGTCACTAGGGTTCCCATACTGAAGATTAGTCATTACTCACACTCCCTATACCTGGATCAATCCTTGGGGTCTTAGGTACCTGACAAGTCCTTAGACTGAGGCAAGAGAGGGTACAATAATCATCATGTCATACAAACTAATACATGATCCCATCTATGATAAATAACATGCACAAAGCTACATGGCTAGGTCGAAGCCCTTATCCCAAGGAGAATTACTCACACATAGAGATAAAATCAACAACCAAAAACATTGTAATGGAAATCATGAGATTGATAGCAAATAGTCTTACAATGTCGTCAATTGGAGATGAGATCTACTATTACAAGTGGCTATGGTGGTGGAGAAGGGTTTGGAGATTAGATCTAGATCTATTCCTCCGTTGTGGTGGCTTCTGGTGGCAGGGAGGTAGAAGAAAGAGCCGAGGAGGGTTTTCTCGTCGCCCGATGCCTCTTTATATAGGGGTCCCTTCACGAAAGTTGTCTGTTTAACCTGGCGATGTCGGTGGCAACTATATAGCCGAAACTATACGGCCGAAATAAAATCCCCGCCGTATAGTTGGTCGTTAAAGGCACTGCCTCCACTTCACGACTCCAAGTTTCTTTGAGTTGTTGGAAATCTCGTATCTTTGACTTTAATGTTGTGATTCCCATCATCAAACGTCATTATTTTCCCAGGGAAAAATAGAAAGACAGGATTGCATACCCTTTGATCATTAGGCATTAGTGGCAGGGTTTAGAGAGATATTCCATCAAATATATAAATAATATCCAGTTTAAATGTGAGTGTGGATGGCTATATATCACAGCCATCAAATATCTCAAAACTTACTAAGGAACGAGATCATGCTCTTGCATTAAGTAAAATTCTTAAAAAGGAAAAACTCCAGTTTGGGGTTGGTCATGCTAGACTAAATGAAGAGTTTGATAAACTCAAGAAGGACCGTGAGGCCCTACTAAGCAAATTCTCTACTCTCTAAAAGTCTCATGAACAACTTCAAACTCAAGTAACAAATGAAAGTTTAATCATGTCAACTAGTGTTGCCTCTTGTTCTACTAATCCTTGTTGTGAGCATGAAGATCTTGTGAAGGAGAACATTAGGTTGAAGGCCACAATTGAGAAAGGCCTTGGCACGTGCATACAAGGTGAGAAAAGTCTAAATGCCCTTTTGAGCAATCAAAGGGACAATGTGACCAAGGAAGGGCTTGGATTTGAACCCAAGATCAAGAAGAATAACAAGAGCAAGAGCAAGAAGAAGAGTGTGCCAACTCCCCCTTCCAAAATGATTACCTTTGTGAAGGAGGGGTAGAAGGCAATTGTGAAGGAATCATGTGTCACTAAGGATGGTGATGAACCATCGACTTTGCGGGAAAATATAATCCTTCCTATGTCCTTATGAAATCTTATGATGGTCATGTTTATGCTAAATATGTGGGAACCTCTTATGGTGACGATTACCATTGGGCCATTTGGGTTCCTAAGATACTTGACTAACAAAAGAGGACCCATTCAACAATGGGTACCTAAGACCAAGCATTGGTTTCTTTTGTAGGACTATGCTTCCAGTGGAAGAAAATGGGTGGTTGATAGTGGCGCCACTAGTCATATGACCGGAAGCAAAGATATGCTCGATGAGATAAAGCCAAATTCTTCCAACATGTGTTTCACTTATGGAGATGGATCTACTTCTAAAGTATTGGGTTTGGGTAAGGTAGTGGTTACACCGGATACTTCCATTGTGGACATTATGATTGTCAAAACCCTTTCATACAACTTACTTTCCGTTCATCAACTTATACTCGTGGGTTTTGTTGCCTACTTTGATTCCAAGGTTGTGGTACTCATGTGGAGCAAGTCTCTCTATATAGCCTTTGTTGGGCATGTTGAGAATGGTTTGTATGTGGTAGATTTTGACAAGAAACCCACACCTACCGCAACGTGCATAATGGATAAAAGGTGACGTGGGATGGCTTTGGCATCGCCGTCTCGCCCACGTCAACATGAGGGCTTTGCAAAGTCTCCACATGGGAGGTCACATTCTTGGACTAAAAGATAATGTTCGTTTTGTCAAAGATCATGTGTGTATGGCTTGCATTGAAGGGAAGATCCATGAGTCGGCGCATCCCCCCCCCACAACTACCCTGATGGGATCTTGGAGGTCCTTCACATGGACCTCTTTGGCCCTCCATCCTTTGATAGTCTTGGGGGGAAGAAGTATTGCTTGGTGGTTGTGGATTACTACTCAAGATACACTTGGGTATATTTCTTCAAGAAGAAGAGTGAAACTCAACAAACCGTCATGGACTTTGCCAATGAAGCTCAACATCAACATAACAATAAAATCTTGGCCATTAGAAGTGACAATGGTAACGAGTTCAAGAACTACACATTGGATGAGTTCCTTAGTGACGAGGGAATCAAGCATCAATATTTCGCTCCTTATACACCACAATAAAATGGTGTGGAGGAAAGGAAGAACCGAACTCTCTTGGATATGGCAAGAACCATGATTGTGGAGTTCAAGTCTCCTTATAATTTCTGGGCCGAAGCTATCTCAACCTCTTGTCATATTGCCAACCGTGTGTATCTCCGCAAGTATTTGGAAATGACCCCTTATGAGATTCTCACCGGCAAGAAACCAAATATCCAATACCTTCGGGTTTTTGGGTGTAGATGCTTTATTCTCAAGAAAGGTAACCAGTTGTCTAAATTCGAGTCTCGTTCTATTGAAGGTATCTTTGTTGGCTATGCTTCGGATTCTCACCCTTATAGAGTGTATAACAAGTCCACCAGACAATTTATAGTCTCTTGTAACGTGAGATTCGATAAGCATAATGGCTCCCAAGTGGGGCAACTTGATCTTGGTGATGTAGGTGATGAAATTCCTCCTCAAGCCATAAGAAGAATGGGTGTGGGATTTTTCCGCCCCATTGAGGAACCCCTTGTGGTGGAAGGAGAAGGACAATGCTCTACTCATGTGGAGCCCTCACCTCATCAAGATATTCATCAATCTCATATCCCTCAAGATACCCTGGTTGAAGAGATAGCTCATGATCAAGGTCAAGTGTAAGCAAATGGTGGGTGTGTATCACCCCATATGGACCAAGGTAAAGCTCATGAATTTGGACAAGGTAAAAATGTCGAGCAAGCTCAAGAAGAAGGGCAAGCTCATTTACAAGGTCAAGACAAGGACGAGAATAGTGGTGATGACCAAGAGGTTTCTCAAGAATCCATTGAGGAAGCCGACACTCGTCGTGAAGCAAGAAGGATTGCCAAGCTTGTTCGTGAAGGGATTACCCTTGATAATGTTTTTGGTGACCTTTAAAGGGGAATTTCTACTCGTAACCAAGTGGCTAACTTCGTTGTCCACAATAGTTTCATTTCTTGTGTAGAGCCCTAAAAGGTGTATGAGGCGCTTGAAGACCCGGATTGGCTTGAATCCATGCACGAAGAGCTTAGCAACTTCAAGCGCAACAAAGTGTGGTCATTAGTGGAGAGACCCAAGGAGTTCCATAATTTCATTGGAATGAAGTGGATCTTTAAGAACAAGCAAGATGCAAGTGGGATGGTTATTTGCAACAAGGCAAGATTGGTGGCTCAAGGTTTCTCCCAAGTCGAGGGTATCGACCACGGTGAAAATTTTGCCCCCATTGCTCATCTTGAGTCTATTAGTATCTTGCTTGCATATGCATTTCATCATAACTTTAAGTTGCAACAAATGGATGTTAAAAGTGCATTTCTTAATGCTCCCTTAGATGAGTTGGTATATGTCAAGCAACCCCCGGGTTTTGAGGATCCCAAGTTTCCAAACCACGTTTACAAACTTGATAAGGTGCTATATGGTCTTAAATAAGCTCCGCGTGCATGGCATGAGTACGTTATAAAGTTGTTGGTTGACCGTGGTTTTGAAATTGGGCCAATCGACCCTACTCTTTTTACTAAGAGAGTTGAAGGTGACTTGTTCATATGCAGAATATATGTTGATGACATTATCTTTGGCTCTCCTAACAAAGATTTCAATGATCTATTTGCTAAGCTAATGACAGATGAGTTTGAAATGTCTATGATGGTCAAATTGCAATTTTTCTTGGATTTGAAGTGAAGAAATTACATGGAGGTATCTTCATTAACCAATCCAAATACATTCAAGATATGCTCAAGAGGTTCAAGTTGACGAATCTAAATGGAGCCAAGATTCCTATGCCTCTCAAGTGTGATCTTACTCTCGATACTAAGGGTAAAGATGTGGATCAAAAGGTATACCGTTCTATGATTGGTTCTTTGCTTTAACTTTGTGCATATAGACCGGATATCATGTTGAGTGTGGGTATTTGTGCATGGTTTCAAGCCGCCCCAAAGTAAATCCACCTTGTGGCGGTCAAGAGAATCTTTCGAAATTTAGTTGATACCCCAAATTTTGGCTTATGGTATCCCAAGGGCTCAAGCTTTGTTCTTCATGGTTTCACGAACTCGGATTGGGCGGGAGACAAAGTTGGAAGGAAATAAACCTCTGGGGCTTGCCAATTCCTTGGTAGGTCCTTGGTGTGTTGGTCATCTAAGAAACAAATTGTGTCTCCTTGTCTTCCACCGAGGCTGAGTACATTGCGGCCGCAAGTTGTTGTGCTCAGTTGTTGTGGATGAGGCAAACTCTAAAGGATTACGGTGTCACCTATTACAAAGTGCCTATTCTTTGTGATAATGAAAGTGCTATCAAGATCGCCCACAACCCGGTGCAACACACAAGAACGAAGCATATTGATATTTGTCATCATTTCATCCGCGAGCATGTAAAAAATGGTGATATTGATCTCTCTTATGTGAGCCCGAGAAGAACCTTGCGGATTTATTCACCAAGCCCCTTGATGAGAATAGATTCCGAGAGTTAAGGCATGAGCTTAATATCATAGATTCGAGAAATGTGGCTTGATACCATGCACCCATACCCATGCACTCATATGTTATTCTATCTAGGTGTAGGCATGGAAATAGGGGGAGTGCGACCCTAATTGATTGGACTATCCCTCCACCATTATGCCTAAAGTGACAAAAAATCATTCCTATTAATATCATTTTGTGATATGTGAGCTTCAATGATGAGTATTGGCAATAGACCCAATATATATCTTCGTGGTGCCAAGCCAAGTATACTCAAACATGGTGGCCTAGGCCACCGTCCTCTACCAATGAGAGGTTGATGCTTCCTTGTGTTTGTAATTTGTTGATTCATTTTGATTTTAGAGACATGCACTCTCATTTGGTTCTTGCTTTGTTTCCTCCTATTTAGAGTGCATGTGTCCCTATCAGTTTGGTAGTCCCAACCTAAGCCATTCTCCCTCCCCATAAAACCCCATCTACTCTGCATAAGAACCCCCTCCTTTGTCCCTGGCTACTTCTCAAAAGAGGCTAATCTTGACACAAAAACCAAACAAAAAGGATAAGAAGAGGTTATTATAGAGTTAATAACTTCCAAGACTCAAAGGAACAAAAACCAAAAGCAAACTAAAATGGGTTGTCTCCCAAAAGCTCTTTCTTTATAGCCATTAAGTTAGGCATGATAATTTCAATGATGCTCACATAGGAAATATGGATTTGGAGTAAAAGAGAGCATCGAGAAGCAAATATCCAACACATTTAAGTCTAACCCACTTCCTATGACAAGGAATTTTGTAAGAAAACAAATTATTGAAACAAGAGGCTACCAGCATAGGAAGACAAAGCAAGTGCAACTTCAAAACTTTCAACATAAAGCGGGGAAACTTAACATTATTGAGATGCATAAAACCTTGTTTCCCTATCTCATAATAACTTTCAGTAGCACTATGAATAAAGCTAACAATATAACTATCACAAGAAACATTCTTATCATCAGAATGAGCATACTTAAAATCATCAAATAGAGGTTTAAGGTCAAAAACTGGATCAATAGAAGCAAGTTGTTCAACTCTAAAAATCCTCATTATGCAATTTATTTTCATAAGGAGCTTTAGCAAATTGGGAAAAATTAAACTCATAAGATTCTCCATCAAACTTAGTTAAAATTTTCTTCTTCTTACAATCTATAATAGCTCCACAAGTGTTAGAAAAGGTCTACCAAAAATGATAGGACAAGTTTTACTAGCTGCTCAACTAAGCACTAGAAAATCTACAAGATATTTAATCTTACCACAAAGAACTTACACATCTCTTACAATACCAATTAGACAAATGGTTTATTAGCAAGGTGAATAACCACATCAATGTCCTCAAATTCACAAGGACCAATTTCATGCATAATTTCTTTGTAAAGCTCATAAGGAATAGCACTAGATCTTGCACCAATATCGCATAAACCATAATAGAAATGATCAGCAATTCTAACAGAAAGCACAGGGACACTAGCTCTCCTAGTTTTACCAGGATGTGAAACAATATTAGAAGCATCTTCACAAAAGATAATGTGCCCATCTTCTACATTTTTAGTGACAAGGTCTTTCACAATGGCTACTACAGGTTCAATATTTATTTGTTCATCAGGTTCTACAGCTTTCTTTGTAACTTTGTTAACCACATTAGCCATAATAGAATGTTCCTTTACTTTAGCAGGGAAAGGTATTTTCTCAATATAAGGTTCATGCAAAATATGATCAACAATATAAACTTCAGTATTTCTAGCAGGAACATGATTAACAATATCTTTATATGGTGCATGGTACTTGTTCCACTCCTTTTTGGGAATTTCAATATAAGAGGCAAAGGCCTTAAAACAATTGGAAATACTTTGGGAATCAAGACCATAAGCAGTACTAATATTATGAAAGTCATTAGTTCCCATAAAATATTTAATGCATTCATAATCATAATTTATACCCGACTTTCTTCCTTTGTCATTCTCCCATGCTTCAATATTTTCTTGAATACGGTCTTGAAGATCCCATTTAGCTTCTTCTTTCATATGTGTGAATTATCCAGCACAAGAAGCATCTAATAAATCTTTATCATGAAGAGAAAGCCTTGCATAAAAGTTATTAATAATAATATTATTAGGGAGCTCATGAATAGGACATTTAAGCATTAGTAACTTCAATCTCCCCAAGCATGGGTTGTACTCTCTCCATCATGAGGCCAAAAGTTATATATTTAATTTCGGTCTTTATGAATCTCACTAGGAGGATAGAATTTAGAATAAAAGAGGGGTACAATTTCCTCCCATTCCATAGATTGTCCATTCTTCAGCAGCTTATACCATACTTCAGCTCTTCCTTTCAATGATACAGAGAGTAACTTTTTATTAACTTGTTCCATTGTGATACCTGCACACTTAAACAACCTGCATAATTCATGGATAAAAATCAAATAATCACCAGGATGGACAGTTCCATCTCCAAAATAATAGTTATCCATAACACGATCAACAATTTTTATAGGTATCTTAAAAAGATCTATTTCAGCAGGTGGTGATTCATCTACTACCCTAGCAGTGGTAGTAGCTTTCCCAAATAGGAAACCTAGTGGATTATCCATATTGGAAACAAAGTAGCAAACAGAAATAAAAGCAATACTCACAGTAGAAATTTCCTTTACCAGTTCCACTCTTCAATAGCGCTTCACTCCCGGACAGCGCCAGAAAATAGTCTTGATGACCCACAAGTATAGGGGGTGTATCGTAGTACTTTTGATAAATAGGAGTATCGATCCCAACGAGGAGAAGAAGGTGTTGACTAGTGATTTGGATCAGGAATTCTCTGTAAATACTTAGCAAACGGATTTTTCGGTTTTTTTATAATGCAAAGAAATAAAGTGCAAGTAAATAAAGACAATAATAATAACTACAGCAAGTGGCCCAATCCTTTCTTCAACAAAGGATAAGCTAGCTGTATTACTTATGAGGACCAAATGTTGTCGAGGACACATGGGAATACTGTCAAGTGCTTTCGCTTTATATAGTTGATTAATCTTCTTTGGTTGGATAAGTGTTGCGTGGGTGAACCTATGCTAATGTACCGACCTTACTTGGACTAATACATACTTGTTATTATACCCCTTGCAAGCACCTGCAACTACAACAAAGTAATTTAGATAAAAATGTAACCATAGCATTGAACTCTGAGATCCTACACTCCCTTGTGCAAAGGTTTCCTAATGGGGGTTCAGGTTTCTGTCACTCCGACAACCCCATAATTAGTAGCCAAATACACAAGCATTCCCCTAGGCCCATAAATGGTGAAGTATCATGTAGTCGACGTTCACATGACACCACTAGAAAAATAACACCACAACTTAAATATCAAACCATTGAATATTACTTCAACACAATTCCACTACTAACAACATGACTTCTCCCATGTCCTCAAGAACTAAACGAACTACTCATGAGACATCATATGGATCAAGATCAGAGATGATATAACGATGAATAACAATCTGAACATAAACACTAATTCAATGGTTCCACTCAATAGCATTAACTACAAAAGTAATCAACACCGGGAAAGTTTCCCCTAAGAACTATGCAAGATTCAACCAAATTGTTACAGCGAGATGGAGTGGTGATGATGGTGCTGGTGGAGATGGTGGTGAGGATGATGATGATGATCCCGATGAAGTCGAGCTTGATGACGGTGTTGATGGTGACGATCTCCCCTCTCCGAGAAGGAATTTCCCCGGCAGAAATCTACCTGCCGAAGAGCTCTTTCTCTCTCTGTAGTTTCCGTCCTGCAGAGGCAGCGGAATATTTCTGTGGTCACTCCCCGAGTATTAGGGTTTTGAGGGGATGTTATAGGAGAAGGGGCGATGCCAGAGGTGGGCCAGGGTGTCCACACCACCTGGTGGTGCGGCCTAGGGGGGGGGGGGGGGGGTAGGGGGCGGTGTGGGCCCCCTGTGGCCCATCTCCACTTCCCCTTCTGGCTTCCTTCGTCTTCTGGAAAATAGGAATTTCCATATATTTTCTGGAATTTTCTGATCTTCGCGAATATTGCATCTAAACACCGCTTTTTTCCATCAGAATCCTGAATCCGGCAGTTCATCCTCCAAAAGTCATCCAACATGCAAAATAGATGAAATAACAAAAGTATCACCTCTTAATATGAAATATATCAATGAATAACAGTAAATTATGATATAAAATAGTGATGCAAAATGGACGTATCACTGGTCGTGTCTAAGGGTAAGCTCTATTTCCCCTTAATTTATCTGTAGGGTTAGGGTTTGTTTCTGGTTTGGGGGTTTATATTGGCCTCGGGTGAACTTGATTTCATTGTGGTTTCGTGTCTATTATGACCTCATGAACATGTACTATCAAGCGAGTTGATTGTTCATAAGTGTGTAGATTGTTCATAAGTGTGTCGCGTCCACAAGCATGAGCCTATCAAGCGAGTTGCATTTGAAAAACACAACACTGGATGTAGATGCTAACTCTGTCAAGTTCAGAATGTAAGTTCTTTTGATTCCTTATTTCCTAGATCATCCATTTGTTCTGGCCATGAACTTCTAATTTGATTTCTCACTTGGTACCTCATCAATTAGTCGTGTCCATGAAATCCTGATTACAATCCTCACTTATTAGCCATCCATTAGCTGTGACCATGAACTCTTGATTTTCAAGATGTCACAAACTATGGTTTGTGGATTCGTTGGATAAGGAATGACTGAAAACAGAAAACGTGTTAGGAAAACTCTAGGAAATGTATCATGACAGTAATAATGCACAAATCAATGAGAGGATTTAGAGTGCAAAGTAGGTGAAGGAGCTAGCATATGAGAAGAACAAGATTTACAAGAAGTACTCAAGACTATTAGCTCATGTGAATAAATTCATGGATGAAACTTAGAAAAGGGTGCTAAGAGGAGAACTTGTCGAGTATGCGTGAAAACACTCCAAAATCTGAGGATGAATCGATGGACAAGTACAAGGAAGTGCCTAAAGCGTTGAAGAATGAATTGCATATGCTGAAGCAGGTGCAGAAATATCAAGCAGACATACTGAAGGCCACACGGTAGAAATGGGATGAGGAAAAGGAGGGTATTAAGGAGGAAAATAAGAAGCTTGAGTACATGTTGTTTGGTATGCTCAATGCTAGTGAGGATAAGAAGGATAAGTTGAAGAATATAAGGGAAACATGTGATGAGTGATGTGTAATTTCTATCGATTTCTCCTTGTGTTACCTAGGTGGTGATAGAAAGGTGAACTGGCGGTGATAGATTGACACCCACTTTTAACATGGTGGTAGGTTTACATCATGACCCCCTTTTTCTAATGTCCATTTACATGTGATGTGAACCTTGTGGAAATTGGTAAGTTGCCATTTATGGATCATGATAACCATATGCAGCCTACCGTGGGCAACCAAATACCAATGCTTTGCATCACGCACCCGAAAAGGGTATTGTGCAGCCTACCAAGCAATCGAAAAGGGTATTGTGCAGCCTACCAAGCAAATGGGAGATACTTGTCCACGCCTTGCAGCCAAGTGAAAATCGGACAACCAAAGAAAATGGAGAAGATGTCTCAGAGACCGTTAACATGCCCCACAAGGTCTAGCCTAGGGTGAAAGGGCATTACTGTCTTAATCTGTTTTGGTGTTCGTTAACAACTCGTAGATCATTTTACAGTATGCTAGTGTCTACAGGTTGATATAATGAAAAGTGAAAAGGACTTTGTCCTATGGAATTATCCCTGCAGAATATACATGTTTCTGGGAACTCCAGACCGGAGTCTCCGGTGTGGTCCGGAGTTTCCCCAAGAATCTCCGGAGGGGCCTCTAGAAATCTGCCCAGGTCCTTCTACATGGGGGTCTGGAGATCAACCGGAGACAGTCCGGAGTTTCCGGTGCAAGAACTGTGACTGGAGTCTCCAGTGTGGCTAGACCGGCGTCTCTGGTGTATAGGGGTCCGGAGACTTTGAAGAGTTTCTAGAGGATATGTTCCCAGGGCCGCTGGGTCATTCAGAATGGTGGTCCAAAGCTCAACCCGGAGATTGGCCGGAGTCTCCGGTGTAGTCCGGAGTCCCTGGTCTGACAAGTCAACCAAACGGTCAGAACATGGTTCAGTGGGTGGAGGCCTATAAATAGGGGACCTCATCCCCTTCCTCCTGCTGCTCAACCCACTCAAGAACACCACCTCCATTTGAGCCACCAAATCACCAAGATCTCTTCATCAAACCATCCAAGGTCATTGATCTTTATAGAATCGAAGGACGAGGCCTTGATCTACAGCTTCACCAAGAGAGATCTTCATTTTCCCCTCATTCACTTGAGGCCCCCTTGCTCTATTGTTTCTTTGGAAACCCTAGCTTTTGATTTGGTTCTTACAAGCTTGTATTTGATTGTTTGACAACTTGCTTGTATTTGGGATCCTCTAATTAGGTTGTGGATGTGTGCCTCGAACTTGTTGTAAATATGCTGGCTTCCACCTTAAAGGTTGCCGATATAGTGGAAGGGGTGAATCAAACCCATTGAGGTGAGGTTCATTGGAGAACAAGGAGACCTCTCATCGCGTTGGTGGTTTGAAACCACCCCTCTCCAAACGTAGGCGTACTTCCCCTCAAAAGGAAGGAACTACGAGAAACAAACCCTTGTGTCTCCACGTGCTCCACTTTGGTTACTTCTATCCTTTACCGCACTTTACTTATCTTGTTCTTGCTTAATGTTTATTCTAGATTGACATATAGGTAAATTCACCATAGTTGCCTAATCTAGAGAATTTACCTTTTGTGTCAAACCCTAATTTGAAAAAGAGTAAAATTTGAAATAGCACCTATTCAGCCCCCCCTTTAGGTGCCCATACGATCCTTTCAATTGGTATCGGAGACTCAGCTCTTTATTGGGGATTTACCGCCTAAGAGTAAATGGGTATCAAAGGGGATGAGGTAGGGGATGAGGCAAGCACCATGGTGTCCATGATGGACCTCAAGAATCTGGAAACAAGCTTGAGCTCCACCTTGGGCAATGAAATCGAACAATTGCGTGACCTAGTCGAGCAACTTGTTAAAGATAAATTTGCCTCACCTCCTCCCTCTCCTCAATAGGGACTACCACCACCTCCAAAGGTGAATGCCTCGTCATCACCCGCGGATGTGGTGGTGGGGGGAAATGAAAACGCTAATCCCTCCACCAAAAAGGATGGTGGGAAGGGATATCACCATGAGTCTCAAGGATGGTACTCTCCCGACCCTCCAATTCCTCACCCTCATATAAACAATAGAGGAGACCCACCTCAACTATCTGCATCTTCTTTTGCTCAATGGAAATCATTAATGAAATCTCATGTGCGCAGCTCTTGTATTGATTTGTGGAATATCATTGAAGAAGGACTTCGTATTATGGATCCAACCAACTTGACAAGAAGAGAAGTTGTCAATAGTCAACTCAATGCCACCGCTTTGCACATGATTCAACAAGGATTGGGTACAAAATATTACCCTCACATTGAACACCTCAACACCACCAAGGAAGCTTGGGATGCTCTCACTGAGTTATATGTTGGAAATGAGAGCATGAGAAGGAACCGGTATGATGCACTAAGCAATGAAGCCGAAGGCTTCTATATGAAGGATGGTAAAGATCATGAAGACATGTATCGAAGGCTCAAGTCCACTGCTATCGCTTTTAGGAATGTTGGTGCCTCACATGTGGATGATGCTTGGATAAAAAGGAAATATGTGAGTGCACTCATTCCCTTTGAGACCACTGACCTAAAGAGTCGACAAGGAAGACACAACTACCATCTCATGACCTCCAACGAAGTTATGCAAGGGATGGCCTCTTTCGAGGTTGCTGCCAAGAATGCCAAATATGCCCGTGCTCGTGCCCTTGGAATGAGCAATGTTGTCAACCTTGCCTTAAAACCCAAGGTTGTGGAGTATGTGGATGAAGATGAAAGTGATGAAGGCTTATATATGAGCCACCTCGATGATGTCAAGGTTGCTCATGGTGAATATATGGCCTTCTATGCAAAAAACTTTTGGAAAGATCCCGCCAAGGCCAAGATGGAGATGCAACGAAGAAGCAACCCAAATGGGAGAAGAGACAATGTCACTAAATTGAGAACTTGCTTCAATTGTGGTGACCGCTGTCACTTTGTTGCCGGTTGTCCCTATGAGAAAATATAATATCATGGGGGTACACTTGTGCTTAAGAAAAACTCCAAGGCTCCCTTCAAGAAGCCCTTCATCAAGAAGAATCCCACCAACAAGAAGTCAGGTGAAATTGTCTTGATAACTCATGAAGAATTCTCCTCCAACAATGGAGATGATGAAAGAGGAAACATCAAGTGTGTGTCTTCTCTTGCCACTACTTCTACGCCCACATTCTCTCTCTTCGAATCTCCAAATGAGAATGTATCCAACAATAACGTCACTTACCTTATGGCAAGAGGAACAGAGGTATTATCATCGTCACACCCCTCCTCCTTGGTTGATGGTGAGATATCTCTTGAGGTCAAAAAGGAATTAGTTGCTTTTGATGTGTTCATGACTAACTTGCAAGGGGAACACAATAGACATTTTGTGGACCTCTTAAATCAACTTTCTCACACACAAGAGCTTCTTGATGAGAGATGTAAACTAGGGAGAGAGCATATGATTGAGGTAGAAGCTCTAAATAATGCTCTAGAAGAAGAACAAGAGACTAGGATGTCTCTTGAACTAAAACTTGAAGGGCTTGATGAGGCAAATGATCTAATTATTAATAAACTATTCAAGGAATGTGACCATGCTATTACTAAATATAAAAGGCTAAAATGGACAAGATTGAGTTTGGTGTTGTTCATGAAAAACTTGCCGAGGACTTTAGGATTCTTGACAAGGCTCACAAGGCCTTGGAGAGTGAACTCTTGTTACTCACAAAGTCTCGTGAAAAGCTTCAAACTCAATTGACCAATATTTCTTCACCTAGTACTTTCATTCCTTCTAGTTGTACAAATATACTTGAAGAAAATGCTAGGTTGAAGGGGGAGCTAGCTAAGGCCACCTTTCCCAAAGGAAACAAGTCCATTGATGACCTCTTGAGTAAGAAGAGGCCAAATGGTGAGAACTGGGGCATTGGCTTTGTCTCCAAAGCCAAGAATAAGAACAAAAACAAGAAGAAGGCCAAGCCCGCACAAGAAAAAGACAAGGCCATTGTGGGTAATAAGACCACAAGTGGCAAAACTATGTCTCATGATGACTTTGCGGGAAGTGCTAACCCTCACTATGTTTTAATGCATGATTATTATGGTGATGTGTATGAACAATATGTTGGCCCATTTGATGGTTATATTGCTTGGTCTATTTGGGTTCCCAAGACCCTTATTTCTAACAAAATAGGACCATTGAAAAATGGGTACCAAAAAACAAGTTTGATCTTTTGTAGACCTATGCTTCCAGAGGGTCAAAATGGGTGCTTGATAGTGGATGCACAATTCATATGACCGAAAGCACATCTATTGTCAAGGAGTTGATACCAAATGATGATCAAATATTCGTGATATATGTCGACAAGTCAAAGTCTAAGGTGATGGGTTTCGGCAAAGTTATGGTTGCCCACGATATTAATCTCGTGGACGTCATGCTTGTTGACACCCTTGGCTATAATTTACTTTAAGTTCGTGCTCTTGGAAAGATGGGCTTTTCCGTCTCTATTGATAATGATATTGTGGTCCTCATGTGGAGCAAGTATCTAAAGGTCGCTTTCGTTGGGTACGTCAAAAATGACTTGTATGTGGTGGACTTTTCCGGGAAAACCACTACAAGTGCGATGTGCTTATTCGGAAAGGACGATGTGGATTGTTTATGGCATCACCGCCTAGCCCATGTCAACATGGGAACTTTGCAAAGTCTCCACAAGGATGGACATATTATTGGACTAAAAGAAAATGTCTGTTTTGCCAAAGATCGTGTATGCAGGGCTTGTGTTGAAGGAAAGATGCATGATTCTCCCCACAAGCCGAAGAAATACATCAAGTCCAAGAGGATCTTAGAGCTCCTTCATGTGTATCTCTTTGGTCCTCCATCTCATGCAAGTCTTGGTGGGAATAAATATTGTTTGGTGATTGTTGATGACTACTCAAGATACACATGGGTATATTTCTTCAAGCTAAAAAGTGAGACCCGAGAAAACTTCATTGACTTCATCAACATGGCTCAATGTCAACACAATGTCCTGGTGATGATAATAAGGAGTGAAAATGGCACCGAGTTCAAGAACTAAACCTTTAATGGATTTCTTAGCGATGAGGGGATAAAACACCAATATTCTGCTGCATATACCCCTCAACAAAATGGTGTGGCTGAGAGGAACAACCGGACTCTTATTGATATGGCAAGGACCATGTTGGCGGAGTTTAAATATCCATACAATTTTTGGGCCAAAGCAATCTCCACCGCATGCCATGCATCAGACCGGCTCTATCTCCGCAAAGAATTGATCAAGACTCCATATGAAATTCTTACATGTAACAATCCCAACGTTGCATACTTCCAGGTGTTTGGTTGTAAGTGTTTCTATCGCATAAAGGGTGTTCGTTTGTCCAAATTTGATTCCAAAGCATTAGAGGGTATTTTTGCTGGTTATGGTCTCTAATCCCACACTTCTAGAGTCTATGACAAGCTCTATGGAACTGTCATAGAATATTGTAGTGTGGTTTTCGAAGAATATGATGGTCCCCAAGCGAGGCATGTTGATGTTTGTGATGTAGATGATGAAATGCCTCAGGATGCCATAGGAAGAATGGGTGCGGGATTCATCCGCCTTGTTGAGGAACCCCTTATGGCGGATCGAGAAGACTATGCTCTACTCAAGTGGAGCCCTCATCTTCACAACATCAACAAGCTCCTATCGAGGAGGACAATGACCCAAGCCAAAGACAAGATGTGGACCCTCAACAAGTTGATCAGGGAGAAAACTCTAGCTAGGAGGAGCTTGAGTCTCCATTTTACAGAATGTCCAACGCTGCTCAGTCTATTGCACAAGGAAGATATGTACAATCTGGCATAAGATCAGCTCAACGCATGTCTAGAAGTGTGTCTGATCAAGACCGAGGTCAATCTTTGCCTCTTGATGAAGATAATTTGAAAGAACATGTGGGCCACCATGTGTGGTTTTGGTAATTAATGACAATCTTTATGGACTAATGTGTGTATTAAGTTGCACTTGTAGGAATTGTCCATTGGCTTCGCTTGGATCATGTGTTGGCTTCAAGGTCAATGAAATGAGAAGAAGATGTGTTGTGCAAGCTCAAAATGCGCCATCTATAGAAGATCTCATGTTTGATGCTTGCCATCCTCGGTGATCATGGATCGATGATGAGGAATCAAGAAAGGTGTTCCATATTTAGAAGGTCAAGATCGTCTACATCGTGCTCAAGTGGAATACTCAAGGCAAAGGTATAATCTTGATAGGTTTTCCCTTTTTTCCAGTCTCATGGTGTTAGTGGGAGACCGGGTTAAGGATAGATAGACGTACTATCAAGAGGGGCTCTCGAATGAGTAACTCGATCATATCGTTCGAAGAGAGCTCAAACCTTTGCATACTTGCATCATCATATTTGGTTGTTATTTGGTATTATCCATGTGATATTTAGAGCTTGTGGTAATCTCCATAACAAGATCTTGTCCATCAAAATCAGATCTTCCATTTATATCTTGTTGCGATTTTAATCTTGGCGATTTTCCGGATTCTCACCAAGTGAGGTATCTCACATTATATTACTTGATACATTCTCACTTGGTGATATCCAATATTTTCACTTATTATTGGGTAGCTCTTGTTGTCCTCTTTCCAACGCAATTGAAATAGGGTCAATCAGAGTTACCAAACAAAAGTTATCGAAGTTTGAGTTTGCCCTCTATTTGGCTTCAAAGAGAAAAAGAAAAGGCTTTTTATCTTTTTGGGCCGACCGATACTACTGCAGCCCAGTACCAGTTGAGCCCGTGGCGTAGCCCAGCTCTTCTGCCTCCCCCGATATTCACATCCGTCACTATCGGTTTGGGCCGGTAGTACCGCCCGGGTGGGTCGGTACTACCGGCCGTCCCACCTCCCTTCCCAGCTTCTTAGCCGCCGCTTTGCCTGGGCCAAGTCCTGCTCCCGCCAACTGCCGCCAGCTCGTGTGCGTGCGTGCGCACCACCGTCGCTTCCACTTCTCATGTGTGCGTCGCGTGGGCCCGTGTTGCGCTGGCCCTGTCCCCCACCTGGTCGCGTGTGCCAGTCCCGCGCTCGCCCCAGCTGGCTCCTGCGCGCGCTGCTGCCTTGTGTTGACTCCACGTCTTGTGCGCGCTGCTGGGCCCCGCGCTGGCGCTTCTGCCGCTGGCCCCACTCCGCGCACGCGCACACGCCGCTTGCCCGCCTCGCTCCCTCACGCGCGCACTGCTCACTGGCTGCCCTGCTTCAATATTTCCTAGCATTCACTGGTTGGGTCCGGTAGTACCGGACCAATCCGGTACTAACGGTCCGTTCAGGAAATTCGCCCCAATGGGCAGAAACTACTTTGACCCTATTTAAGCTTGTCTCCTTTTGTGTTTTTAAGTGCTTCTTCTTCCTCTATTTTGTCCAAGCTTTGCCCCATTGTTCTTATTCTCTCAAGCTTAATTCAAGTCTTACCCTCCAATGATTCTTGCCTATATTTGAGTGGAAGATTGAGAAGATCTAGATCTACAAATTGACCAAGCTATATCATCTCTTTGTGAGCGTATCTTTGGGATCTAGATCTTGGGGGATTTTGTGTTCACCTTTGTGTTCTTCCTCTCTTGTTCCACCAATAGCTTTAGTAGCATTGTTGGAACTTGAGAGTGAGGGATTGGAGTATCTTTGTGGTGTTCTTGCCTCTTGCATTCGGTGCATCGGTTTGAGTTCTCTTCGGAGGATTTGGTGAGTGAAAGTTGAGAAGCTTTTTACTCTTGGGTTCTTGGAACCCTAGACGGTTTTTTGTGTTCCGGGTTTGTGGATTACTTGGGGCCTCCAATTAAGTTGTGGAGCTTCTCCAAGCTTGTTTGTTTGGAGCCTCCAATTAAGTTGTGGAGAAGTGCCCCAACCTTGTGAGAGGTTTCGGATTTCCACCGACAAGTGCACAGATAGTGGAAGTGTGGATCGATCCCGTTGGGTGAGATTCACCGGAGAACAAGGGAGGACTTTTGTGGCATAGGTGGTTTGATACCACACCCTCTCCAAATGAGACGTACTCCATGTTGGGAGGAACTCGGTAACATATCGTCATCCCCGCGTGCCTCGGTTATTTCTATACTCGAGCTCTTTACTTATGCACTTTACTTTGTGATAGCCTTCGTGCTTGAAGTATATCTCTCTCTACCACATAGTTGTTTCTCTTGCTTAGCATAAGTTGTTGGTGCACATAGGTCAACCCTAGTTGTTCTAGGTTTTGTGCTTAACAAAGTAAACGATAGTTTTATTCCTCCTTTGTTGATCCACTCCCGAGAAAGTTTTAATCTCCTATTCACCCCCCTCTAGGCAACATCTGTATCCTTTCAGAATGATTCCAATGATGATCAAGGTCAAGTCAATGGTTAAGACGAGGACCAAAATGATGAAGAGATCCCCACAAGAAACAACAAGGAGATCGAAACTCGTCGCCAAGCTAGAGTGGACAGAATGTTGGAATTAAGAGACCACACTCTAGAGAATGTGGTTGGGGATCTAATAAGAGCGATGTCCACTAGAGCCCAATTGTAGATTTTTGGT
This sequence comes from Avena sativa, assembly GCA_916181665.1. Lineage (NCBI taxonomy): Eukaryota > Viridiplantae > Streptophyta > Magnoliopsida > Poales > Poaceae > Avena > Avena sativa. Next base: position 35,182,554 of record OV702298.1, on the reverse strand, counting down.
GAACACCAAGCACGCATTTCCATGGTGGAACCAAACAAAGTATGGGAAGCTCTTGAAGATTCAGATTGGTTGGAAGTAATGCATAAAGAGATCAACAACTTTGAGAGAAACAAAGTATGGACGTTAGTTTAAAAGCCAAGAGATTGCCGCAATGTTATAGGCACCAAGTGTATATTCAAGAACAAGAAAGATGAGCATGGAATTGTTGTGAGGAACAAGGAAAGATTGGTTTCACAAGGGTTCTCTCAAATTGAAGGCATTGATTATGGAGATACATATGCACCCGTGGCTCGCCTTGAGTCCATTCGTATCCTTCTTGCTTATGCGGCACATCATAACTTTAAATTACAACAAATGGATGTAGAAATTGAATTTCTTAATGGTCCATTGCATGAGTTTGTATATGTAAAGCAACCCCCGGGGTTCGAGGATCCCAACTTCCCAAACCATGCCTACAAACTTGATAAAGCGCTCTATGGGCTCAAACAACCCCCACACACGTGGTATGAGCATCTTAGAGAGTTGTTGTTAGATCATGGGTTTGAGGTTGGGAAAATCGATCCCACTCTTTTTACTAATAAGGTCAATAGGGAGATTTTTGTATGCCAAATATATGTTGATGATATTATCTTTGGCTCATCTAACAAAGCTTTTAATGATGAATTCTGAAAGCTTATGACTAATAGGTTATGTATGTCTATGATGGGGGAATTGAGAGCATTTCTTGGTTTTGAGATCAAGCAAGTAAGAAGAGGAACATTCTTCAACCAAGCCAAGTATACTCAAGATATCCTCAAGAGATTCAACATGAAATATCTAAATGGAGCTCCTACCCCCATGGCAACAAATACTCATCTTGAAATAAACCCAAATGGTAAAGATGTGGATCAAAAGGTATATACTAGTCCATGATTGGTTCTTTGCTTTACCTTTGTGCATCTAGACCTGATATTGTGTTGAGTGTAGGAGTGTGTTCAAGATATCAAGAGGCTCCTAAAGAAAGCCATTTGATGGCGGTCAAGAGAATCTTTAGATATTTGGTTCATACCCCAAACTATGGTATTTGGTATCCTAGTGGCTCAACTGTCTCTCTTTGTGGATACACGGATTCAGATTGGGCTAGTGATAAGGATGATAGCAACCTCCGGGGATTTCCAATTCCTTGGAAGGTCCTTGGTGTGTGTCGTGGTATTGCCGATGAGTACGCCATGGAGGGGTCCTCACAGTGTGTGTTTAGAGACGTGGGGTAAGATGGAAGGTTGGCGGGTACGAGGTAACACAAATTACCCAGGTGCAGATCCCACGACGGTGGCAGAATCCTACTCTTGCTATAAATCACTATAATGGCAATATGCCGAGTTATAGGGATTAGTTCGCTGTGTGAGGTATGAGTTGAGTTATGCCCTAAAGGCTCCTCTAGGTTCGGATTATATATTCGCCAGATCCTAGGGTTACAGGCAAAGTCCTAGCCGTACAGGTTACAGAGTCCTACACGGTACACAACTAGTCTAACATGTCTTGCACTCCAAGGCTCTGGGTACGCTGGTGACTCCTCCGTAGCCTTCCTTTATCCGGCATGGGCATCCCTTCTGGATCCATCTAACTGGGCCGCCCAGCAGGCCATAGGCCTTGCTACCAATGGTGGCCCACCTGGGTTATCCGGATTAGAGACATGCAATGGTGATACCCATTTAACATATCCCCAACAGTAGCCCCCGGAGAACTCCGAGATCTTGCGTCGTCTTGCCTCTTCAGATTGAATGCTCCATCTAGGTGAATGTCGGCAAATCGCCAAGCAATATCTTGTAGTCCTCCCAAGAACCCTGCAATGCTCTCCGTCTTCAACATGTAAGTCAGAGAACATCGTACTCTTCTCATAGCCAAACTAGATCCGTCCTTGCTGGAATCTTCAGATGGTATGGTTCACCTGCCTATGTCAGTAGAGTGACGTAGACCATAGGTCAGCGATGCCTCGTAACTCACACATGCAGAGAACACAATCATAGCCGTTTTTCTCGCTCGAAGGATATGAACCGTTGGTGGCGGCGGTGGGAACATGGCGAAATTTCCGCGCACGCACACGCTGTCCACGCGGCAACCGTTCGATCAACTTGCACGAATCTTGATGCCGAGTATTATAATTGTAACCCTGGTGCTTTTTATCCTTTCACCGCATTCTTCCTTGCATCATCTTCTTCCTCCAGCAAACGTCTCCTCGAGCTCTCTGCATGCACAGAGGAAAATCCCTAGTTTTTCCATCCCATCACTTGGCCAACCTTCCTTTGCACGAATAGCAAGCAGCAGCAGCGCTCCATCCATGGCGGCGGTAGGAGAAGCCACAGCCAAACCGACAAGCTCCGTCAATGTTCCGCTAGAGGGCGTGGTGGTGCCGCGCTCCGTGGTGGTGGAAACCACCGGCGGTGACCATGTTCCAGCGGGGCTAGAACTGTTGGAAGAGGAGGCCGATTCCCACAAGGGGGATGGCACAGCTCCGATATTACCGAAGGCGATCTCAAGGAGATGCTCTCTGAGGGGTACCTCCCCACGACGGAGGGGCTGGTCTGGCGGGCGGCACTAGCCGACGAGGTCATCCTTTCTCCCCAAGCCGGAGAAAAGGTGTACCTCAAAGCCCAACTGGTACGCGGCGTCTCCCTCCCAATCTCCGACTTCTTCATAGAGGTCCTTAGCCACTACCAGGTTCAACCTCAGAACCTGTCTCCAAATAGCATCCTCGCGCTTAGCAACTAGTGACGCTTTGTGAGGGTTACCTAGGAATCAGTCCTAGGTTGGATATGTTTATATATTTCTTCACTGTTAAGAGGAAAGCTGGAGTGAGCAAGGATGAGATCAGAAATTATGGAACCATTAGTTTCAAGATCTGGCCTGGCCGGCGGTTCCCCAACATTGTAGGCCACGAGTCCTGCAAGAACTGGCAGATGACGTACTTCTACGGCCCAGATATCCCTCCGGCTGACCGAGGAAGAACGTACCCGGACTTTGTCAATGGTGCCGCCACTGAAGCCCCGACATGGAGATCCCAAGCCCTCCTTCCCTCCAACGAGGAAGCCTCCCGTGTTGTAAGGCGGATCGAGTGCCTCGTAGACATGGGTATGACCGGGTTGGACCTAGCCATGTGCTGGTTCATCAGGCGGATTCAGCCTCTGCAGCACCGCGTGAAGCTGATGCATGAATAATCCAAGGATAGGAAGGATAGCCTTCGCATCTCCGAGGACAAATTCTCGAGTGATTCCGTCAAGCTTTGACTCAAAGACATCGTCAAGGTGAAGGACAGGAAGCCTGGCTTCACCATCACCTACGACATGTTTGAGGGCGACACGTGCCCAGAGGTACTTTTTTATTTTTTGTGTATGACATATACTCCAGTTCTTTCGTCTAGCCTTAACCATTGCATCTAACACTTTGGGATTCACTTAACAGCTGAGGGAACTAGACGAAGGTAGCATGATTGCCCAAGTCTACGACCCCAAGATGAAGGAAGTCACCATCATTTCTGACGACGATGTCCTGCTGGCACGTAAGCGGAAGAGCTCCACCTCTGACATTGCCGACGGAGGCAAGAAGAAGAAGACGGAGGGTGGAGCCTCCAAGAGATCCATCGCCTCCCTAGAGGTGGAGAAAAGAAGAATGATTGGTATCCCGTTGACCAAAGCACCAACCGTTGCGTAAGCTTCTTAAAATCCGACATTGTCTCTTGCTTGTCTTGTTCCTGTACTTATACTTTTGCATGTTTCAGGAAGAAGGCCAGTATGAGTTTGAAGAAGACCTCCAAAACATCGGGGCTTCTAAAAACATCAAAGAAATGTTTAGCCAGTCCTCTCCCGCCATTTCCCCTCCTACTCCAAGCGTCCAGCCTGCTACCGCACCGACAAGCTCTCCAGCGAAGGTAACGTCTGAACCTTCCGCCATGGAAGTGGATCCAGCCCCTTCTCAGGGGATCCTCGACGTTGCTGCAGAACTTGCCATTGTCGGTGAGCAGGCGACACAAGAAAGCATATCCTCCAAAAGTGGCTGAAGCTCCGGCTAAGGATGCCACTGGTAAGGCAATGGTGGAGGGCGGAACTTCTGCCGTAGGCGGAGCCGCTGCACCCAAGACGCCAGCAGAGTTTCCCAAGATCATCTACCCGGTGCTTACACCGAGTAGCTCAGCTCTGGCTTCTGGTGCAACACCGACTTATCCGACATGTGGTCATGAGGAGCTGCTCAAGCAGAAGGATATCCTGCGTGGCAACAGTCTTGCTTTTAGCAAGATATTTGGCGAGAGATCCACCAACCTCAAGATCATTGCACTTGTAAGTTTTATATGCCTTTTGCATTTCATATGAAGTATCCCACTATAGCCCCTGAGGATTTAGACGGAAAACCATAGGTCTTTGTGTCTGAATGCTCTAAGAGTGACTAAGCTAGAAACTTCGCACTGTAGCCCCCAAGTATGTAGTTTGAATGAATTATTTTGACTAGATACTTTTAGAGTAGCATACGCAGTGTTTGTAAATTTCAATACTGTAGCCCCAAGCCTCTAGTTGAAACATAATTAGTTCCGACTAGATGCTTAAAGAAAGACTAAGCATATTGCCGAGTTAAAAACTCGTACTGTAGCCCCAAGCCTCTAGGTGGATAGTTATTCGACTAGATGCTCCAAGTAGACTAAATAACATTGATCTTTTTTCGCAGACGACAAGTTCTAGAAGATGCGTGCTGACCTTGAAGCTGAAAAGGGTAAAACTTCCTTCTTGAAGGATCAAATCACCAAGAGCAAGAGTCTATTTTTCTTTTCAATTTCACACTCAATCTTGGTCTTGCGCCATTAACCTCCGACTACTCATTGTGCGCTGTCATTTCTTCCGACATGCAGAAGTTATTGCCAAGGCGAAGGATATTGTCGAGCAATCTAAGCACATACACCTGCTGGATAGCGAGAACAAAATCCTCAAGCAGGAGAGGGCTAAATCCCTGAAGATGCATGAAGATGCAATGAAGGCCGTGCAGGAGTCTGCCAACACGGAGATGAACCGGCTGAAGGAGGAAATAGTGATCCTCAAGGAGCAGAATAAAGCTGCCGCCGAGCAGAATACGCGCAACCTTGAGGCTTACAATGTCCTCCGACAAGAACGATACTCCATGGTGGAGACGCTCCAACAAGCTGAGGCTAGCATATTTAGTAAGCAATGTCCGTCTTGTACTTCTGTATGCCAGGCACTATGAACTTTGGTTATGTTGGACTCATGTACTCCATTGCTTGGCCGGAAATGCAGCTCCTATTGGTTTAACCAATAATCCTCCTCCGCCAAAGGAATGCATGGTCCATGTCAGCAACTTCATCAGCACCGCCATCAAGCAAGCAAAAGAAATTGCCAAGCCCTTGAACATCAACATCAAGGCGGTGGATTCCGTCATGAAGTACTCGGAGATTCTGCGCCAAGCCCTCGAGCGTATCATAAGCTAGAAAGCTTCATGTAGTCGAGCTGATGCAAGGATGTCGCTGGCTATGGTAAAAGCCCACTATGAGGATGCTGACATCGACACGGTGACCTCGGGTCTGCCCGACGTAGACGATGACGGCCAGAAGATTGATCACAAAGCTATCTGGTCATCGCTCGCCGGCTATGACACCAGAGTTGCCGAGTTGGTAGATCCAAACATCTTTGTGCCTCTTGAGATTATTGATGCTGACCAGCCCAGCTCCTCCGAGTGCCAAGACCACCGACTTCGCTGATGATCAGGATGACTCTCCTGCTGCCGACGACGTTACCTCAAAGTCTCCTGCGTCAGAGGAATGAGTAAACTTATGTAATATTTGTTTCCTCTGACTATATGTATGCAGAAAAAACTACGGGTTTAACCTTAAGGCGGAAAACAAAAGCTATATGCTTCCTGCTACTTAAGTACTAATTCCAGTATGTATATATTTTTTAAGCAAGTGCTGGCTTATCCATTACTTTGGTTTTTATGCTTGACTTTTCATGAGTCGGAAGACTCGTAGTCAGAACTATGCGCTCAGGTGATGATGCCCAATGGCACCGTCAAAAACCTAAGCACAAAATCGCCAAATTCGAGTGCCAAAAGTCACTACTCCAGAATCCACATAAAAATAACAAAGAACGTGTAGACCAGAAAACTTAAGCTAACGCCTGTAGGCGGAATTTTCACAAGTGCAAATGCAAAACTTGCGCATAAAGGTTTTATATGATCCAAAAATGAACACTAAAGGAGGTAAAAGACTCAAGCATATGAGTGAACCAAAGATCTTTATTTCATTGATCATATAAGAGGTACACAATAGATAAAAAATATGTTAAGTGTAAAAAGGACGTAGCTGTGCTATGTTCCATGGCCGATAAAGCTTCGGGTAGTCATCATCCGGGTCACATCGCTTACACTTATGATCCTCGTTTGGTCTATCCTATAGTCCATGATTGTCAACGAGGTAGTAAGAACCATTGAGTAGCGCCTTGCTTATGATGAACGGTCCTTCCCATGGCGGGGGTAATTTGTGTGACTTCTTCTGCTTGAGTCGGAGCACCAGATCCCCTTTTTAAACGAGCGATGTCGAACGCGGCAACTATGGTAGTTGCGTAGATTCTGCTGGTAGATGGAGGATCTTTGGCATGCCAATACGCTCTCTTCCTCGAGAAGGTACACATCTAGGCGTCTGGATTCTTTAGCGTCATCTTCATCGTAGGCGGCAACTCTTGGTGAATCGTGGAGGATGTCGGAAGGCAGGATGGCTTCTGCTCCATATAACATGAAATAAGGGGTGTAGCCGGTAGACTTGTTGGGTGCAGTTCGCAAGCTCCACAAAACAGATGGTAACTCCTCCGCCCAGGCTCCAGCTACTCTATGTAGCGGTGCCTCTAGACGTGGCTTGATTCCCTGCAGAATTAATCCATTGGCTCGCTCAACTTGCCCATTGGACTATGGATGTGCCACATACACCAAGTCAAGTCAGATGCCCTTCTCCCAACAATAGGCTTCCACTTCTCCGAGTGACAAGTTGCTGCCGTTGTCGGTGATAATGCTATATGGGAGACCAAATCTCACCACTAGATCCCGGACAAACCTAAGGGCAGTTGCCCCATCAAGCTTTCTGATGGGTTTAGCTTCTATCCATTTGGTGAATTTATCAATTGCTAATAGTAGATGCGTAAACCCACATGGTGCCGTCTGTAATGGTCCAACCATGTCTAGCCCCCAGCCTACAAATGGCCAAGTTATTGGTATTGTTCGCAACTCTTGAGCTAGGACATGTGGTTGTCGGGCATAGACTGGCATCCCATGCATGTCTCAGCCAGCTTGTCGGTGTCCGCCTTCGCGGTCAGCCAGTAGAATCCTTGCCGGAAGGCTTTGGAGACCAACGATCGAGGAACGGCGTGATGCCCACAATATCCAAGATGGATCTCACGAAGGATTTCAATACCTTCTTGTTGGGAAACACACTTTAGGTATAAGCTAGTTGTGCTTCCTTTATAGAGCTGTCCATTGATTATGGTATAGCCCTTTGCTTGACGTACTATTTGCCGACTTTTGACTTCATCGATGGGCAAAGTTCCGTGTACGAGATACTCCATGAACGATTTTGTCCAAACCGTATGGACCTTTGTGACTGTGTGAACAAAAGAGTCAACTCTATCCTGGTTAGATGGATCCGCTCCCTTCATGGATGGTGTCCATAGATGATCCAGGAAAACGCCAGGCGGAATTGGTTTGCGCCCTGATCCAACCTTTGACAGCAGATCGGCCGCCTCATTTTCTTCCCTCTTGACATACTTGACTTTGTAGACCTCGAAGCACTTGGTTATCTCGTCTACTTCGTGTCGATATGCCGCCATCATAGGGTTCCACGTGTTCTAGGTGCCAACCACCCGCTGGGCAACCAAGTCGGAATCTCTACAACAAACTTGCGCTTGATGCCAATATCCTTGGCTACGCGAAGTCCGTGAATGAGTACTTCATATTCCGCCATGTTATTTGTAGCCTCAAAGTGGATCTGCAGAACGTAGTGTAGCTTTCCCCCTGTTGGTGACTGTAAAAATACACCAGCCCCCGAGCCGTTGAGTAGCTTTGATCCATCAAAGTGCATCACCCAGTATTCTGGCTCTGGTACAGGGGTAGCATCTGGCATCTCCGTCCAATCTGCAATGAAATCCGCCAAGACCTGTGATTTGATAGCGTCACATGTCTTGTAGGTGATCTCGAAGGTGGCAAGCTCAATGCCCCACTTCGCAACCCTTCCTATGGCGTCGTTGTTACTGATGATGTCGGACAGTGGAGCCTTGCTCACAACTGTGATAGGGTGCTCCTGGAAATAGTGCCTTAACTTCCGAGAAGCAAGGAACACTCCATAAGCTAGCTTTTGGTAGTGCGGGTAACGCTGCTTGGACTCCGTCAAGAACTTGCTTACATAGTAAACTGGTCGTTTTACTCCGTGCTCATGCATTGGTTCTTTCTGCTCCACCACGACGACGATGCTGATTACCCGGTTGGTGGCCGCCATGTAAATCAACATAGGCTCCATAGGCTCGGGTGCTGCAAGCACAGGTGCAGAGGAGAGTATCTCCTTTAACTTCTTGAGTGCAGTGTCTGCTTCGTCCGTCCTTGTAAATGTGTCTACCTTCTTCAACAACTTGTACAGCGGTAGAGCCTTCTCTCCAAGTCAGTTGACGAACCAGCTTACTGCTGCAACGCAGCCTGTTAGCCGTTGGATGTCCTTCAGGCATGTCAGACAGTTTATGTTTAGGATTGCTTTGATTTTCTCCGGGTTGACCTCGATTCCACGCTGGGAAACGATCAAGCCCAACAATTTGCCGACTGGAACCCCGAAGACGCACTTCTTTGGGTTAAGCATCATGTTGTATTTCCGGAGATTATCAAAGGTTTATTTTAAGTCAGAGATTAAGTCGTTTGACTTTTTAGACATCACCACTATATCGTCCACATAGGCATGAATGTTCCACCAATTTTATTGTGTAGGCAACACTGCATAGTCTGCTGGTACATAGCACCTGCGTTTTTCAGCCCAAAGGGCATCATGACATAGCAAAACGTGTCGTAAGGTGTGGTGAACGAAGTTTCCAATTGGTCTGACTTCCTCATTTTTATCTGGTGGTATCCTGAGTATGCATCGAGAAAACACAGAAGTTCCGAACCAGCCGTCGAGTCAATGACTTAGTCAATGCGAGGCAAAGCAAACGGATCTTTTGGGCACGCTTTATTCAAGCCGGTGTAATCAACGCACATTCTCAATTCTTTGGTTCCCTTTTTGGGGAGAAGTACAGGATTGGCCACCCATCGGGTGTGAAGGACTTCTCAGATAAAACTAGCCTTAAGTAACCTAGCTATCTCTTTTCCTATGGTGCGTCTCTTCTCGTCTCTGAAGCGTCATAGAGGTTGTTTCACCGGTTTGTATTTTGGATCAATATTCAAGATGTGCTCGGAAAGTTCCCTAGGTACACCTTTAATGTGGCAGGTTGCCAGGCAAAGATGTCCCTATTCTCATGGAGGAACTCGACGAGCGCGCTTTCCTATTTAGGGTCTAGGTTCGTCCCAATGGCGGTGGTCTTGGAGGCATCGCCTACCACAAGCTCTACCGACTTGGTCTCGATGGCGGCCTTGAAGGTGGGATCGGAGTCAGAAATCTGTTTCTTCGATGCCGACATCTCCGAGCATCGACCTTCTCTGGATCGCCTTGAACTCTTCGTTGTAGAGGACAACTTCTGCAAAGGCTGCTTCTCCAATCTCACAGTCCCTTGCCTTGGTAAAGCTTCTGGATACGATGATGACACCATTTGGTCCGGGTATCTTGAGCTTGTTGTAGATGAAGCATGGCTTGGCCATGAATGTCGTGGTGGTGTCACGGCAGATGCCATGAGTAGGCTTAAGTTGGGGGCCGAATGGGTGCTTGTGGTCACCGGGGAGGGAGTGCACGGTCTTGCCATGCACAAAGAACAAGTTGAACTCTCCACACTTAGGGATTTGATTGATACTTGGGAATTACAAGTGCTCCTTGAGTTGTATGAACTAGTGTTCTGGGCACTAGTTCCCTACTTGGTCCAACCTCCTTCTACTATTGCTATGCCCCTCCTTATATAGGTGGTGCTAGATAGGTTACACCCCTTTGGTTTCTAGGGTTACTGTTTGGATCCTGGTCCCTACTATGCAGGACGGGTCATGGGCTTGCCCTAAGCCCAATGGCCCAGTCCATAAAGCTCGACAGCTAACGGTCTTCTAGTACATCGCCTCCTGTTCCTTTTATCGTCACGCAGTAACTTTGTACGCCAGCCCTTGCTTTGGGCGTCACCCGGCTCCTTTTGTGTCACCCGGCATCGCCCTTCTCTTTTGACCACGCTTTACCATGGTCCCTCCTGAACCTCACTCGGAAAGGTGCCACGCGTCCTATCTGACTTGGCCCTTCCTCGGAAGACTTGGCTCGTTGGTTCCTGCAAGATTAACAACTTTGTCTTATATGGGCCGACATAGTTCATATGTCGGCCGCATACGATTCTCTCTCCCGATCGTACTTACTAGGCCTGGTTCTTTCTTTAATCGGAGCTAGCTAAGCTGGGCTATGTTTCACACCTTGTGACCCTACCGGGGGTTATCCCCCCGACATTAGTCCCCGAAGCTGGTGAGGTCTAGCAGTACTAGCTGTTAGGCGTCTCCAGGTTCCTTTGATGTAGTTGGAACTTTTTATTTTGTCCTTATTCATCGCTTATGGCGCACAACTCGACGTGGTTTCGTATTCCGCCGAGTCTGTCTGACAGTTTCCGGGTCAATTCTTTGACTTTCTTGCTCGTTTTTGCCTCGTGCCGAATCGTTATGACTAATTCCGAGTCATTTCTAGCGTTCTTCAGTCACTGACAGCTGGTAATCATGGTTACTTGCCTCAAATTTTGTTCCAAGCTCTGGCGGCACAGTGATGGATGCGCAGTTATTACCCGTCATTGTGGCAGTCCCATCGGTCTACGCCCCTTGTCCTTCCTTTCATGACGTGGCATGGGATTTTCCGTGTCTTGTTTCCACGTGGAGCCCGCTGATTGGCTTACTTGGCCGGGTACACGGCCACACGCTGGCCGCACGGCACAGAGGGATCCCACGATTGGTTTTTTTCATGGTTACTTGCCTCAAATTTTGTTCCAAGCTCTGGCGGCACAGTGATGGCTGCACAGTTATTACCCGTCACTGTGGCAGTCCCATCAGTCTGCGCCCCTTGTCCTTCCTTTCGTGACGTGGCATGGGATTTTCTGTGTCTTTTTTCCACGTGGTGCCCGCTGATTGGCTTACTTGGCCGGGTACACGACCACACGTTGGCCGCCCTGCGCAGAGGGATCCCACGATTGGTTTTTTTCTGCCCTTAAGTAGGGGTGAGGGGGTTACAACTTCCCCCACGCCCTTTCAGTTTCCCCTGCCTCTTCTTGTTCCTTGCGCCTGTGAAATCAAACCTCCCCCTTTGCGGTTCTTCCTTCTCCCTATTCTTGCCCTACGATTGCTCCATTTCTCTTCTCATTCCAACACGGGTCCCTGTTCTTCCAAATCTCTTCCAACGGTAGAGGAGATTGAATCTAGGAGGATCATAGACGCACGCGATGGTGTTGATGGGGCTGAGGAGCAGGAGGTTCCCACCGGCGAGCGCGGCGGCTGGGAGGGCTCAAAGGTCTCCACCGAGGAGGTCGAATGGATCCGCTCCACCAGGCGCATCCTGCTGCAGGTAGATTGTCGTCTTCCCGCTGGTGAAATCTCTCCCAAACCCGATGCCAATGAGCGGGTGGTCTTCCTTTCTCACTTTGAGCGAGGTTTCGCTCTTCCAGTGAGCTCCTTCTTTTCTTCGTTTCTGTCCACTTTCCATCTCCAGACCTATCATCTTCCCGCCAACACGATTGGATCCCTATCTTGCTTTATTTCTGCTTGCGAGGCCTACCTTGGGATTTGGCCTACAGTTCTTCTATGGGCCAAATACTTTAGTTTTAGGGTCCAAGTCGTTCCCCAGCCTGGTGCTCCTTGAGTCGAGAAGAGGCCGACTCGGTGCGGAGCCACTAGCATCACACCCAGGAGATACTCCATCTTTCCTTGGGTTATTGGCCTTGACTCTTGCAAGAAATGGCATAGGACTTTCTTCTATGTCAAAAACAGCGGGTCCACCAATAACATCCGGCTCCCCCTTTTCTCGGATGAGGTCCCGAGCAAGAATATCTGGTAGCTTGACCCGCGCGACCAAGACGCTGCGGTGAACGAGGCCAACGTGATCTTGGAAAGGTTGTTGTCGCCGGATGAGAACTTTCATCTTGCCGACAGGTACCTCATGTGCACCTTCATCTCACGCCGGGTAAGCCCTATCCAATCCAGGAGCCACAAGATGTGCTTCATGAGTGGATCCCATGATCCCACTCGTCACTCCACGAAGGATCTTACCCATGATTCCATTGCTCGCCGAGTAAGCTCGATCTTCAAATTGAACTTGGCAGATGATTGGGCTTGGAGCTGCCCTCCGTTTAGCTGGGTCAAGCATGTACCCTGGGTAAGTTTCCGAGTAACCTTTATCGTCGAGTCAGCTTTAGCTCGTTTGCTACTCTTATTCTAGTTCTCGATTGTTATTCTGTTTGTTTCTCGCAGAACCTTGTTCACTAGGTTGATGACAGTATTGTCCCTCCTTGCGGTTATAACGAGGATTGCTCCGACTCTGACGAAATCGAGTTTGACCTGGAGTGCTTCATGCCCATCCCGCATGCAACTGCTGCTTTAGCTTCGGGTAAGAGTCAATCTCGTAACCCCTTACAAGATTGGTCTGACGATGATGAGGATGATGATTGTACGATTTTGGAGGTACATGCCTTGTGACCTTAGCCTTCTAACTTATTCAAGTAAGCCTATCATTTACTTATGCAGCTGGACAGGTACATGACACTCCTCCTCTCGCCATGGGCAGTGTCGGCAAGATCCCCGTTGCTAAGCCAAATAAGCGACGCGGGGCCTCCTCCAGCACTCAGCCAACCAAGAAGAGCAAAGTCACTCCAGCTGCTCCTGCTGCTGCTATGCTGGCCGAGACTCGGAAAGCTGCTGGGCGCCGAGTCACGCGTCTCCCACCACGCGATCCGGTTGTCACCGAGTAAGCTTTTGCGTTCTGCTTACCTAAAGTTTTTCCTTCTTATATGATGCTACTGTTTTCTTATGCGTGCCTTGTTGTTTTCAGCGCCGCGCCTCTGTCGGCTAACCAGGTTGCTCCTAGCATCGCCTCACCGCTAAGGCCTGCTCCCGCTCCGACTGATCCTATGGTGAAGAACCCCGTTCGAGTTGAGGCTCCCACTGTTGAGGCTCATGCTTCTTAGTGTCAGTCAGACCCGGTGGCGCACCCGGCGAAGGAGACTCGGCCTAGCACCCCTGGCGCTGGTCTGGAACAACTTCCTGATCTTGGTGCCAGTGACATTGGCGCCGAAAAAACCTCTGCCACCAGTTCCTCTGGCATCAGCCCTCCAGCTGGTGCACATGAACAACTTTCTGATCTTGGTGCCGACAAAAGTGCTGAGCCCAGTCAGTCAGCTCCCGTTACTTCTCCGAATAAATCTGCTCACTCTCCTCTTCTGTCAAAGAGCCAGACCCGGCCTACGGCTCCTGTTTCGGCTCGCCCTTCATCCGGCAAGACCACCTGCACCAAGCAAACAATGTTGGTTTGCGCTCCGGGTACTGCTCCTTAGATCCGGCCCCTGACGTTGGCAACAATGCTTGCTTCAACGGGTAAACCGGGCGGGTCCGCGGCTGCCGGGTCAGGTGATGGCTCTAAAGCTGTTGCCCTCCACACTAGTGCTGCTGCCACCCGCGCCAATGTGGGAACTACCCTGAAAATGGGTCAAGTTCTCACTCGGACGCTCAACGGGAATGGCCTTGGTTTGGCTGAGCCTTATGCTTTGGTGTGGAATGCAGCTGGCGAGCAAGAGGTCAGTACCCATGGTGGCAAGAAGCTGGTGCTGGGCCCCAAGGTCGTCTCTGATATGACCCAGCAAGCCATCGCCTTAATGGCCCGCGCGACGAAGTGAACAAGGTAAATGATCTTTCTACTCTTCGTGTCAATGAGTATTTCTATTATACATATCACCTAGTCCCCGAGGTTACTGCCGAGTGAGGAACTTACTCAGCTGTAAGCTCCGAGCAATAACTTAGCCTTTTCATTTCCTTAGCCAAGCTCATATGCTAGACTTTCGATCCCTAGTCCCCGAGGTTACTGCCGAATGAGAGACTTGTTCGACTCTAAGCTCTAAGCAATAACTTAGCCTTTTATTTCCTTATGCCAAGCTCACATGTTAGACTTTCGATCCCTAGTCCCCGAGGTTACTGCTGAATGAGAGACTTGTTCGGTTGTAAGATCTAAGCAATAACTTAGCCTTTTATTTCCTTATGCCAAGCTCACATGTTAGACTTTCGATCCCTAGTCCCCGAGGTTATTGCCGAATGAGAAACTTATTCGGCTGTAAGTTCTTAGATAGGAGTCATTCTTTATCTGTCTGGGAGCTTGATTTTTCCATTTAATCACTGTCTTTTTCCCTTTGTAGCTCACGCATAATGAGCGCACCAAGGTGCATCAAGCTCTCCTCCTGGAGCATCGCAAGCTCGAACTTGCGTATGAAAAGCTGCAAATTGACACCCAAGGCCAAGGTAATTTTCTTACTCGCCCTATCTTTATTCGGCGTATCTTCCTTCGGTTCACTTTCTTAGTTTTTCTCGCTCTTTTCCCATAGCCTCTGCCCAGTCCACCATCGAGGCGCTCCACTCGCAGATCAGCGAGACAGAGATTAAGTTTTTTGCCTTCCTCGCGTTGTTTTGTGTTCATGCCATTTTCCTGCCTTATTATCCTGGTAGGTCAAGATATTTCTATCGCTGTTGACGAGTAGTTTGTTCTGAATAAGCAGAGAAGCACCAAGCTGAACTCCAGAAGGAGCGAGACGAGGTGACTCGGTTGAAGAAGCTGTTGGCCAACATGGAGCAGAAAAACTTGGCCGAGGTGAAGGGGCTGAAGGAAGAGCTTGCCGAGAAAGATGACCAGCATGCCGCCATCACCGAGAAAACCAGGGAGCTGCTCAAGGAGGCCGAGTCGGCGGTTGAGTCGGTGAACCTGGATCTGGACGCACTCCAAGCCAAGGCCAAGGCTTGGCAAACCAGACTCGGCACCATCAACTCTTTTCTCGGTAGTGAGTTCTTACTCTTTTTTGCACTGTGCTTTCTTGTTTTTGACTTTGTCATCTTTGTTTGTTACCCTGCTAAGATTCTCTTTTGCTTGCAGAGAATTTTCCCAAAGCGAATTTGTTCGCTATTCGGGCCATGAAGAAGGTGAGAGCCGAGTCTGGTGCTCCAGGTGATGGCGAGGTTACCAATGATGAGCATCTCGAAGCGCTGTGGGAGCGCATCCAGACCCTCAAGTCCTACAGCGTGGATTTGCTCAAATCGGCTATTCATGCATTTCGCATGCTCTAGCCTGATGAAGATGCACATGCACTCATCGAGCCCCTTGCTAAAAGATTGCTTCACACTGAGGACAGGCTGGATCAGTGGCGTGAGTCGGCCGGCCGAGCTGCAGCGGACAAGGCCCTCTCCTTCGTGCTTTCATGGTACGAGGACATCAATCTTGATGTTCTTGCTCGCATAAGGGGAGACGACAAGTGGCTGAATGACCCTGAGTTGATCAATAGACGCCAGGAGCGAGCCTACGCCATGATCGAGTACACCATGGTACACGCTTGGTGCGACTGTCCCAGCTTCCTCGACCTCGGCGACCCACTTGTCAGAGTTGCTGATGAAGAGGGTGCCAATAGCGAGGCCACCGAGTCAGATGATCCCGAAGACTCGGCCACTGACGCCCCTGACTCGGTAGATGCTCCAAGCGATGCTCCTAGCTCCAAGGCTGCTCCTCCGAGTCATGTTGCTTCTTAGACTGAATAGGATAAGTACTTGAACTTTTGATGAGATCCCCGGTATTCTCGGGTACAAATGTAGTATACATTGCACTTATGTTTGGTTATGTGCCTTTCGATAAGGCTTTAAATCTCTTGTTGTGTTCTAAGTGTGAATCATCAGTGTGAATCATCCAAGGGCAAATCCCCGAGTCTCATTTTGTCGTTTCACCTTTCCTCGACTTTGGCTCTGTCTACCTTTTTTGGCGTTCGACATTAGAGTCTCAAAGTACTAAGGATATAGTTAGCGGGTATGAAACCTAGATCATTTGGCCGAGGATCATTCAACACACAATACTTTCCTGCAGTGGGTTAGACAAAGACATAGGGTCGACTCGCGTTTCTCCTTGTACTTATCCGGCGTTCGTGTTTACTCGTCATGCATCCTTTCCCCTTGCTTGCCATGAAGCCGTGTTTTCGGACAACAGCATAGTCGAAAAGTTGATTTGTTCAGAGATAAGCTTTGGGTGTCACGCCAGCTGACATAAAATAATTGAAAGGGGAAACACAAGGGGCAGTCCCCGAGTCAGTTTTTTTGAGTCATACCATTTTATTATCATCACATAGCCGACACAAATGTCCGACATATGAGAGTTCGAGTGATACATGCACTGCTTCTCCTAAGTGTAGAAGGGGCGAACTAGTGCCACGTTGCACGGCCTTTTGGTCTCATCACCTGATATGTCCGCCTTGTTCTTTTGTGCTTCTCGAGCATCTATGAGATAATATGAATCATTGTGCAATGCTTTGCTTACAATGAACGGACCTTCCCATGGGGGTGATAACTTATGCATTCCAGCTGTGCGCTGCACTAGCCTTAGCACCATATCCCCTTCTCAAAAAACACGAGGTTGAACTTTCCGGCTATGGTAGCGTTGGAGATTTTGCTGATATATGGTGGATCTAGATAATGCCAGTTCCCTTGCTTCTTCGAGTAAGTTGACTCCATCTTATCGGGCCTCTTTTACCTCGGCTTCCGAGTATTTCCTTATCCTTGGCGAATCGTACTCTAATTCGGCAGGCAAAACTGCTTTTGCCCCATACACAAGGAAAAATGACGTATAACCTGTTA
Source organism: Avena sativa (assembly GCA_916181665.1). Classification (NCBI taxonomy): domain Eukaryota; kingdom Viridiplantae; phylum Streptophyta; class Magnoliopsida; order Poales; family Poaceae; genus Avena; species Avena sativa. Next base: position 35,165,532 of record OV702298.1, on the reverse strand, counting down.
ACCGATTCAGAGTTGTCCTTAGACTCCATAACACTGAGGGTAGTTCCTCTATCCAACAACCAGGTGATCTCTGGAGTGGTTCCATAAAGCGAGGTTTTATCCCTAATAGAACTAAGCCATTAGCTCGTTCAACTTGTCCATTTGATTCAGGATGAGCGACTGATGCTACATCGATCCTTACTCGGTTTTTTTCGTAGAAATGAGCAAAAGCTCCTTCAGCAAAGTTTCCATTATCTGTGATTACACTGTGTGGGTAACCATATCTTAGGATTATGTCCCTTAAGAATGTGACAGCTGTTTTACCGTCCAATTTTTTGATGGGTTTCACTTCTATCCATTTGGTTAACTTATCAATCATCACCAAAATATGAGTCATGCCTCCCCTTGCTGGTTTGAATGGTCCTACCATATCTAGGCACCATATTGCAAATGGCCAAGTGATTGGTATAGTCTTTAATTCAGACGCTGGTAAATGTGACTTGGATGTATAATGTTGGCAACCATTGCATTTTCCGACTAGCTCTTGTGCCTGTGCCAATGCACTTGGCCAATAAAATCCATGTCGGAATGCCTTGGCCACCAATGCTCTTGATGATGCATGGTGCCCACATTCCCCTTGGTGAATATCCAATAAAGCCTGGCCTTTCTCTGAGCTGATGCAACGCTGCAGTACACTCGTCACACTTCTCTTGTACAGCTCCTTGTTGATTATGGTGTATGATTTTTCTCTTCTTTCTGTTTGCCTTGCCAATATCTCATCATTCGACAAAGTTCCATCTTTTAAGTAGTTGAATATTGGCTGTGCCCATGTTGGTATTAGTGGCTTCGGGTCTGCTTCCCCGTCAATTTCCATTGGCTCCGCCGACATATGTTCTGTCGACATGACCTGAGGAGTCCCCGAGTGTGATTCGGCAACCCCTGAAGTGAGCGGGTCAGTCCTCGAGTGAGTCAAACCTGCCCCTGAGTCAATGTCCATTGGTGCAACGTCTAACTCTTGTATTGCCGGAATAAATATCGACTCGGATTCTAGCAAGGGCTTGATCGATGGTTTTCTGAGATGTTCCAATGCTATTCCTGGTGGTATTGCTTGCCGATATGAACCTAGCTTGGATAATACATCTGCTGATTCATTCTCTGCTCTTGGGACATGGTGGAATTCACACCCGTCAATGTATCCCGAAATTTGTTGCACATGGAAACGATATAATGCCATGTTTGCGTCCAATGCGTCCTAATGTACAGACACTTGCTGAATCACCAAATCTGAATCGCCACAACACATGATTCTTTTGATGCCAATCTCTTTGGCCACTTTGATACCGTGGACAAGTGCTTCATACTCGGCAACGTTATTGGAAGCAGCAAAATGAATTTGTAGCACATACTTGAGCTGATCCCTGTTTGGCGATGTGAGCACTATCCCGGCGCCCATACCCATTTTCGTCCTGGACCCGTCAAAATGCATTTTCCAGTAGTTCGGGTCTGGCAGTAGTATGACTTTGCTTGGTTTTTATTACCACATCATCGACGTATACTTGAACATTTTTGTCCAATTGATCTTGCAAGCATTTTTGCATGCATCTTTGATATATTGCACCTGCATTTATCAGTCCGAACAGCATGGTGCGATAGCAATAAGCCCCGTACGGGGTGACAAAAGCTTTCTTTATTTGATCATTCGGATTTAGTGGTATTTGATGGAATCCAGAATACGCATCCACAAATGACAACAACTCACACCCAGCAGTGGAATCTATGACTTGGTCGATCCGTGGCAGGGGAACTGGATCTTTTGGACACGCCTTATTGAGGTTCGTGTAATCAATACACATGCGCCATACCACTGCCACGTTCTGGTCATCGTTTTTTTTTCGACCAAGACTGGATTTGATAACCAATCCGGGTGCAGTACTTCCATGATGAATCCAGCAGCCAAGAGCATGGCAATCTCGGCAGCTATTACTTTCCTCCTATCTTCGGCGAAGCGGCAGAAGGGTTGCTTCACCGGCTTGGCATCTGGCCTTACATGAAGAGAGTGCTCAGCCAGCTCCCTCGGAACTCCTTGCAAATCCTGTGTAGACCATGCAAAGATATCCCGATTCTCACGGAGGAAGCTGGTGAGCTCGCTTTCCTATTTGTCAGTGAGGCCATCCCCAATGGTAACTGTATGCTCTGGGAAAGTCTCATCCACCTCTACCTTCTTAGTTTCTTTGGTATCTTGAAATGACACATTGCCATGCGGGTTAGTGAGTGCCGGCATGGACATTTGTGCTGCTTTGGCCAATGCCACCACCTCCAATATTTGATGCTTTTATTGTGCTATGACCAGTGACTCGACCAGTGAAGATCCGACTGAGGCACAAGCAATGGACCTTTTGTAATCTCCCTCAACTATAATCACCCCACATGGGTCTGGCAGCTTCATCTTCAAGTAAGCAATGTGAGGAGTAACCATAAACTTTGCCATAGCCGGCCTGCCGAGTAAGGCATGATATGAGCTGACTAATTCAACCACCTCAAACTCTATTGCTTCAGTGTGACAATTTTCCATGTTGCCAAATAAGACGTCGACCCAGATCTTGCCAATTGGCTCACAGGACAATCCCGGCACAATGCCATGGAAAGTTGTCTTAGTCGGCTCCAGCATGTTCATGGTAATTCCTAGATTGAGCATGGTATCCTTATACATGATGTTGATGCTACAGACGTCATCGATCAGTACCTTGGAAAACTTCACATTGATATCCGGGCCCATCAACGTTGGATCTAAGACTAGAGCATATCCTCCTGGGGTTGGCATGATCTTGGGGTGATCCTTTATGCTCCAAGTTATTTCTTGCTCAGACCAATGCATGTACTTGGGAATTGCCGGCATTGTGGCATTCACCTCCATCATCCATCGCTGCTGACTCTTTTTTTCATTCGGCTCTGTGACGAAGACGACATAGCTCTGGTGATGTTCTTTGTACTCATTTCTAGTTTCGTGGCTGACATGAGCGTCGTCACCTCTTGGATTATGCACCTGGTGCACAGTTTCTCTTCTCTCTTGATAATGATACCTTGGCTGCCTGTTTTCGTATCTGTTATCTGTTCCCAAAGCCTGAGCATTTCCTCCTGTAAGTGGTGGAGGGGGAGGTGGTGGTAGCTGCTTACTCGGCGAATCCACTCTATCTCCTTTCTGAAACCAAGTGCATTGCCTTGTTGTGTGATTTGCTGGCTTACTCGGACTAGGCGTGTAAAATTTACATGGCTGGTCCAGCATCATCTCATAGGTATACTTCTGTCGGTCCTGATATTGCTTCCTTTGTTCATATGGCTTTTTGCCGTCATTCTTTGGCACCCAGTGTTGTTGTCCATTTGTCCTCTGATGTTGGCTACTTCCAACATCTGGATGATCTGACTCACGGCTGCAACCTAAGTCGAACCATATCTTTAGTCTGGCCTTTCATCTCTTCTTTTGCTTCTGTATTCGAATCTTTCTTGGCGCCTCTACGACCCGACAGCGTCATAGATCTGAGTCTCAGTCATCCCATCTGCCGACATGAGTAGAGGCTGAGTTGGATCTCCCAACGCATACGAGTTAGCAATCCTTATTGTTTCTGCTAAACTTGCCAGCATATCTCTCTGTAGCCTTTGCCACAACACACTTCCATGTCTGCAACCTTGGGCAAACCAAGCGATTGCCTGTGACTCGATTACCCCTTAGCAAGAGGTGTGCATTGTGCACCATCTTGTGAGGAATTCTCTATCTGTCTCATTCGGCCTTTGCTTGCACATTGCTAGCTGTTGTGGGCGATTTGGCCTCTTGTAGGTGCTTGTGAAATTGCTCACAAAAGCATCTTGAAAATCGATCCAGTTGTTGATGCTTCTGGGTGGCAAATTGTTCAGCCATACCCAAGCTGGTCCTTCTAGCATTTGCGGTACATATCGTACCGCCCATCTCAAATTCCCCTGAGCGATTTTCACAGCAGTTCCATAATCTATGAGCCAATCCTCTGGCTTTGTGCTTCCATCATATGTTTTTGTTCCTCTGTCCAACTGGAAATTTGGTACAGGTGGATCCTTCATGATCCTTGGGCCAAAGCATGGTGGACCCTGCGGACCTTGCGACTCGATCAGTTCCGCCATCTTTATCCGGTCAAGCTTTAGTCTTGCATCATCCGGCTGAAGATTCCTGCCTCCGAGTCTAGCTCCTATCGCTTGATATGCGTGATCCAACAATTCATATCCGTCATTTACCATCGCCGAGTAACCATCATTGTACCTATTTGCGTTCGGGTCAGCTGGTTGTTGTGCTGCTTTTCCCGCGCTTTGTTGTCTTCTTTCGAGTTGAGCTGGTGCGTTATTCGGCATTGGATTTCCTCCTCCTGCCGAGTGAGCTCCATGCCTAGGTTGAGGCGCAAAATTTTGCCCTACATTATCATTTCTTTGCCCCGCTTGCCTTTCTCGGCCTGCATTTTCCTGGTTCTCATTTCCTTGGGCATTATTCCTTCTCGTTCCCTGTGCATGCGCTGGGTTTCCCTGAGCCATTGTCGGGTCATAAGTGATCATCTGCTTGTTTCTCCCTGAATCCACATTTTTTTCTTTTCTCAGTCTTGGCGCCGCTCCGGGTGAGGATGCCGTGTGACCTACTGATCTTGCCGGGACAGGACTCACCGAGTGAACCAGCTGTGACCTCCCTGCTATACCCGAATTCACTCTGTAGTACGCTTCATTCAGCATGCTAGCTACTCCTACCAGTTCATTGACTCGCTCTTGTTGTCTTTTCTTTGTTTCTCCCGTCAGATGGGTAATTCTGCCATTGCTGCTTCTGTGGCTCGCAGGTTAGCTGCTGCTGTGTTGTATGTCGGCCACATGGCTGTTTCGTTGCTATTTTCTGGTGTTATCTTCGACGTTGCATCTGCCAGCTCCTCATTGAGGTTTCTTCCTCTTAACCTAGTTGCATCAAGCCGGGTCTTTGCGCCCTTGACTCGGTTTGCTGAGTTGAGCTCTCGGATTGTGATATCCACATCTTGCTATAACTGTTCTAATTCCTTGGCTTTCTCCAGAACCTTTATCCTGGCCTCCTCGAACTCGGCTTGCACACGTGCCGGGTCAGTTGCTTGCGCAACTATCTCTGCCAACTTGCCTATTGCATCTTGCAGCTCTTTAGCCCTTTTACTCCTAGCTACGTTTTCCGGATTTTCCAGCGGTGCCTTTGATGTTCTTGCGGCCTTTGGTGTCTCCTCATGATTTCCTCCCTTAGCATTCTCATTCACTACTAGAGCTATCGGTGGAGCTGCTGGGTTAGGAGCTGTCATCATTACCTCCACAGAGACGAGTTGGTGAAGATTTCCAGCGACAGGAACCGCTGGAGGATCCGACTCCAGGACGATGCGCTCCAGATATGCGCGCTCCACACGCACGACGATGTAGACCTGGTGCTCGCTGAACTTGATGAAGCGACCGCCCCTAGGGAACGACTTGTTCCCGAAGCACCCCGCGTTGTTGCTGACGAAGTTGAGCGCTCCAAACCTCTGGATGAGGCCAGAGTAGACGCGCTCACTGGTCTTGGCGATGATGTTGCCCGTCTGGATGAAGACTCCATCAAGCACCTGCTTCTGCCCCACGGTGGGCGCCAACTGTCGTGGTGGTGTCACGGCAGATGCTATGGGTAGGCTTAAGTTGGGGGCCGAATGGGTGCTTGTGGTCACCGGGGAGGGAGTGCACGGTCTTGCCATGCACGAACAACAAGATGAACTCTCCACACTTAGGGATTTAATTGATACTTGGGAATTACAAGTGCTCCTTAAGCTGTATGAACTAGTGTTCTGAGCACTAGTTCCCTACTTGGTCCAACCTCCTTCTACTACTTCTATGCCCCTCCTTATATAGGTGGTGCTATATAGGTTACACCCCTTTGGGTTCTAGGGTTACTGTTTGGATCCTGGTCCCTACTATGCGGGCCGGGTCATGGGCTTGCCCTAATCCCAATGGCCCAGTCCATAAAGAAAACTTGACAGCTAACGGTCTTCTGGTACGTCGCCTCCTATTCCTTTTTTCGTCACACAGTAACTTTGTACGTCAACCCTTGATTTGGGCGTCACCCGGCTCCTTTTGTGTCACCCGGTGTCGCCCTTCTCTTTTGACCATGCTTTACCATGGTCCCTCCTGAACCTCACTCAGAAAGGTGCCACGCGTCCTATCTGACTAGGCCCTTCCTCGGAAGACTTGGCTCGTTGGTTCCTGCAAGATTAACAACTTTGTATTATACGGGCCGACATAGTTCATATGTCGGCCGCATACGATTCTCTCTCCTGGCCATACTTACTCGGCATGGTTCTTTATTTACTCGAAGCTAGCCAAGTTGGGCTATGTTTCACCCCTTGTGACCCTACCAGGGGTTATCCCCCCGACAATGAAGGCGTGGAAGATGTCGCGTCTGAATATGATGTGGTACACGCTCTTGAAGGGGACTACTTCAAAGGTCATGCGTTCTTGGCGGTAATTGTTAACATCACCAAAAGCTACCGGAAGCGTGATGCACCGAAGGGACCGAGCCTCCTGGCCAGGAACTACGCCATGGAACACGGTGCTGGTCCGCCTTAGGTTTGTATCCGTCAAGTTCATCTTGTGCAGTGTATCCAGGTACATGATGTTGATGCTTCTTCCACTATCCACCATGCATTTGGTGAACTCGTTGTTGTCAATCAAAGGGTTGATGACCATGGCATATTGGTTCTCTATTGGGATGAGGTCTGGGTGATCCTTCCTGTCCCAAGTGATTGGAACTTCCGACCAACGCAGGTACTGGGGAACTGGGGGTAGGGTGGCCATCAATATCCTCATCGAGGTTTTTTGTGCCCGGACAGTAGGGGTGCCAAGGAAAGTGTGGTAGATGGTGGCGTTCTTCTCGAAGGGGTTCTTTCCTTTGCCACCGCCCTTGTCGGCGTGCTTGGGGTCAACGTCCTCGTCCATTTCGCTTGAATCCTTGGACTCCTCTTCCTTCTTCTTCCCTTTGCCCTTGCCTCGCAGTCTGTTCTTCTGGCTTCGTTTGTAGCCAGACTTCGGGTCCTCCTTGAGTTCATTTGACAAACTTGCAATGGAGATTGGTGTGAGTATCTTTGCCATTGGCGTCGAGGTGTACAAGGCACGGCATATCACAGTACTCCTTGTACGTTTGGGGAATGCGGAGCGCTGCCGGGGTAGTTTCACTACCTCGCTGCTGCCCACGACCAGCCCCCCATCCTCGGCCACGCTGTCTGCCATCACCTCTTCCTACAAACGTCATAGCGACCATGTCGGAGGTTTTCTTTTCTTCTGGCAGGCTCTTCCGCTTGGTGTTGTTGTTCCTCTTAGCTTGGGTTGGAACGGCTATTGCCGACAAGGAACCGCGAGCATCGTCGTCGGCAGCCACAAACTCACTGGCCAGCTGGATCATCTGGTTGAGATCGAGCCTGTGATTGTCCTGCAGGCACTTCAAGTTATGTCAGAGCAACTTACCTTTTTCCAATCCATTGATGAAGGCGGCCATGGCGGTCTAATCATGCACTCTTGCGCAGGAATTCTTCGTATCCAGCCAGCGGGAGAGATAGGCTCGAGATGTCTCATATTTCTCTTGCACGCACCGCTATAGATCGCTAATAGTGCAGGGACGCTTATACGTACCCTCAAAGTTTTTGGTGAATGCTTCTTGCATGTCCAACCAGTTGCAGATGGACTTGTCCGGCAATTCATCAATCCATTGGCGGGCCGTGCCCATCAACATCAATGGGAGGTACTTGACGGCAACGTTGGGGTTACCCCCGACGATCTCCACCGTGTTGCCGTAATCCTGCAACCATGTAGCTAGTTTGGTGGTGCCGTCATAGGGCTTGATTGTCTTGTCAATCCAGAAACCCTTGGTGTAAGTTGTGGTCCGTATTACAGGTCCAAAGCAACATGGTCCTAGGTACTGTCCTTCCCGGGCCTCGTGAATCTTGTCCAGGCGTGAACGTGCATCGTATGGCTCCGGGCTTGTTCTTTTTTTCTTGCCGCTAGGGGATGGGATGTGTGAACGAGCGGACCCCCTCCGTCATGGTGGCTCCAAGGTGGCGACAGAGGCAGAGGTGGCAGTGGGTTAGCCTTCTTGCTGTTACCCTCCTGTGATGCCTCGCGTTTGTCGCGGTTGCTTGTCGGACGTGGAGGGTCATGGCGTGACCTGCTCTTATGTCCTTGGTTGCGCTCTCCATCGTGATGGGGCTGCTCCGCGTTGTCGCGAATGATGATGCTGCCCTACCTTGGCGGAGGCATGCTCGCACGATGGTGAGCCTTTGGGTCTTCGCGGTGTCGAGGAGATCGAGGCGGTGGAGATAGGCGACGAGGATGAGCCTTGCCTCTGTGGTTGGAGGATATGGGGATAGTGTCCTTCCTGTTGCGTGCATCCCTCCGTCTTAGCTCTCATGAACCCGTATGGGACCCGACATCCTAAGGAGATCGCTTCCTTGTCGGCTTAGGATTTCTAGACTGGCAATATGCTGGGTTAGACTTAAGCCTCTGAGAGGTGGCCTTTTCTTGCTGTTTGACCGCCTTCGCTACGAGGTCATAGACCTGTTCCACAGCTGCAGGTGATCTATCCTGCTCTAGAAGGGTCTTGGCGACGACTAAGTTGAGGATAGGAGTGGTCATGACCTGCCTGCCTTCGCTGTCAATGTATGGCTTGGCTTGAGGCGGCTTTGGGGGAGCCCATCCTAGGTTTCGCCGTACACCAGGATCGTTGATGACATGAGCCGGAGCTTTCTTAGCCTTTTGCTACTTGAGCAGAGTCTTGTACTCGACCTCCATTGCTCTAGCTTTCTCAATTGACTTCTGCGCCTTGCCCAGATCTTGATCTAGCTTTGCGCCTTGCTCCGCGATGGCATGTGCTTCCTCCAGCAGCTGCTGGCGCTTCTCGTTAAGCTGGACTATGTTCCGTATATGAGCCACAGTCATGGGCTCGAAGAGCAGATTGCCGTACATCACTCTATCAGCTAGAGTGATTTGGGCTACCGTAGACGTAGATGCCGGAGGCGGCGGGTTTGCAGTGTTGATGTTACTGGGACTGACGTTGAGTTCCTGCGGCTGCTGCACTGGGTTAGGCGGAGGGGAATTACCTTTGCGCGATCATTGTCGGCAGCATCAGGTGGTCCCTTCCCCTCTTCCAGCGCTTTAGGCGGAGCTTGTCCGGGTTGATCTTCTTCCATCACACTCCTAATGGCGACGAACACCTCTCGGGATGTGATGGCCTTGTCGGCCTGCTCCTCGCGCTTGATGTCCTCCTCCATCTCCTGCATAGCAGAGTCGAGTTCCTCCGGGTTGATATCCATCTCCTCCGAGTCCACGCTGATGTCGGCGTAGAGCGCATCCAAAATAGAGTCGGAGGGTGCGGGTGCTTCCTCGATGACGGAAGAAGATGTTGAGGCTGCAGGGATGTTGACTGGAGGCGGTGGCGGCGGTGGCTAATGCGGCGGGGTGTCGGGTGCGACCGCGAGCGCTACTTGAGCTTCTGCATCAGCGGTCGCGAAGTTATTGACGGTGTGCACCATGCCTTAGAAAGTGAGGTGTCCCGAGGCCTGTAGCCGCCTTAGCATATGCCGGAGAAGTGTACCGTGGTCCAACCCTTCCACAAAGTGATAGTTATCATCATCATTAGGGTAATGTTCCAGACGGGCACGTATACAAAGCTACTTGGCGAGGTAATCGCGGGGGTTTTCACCCTCTCTCTGAATGCAACGCGCCATATCGAAGATAGTCACCACGTGGGCGAAATGCGATCTCTGCTTTCCAGATGAACGGGCAAGCCGGTAGATTTGCAGCGATCTTCCACTGTTATATCCTGCACAAGTGCGGTTTCGGTGGGCCTTGAATTTTTCTGATCTAAGACGGCAAACTCCAAAGAGAGATCTGATTTCGATCCTTCCGCGAACATATCCTGCTCATAGGCGGTCCGTGCAGGCCTTGACGATCCTCCTACTTCCAGGGAACTAGTTCCCAAGTCGGTTTTACCGATGAAGAGGTGGATGTCCCCGATTGGGACAATCGATCAGCGGGGGGGGGGGGGGGGGGGGTCATCTTCGCCGAGATCCATAACTCGTCGGGAGGGATGAACGGAACGTTGCCAGAGAAGAGAACACGGCTGATGGCTACGGTTTCGCCGATTCCCGCGAAGAGCTTGGACCTCGCCCATTGTAGAGCCTGAAGCGCCTCTTTCCCCACGACCACAAGGTTAAGAGCCAACTGTCGTGGTATTGCCGATGAGTACGCCATGGAGGGGGTCCTCACAGTGTGTGTTTAAAGACGTGGGGTAAGACGGAAGGTTGGCAGGTATGAGGTAACACATCTTACCCAGGTTCAGATCCCACGATGGTGGCAGAATCCTACTCCTGCTATAAATCACTATAATGGCAATATGCCGAGTTACAGGGATTGGTTCGCTATGCGAGGTATGAGTTGAGTTATGCCCTAAAGGCTCCTCTAGGTCCGGCTTATATAGTCGCCATATCCTAGGGTTACAGGAAAAGTCCTATCCGGACATGTTACAGAGTCCTACATGGTACACAACTAGTCTAACATGTCTTGCACTCCAAGGCCCCGGTTAAGCTGGTGACTCCTCCGTAGAATTCCTTTATCTGGCATGGTCCTCCCTTCTGGATCCATCAAACTGGGCCGCCCAGCAGGCCATAGGCCTTGCTACCAATGGTGGTCCACCCGGGTTATTCGGATTAGAGACATGCAATGGTGATACCCATTTAGCATATCCCCAACAATGTGTTGGTCTTCTATGAAGCAAAATTGTATATCTCTCTCCCCCGCCGAAGTCGAGTATGTGGCAGCTGCTAGTGCTTGTACTCAATTGCTATGGACAAGGCAAACTTTAAAGGAACACGGTGTCCATTGTGACAAAGTGCCTCTTCTATGTCACAATGAAAGTGCTATCAAGATTGCCTACAACCCAGTGGATCATACAAGGACAAAGCATATTGAGATTCGTCACCATTTCATTAGAGACCATGTTGCTTGAGGTGATATTGAGCTATCTTATGTGTCAACCAAAGACCAACTTGCCGACATTTTCAAAAAGCCACTTGATGAAGCAAGGTTTTGTTATTTGAGGAATGAACTAAATATCATAGATTCGAGGAGCTTGACTTGATCACCTTGCATACTCACCTATGTCTTGACTCTTATTTGGTTTAGGTACAGGCATAGAGATAGGGGAGTGCCTAATACATTGGTTTATCCCTCCCCCCATAATGCCAACATTAAGAAATTCAATTCTCTTAATATCATTTTGTGATATGTGAGCTTCATTGATGAGTAGTGGCTATGAACCCAAGGATAATTCTTCGCGGTGTCATGCCACAAACTCTTACATGGTGGCCTCAGCCACCGCCCTCTTCTTATTGAAGAGTTGATTCTTGGTTCGTGTTTACTTGGAGCTCTATTGAACATCTTATTGGATTTCTATGTTTTTGTTTTGATTCTTCACAGTTTGAAATCTTAGCCCAAGCATATCCCTTACCATAAACCCTCTATCTCTCATATATGTCCCCAAACCATCAAATCTGGTGTTTCTGGTCGAGGAGGACCGGAGTCTCCGGTGTAGACCGGAGTCTCCGGTCTAGAAGGTTTTCGGACTTCACTTAAGGGAGGTCGGGGTGAACTGAAACAAACAGTTTCATTCTTCCACACCGACCACTCCTCTCACACCGGTCGCCTCCCCCTCCAAATCACCGCCCCGGAGGTCACAAAGCCCCCGGGATCTGCCGTGCCGCCGGCCAATTTCTTCCCCTCCACCTTTGTGCCCTTCCCACCGGTGGAATCGATCCAATAGACAGATCTGGTACCTCTCCTCCTCGTTTGCACTTAGGGTTCATCCAGTGTGCACTGCGGAGACTCCGGTGTGGAGTGACCCTGGCACATCCAGCAAAGACTCGAGGGTATTGTTTTGCATTTCCGGGACATATATGCTTACCTCCATGCTATCTCCCTCATTTCTTTGGAGGTGTGGAGACTCTGGTGTGGAGTGACACAGGTGGCTGTGGTTCTCGCCGTCCCTCTCGCACCAAGGCCAAGTCAAAGAGGGCAAATCCGCAATATGATGAGACAGAGGGTCGGTTTATTGTGCCCCCGTCCAACCGGAGGCAGCAGGCCTATGATGCAGCATACATAAGGAGGGAGCATGACCGCATTGAGGAAGAGACTCGAGCCAAGAGGGCAAAGTACGAAAATTTACAATCTTTGGCCCGCATGTCGAAGAAGGAGTATCATGAGCTGCGCAAGACACGGTTTTATGACTTGCCACGGACCAGCGATGACCCATGTTATTGGAGGAAGGAGCAAGCAGTGTTCATGAAAGACATTTACACTAAGCTCACCAAGTCCCCAGTTTGTCCCCAGAAGAACTTGAGCATTGAGAAGATGAGGAATGATTCTTACTTCACTGATGCACTATGGATATCTGAGAAGCTAGGGCTGCATGGACTGATGGAGCTCCGTCAGGTTTGGCTGCGTGTTCGGTTAATTTGGTTAATTTGGTTCAGTTAATACGATTATACTATAAATACGGTTTCAATACTTCGGTAAATACGGTTTTGTATGAAAATACGGCTCGGTTTTGGTAATAACCATTAAATATCGGTTCGGTTTCGGTAATAACCAAACTAACCATAGTTGATGCGATTTTTTAATAACGTATAACTTGTATGGTGGTATATATGAGTTTAGCATTTTATATGATCATACTAGATGTGTTGTAAGAGATAAATAAGAAAAACAGTGAATTTCGGCTAAAATAAAATAGTTTAGTATTTTTAAATGACCAAACTGGGTGTATTGTAAGAGAGAAATAAAGAAAAAAGAAAAAATTGGCAAAATAAAAATTAGTGCTTACACGAGAGTTGAACTCATGACCTTGGGAGAAGAAACACGTGTTAGCACATGGTAACCAGTAAGCTGCAAGAAATTATGAGACTTAAAAAAGTTTAGACCCTATATGACCCGTCTTAGCGGAGTTGGACTGGGTGCATTACAGGATTTGTTAATGCAAAAGACTATTCGGTTAATTTCGCTAAAAACCACAGTTTTTCGGTATAAAACCAAATTAATCGTGAGCCAAATGGTTAGCACTTTTGCTAACTGTAACCTTAACCACAAACTGAAATAACCGGAATTTCGGTTGCGGTTAGGTTTTTTCGATTCAGTTTTCGGTTTCGGTTCGGTTATGCGCAGCCGGACTGTCAGGACTACAACATCACTCTAGTGCAGCAGTTCTATGCCATAGTGGTGTTTGGGACTGACCAAGCTAGGATGATGACATGGATGACAGGAGATCATCGCTGCACTGCAACCTTCCATGACTTTGCTGATGCCATTCACGAGACATTTCAGGGTGTGTCCACTCATGTTGGACACCGTATGCACTCTGCAACTCTTGGGGAGAACAAGAATAAACTTGCACCACTATATGGCAACACGGGAGTTGTGGGTGGGTCTAAGGGCCTCAAGCCCCTATATAACCTGATGTTGAGGATCTTCCGCCAGACCATCTCCCACAGTGCTGGCAATGATGATGCTATCAGATGTGGCTTGGTCAACCTACTGTACCATACTCACAAGGTCTACATTGCTGGCCTAGAGGTTAAGGGCACCGCTATTGACCTCATGGACTTCATATTTGAGGAGATGTATCATGCCATATTGTACAAGAAGTCCACTCCCTATGCACCACTTGTCATGAGACTCATCAACACCCAGGCTCATGGTTCACCGCTTGCTATGCCTCCCAACCTTATGGAGCATGCTCTTGTGTCTCTCCAGCAGAAAGGACACATGGGGCCAACCCCTAGACGCTCCTGGCTCAGTAAGAGGAGGATGATATTTCTGAGGCCGAGAGGGCCCCCTCGCCTCCTAGGGCTCGGAGTGCCTCCAATGCACCCATGCCTCCCATGACATGCGAGTATGTACATGAGAAGGTCAAGAAGGCCTCATTCTGGGAGAGGAATCTCTATTGCATGAATGTGGACATACACAAGCAACAACATGCCTCCTACAAGAGCAACCGTCGCATGGAGAAACTACTCAAGGAAATCAAGGCTCAGGGAGAAGCGGAGGATGAGTAAGGAGAGGATGAGTACACATATGAGCATGGTGCTCACCCTTCCATAGATTCTGACTATACACTCTCTTTGGGGGCATGGAATTCCCAACATGACAGCTTGGTGGATTGGCAGACCTTTCTGAGGTCACTTCAGGTTTTGGGTACCAAGGCACGTCATCTTCCCGCCCTCACGGCAAAGGGCTTGTAGCTACAGATGGTGATGATGACTATGAGGAGGAAGATGACGAGGATCAGGACATGGATGAGGATGATGCCGATGATGATTTCGAGTGATCCTTTGGGGCACTAGCTTAGGTCTTTTCCCTTTTTGGCATTTCGATGCCAAAGGGGGAGAAGACATTGTCATCAGGATTTGCATGGGCTTGGATTTGGCTTGTTATTTGAAGTTTGAACTTTTATTTGCTTTTCCTTGGTTTGCAAGACATTATTTGTGTGAGGACATGTTTGCTCCTATGCTATTGTAACTTGTGTGAGGACTATGTTTAGTATCTATCACTGCCATGCATGATTTACTTGTTTATCTTGGTGCACATAGTTAGGGGGAGCATTGTTATACATTGTTATATCTCATTGCAAATATTTCCATGCAAAATCACTTGTTGTCATCGAACACCAAAAAGGGGGAGATTGAAAGGTCATTTACTGTCTTAATCTGTTTTGGTGTTCGTTAACAACTCGTAGATCATTTTACAGTATGCTAGTGTCTACAGGTTGATATAATGAAAAGTGAAAAGGACTTTGGCTCGTGGAATTATCCCTACAGAATATACAGGTTTCTGGGAACTCCAGACCGGAGTCTTCGGTCTGACTAGACCGGAGTCTTCAGTGTGGTCCGGAGTTTCCCCAAGAATCTCCGGAGGGGCCTCCAGAAATCTGCCCAGGTCCTTCTGCATGGGGGTCCGGAGATCAATCGGAGACAGTCCAGAGTTTCCTGTGCAAGCACTCATACCGGAGTCTCCGGTGTGGCTAGAACGGAGTCTCTGGTGTACAGGGGTCCGGAGACTTTGAAGAGTTTCCATATGAGATGTTCCCAGGGCCGCTGGGTCATTCAAAATGGTGGTCCAGAGCTCATCCGGAGATTGTCCAGAGTCTCTGGTGTAGACCGGAGTCTCAGGTCTACAGTCCGGAGTCTCCGGTCTGACAAGTCACCCAACGTTCAGAAAATGGTTCAGTGGGTGGAGGCCTATAAATAGGGGATCTCATCCCCTTCCTCCAGCTGCTCGACCCACTCAAGAGCACCACCTCCATTTGAGTCACCAAATCACCAAGATCTCTTCATCCAACCATCCAAAGTCATTGATATTTGGAGAATCGAAGGAGGAGGCCTTGATCTATAGCTTCACCAAGAGAGATCTTCATTTCCCCCTCATTCACTTGAGGGCTCCTTGCTCTAGTGTTTCTTTGGAAACCCTAGCTTTTGATTTGGTTCTTACAAGCTTGTCTTTGATTGTTTGACAACTTGCTTGTATTCAGGAGCCTCTAATTAGGTTGTGGATGTGTACCCCGAACTTTTTGTAAAGGTGTCGCCTTCCACCTTGAAGGTTGCCGATATAATGGAAGGGGTGAATCGAACCCTTGGCATGAGGTTCATCGGAGAATAAGGGAGGCCTCTCGTCGCGTTGGTGGTTTAAACCACCCCCTCTCCAAACGTAGACGTGCTTCCCCTCTAAAGGAATAAACCACGGGAAACAAACCCTTGTGTCTCTACGTGCTCCACTTTAGTCACTTCTATCCTTTACCGCACTTTACTTATCTTGTTCTTGCTTAGTGTTTGTGCTAGATTGACATATAGGTAAATTCATCATACTTGTATAATCTAGAGAATTTACCTTTTGTGTCAAACCTTAATTTGAAAAAAGAGTAAAATTTGAAGTAGCACCTATTCACCCCCCTCTAGGTGCCCATACGATCCTTTCACAGGGGCTAGGTGTTGGCTCATGCGCACTGTGGTGACTCTAATAGCGCCTCCTGAGAGGCGCAACAACAATGCGAAGGCATACAACTCGTGCATCATAGCGCCCGCCCCACTCGGCCCCCGTGCGTTGATACGTTGGAAACGTATCTATAATTTTTTATGCTCCTTGCTTGTTTAATATCTACTTTGCTTTACTTGTCCACACTTTGAGGTGCTTTTTACATGTTTTCTGGTACTAACCTATTAACAAGTTGCAATAGTGCCATATGCCTGTTTTCTGCTGTTTTTGGTTTCAGAAAAGTTAGTAAAGAAATATTCTCGGAATTGGACGGGACAAACGACAAAGTCAATTACTTTCCGTGGGGAAAAAGAAGTCCATAGGGGAGCCGGAGGGGACGGCCAGAGGGGCCAGACCCACCCCATGCGCGGGTGAGCCCCACCCCGCACCTGGCTAGGGTTTTGATGTATACGCACTTCTATTCTTGTAGATAGTTGTTGGGCCTCCAAGTGCAGAGGTTTGTAGAACAGCAGCAAGTTTCCCTTAAGTGGATTACCCAAGGTTTATCGAACTTAGGGAGGAAGTGCTCAAAGGTGTTTCCTCTCAAGCAATCCTATAATCAAGATACAAGAAGTCTCTTGTGTCCCCAACACACCCAATACACTTGTCAGGTGTATAGGTGCACTAGTTCAGCGAAGAGATAGTGAAATACAAGTGGTAATGGTGCTAGAAAAGAGCTTCTGACTTGTTGTTGACGTGGGGTAACGGTGCTAGAAAATAGCTAATGGCGTGGAGGAACAGACTAAAGGAAAATTGAAGGAAGCAAGCAAACATGCAACTGATCTAGTAGCAAACGGTGTTTCAATGCTTAGAAACAAGGCCTAGGGATCATACTTTCACTAGTGAACACTCTCTCATATAAATATCCTCTCTTGATGATACTACCCTTAACTACTCTCCGGTTGGACACTCTAATCCATGGTAGGGCCTTCCCCAATGTAGATAACCCTACACTGTCACCTTGAGCGCTAGACGGTTCCAACAAACACCACAATTTCATAGAGACATCCAACTCCAAATATAACTCATAACAAATATTCAATCTAGCCAAAGTGCCACACATGGTATGCACGATGTCACTTTCACACACATGGGGAAAAGCATAGATCTATTAAAGCACAGAGTATTTATGTAGACTCAAGCCTAAGTGCCACCATGGCGTGCACGCTGTCACTTTCACAGACATGGGGAGAGCAGAGATCTAATGAAGCACTTGAGTAGCAAGGTAGATCTACTTGATTACAAAGCTCATGACCACAACAAGATCATGCATAGAGAGAGAGATGAACACATAGCTACCGGTAGAGCCCTTATCCCCGAGAGAGAACTACTCCCTCCTCATCATGGGAATCAACAACGGTGATGGAGATGGTGGTGGAGATCGATGGAGATGGCTCCGGGGGCACTTCCCCGTCCCGGCAGGGTGCCGAAACAGAGACTTTCTGTCCCCCGAATCTCCCCTTCCATGGCGACAACGCTACGGAGGTTTTCGTGGATTTCTTCTAGATTCTCTAGGGTTTTCTCATTGGGGGGCTCTTATAGGCGCAGGAATCAAGGTCGGTGGGGGTCCAGGGGGCCCACACCCCCTCCACACGCCTACAGGGCTTGCCCGCACCTAGGGGTTTTGGCCACCCTGTGGCCCCCCTCCGGCTCTGCTTCATGGTTCCGTGCTGCTCCGGGAAAATAATAACTTTGGCTTTTGTCCCATCCAATTCCGAGAATATTGATTTTCTGCCTTTCTGGAACCAAAAACAGAAGAAAACATGCAACTGGCACCGTGGCAACTTGTTAATAGGTTAGTTCTAGAAAAGATATAAAAACACCTCAAAGTGTATACAAAGCAAAGCAAAGTAGATACAAAACAAGCATGGAGCATCAAAAATTATAGATACGTTTCTGACGTATCAAGCATCCCCAAGGTTAACTCCTGTCGTCCTCGAGTAGGTAAGTGATAAAAAGAATAATTTTTGAGGTGACATGCACCATCAAAACCAAGATCAAACCATTTGCATGCATTGAAAGCTGGGATCAAAGAACTCTAAACATGTGCATGAAAGATGGAGTTCTAACAATAAGACAAAGTAACTATGCATGCAACAGGAAAGGCTACAAACAAAGATCATGAATAACATGCATTGAAAAACGTTTGTTTGTTTCACATATAGAAAACATGGCATAGTGGCATTCAACTTGTCCCTCATAGAGTAGCAAATAGATGCATATGACACCTTCAAAGTTCACAAGGGTGACTAGAAAAAAATAGCGCAAGAACAACTAATATCACAATATTCATCAACCAATAAGCTTTGGAACACTACACACAAAATGACAACTATGCTCTCTTAATGGTGCCTAAAGGTAGAAGGTGGAGACTGAATAGTGGTGGAAGAAAGGCCTTTTTAAAGGAAGCAGGGATTTCAAGTTTCAAAAAGATCTTCCAAAAATTATGGTACTTGTTAGCTTTCATCCCTCATTGCTCCTATCATAAGCATTTTGAAGTGGTTAAGGTTAAAGTGGCAAAGATGGAGTATATGCTTGACGAAGTATAAGTTGGCAATCTCAAGTCCCTTGAATACGAGGGCCACACCTCATGCATACTCAACTTTGGGTCCAGGTAAGTTCTTGTCATTGTAAGTATTTGCATATCATTGAGAACCGCCAACAGGGTACCCCTTGCACATGGTACAGGAGCTTTCCCATAACCAAAATGACAAGGCAAGTAGACAATGAGCATCTCAGCAATCTTCTTATGTACCATGGGAATATGGTGCTTTTTTCTCTCTTTCCTCTTTTCTCAATGTGTCTCTTTTTTTATAAGAAGAATGCTTCATAGATGTCACTATAGTGATGCTGCAAGTTTCCACCATGATTAGGCATGGCTTAGGTTAGCGGCCCAGGCGTTTCTCTAACACAAGATACAAACTCCATGGACTTACAAGTTCCCTCTTTATTTCACACCGGTGACATCCATAGACAAAAGAGCATGATATTAACTGAGTACAAAGTACAAGTGCAATGTTGAAAACGTTCCCCGTGACAGCATGGTTCTGCTAATTCCAACGTATAAGTGCAAGCATATATAACATAGGTGACACAATGGCTCAAGTTTATTAGGGGAAAAGAATATAAAGTGTGCCATCAAGTTTGTGAGGGCTTTAATCACTAAGTTTTCACATAACAAAATAGTTTTTAATTGGAAGATAGCTGAAAACAAGAATATACTTGGAATGGTGTAACACACCATGCATAGGAGTTTATAGTGGACACTTTGGAAAAACTTGGTTTCTTGGGAGTTGGAATCATGAGTAGAGCTTACTCATACAAGTGGAGGCTAGCAAAAGACTGGGAGCAACCAACTAAGAGAGCAATAATGGCCATAATCATGCAGTGCAACAAAGCATTACTAATCAAAGCATAGAGTGGTACTACAAGTCAAGGACTAAATGTTCATAGAGGATAATGGTGACTTGTCATAGTCATAACATGGTATGAGCATGTGCCAAGTCAACCCAAGCAAAACATCAAAGGAGAATACCACAATACCATGCTTTTGCATGCTAAAACAACGCATAATTCTTTCAAGGCATAGTAAGCAATCCTAATTGTTTGGAACAAGTCATGCTACATCAATAATCACTAAGCATAAGTTCAAAACAACATCTAGCATGACATGATAAAGTCTAAGCCACAGTCAAAACAAGCTCCTTTTTGTACCACTATAAGCATGAAACTTTCTACTCTTTTCCAACACCAAACAACTTATTTAAAAACTCACAAAGATAATAATCAATAAAGACCAGTGATCTTGTCTCACAAATCCACAAAGAAGAACTAAAAAGTTCTAAGATGAAAGCACAAGAAAACTAAGGCTAAACACAGTGCTAGCAAAAGAGAACACTCACAAAACAATAAGAGTGAATACTAGAGTGTTCTAGGCAATGAAAACAGAGTGTGTCTCCCTCCAAAAAGGTGTGTTGTGACCAACCAACTTACTCAATCAAACTAAGCAAACTAAAACCAAAAAAGAAAACTAAGACACTCCAAGAACAACACTCCAATGCATGAAACAATAAAAATGAAGTGTCTAGAAAGACCTGAGATTTTTATTGATGAAAAGGGGATGCCTTGGGCATCCCCAAGCTTTGACGCTTGTACCTCTTGGATATTTCTTGAGGTGACACCATGGTCGCATCCCCAAGCTTGAGATTTTGTCCATTCTTCATCTCATTACATCATTCTTTCTCTACACCTGCAAATTTTCCTTCATACAAAACTTCACACAATCTTCATTATTAACATTAGTGTATTAAAAAGATAATAGACCTTTGGGTAAAGCTTTGGAACAGCAAGACTTTTCACTAAAAACACAAGATACAGTAGTAACTCCTTCAAAAATCTCAATTCCCCAAAAGAGAACTCAAAAAAGGAATCAATAAGAAGCAAATGCAAATAATGGCAGAAATTTGTCAAAACAGACCAACAGGTAGAAAGCGATTTTTTTCGAACATCTTATGTTGCTTAAATCAAAAAGTGTTGAACTAACAAAGTTAGCTAACATACTGGGGGATTTATTTGTAAATGTTCAGCTCAATCCGAGTTACAGAGACTCCTCACGAATATTTATGGTGGAGGACAGAAATCTGTTTCGGGACAGCAACTCCCCAAATCTTACTTCCCTCTCATTAGAGGTCATTCTTGGCGCAAAAAGCAAACAAAAAGGATAAGGAGAGGTCATTACGGAAGTAATAACTTCCAAGACTCAAGAAAACTCTTGGGTTATCTCCCAACAAGTACTTTTCTTTAATGCCTTTAAGTTAGGCTTTATAGTTTGAGAAGATGCTCACATAAGAAATATGAATTGATTTAAAAGAGAGCATCAAGAAGAAAATTCAAAACACATTTAAGTCTAACCCACTTCCTAAGCATAGGAATCTTGTAATTAAACAAGTCATGAAAGCACAAAGCAACAAGCATAGGAAAGCAAAACAAGTGCAACTTCAAAATTTTCAACATAAAGAGGGGAAACTTAATATTCTTAAGATGCATAAAACCTTGTTTCCCTCTCTCATAATAACTTTCAGTAGCAACATGAATAAAATTAACAATATAACTATCACATAAAACATTCTTATCATGAGCCACATGCATAAAATAATTATTACTCTCCATATAAGAATAGTCACTCTTATTAATTGTAGTGGGAGCAAATTCAACAAAATAGCTATTATTATTATCCTCATCACCATAGTCACCAAATATAGGAGGCATATTGTAATCACAATCAATTTCCTCCTCAATAGTAGGTGGAATGAAAATATCATATTTATCATTGTAATCATCATAAATTGGAGGTTTGGTATCATCATAAGCAATAGAATAGCTATCTTCCAAAGCTGGGGGACTAAAAAGATCATCTTCATAAAAACTAGCTTCCCCAAGCTTAGACGTTTCCATAGCATTAGCAACAATGGTGTCCAAAGAATTCATACTAATAACATTGCTATTAGCATCAAATAAAGCTCCGTAGGTTTTTTAATTTTCTCTTCAAACACTTCATGTCCTAACTCAAGATAGATACTATAAAGCTCTCTAATTTTGTTGTTGTTTTCCATTAAGACTAACTAGTGAAAACAAGAAACAAAAAGACAAGATTGCAGAACCTAAATGAAATAACTTCGAGCACTCACACCAGAGGATGTGAGTACCGTTTACCTTACCTCCTCGGCAACGGCGCCAGAAAATAGCTTTCTGGCTTGCTGTTGCCATGGGGTAATGTGTGTGAGTGCATTTTACCTTTCCTCCCCGACAACGGCGCCAGAAAAGAGCTTGATGTCTATGCACTTCTATTCTTGTAGACAGTTGTTGGGCCTCCAAGTGCAGAGGTTTGTAGAACAGCAACAAGTTTCCCTTAAGTGGATTACCCAAGGTTTATCGAACTTAGGGAGGAAGTGGTCAAAGGTGTTTCCTCTCAAGCAATCCTGCAATCAAGATACAAGAAGTCTCTTTTGTCCCCAACACACCCAATACACTTGTCAGGTGTATAGGTGCACTAGTTCGGCGAAGAGATAGTGAAATACAAGTGGTAACGGTGCCAGAAAAGAGCTTCTGACTTGTTGTTTGACATGGGGTAACGGTACCAGGAAAGAGCTGATGGCGTGGAGGAACAGACTAAAGGCAAACTAAAGGAAGCAAGCAAACATGCAACAGATCTAGTAGCAAACAGTGTTTCAATGCTTAGAAACAAGGCCTAGGGATCATACTTTCACTAGTGAACACTCTCTCATATAAATATCCTATCTTCATGATACTACTCTTAACTACTCTCCGGTTGGACACTCTAATCCACGGTAGGGCCTTCCCCAATCTAGATAACCCACACTGTCACCTTAGCGCTAGATGGTTCCAACAAACACCACAATTTCATAGAGACATCCAACTCCAAATATAACTCATAACAAATATTCAATCTAGCCAAAGTGCCACACACGGTATGCACGCTGTCACTTTCACACACGTAGGGAAAAGCATAGATCTATTAAAGCACAAAGAGTATTTATGTAGACTCAAGCCTAAGTGCCACTATGGCGTGCACGCTGTCACTTTCACACACATGGGGAGATCAGAGATCTAATGAAGCACTTGAGTAGCAAGGTAGATCTACTTGATTACAAAGCTCATGACCACAACAAGATCATGCATAGAGAGAGAGAGATGAACACATAGCTACCGGTAGATCCCTTAGCCTCGAGAGAGAACTACTCCCTCCTCATCATGGGAATCAACAACGGTGATGGAGATGGTGGTGGATATCGATGGAGATGGCTCCGGGGGCACTTCTCCGTCCCGGCAGGGTGCCGGAACAGAGACTTTCTGTCCCTCGAATCTCCCCTTTGGTGGCGGCGGCGCTACGAAGGTTTTCATGGATTTCTTCTGGATTCTCTAGGGTTTTCTCATCGGGGGGCTCTTATAGGCGCAGGAATCAAGGTCGGTGGGGGTCCAGGGGGCCCACACCCCCTCCAGTTGCCTCTAGGGCTTGGCCATGCCTAGGGGGGTTTGGCCACCCTGTGGCCCCCCTCCGGCTCTGCTTCATGGTTCCGTGTTGCTCCGAGAAAAATAATAACTTTGGCTTTTGTCCCGTCCAATTCCGAGAATATTGATTTTCTGCCTTTCTGGAACCAAAAACAGAAGAAAACAGGCAACTGGCACTGTGGCAACTTGTTAATAGGTTAGTTCCAGAAAAGATATAACCACACCTCAAAGTGTAGACAAAGCAAAGCAAAGTAGATACAAAACAAGCATGGAGCATCAAAAATTATAGATACGTTTCCGACGTATCAGGTTTGGCGCCCCTGGCCGCCTCCTCGGTCTCCCTCTTCGCCTATAAGAAGCCCCCGATGCAGAAACCCTAAGCACCCGATCAAATAACCACGAAACCGTCTGTAGCCGCCGCCACCATGGTCCCTAGATCGGGGGAATCTGAAGCTCTTCCCGGCACCCTGCCGGAGGGGAGATCATCCCGGAGGCCTTCTCTCCGGTATGATGCGTGAGTAGTTCCAGCTTGGACTATGGGTCCATGTAGTAGCTAGATGGTTGTATCTCCTCCTTTGTGCTTTCATGTATAGATCTTGTGAGCACCCTTCATGATCAAAATCTAATCTATTTGTAATCATGCATGTTGTGTTTGTGGGGATCCGATGGATATTCAGATTATTATGTTGGTTTGATTAATGGTTTTGTATTTATGATTCTATCATGTCTGTGTTGTTTGTGATCTTGCATGCTCTCCGTTGTTAGTAGCTATCTTGGCCAAGTAGTTGCTAGTGACTCCAAGAGGGGGTATTTATGCTCGATAGTGGTTTCATGCATTTAGTTTCCAAGGGAAGTGACAGAAATATCTTCGGTTGTAGGTGTGATGTTGCCACTAGGGAGAAAACAACGGTCTCTTGTTCTTGGAACATGTGGACTGTTTACCTTACACACTTTGCTTAAAGCAGTTGTATGTTGCTTGCAACTTAATACTGGAGGGGGTTCAGATGATTACCTGAAGGTGGACTTCTAGTCATAGATGCAGTTGTATGGCGGTCTATGTATCTTGTTGTATTGCCCAATCGAATCTCATAGGATCTTTCTGACTAGTAATTGCATTGTTATGCCTTGCTCAGTTCCTGTCAATTGCCCTGCTGTAATTTGTTTACCCTTCATGCCATGTTGTTTATCTAAGGAGAGAACCTCTAGTGAACTATGGACCCCGATCCAATCTTTACCATTGATACATCTTCCACTGTTACTTGTTTACTTGCTACAAACCATTACCTTCCACACCATACGTTTAATCCTTTGTTACAGCAAACTCATGAGCTTGACAACCTCACTGATTCGTTGGGGCAAAGTCTTAAGTTTGTGTTGTGCAAGTTGCTTGCAACACCTGTGTGACGTTTCCTTCCTCCTTCTGTTTCGATAACCTCGGTCTCAACTGAGGTAAAACTTGTTGCTTGCTCTTCACACCCTACGCTTGGGGTTACCAACGAAGTGCCGCGTCGAGCATCATCAAGGCTTTTCTGGCGCCATTGCCGGGGAGGCTAAGGACGTCTTCACTAGGGGAGTCCTTCACTTCCTTTCTCTTTACTTTGTTTTTACTTTGCTTTGTTTATTTTGCTTGGTCTTGTTTGCCTCTTTTCAAAAAACCAAAAAAAACTAGTCTAGTTTTGTTTGCTTGCTTTATTCAAAAACACAAAAAAATCAGTTCCTGCTCTAGCTGCTGCTGTTGTTTTTGGCTTGCCCACCTTTGCCAAAATGAACTCTGGTGAGAACACCAAGTTGTGTGACTTCACTAGCACCAACAACAATGATTTCCTTATCACACCTATTGCTCCACCTGCTCCTGATGCTACCTTTTATGAAATTAAGCCTGCTTTGTTGAATCTTGTGATGAGAGAGAAATTTTCTGGTGCTAGCTCTGATGATCTTGCTGCCCATCTTAATAGCTTTGTTGAACTTTGTGAGATGCAAAAGTGTAAGGATGTAGATGGATATATTATTAAGCTCAAGCTTTTTCCTTTCTCCTTGAGAGGAAAAGCTAAAGAATGGTTGCTTTCTTTGCCTAAAAGTAGTATTGATTCTTGGACTAAGTACAAAGATGCTTTTATTGGAAAGGACTATCCTCCTGCTAAGATTATATCTATGAGAAGTGACATTATGAAATTTAAACAACTTGATAGTGAACATGTTGCTCCAGCTTGGGAAAGAATGAAGTCTTTGGTTAAAAATTGCCCTACTCATGGACTCACTACTTTGATGATTATCTAGACTTTTTATGCAGGTTTGAAGTTCTCCTTAAGAAATCTGTTAGATTCAGCTACTGGAGGTACCTTTATGGGCCTCATTTTGGGTGCTGCAACAAGGCTCCTTGATAATATGATGGTTAACTACTCTGAATGGCATGTTGAGAGAGCTCCACATGGTAAGAAGGTAAATTCTGTTGAGGAAACTTCCTCTTTGAGTGAAAAGATTGTTATTATTATGGCTATGCTTGTTAATGGGAAGGCACCTCTAGATCCTAATAGTGTTACCTTAGCCTCTTTGGTTGCTCAAGAAGAGCAAGTTGATGTGAACTTCATTAGAAACAACAATTTCAACAACAATGCCTATAGGAACAATTTTGGTAGCAACAACAATTATAGGCCTTATCCTCCTAATAATGGCAATTCCTATGGAAGCGCTTACAATAATGCTAGAAGTGTCCCCTCTGAACTTGAAGTCATGCTTAAGGACTTTATTAGTAAACAAACCACTTTCAATAAGACTATAGAGGAGAAGCTTTTAACTGTTGAGAAAATATATCCTCTTTGTCTGAAGCTCAAACTTCCTTGGTTAACAAAATGGTTGCTAAACCTGAAACTATGGAAACCACCTTTGCTACTGCTCATGCCGTACAAGTTACTATTGATGAAAATGTTAGGCTGTTAGCTCAACTTCATGCTAAGTAGGAAAGGGAAGCTGAAATTGATAGAAACAATAGTGTGTGCACCATCACCACTAAACCACAAGTAGTCCCTATTCCTACTCCTACTATGCGTAAGCCTATTGAGCCTACTACTAGTGATGCCAAGTTTGACTTTGATATTGATGGTTGCAATATTTTTGAAGTGATTATGTTCTTGCAAAAGCTTGCTAGAAGTCCTGATGCTAGTGATATGCATGTTGCCTTTACCAAACACATTACAGATGCTCTTGTTAAGATTAAGGAAGAGAAGCTACAACACAAAGCTTCTATTCCTAGGAAAGTAGAAGATAGTTGGGAACCCATTATTAATATGCAAGTGAATGACTTTGACCTCAGAGCTTCATGTGATCTTGGTTCTAGTGTCTCTATTATGCCTAGGAAGATTTATGAAATGTTTGATTTGCCACCTTTGGAAGATTGTTATTTGGATGTCCCACTCAATGATAATGCTAAGAAGAAACTCATGGGGAGTATTGATGATGTTCTCATCATGGTTAATAATGCTTATGTCCCTGTTGATTTATATGTTTTGGATGTTGAATACAATGCTTCTTGTCCTATTACTTTCGGAAGACCTTTTCTTAGAACAATTGGTGCCATCATTGATATGAAAGAAGGCACCATTAAATATCATTTTTCATTCAAGAAAGGTATTGAACACTTCCCTATGAGGAGAGATAAGTTGCTTTTTTCTCCTCCTTTGAAAGCAAGATTTGATGTTAATGCTTCTTCATTTGAAAATACTTGATTCTTTTTGCTTCTTGTGCCTAACTTAAAGGCATTAAAGAAAAGTACTTGTTGGGAGATAACCCAAGAGTTTCCTTGAGTCTTGGAAGTTACTACTTCAGTAATGACCTCTCCTTATCCTTTTTGTTTGCTTTTTGTGTCAAGAATGACCTCTAATGAGAGGGAAGTAAGTTGGGGAGTTGCTGTCCCGAAACAGATTTCTGTCCTCCTCCAAAACAATTCGTGAGGAGTCTCTGTAACTCGGAGTATGATCCAAATTTACGAATAAGTCCCCCAGTATGTTAGATAACTTTCGTTAGTTCAACACTTTTTGATTTGAGCAACAGAAGATGTTCGAAAAAATCAGTTTCTACCTGCTGGTCTGTTTTGACAGATTTCTGCCATTATTTGCATTTGCTTCTTATTGATTCCTTTTTGAGTTCTCTTTAGGTGAATTGAGATTTTTGAAGGATTTACTACAGTAGCTTGTGTTTTTAGTGAAAATCCTTGCTGTTCCAAAGCTTTTCTAGAGGTCTAATATCTTTTGAATACACTAATGTTGCTAATGAAGATTGTGTGAAGTTTTGTATGGAGGAAAAATTTCAGGTGTAGAGAGAGAATGATGCAATGAGATGAATAATGGACAAAATCTTAAGCTTGGGGATACCACCATGGTGTCACCCCAAGAAATATCCAAGAGGTACAAGCGTCAAAGCTTGGGGATGCCCAAGGCATCCCCTTCTTCATCAATAAAAAGCTCAGGTCTGTCTAGACACTTTGTTTTTTTGTTTCATGCACAGTTGTGTTGTTCTTGGAGCGTCTTAATTTTGGTTTGCTTTGCTTAGTTTGCTAAAGTAGTTTGGACCCCCGTTATCGTTGTGTTGTTTTGCAAATAAGTTTGCTTGGTGTTGGAAAGGAGTAGTAAGTTCTTGCTTGAAGTGCAAGAGGAGCTTGCATTGACTGTGACTTAGACTTTAGCATGACATGCTAGGTGTTGTTTTGGCATTATGCTTAGTGATTATTGTTGTAGCATGTATTGTTCCAAACAATTGAGATTGCTTAGTGTGCCTTGAAGAAATTATGCGTTGTTTTAGCATGCAAAAGCATAGTATTGTGGTATTCTCCTTTGATGTTTTGCTTGGGTTGACTTGACACATGCTCACACCATGTTATGACTATGACAAAGTCACCATTAGCCTCTATGATCATTTACTCCTTGACTTGTAGTACTACTATTTGCTTTTATTAGTATGCTTTGTTGCATTGCATAATTTTGGCCATTATTGCTCTCTTAGTTGGTTGCTCCTAGTCTTTTGATAGCCTCCACTTGTATGAGTAAGTTCTACTCATGCCCCCAACTCCCAAGCAACCAAGTTATTCCAAAGTGTCCACTATAAACTCCTATGCATGGTGTGTTACACCATTCCAAGTATATTCTTGTTTTCATCTATCTTCCAATTAAAAACTATTTTGTTATGTGAAAACTTAGTGATTAAAGCCCTCACAAACTTGATGGCACACTTTATTATTTGCCCCTAATAAACTTGAACCATTGTGACAACTTTGTTGTATATGCTTGCACTTATAAGTTGGAATCAGCAGAACCGTGATGTCATGGGGAATGTTTTCAACATTGCACTTGTACCTTGTTGTACTCAGTTGATATCATGTTCTTTTGTCTATGGATGTCATCGGTGTGAAATAAAGAGGGAACTTGTAAGTCCATGGAGTTTGTATCCTGTGTTAGAGAAACGCCTGGGCCGCTAGCCTAAGCCATGCCTAATCATGGTGGAAACATGTAGCATCACCATAATGAGCTATCTATGAAGCATCCTCAATAAAAAGCTATGCATATGGTAAATAAAAAGATTGCTGATATGCTCATTGTCTGCTTGCCTTCTCATTTTGGTTATGAGAAAGCTCCTGTACCATGTGCAAGGGGTACCTCGTTTACGGTTCTCAATGATATGCAAATACTTACAGTGACAAGAACTTACCTGGACCCAAAGTTGAGTATGCATGAGGTGTGGACCTCGTATTCAAGGGACTTGAGATTTCCAACTTATACTTCGTCAAGCATATACTCCAGCTTTGCCACTTTAACCTTAACCACTTCAAGATGCTTATGATAGGGGCAATGAGGGCTGAAAGCTAACAAGTACCCATAATTTTTGGAAGCTCTTTTTGAAACTTGTAATCCCTGCTTCCTTTACAAAAAGACCTTTTGTAGTAGCCCGGTTAAACCCTAATTATAATATCGCTAGTTGTTTTTCTTTTATCGCATCATCATGACATCATGCATTTTTGCCTCTCAAAATATTTTAATTAAAAGCTATTTTGTTTGCTACAATACCCCTTCTCTTATTTCAAAACAAACTCTTATAATTGTTTTCCAAACTATTTGACTAAAAAGTATTTTCTAAAAGGATTTAAAACAAAACAAAAGGAAAAAAATATTTTATAAAATAGTAAACCTAAGACTAGACCTAAACCGGCCAGGCCCAAAGGCCCAACCGGCTGGACCCAACCAGACCAAACCCTAACCCTAGACTCACCCCACCCTCTCCCTCCACCCAGCCACACCCCCTACGGCCACCACCCCAACCCCTGTCTCGCCTCCACTGCACCCAGCGCCAGTAGACCCTCCCCGTGCAGCGTACTCTGCGTCGCACGCTCGACGCATCCACCCGTTCACATCTCTCTCTCTCTCGCTACCTCGCCCCTGGCCTACCTCTCCTCAACATGCATCCTGCACGCCTCTTCCCGCATCGGGATTCCCCTGTCCCCACCCCGACATCCACTCCTCGAACCCCACCTTCCCGCAACCCGCGCCCCATCCCCGTCTCTCCCTATCTCACGAAGCCCGCCGCCAATTGAACCTCGCCGCTGCCTGGACATCACCCTGCCGGCTGCCATGCGCCCTTCCGCTACCGCTTCTTCGGCCTGTGCCACCATGGCTCTACCTCCCAATGCTCCCTGCCTGAGCCCCTCCACCCTTGTCGCGTCCCTGTTTCGTAGTACCCGGTCGCTACTCGGGCCCCTCCCGCTGGTGCTCTATCGTCCCACCCCGTCGACTCCCTCTCGTCTGCTTCGTCGGGGTTGCACGTTCCTCTGGCCTCACAGAGCCCCCCTTGGTTCGTTGTGTCTCTACTAGGCCACGGTGCCCTGTTCCCGAGCTATGCCTAGTGGCCCACGTCGGCAGGACCTGGGCGTCCTCGACCTTGACCACGTGCGGTTGCAAGCTTCTGTGTGGCCGGCCGTCGCCCGAGCCCTTGCAGTCAACGTCCGGGCTCCCAGAACATGGCACAGTGGGCCTCCAAGATCTGTCTGTACACGCAGGTGGAGCACTCCTACATGGAAACCGATGAACAGAAGCTCTTCCTTCCTTATCAAATACCCTGTTCCCGGAGGCGAAGACCGATCTCAGAACGCCATGAACTCCTTGATGGACGTCAAGGCCTCCTTCCCGGAACCCGAAGACACTGAGACCCCGGGTGCGGTGGCATGGATCCTAAGACCGATCCGAATCCGAAGATCAATATCGTTGAACCCCAAGACCCCGGATCCGAAACCTCCCCCAATGTGTGATTCCCTTCCTAAGCCCTATTTTATAAAATGAAATATAAACTTGTTGCATATTAAATTATCATGCTTGCACACATATTTTTTGGTTTGGGGCATTTATCCGTTTCACCTCATAATTAAATATGGACTCCCTATGCGGGCGAATCTAGTCTTATATTGGCTCCATTTAAATTTGTGTAGTGAACCGATGCCATGTTTTCGCCTTGTTAATACAACATTTAAATTGCGGGGTATCTAAATAACTTGAACCATATAATTAATTGTCGGGACCCCGGTTCCGCTTAATATTTCCTAATTGCATCACATATTTTCCATGTCATGCATCATATATCCATCATGCCCGATCTTCTACCGTAGTATTAAATAGTGCTTTCGGTGTTTGTTCTAGTGCTTTGCTTCTTCACGGATTAGGCCGATAAGTTGATGTGAGTTTCGCCCGACCTTCGGATGAACCTTCGACAATATTTTCAGGCGAGCATTCTTCCCCTTTGTACCTATTTTGTATTTATAGTCTTTACTTCCTCCTATTGATCTATTGCTATCTGTGTTGCGATGCTTTAGATTCCGTACCCCTTTATATATCCCTATAGCCTTTATATTGCCTTGGACACCTCCTATTGCCTGTTGTTTGGGTAGACAATTTGCCTTGTGAGTCGTAGTCGCTTTCTTAGGCGCTGCTTCGTGTCATTGATGTTCCACTGATGTTGGGGGTTGGCATATTCGTAATGCTGGAGATAATCATGGCTTCAATTGCAGTTTAGTAACTAATATTGAAAGTAGGTATAATAAATGCAGAGGCACAGAGGGGTAATAGTTGAGATCTGGTTGTTATCCCGCCCCCCTGTGTCCATATAGGGCCCGAGTTCTTGACACCTGTTCCAAGACGAGCGCGCTAACCACATGTGGGGTGTCTGGGCACCCCTATCGGCTTAGTACCTGATTTCAAAGTACTGTTCTCGGGGCCACAACACTAGTTCGGGCTTTATGCGTTACTACTGTACTTATGCCATGTATGCCATGTATGAGATGTTATTACCTGTTGCTCGATGAGCATTTATTACTGTTGCGTATGTGCGGCACTCTGTCATGGGAATATTTTGTCTATCTGCTCCCGTGCAAGTCCACGCAACCTCAGGGTCCTTACGAGGAGGATTAGCTATACCTCGTATGGGTAGCTCTTTCGGGTGGCCCCCATGTACTTGCTTTGGGTTAGGGAAAGCGTCGTGTCCTAGGCCCCACCGACATACTGATGGAAGTATGTTAATTGATCTGGAAACAAGGGTCGAAGTGCGTTTGGAAACTTTGGTGCACCTCTGCAGGGTTAAATCTTTTCGAAAAGCTGTGTCCGCGGTTATGGATGACTTGGAGCACAGTTCTCGATCATAGACAACTATAACTAAAGCTTACTATTATAAATTTGACTTGTATCTGATATGACTAGTAAGTTGGATAACCACCGCGGAAAGAATGAATAAAACTGACAACCGTGTGAGCTTCCTCGGCATGACTTCCCCGTTCGGTCTCGAGGGGGAAATATCAGGATGGGTATGATTGGTGGTAGTATCAGGTTGGTTCCGAATAGGTCTTTCTCATATCTCTCTGACAGCTGACAGATGTATTGAGTCTCTATAGGTTGTTTAGCGCGTGCTCCGCTGCCGCTTCAGTCCACCATACCTATGTAGGCGAGGACCGCCAAATTCTAGTCTCGCCGTATACTGGCCTCAGTATTGACCGCTCTCTTTTTCATTTGCCCTTTGTCGGCACCCCTTTTGTTTAAGCAGGTTTGAGATTGACATCGTTAGCAGGGTTACCCTTCCAGCTTGGCCTGGGCAGGGTTATGGACGCCATTGGTTATTCTTCGGAGCTCTTAGCTCAATTTGCATCTTGTCCGTACTCGGACGCTGTATCGTTTTCAAGGTGATTTGGATCTTTGTACTGATTATCTGTACTCTTGACTCTTGGAGTCGTTGTTGTATATATGTGTTCTGTGGGTTCCATCATGGACTAATGTGTAATGATATTACTTCGTTTTCCACCCGCACGAAAGTGACTGGTGGGCACCTTTGAATCGTTTCTATGCGGTTTTTGGCTGGAATCGCTAAAACTTGCATAGGGCCGGTCTGAGGGTGTTACAGAGTGGTATCAGAGCCCAGCAGTTACGGTACCCCACTGGTCCAGCCTATAGGATAACCTAGCTAACGGCCGATGTAGAGTGTCAAATCTATTTTGAAAATCGGTTGGATAGATCTGATTAGGTCTCCTTTTATTTCTTACCCCTCTGCTATTTTCCTCTTACCTCGGGTTGTTTTGAATCTGCTCTCTTATCTTTTCTTCGAGTCCAGGAATTCTCGTGGTTGGGTTTCTGTCGTAGCTTCATGGTTTCGCTTCCTTCCTCTTGCAACGGTGCTTCGACACCCGGTCTTCATGCTATCTAATGGAAGTTTTCACCGTTGTTCAGTGGACCAAAAATTCACTAAAAAATTTCTTTGCATCTTGCGGTGTTTACCAACGTGACGACATCTTCTACATCAGATCCGATGAAGATCCTACATCACTCCTTTGTTTTCCAAACACTATTTGTTAAGATCTTCAGTTTGAATTCCGAGAGTTGGTTGCATAATTCTTCTGTTCGTGTACAAAGTAATGCTTTGAGTGCGGGATGGAGTCGCGACCATACCACTACTCTTATCATTCGCTTTGTACATTTAATGTTGGATCGATGCAATTCTTACTCCTTTCATGGAAGTTAGAGGTGGCTTTCCTTTTTGATACCTCAGCTTTCGTCTGTGTTGCACCGGAGTGTTATCTCGATGAATGTGAGCAAAAACTCTTGTTGGTGGTGTCGCCGATTACAAGATGGAGTAAAAATCTTGTTAGTGGTGTCGTGACGATCTACACAAAGCAAGAAGATTCAGATTGTCGTCCTTCTTCCTATACCATGAGGCGGATCTCGAGGGCGAGATCCACTGTTAGTGGTGTCGAATTTTAGCGCCCCGGGTAAACCCTAATTATAATATCGCTAATTGTTTTTCTTTTATTGCATCATCATGACATCATGCATTTTTGCCTCTCAAAATATTTTAATTAAAAGCTATTTTGTTTGCTACAATACCCTTCTCTTATTTCAAAACAAAGACTTATAATTGTTTGCCAAACTATTTGACTAAAAAGTATTTGCTAAAAGGATTTTGAAACAAAACAAAAGAAAAAAATATTTTATAAAATACTAAACCTAAGACTAGACCTAAACCGGCCAGGCCCAAAGGCCCAACCGGCTAGACCCAACGAGACCAAACCCTAACCCTAGACTCACCCCACCCTCTCCCTCCACCTATCCACACCCCTGCCGCCGCACCCCAACCCCTGCCTCGCCTCCACTGCACCCAGCGCCAGCAGACCCTCCCCGCGCAGCGTACTCTGTGTCGCACGCTCGACGCATCCACCCGCTCACATCTCTCTCTCTCTTGGCCCACCTCTCCTCAACACGCATCCTGCACGCCTCTCCCCGCATCGGGATTCCCCTGTCCCCACCCCGACATCCACTCCTCGAACCCCACCTTCTCGCAACCCGCGCCCCATCCCCGTCTCTCCCCATCTCGCAAAGCCCGCCGCCAACTGAACCCCGCCGCTGCTTGGACAACACCCTGTCGTCCGCCATGCGCCCTTCCGCCACCGCCTCTTCGGCATGTGCCACCATGGCTCTACCTCCCAATTCTCCCTTCCTGAGCCCCTCCACCCTTATCGCGTCCCTGTTTCCCAGCACCCGGTCGCTACTCAGGCCCCTCCCGCCGGTTCTCTGTCGTCTCGCCCCATCGACTCCCTCTCGTCTGCTTCATCGGGGTTGCACGTTCCTCCGGCCTTGTAGAGCCCCCTTCGTTTGTTGTGTCTCTGCTAGGCCACGGTGCCCTGTCCTCGAGCTATGCCTAGTGGCCCATGTTGGCAGGACCTGGGCGTCCTCGACCTTGACCACGTGCGGTTGCAAGCTTCTGTGTGACTGTCCGTCGCCCGAGCCCTTGCAGTCAACGTCCGGGCTCCCAGAACATGGCACAGTGGGCCTCCAAGATCTGTACACGCGTGTGGAGCACTCCTACATGGAAACCGATGAACAAAAGCTCTTCCTTCCTTATCAAATACCCCGTTCCCGGAGGTGAAGACCGATCTCGGAATGCCATGAACTCCTTCATGGACGTCAAGGCCTCCTTCCCGAAACCCAAAGACAC
The DNA here is from genome assembly GCA_916181665.1 of Avena sativa. NCBI lineage: Eukaryota > Viridiplantae > Streptophyta > Magnoliopsida > Poales > Poaceae > Avena > Avena sativa. The sequence goes on along the minus strand of OV702298.1, from coordinate 35,130,909 downwards.
CGAGACCCCGGGTGTGGCGACATGGATCCGAAGACCGATCCGGATCCGAAGATCGATATCGTTGAACCCCAAGACCCCGAATCTGAAACCTCCTGCAATGTGTGATTCCCTTCCTGACCCCTATTTTATAAAATGGAATACAAGCTTGTTGCATATTAAATTATCATGCCTGCACACATATTTTGTGGTTTGGGGCTTTTAGCCGTTTCACCTCATAATTAAATATGGAGTCCATATGCGGGCGAATCTAGTCTTATATTGGCTCCATTTAAATTTGTGTACTGAATCGATGCCATGTTTTCGCCTTGTTAATACAACATTTAAATTGCGGGGTATCTAAATAACTTGAACCATATACTTAATTGCCGGGACCTCGGTTCCGCTTAATATTGCCTAATTGCATTACATATTTTCCATGTCATGCATCATATATGCATCATGCCCGATCTTCTACCGTAGTATTAAATAGTGCTTCCGGTGTTTGTTCTAGTGTTTTGCTTCTTCACGGATTAGGCCGATGAGTTGATGTGAGTTTCGCTCGATCTTCGATGAACCTTCGGCAATATTTTCAGGCGAGCATTCTTCCCCTTTCTACCTATTTTATATTTATAGTCTTTACTTCCTCCTATTGATCTATTGCTATCTGTGTTGCGATGCTTTAGATTCCATACCCCTTTATATATCCCTGCAGCCTTTATATTGCCTTGGATACCTCCTATTGCCCGTTGTTTGGGTAGACAGTTGGCCTTGTGAGTCGTAGTCGCTTTCTTAGGCGCTGCTTTGTGTCGTCGATGTTCCACTGATGTTGAGGGTTGGCATATTCGTAATGGTGGAGATAATCATGGCTTCAATTGCAGTTTAATAACTAATATTGAAAGTAGGTATAATAAATGCAGAGGCACAGAGGGGTAATAGTTGAGATCTGGTTGTTATCCCGCCCCCCTGTGTACATCTAGGGCCCGTGTTCTTGTCACCTGTTCCGAGACAAGCGCGCTAACCACATGTGGGGTGTCTGGGCACCCCTATCGGCTTCGTACCTGATTTCAAAGTACTGTACTGGGGGCCACAACACTAGTTCGGGCTTTATGCGTTACTACTGTACTTATGCCATGTATGAGATGTTATTACCTGTTGCTCGATGAGCGTTTATTATTGTTGCGTAGGTGCGGCACTCTGTCACGGGAATATTTTGTCTATGACCTCTGCTCCCGTGCAAGTCCATGCAACCTCAGGGTCCATACGAGGAGGATTAGTTATACCTCGTATGGATAGCTCTTTCGGGTGGCCCCCATGTACTTGCTTTGGGTTAGGGAAAGCGTCGTGTCCTAGGCCCCACCGACATACCGATGGAAGTATGTTAATTGATCTGGCAACAAGGGTCGAAGTGCGTGTGGAAACGTTGGTGCACCCCTGCAGGGTTAAATCTTTTCGAAAAGCCGTGTCCGCGGTTATGGACGACTTGGAGCACAGTTATCAATCATAGACAACTATAACTAAAGCTTACTGTTATAAATTTGACTTGTATCTGATATGACTAGTAAGTTGGATAACCACCACGAAAAGAATGAATAAAACTTCCAACTGCGTGAGTTTCCTCGGCATGACTTCCTCGTTCGGTCTCGAGGGGGAAATGTCAGGATGGGTATGATTGGTGGTAGTATCAGGTTGGTTTCGGATAGGTATTTCTCATCTCTCTCTGACAGCCGACAGATGCATTGAGTCTCTATAGGTTGTTTAGAGCGTGCTCCGCTGCCGCTTCAGTCCACCATACCTATGTAGGCGAGGACCGCCAAATTCTAGTCTCGCCGTATACTGGCCTCAGTATTGACCGCTCTCTTTTTCATTTGCCCTTTGTCGGCACCCCTTTTGTTTAAGCAAGTTTGAGATTGACTTTGTTAGCAGGGTTACCCTTCCAGCTTGGCATGGGCAGGGTTATGGACGCCATTGGTTATTCTTCGGAGCTCTTAGCTCAATTTGCATATTGTCCGTACTCGGACGCTATATCGTTTTCAAGGTAATTTGGATCTTTGTACTGATTATCTGTACTCTTGACTCTTGGAGTCGTTGTTGTATATATGTGTTCTGTGGGTTCCATCGTGGACTAATGTGTAATGATATTACTTCATTTTCCACCTGCACGAAAGTGACTGGTGGGCACCTTTGAATCGTTTCTATGCGGGTTTTGGCGGGAATCGCTAAAACTTGCATAGGGCCGATTTGAGGGTGTTACACCTTTGTTCCACCATTATTGAGTCTCCACCTTCTACCTTTAGGTACCATTAAGAGAGCATAATTGTCATTCTGTGTGTAGTATTCCAAAGCTTATTAATTGATGCATATTGTGTTATTACTTGTTCTTGTGCTACTTGTTTCTAGTCACCCTTGTGAACTTTGCAGGTGTCCTATGCATCTATTTGCTACTCTATGAGGGACAAGCTGATTGCCACTATGCTATGTTTTCTGCATGTGAAACAAACAAACGTTTTTCAATGCATATTATTCATGATCTTTGTTTGTAGCTTGTCATATTGCATGCATAGTTACTATGTCCTATTGTTAGAACTCCATCTTTCATGCACATGTTTAGAGTTCTTTGATCCCGGCTTTCAATGCTTGCAAATGGTTGGATCTTTATTGTGAGGGTGCATGTCACCTCAAAAATTATTCTTTTAGCACTTACCTACTCGAGGACGAGCAGGAGTTAAGCTTAGGGATGTTGATACGTTGGAAACGTATCTATAATTTTTGATGATCCATGCTTGTTTAGTATCTACTTTGCTTTACTTGTCCACACTTTGAGGTGCTTTTTACATGTTTTTTGGTACTAACCTATTAACAAGTTGTAACAGTGTCAGATGCAAATTTTCTGCTGTTTTTGGTTTCAGAAAAGTTAGTAAAGAAATATTCTCTGAATTGGACGGGACAAACGACAAATTCAATTACTTTCCGTGGGGAACTTGAAGTCCAGAGGGGAGCCGGAGGGGGCGGCCAGAGGGGCCAGACCCACCCCAGGCGCGGGTGGGCCCCCATCCCGTGCCTGGCTAGGGTTTGGCGCCCCTGGCCGCCTCCTCGGTCCCCCCTTCGCCTATAAGAAGCCCCCGATGCATAAACCCTAAGCACCCGATCAAATATCCACGAAACCGTTTGTAGCCGCCGCCACCATCGTCCCTAGATTGGGGGGATCTGAAGCTCTTCCCGGCACCCTGCCGGAGGGTAGATCATCCCGGAGGCCTTCTCTCCAGTATGATGTGTGAGTAGTTCCACCTTGGACTATGGGTCCATGTAGTAGCTAGATGGTTGTATCTCCTCCTTTGTGCTTTCATGTATGGATCTTGTGAGCTCCGTTCATGATCAAGATCTAATCTATCTGCAATCATGCATGTTGTGTTTGCGGGGATTCGATGGATATTAAGATTATTATGTTGGTTTGATTAATGGTTTTGTCTTCATGATTCTATCATGTCTGTGTTGTTTGTGATCTTCTATGCTCTCCGTTGTTAGTATCTATCTTGGCCAAATAGTTGCTAGTGACTCCAAGAGGGGGTATTTATGCTCGATAGTGGGTTCATGCCTCTAGTTTCCAAGGGAAGTGACAGAAATCTCTTTGGTTGTAGATGTGTTGTTGCCACTAGGGAGAAAACAACGGTCTCTTGTTCATGGAACATATGGACCGTTTACCTTACACACTTTGCTTAAAGCAGTTGTCTATTGCTTGCAACTTAATACTGGAGGGGGTTCGGATGATAACCTGAAGGTGGACTTCTAGTCATAGATGCAGTTGGATTGCGGTCTATGTATCTTGTTGTATTGCCCAATTGAATCTCAAAGGATCTTTCTGACTAGTAATTGTATTGTTATGCCTTGCTCAGTTCCTGTCAATTGCCCTGCTATAATTTGTTTACCCTTTATGCCATGTTGTTTATCTAAGGAGAGCACCTCTAGTGAACTATGGACCCCGGTCCAATCTTTACCATTGATACATCTTCCACTATTACTTGTTTACTTGCTGCAAACCATTACCTTCCACACCATACGTTTAATCCTTTATTACAGCAAACCGGTGAGCTTGACAACCTCACTGATTCGTTCGGACAAAGTTTTGAGTTTGTGTTGTGCAGGTATCCGCGTTACTTGCAACACCTGTGTGACGTTTCTTTCCTCCTTCTGGTTCGATAACCTCGGTCTCAACTGAGGAAAAACTTGCTGCTTGCTCTTGACACCCTACGCTTTACCAACGAAGTGCCGCGTCGAGCATCATCATGCATGCTCAACCTCCCATTGGTTGCCAGAGACAAACTCCTACTCTAATGAGTCATACATCACCCCTCCTACAACATCAGTGGCTCCCACCAACGTCGACTGCCCAATGTTCGATGATATCTTCTCGGGGATGAGACCTACAAGGACACACATGTTGTAGAGGTCATCCACTACTCCAAGCACGACACCAAGCGTGTTGAATGACTGGTAGCAAAGTAGCTTCGCCTCATCAGGAGCAACAGGAAGAGGATATCATATGTTACGACTCCATTGTCACTGCGACGGTGGAGGAGTACAAGCGTGCCCAGCACGTGACATGCGTGAGGGAGATCAACCCCTCTATGACTCCGACTTCACGACAATCGGGAGGAGCCACCACCCGCAGGTTCAGTGGCACCTGAACTACCTTCAAGTATCTCGGTGCCACTATCTACTTTTAAGTTCATCTAGCTATTTTTGTTGAACTACGTATAATCTAGTTTAAATATGCATGGAAATATGTGTAGTCTAATTGGAATCTGCGATGAACTATGTTTTATTTATGAAATATTGAACTATGTTAAATTTATGTTTTATCTGTGTGTTTATATTTTTTTTGGAAAAGAGTATATATTAGTATCGCGGAGTTACACCCAGCCTCTGCAACAACGCATGCCCTAGCGTCCTTACGGATGCACACAGCCCAGAAAAAAAGGAAGAAGAATTACAAAAAAAAGAAAAATCCCTTTACAGAGAACTATTCCTCAGAGCAACGACACTAACACCACCAGAACAACACCAGTAGTCCAACCACTCCAAAAGCAATGCCTTTAACAAGGAAACCGTGCACAAGCGCCGTCGTCCCCTGATCAAAGATCATAGGTTTTTCACCCTGGAGAAAGTCCTCACTCGCAAAACAATGCCTTCAACAAGGCCATTATCAGGCACAACCAATTAAAGGCAGACCTTGGATTTTCACCCTCCAATGTAAGACTAGGAACTCCTCCTGTATTGTCGCCCCCACAAAGAGTCGCTGCTGCGAGTCACAGATCACGCAACTAGTTTCTTGACGCCACAAAGACTCAAACCACCATCACAACACTCATGTTCCTTCTTTCTTGACATTCTCCGCCTCTGACTTCACCATGGATCGTCGAAGACATGACACATGATGATAATAGATAGCAGAGCTTCGCAACGCTCTCGTTGAAACCAAACGGCCAGAAAAACATGGGTACGCATGACTGAATATCTTCCGATCCAGCAATCTCCAGACATATTCACCCATGGAAGTTCGCCGACGGAGCCTTCCAGAACACGCCGGTCTAGATCAGATCAAAGAGGGCAAGTGACAAGCAGATCTTCGTCTTGGCGTTGAAGGAACCTTAGGACCGCCCGCCATTATTCGCAAGACCCGCAGCCCCCACGTCGCCAGTCACCATCCAGCAGGAGAGAGCAACATAGGAGGGGCCAACAAGTACTTGGCTGCAGAATCACCAGCGTGACCGAGGTCACCGTCAGAATCCATGGCTGAAGCCCCTGCTGGACCGAACGACCCAGATCAGAACAAATCTTGGTCATCCAGGTACATATCTCGCCACCGCCTCCTCGTCGGAACGGCCACACGGCGACGCGTCGCCGCCTCCTCGTATCCTCTCCGCTGGAGGGCCTTAGGCTCCGGCCTCCCGGCCACGCCGTCCCGTGCCCACCGCCGGCGCCCCACCATCCCTCATGCAGCACCACCTGGGACACCTCACCTTCCCACCGCCAGTTCCGACGAGATGGGCACCGCCACAGCCGCCGGAGTTGGCAACAACGGCGGCCAAGAGAATAAGGATCGGGGGGAGGCAGGAGGAAGGGAGGGAGGGTGCCTCCGGAGTCGCTCGAGGGAGGAGCGGCTCGGGAGGGAGGAGACCAACACTGTTTTAAAAAGAAGAAGAATGAAGTAGGGTGTTGCTCCATCTATGTGTTTACATGGTCTGTTTAATCTATCTTTTGCTTCAGCTATATGGGTGGAAGTTTGTAAATACCTGATCAAAATTGGGGGAAACACTTATTTGAATTATACAGTACGAGGTTTTGTGGACCTGTTCCGGCAGATCACTTCTCACACCGCAAAAGTGTTATACGGCCTATTTAAAACGTATATACGATACGAGATTTTAAGGGATCCGCTAGAAGTGCTCTGTACACCGGCAAGGAACACAAACCTGCATTTGAACTGTCAAATCTCTGAAATCTATCCCCTGCCGCGGCCTCTTCCTTGTTGCGTTTGTTCTAAAATATAAGAGAACCATTTGACCATCGTATATTATTCTTTTTCTTGTTAGTATTTCGTAGTGGGTATGTACTTACTTTCGTGGAAACATAGGAGTACCCGGTGAAAAAAGTGCCAGCACTCTGGCGGCAGTACTTACTGTGCTCCATTGCCAGACGAGGTATATGTGGCACAGATAGTACATAGCATGAACGGCATTCTAAAAGACAATCCAGGTGGAAAACCCAGCAAAGGAACATAAACCTGCATCAGAAACTGTCAAGCCACTGAAACCAATCCACCCTGCCTCGGCCTCTTCCTTTTTGCCACAACAAGGGGAGGGATGCTCTGCTCACTCCAGAACACCTGCTCAGGATCCACCTCACCCTTCACCACTGCCAGCCTCCTGAAGTTTCCCCTGAAGTACTTTTCTCCCCACACCCTGGCGTCCTCATACGTCGTGTTGCCCTCGACATTCTGCCCCAAGTCCAGGTCCCTGAAGTTGATGTATGCAGCTCTAGGCCTCTTGCTCACATAGGGTGTCATGAGGCCATGCACCCCCCTGACCCAACCCAAATGCTCCTCCTCATTATATGACACATTGCTGTCACCTCCCCACTTGACGAAGTACTGGACATTGTAGAGGTACCCTCTCCGGTGGGCGTACGGCGTGTCGGACTCAGGCGTCTCGCTCATCCTCCCGCCCTGAGGGTCGATGTCGATTGATCCGCCCTTCTCTTCCACGATCTTGTCGAGCAGTACGGTTAGACCGGCTGTCGGAATTGGCGATATCAGGTAGTCCAGCTTGACCTTGTAGTATTCTTTGGGTTGGAGCGTTCTGTCAAGAAGCACCTCTGCAGGTTGACCATTGGTGTAGCCGTAGAAGTAGAGCATGGACTGAATCCAGTTCATCTCTCTGCAGTCGCTTGGCTTGATGCCTAGTTCAGGCAGATGGTTGTCCAACTGGGTGATCATGCCACTGCAGTTCCCGAGAAACAGTGACTTGAACACCACCAGTGGGCGCCTCTCGCCGTCGTCGTCGTCCACCTTGGGCTCCAAGGCCACCTTGACGAAGAGATCGTCCGGGAGGGCATGTGCCACGAGCTTCCATTTGGCGAGAAGACGGAGCATCGCTTGCTCGTCCTCGCCTCCTCTCCGAACTAGCCTGTGGACGGTGAAGGCGGAAACGACGCTCGGGACGGGGACCAGCCGCACGGTCCAAGAAACGACGATGCCAAAGCTGCCGCCGCCGCCACCCCTGATCGCCCAGAAGAGTTCTTCCCCCATGGCCTCCCGGTCCAGGAGCCTCCCCTCCGCGTCCACCACCTCGGCGTCCACGACGTTGTCTGCGGCGAGGCCGTGCCTGGGCATCATCGGGCCGAACCCACCCCCGCTGAGGTGCCCGCCGACGCAGACCGTGGGGCAAATCCCGGCGGGGAACCCGAGCGCGCCGCCGCTCCCTTCCGCCACCGCGTAGTAGAGCTCCCCGAGCGTGACCCCAGGCTGGACGCGCGCCACGCGTCGCGCCGCGTCGATACGCACCGCCCGGAGCGCGGCGACGTCGACGACCGCGAACCGGCGGCCGCCGCTACTGGGACGGAGAGCGCGGTAGGAGAGGCCCTCGTAGTCGTGGCCGCCGCTGCGGGCGCGGACCGTGAGGCCGTGTGCCTTGCAGCAGGCGACTGACGCCCGCACCTCGGCGACGGTCCTGGGCGTGACGAGCAGCGACGGCCACGGCGTCCGCGGCGAGGCGAAGCGGAGGTTCTGGATGGTGGAGGCGAGGAGGGGCGGGTAGGAGGCGTCATCCGGCGCGTGGACGAGCTCGGACGGGTCGGCGGTGTCCGGCGAGAGGCGGGAAACGCAGCGCAGGAAGCTCTCGTGGAGGTCGCCCTCCTCTTGATCTTGGAGCTCATGCGGCTGCGGGGACGAAGGCGAGAAGAGCAGGAGCAGGAGGAGGAGCGGAGACAGGCGTGTGGATGGCCGCCGCATCGTCTTCTCCCGCGGGCCGCGGCCTCCCCGTGCTGCCCTGACTAAACAGTGTTTTTGAAACGGGTGCTCTGGCGAAGCAATGATTAGCAGAGCAGTAAGGATTAAGATGACTGATTGGAGAGGAGAAAAACTGTGAACCTCTTTTGGGCATGTGCCACGAGTAGGGACGTAAGTGGCACACCGTTTAATCCCGCATAATACCTTTTATTTATATTCTAGTTTAACAAAGTTTGTTTTTTTTTAAACAAAGAACTAAGATTTTGAATAAACGGGACTTAAGGATGCCATTTACATCCCTACCCACGAGCTGCCATTTGGCTCGAAATACTTCCATCTGCCCTGAGAGTGAGAGATCTGCTTGAATATCACTCGGAGGTTGTTTGGTATCAATTATTTGGGCTTGGAATTATGGAATTTATTTTACAATTTTATCCCTATGTTGTTTGGTTGATACGAAATTGAGCTGTTATTTTATTTGACAAATCCATTCAAATATCCTCAAGTGTAAACCTGATTACTATCTCAGACCTGTCATTTCTAAATTTCGGTGACAGTCAAACATGTTGGTGTTTTTAGAATCATACTCCCTCTGATCCATATTACTTGTCACTAAAATAGATGTATCTAGACATGTTTTAGTGCTAGATACATCAAATTTAATAACAAGTAACATGGATCGGAGAGAGTAATATAAATAAAATGAATTCATGTATTTATTTTATTTCTACTGAATAAAATGCTGTTGATGGAAATCTCAAGCAGCCGAAGGAATGCATTGGAGCGATTGATTTTATCCAAAAAATCAGATAAAACCTGGGTAGTTGCTAGGTCTCAATCAGTTGTCTTCGTTTTCTTTTGGATAAGAACACACGAGGACAGATCGCCCGCGAGACCAAACCTGGCATGCGCATGGGCCCGGCCTGAAAAAAGCACAGAATCTGGAACGTACGTCAGCCACAGAGAGTGGCTTCCATGGATCATCCTAGCACCCAACCTTGCAAGCTAATGGACAGTTTCAACACATGTGGGACATTAAGCGGAGGTTCTGCATGGTGAAGGCGAGGAAGGGTGGGTAGTGTTGGACCATGTCGTAAAATACAATACGTACCAATCGTTGATCGACATTTGCATCCAACGGGTTAAGGTGTTTTTTGAGAGAGGAGTCAAAAAAAAACTAATCACCCCTGGACCCTGGTGGCTGAGTGAGAGAGAGCGAAAGAGAAAAGTAAGACATCGTGGCTACTGGAGAGAGATGGTGAAAGAATACACAAGAACACACAAAACTAATAAAAAATAAAGAAGGAGAGATGGTTTTTGTCTAAATTTCTGAATTCTGATCGGTTTGTCTTCAAACAGGGGGTTGGAGGCTTAAACGTGCATGGATTGGCTCTAAACTTGGTGAGCTAATTCCTTACTTTGTTTATTTTGATATGGTTAGCTGGTTTGAGATTTTGGTTAGTTTAGCATCAGATTTGGAAGCGGTTTAGTCAGCTCGGACTCCTGCAGTTTCAGCATAGAAAGGTTTGGGCAGGCAAACGGTGTTCAATTGAGCTGAAATTTGGTGTGTACGTTGGAAACTCGTATGTATGCTTGTCTACCAAGTTTGGTGCTGTTTGGATTTGTGGTATAAAAGCAGTTTGCTGATTACCAAAAAGGACACAAACCGTGATATCTCTGTTTTGCTGTAATCTTCTTTTAAGTAGTTGTTATTATTGTTGTTGTTGCTGTTGGTTGGCGACATACCGAGTGTGTTATATATATCTAGATATTCAAGAGAGGATTTTGTACCCAGGTTGTTCATAGTGAAGCTTGCTTGGATCGTTTGGTCCACAATCGTGGTTTTTTCTCCTCAATTTGAGAAGGTTTTTCCACATAAATCCTTGTGTCACTTGTGCATATGCTCGATTGTTTTACTTCCTATGCATATCTGTTAATTGAAGCTATCCTCATAGTTGATTGCAAATTGTGGGGTTGTGTATCTCCCTCGCAAATTGGTATCGGAACTAAGCAGTTTGTATCCAGTTTCAAAGAAAGGTTTGTTTTGGGTTGAGTACATTTGCTTGGGGTGAAAGATGAAAATGAATACCAACAGAATAATTTCTTTGAATGGTACAAATTATCAAGCTTGGAAGAGAAAGATGAAGGGCTTGTTGTATGTGAAGGAATATTGAAAGTCGGTGTTCTCCACTGAGATGTCCAATGATACACAGTATCTCCAACCTTGTGAGTTCATCTGGCAATGGATAGATGACAATGTTTATGTCACTGATGAGACACGTGCACACAACTTATGGTAAATCTAACGCCTGACATATGCTTAAACATCACTAAAAAAATTAGGACATGGAAACTATTTAATATTGATGAAAATCTCAAGAACGAAAAATAAATATTGGATATTGAAGTAAATTGATTTGATCTAAAATATTGCTAGCTCTGTTTCGAAAAGGTTTCCTCAGATTTATCTAAATGTTTTGAAAAGGTTTCCATAGCAATACTTTTATTGCTATGGAATGTGAACTTACACATTTAGTAATGGAAGCAATCGGTGCAAGACTAGTATAGCTTCACGAACCTCTCATCAAAAGTGGTATTTGCTGCAAAGTTTACGATAACATCCACTTCTTGCGCGATCTCTTTGGCTAACTCAGGAGCAATGCCAATGTTGGCTTCCCTGAAATTACCAACAACTGGAACCTGCTTGCTTAATACAAAGCTGTGGTAGTTTTTCCCATGGATTTCCTGTAAACATCTGAACAACTCAGTATCTTCTACCTATATTGCAGACGGAAAATATGGTCATTTGCATGAAGAACAGAAAGTAGTCTGAAGTAATCATCATACCTCGTTCTTCAATCTTTTCATGGCTGCTTCATTGTCCTTGGCCTTATCAACACGTATATTTACATCAGGATTTGTCCTTAAAATGGGATCGATAAGAACTGATGATCAGAATCCGACAAAGTAGAATGGAAGAACAAAGGAAGGAAGTCAGGTAGCTTAGAGCAAGACAAAGGCAGAATAACAGCCTCAAAGTGGGGGGCCAGACAGAAACTGTCTCACTCAAACTGGCATTTTCAAATGCTACCCGCCCTTCCCCTATTTCTGCATTTCATTCTTCTATTCCTTCTGCTTGCTTTTCTAGTTAAGCTGCTCATAAACTAGATCCATAAAACTCACTCAGCTACTGTCTTCTTTCTATAATTGGTCTCTAAGTCCAAGTAATCGATAAAGTCTAATCCTCTTCCCAGCTCCGCCACCTCCTTTCTACCGAGTATGCTCTACTTGAAAGAACATATTTCTCAATAAATAAGTGCATTACTATATTCACAGCTACAAACTAAGCCTAATTTCCAATATGTCATATGTATCACTTTGATGTTGTGGGATCACTGGCTTCTTGCTCAATGGATTTCGCTTCTGCACTTGACTTGAGAAGGGCCAAGCCTTCATGACCGGTACCGGTATCTGTTCAAGAAGTCAGTACTTATGCGGCACTGAACAAAGGGTGAGATCGATGAAATGCAATACATGTTTGAATATTTCCTATCTTCTTCCAGCCATAAAACTTGTTCAATTCGTTTTCTTGAGATCTGTGGCATAGTGATATCATACTTGAATCCACATTCCCAGTATTTGAGGAAGAAGTAGAATCTTAGTCAAGTCTAATTTCTAAGTTGGGAATTTTATATCGACTAAATCAAGAAACTCGATTTCACTATGATATGACTACTGAACCCTTTGATGCAACATTTCTTGTTTCCAGAAGATCTCGGATGGTTTCTGAAGCTTCCATGATCTTGTAAAAGAAAGAAACCCTTTCTATAAGTCATGAAGACGTGGACCAAAAGACTAAGAAACTGCACAATCTATTGATTGACTGAAAAACTCAAGCTGAGTAACTTGCTGGAATGATCGCTCCGGCTCTGGGCCGTCTGATCTTCGGGATGCAGAATAGGGGATCGCTTGCCAACCGTTAGTTAGGACCAGTGAAAACCCACGCTTGGTGAAGGCGAAGTTCAGTTTGGAGATCTAACAATTCCTTATGTCGTGTATCCTCGATTGATGCAGCCTCAGATGCTTCAATTGTAGATTTGAGTAGTATTGAGCGAAAGGTTACACCACCTATAGGTTCTGTATTACAGGCCAATCCTACTCCACTAGTACCAATAGGCGGCATAGGGTAAAAAGCACAACACCTAGGAATAGGAATCAACAACACAAAAACTTGATTCGAAATTACCCAGCAAGAAAACGTATGCGCGTGGGCGCAACGGATTTCGCTCCCGTGCGCTCATCCCTTGCTTGTTCTTTCGGACTAGCACTCTTTCCCTCTCTTTGAAGTAGATTTCTCAGCTCCACGAGTCAAACGAAATAAGGCGAAAGGCCCACTACTTCTTCATTCATGGCTTATTGATTTGATTGATCCCCCTTTCGTATTCATTCGACCTGAGGTGAGGTTGGAACAAGAGTTTTCATAAAAAGAATGGTTCTTTTATGCCATTATGAACGGGCAAGCCGCCTCTTGTGGATTCCTCCAACTCTATGAATGAAGGGGGGAGTATGAGGAAGGCCGATTTTCTTTTTATATGAAGATGAAAAAAGGATCAGGGTCAAACATTTCTTACTTTTGTTGAGTATGACTGAATGAGGAAGAGCTCCTTATGTGGTATCACTTTACCACCATCTGAAATGCGCGAAACTCCGATTGGTGGAAGCCAGTCCATGAAGATTCTCCCTTCTCTTACGTGAAATTCCCCTCTTTCGGTAAGCATCCAGTATCTCAGCAAATGAACATTTCTCTAAGCTTATCCTGTAGCTTATACGTCGTTTGAAAGCAGCTCCAAGGATCCAACGAATAGCTAAGGTTTATTGACGATCCCTGGCTACAATCCTAGGAACATCATAAATAGTACCTGCGACTCCTACTTTGACCACTTCGCATATTGGCTTTATATTATCTACGGCGTCAACCATAAGTTTTATTACATCGCGTTCAGTTCGAGCTAGGCGATGAAAAGTTTTATAAACAATAGCACGAACTCTCGTTCTTTTACCATCGATCATGCGAAAGTTTACCAATTTCTTGATCAATTCTTTTTGCTCACCATCAAAGTCCCCCATATAGCTGAGAATTTCCGAGCAATTGGAAGCCGCTTTCGATGACGAGGCCGATAAATTGATATTACGCGATCGTTACTGTCCATCTTTTTCAACTCTGCTCCCGAAAAGAAAAGGAGACTGAGATAGGGATCGGCGTTGGTTTTTCCAATGAAAGCCTGATTTTGAGAACGTAAACATGAACGGAAGGACACCCACACTCGATGAAATGGATCGATAAGAACAAACCGAACCTACACAGACAGAGAGATATTTACCTTTTTCACATATGTAACTACATTAACATTGATTTCATAAAAGAAATTGATTGGATTCCCCCCAGGAAAAATTGATAAGTCCTTGAGGCTTGGCGGCCCCGGTCATCAGAATATTAGCTAAACAAATGGAAAATTGGGCAATGTCCAACATTGAGTCAGTCCATGGTTGATCTGTCACGAATGACTCCATGTTTAGTGCTTTTGTTAATAGAGGATCTTGAATCAGAATAAGATTTAGACTGGAAAGGATCTCACTATGATCAAATTGTGAGAGCGTGAAATCTGCATCTAGCAGACACCCGCGCTGAAAAAAAAAGTGGATAGTTCGAAATCACATGAAAAGTCGTTTCTCGAGTGTCATCCTTTAGAGGCCGCATCGCCCACCAAAATTGACATCCGGCACCTTCCGTAAATTTCATGATAATTCGGACTCGATTTGCAAATCCTTCTGCAAATATATCACAATAGATCTTCAGACGCAGGAGGAAATTGATGCTGTTCAATAGGATTTGCATTGGATTTGGACATGCAGAATCAACCAATGGTGGAGCCTTCGGACATTTTGTCTGTGAAAAAAAACCAAACCTCCCACCAGGTTGTAGGCAGGGAACTGCTGCCACTTGATTCACCGGAGCCTAATCCAATGCAACCATTATCTTCATTCACGAAATGAATCACATAATGGAAACTCAAATCTGCGGGTAGTAAACCCATATATTTGAGCATTTCGCTACTTTCATTTGGTAAATATAAGGCTAATGTGGTGGGACTGGGAGGCAGCCAACCCTGCGTAGTGCTAGACTAGAACACGGTCAGCCGCATGAAAGCGTAGCTACATTTTTTTAGCAAAGCCATGAGATCCTAGTCTTATGACTACTCCAGTCATCTCAAATTAAGTACTATGCACATACTATTCTCTAATAGGGAGGATGTACCAGTATTCCATATCGCTATCTTCGGATAGTTGTGCTGCTATCACTCGTTCCACCCGACTCTTTAGTTATATAGAACCTTCCCCTGATTGATCGAATGGCTTCCTCTCTAGGGTTTTTAGAAGATGCCAGTAGTTCTGGTTGAAGACAGTGGACTTTGGCGCCTACGCTTTTAGAAGTACCGAGGAAACCAACCTAACATATTGATTATTTCAAATAACAGAATTCTCGCGAGGAGCAAGGATCTCTGATCCAGAATGGGATGCGAAATCCTTGGATAATTGATAAGCTCGGAAGAATGGAAGTAATGTGCCTGCCATTCTGTTGCCAGGTGGTCACGATCCAAAGCTTTTGGGGCTTCCGTGCAAAGAAGAAATGTATTGATACTTGAAGGGAATGCAGGTGAAAATCGAGTATCTTTGGGAAATGGGACCGACCTGGCGCCTCAAGTTAGAAAGAGAATTCTCAGCTGGAACCCATGGAAAAAGGGAAGGGGATTGGGCTTTACCTGGTGTGGCTCGTGGCCATAATAGCTCACTCGATAGGGTCTGCCGGACAATTCTTTTTATTCGGCGCTGGGCATATTCATTAGCCGAGTTCGAGGGTGTCGGAATCAGACCTAATGTAGTTCTCGGTCCTTTTTCTAAAGGTGCTTTTGTAGCTTCTTCACTCCGGCACCTTATTCTGTCTGAAACATTTCTTAACCCAATGCTAACGATTGATTGGATCATCCGATCCCTTTCTTAAAGAAAAGAATTATTACTACTTTCACATGGAGTGAAAGTTCAGAAAGCAGGAAAAAACGCCTTTCTACGTCTGCGCCCTGCTAGAAGCTGAAGCTATCACACCAGGTAGAACAGAGACACTCGACAAAAGACGAGCAGCAGCCCCTGACTGCGCCCGTGACTGCAGCCTCTGTTCCCTTTCGTACTCGATCTTCTAGCGTTCTCCCTGGATCCAGGGATGACGGTATCGATTGAACCCGGGGTGGGTTCAAAATGGCAGGGTCTTGCACTGCAGGAGCAAGGGGTGTGTCCGCTGCTGCTTTGATCTGTTAAGAATGCAATTCGACTGCGTCAGCTTCTTTTATTGAACCAGTACGGTGCCATTGTTCTTTTTGAGGAAACATATTCCATTGTTATAAATCACACGTACCTCCTCTAGCTGTATGATGGACTGGGATGCACTGGCAGCATCGAGAGGGAGGATGTTGAACAGCGCATAGATGTCTTTCTTCTCTTGCACATCCTTGTGCAAGCGAATAATCTGTGAAGCAGAATATCAGAGGAAGTCGTCACGTTCGAGAGTCCTAGATTTCAATTGAGCTAATTAGAGTAGACAGTGAGCACGAACCTCTGGGTTGACTTCTTCAACCTTCTCATTCTTGTTGACGGCGCGGAGCACCCCGAAGAGGACTCCGGCGGTCTGGTAGGCCTTCCCAAGTTGGGCCCTGAAGGCGACATTGGCATGGGACAGGGTGTGTCATGGCTAGGATTAGATTTATAACGAGATAGAGCTCTGGTTTGGAGCTTCAGAATTACCGGTCAGCTTGTTCCCCTTTGTCAAGTGCATGGACGTAGTTCTCGTAGTACTGCTAATAAAAACTCTCAATTTCACGGGCATCGCTCTTATTCACGCGCTTCGCGAGACTGGAGCTATTATACTGTGGTGTTGCATAAGAGCAAAAACATAAAATTATGTAGTGGCATCTTTGGATTCGAGAGGGTAGTTATGCAAAATCCGATAAAAAAATCCCCCAATCTTCCTGCTCCTAGACCCTATTTTGCTCTGGCTTTTAGGTTAGATTCAATCTTATTTTCTTTCAATCTTTCTCACCGTGTCTATTTCCCCGCTTCTTTTCCAAACTAGTAAAATGGAATCATTTCAAAAGGACGTCCAGAAAATAAGGCTAACCCAATTTGCCTCTCCAAAACAAACATTTTTGAAAAAGATAAATGCTAGCGCACGAAACTGATTGATCGAAATGAATCATGAAGAGGATATTAGAACCTCGAATTGGTTTACCTATCCCCTTTGTTATGGTATCCCCTAAGCAAAATGGCTTCTCTAGTATCAAACCTTGCCTCTGCCCATTCACATATGCTGTTTGGCCAAAAAAATGACATGCAAACATACTGCTAAAGCTTGTTTATAAGCTTTTGAGATTAATAGAAACAGGTTACCATTTGATTTCGACCACAAGAAACTCTTATTTGGCATTCTGACCTGTTGATACTTGCAAGAAGAGCTTCAGTCTTCGAAACTGCTGCGCGAAACTCATTATCCGGAATGGCCCCACGGTGTTGATGTCTAGTGCTACATCATACCTGCAAGTTGCAATACTTTTATTGCTATGGAATGTGAACTTACACATTTAGTAATGGAAGCAATCGGTGCAAGACTAGTATAGCTTCACGAACCTCTCATCAAAAGTGGTATTTGCTGCAGAGTTTACGATAACATCCACTTCTTCCGCGATCTCTTTGGCTAACTCAGGAGCAATGCCAATGTTGGCTTCCCTGAAATTACCAACAACTGGAACCTGCTTGCTTAATACAAAGCTGTGGTAGTTTTTCCCATGGATTTCCTGTAAACATCTGAACAACTCAGTATCTTCTACCTGTATTGCAGACGGAAAATATGGTCATTTGCATGAAGAACAGAAAGTAGTCTGAAGTAATCATCATACCTCGTTCTTCAATCTTTTCATGGCTGCTTCATTGTCCTTGGCCTTGATCAACACGTATATTTACATCAGGATTTGTCCTTAAAATGGGATCGATAAGAACTGATGATCAGAATCCGACAAAGTAGAATGGAAGAACAAAGGAAGGAAGTCAGGTAGCTTAGAGCAAGACAAAGGCAGAATAACAGCCTCAAAGTGGGGGGCCAGACAGAAACTGTCTCACTCAAACTGGCATTTTCAAATGCTACCCGCCCTTCCCCTATTTCTGCATTTCATTCTTCTATTCCTTCTGCTTGCTTTTCTAGTTAAGCTGCTCATAAACTAGATCCATAAAACTCACTCAGCTACTGTCTTCTTTCTATAATTGGTCTCTAAGTCCAAGTAATCGATAAAGTCTAATCCTCTTCCCAGCTCCGCCACCTCCTTTCTACCGAGTATGCTCTACTTGAAAGAACATATTTCTCAATAAATAAGTGCATTACTATATTCACAGCTACAAACTAAGCCTAATTTCCAATATGTCATATGTATCACTTTGATGTTGTGGGATCACTGGCTTCTTGCTCAACGGATTTCGCTTCTGCACTTGACTTGAGAAGGGCCAAGCCTTCATGACCGGTACCGGTATCTGTTCAAGAAGTCAGTACTTATGCGGCACTGAACAAAGGGTGAGATCGATGAAATGCAATACATGTTTGAATATTTCCTATCTTCTTCCAGCCATAAAACTTGTTCAATTCGTTTTCTTGAGATCTGTGGCATAGTGATATCATACTTGAATCCACATTCCCAGTATTTGAGGAAGAAGTAGAATCTTAGTCAAGTCTAATTTCTAAGTTTGGAATTTTATATCGACTAAATCAAGAAACTCGATTTCACTATGATATGACCACTGAACCCTTTGATGCAACATTTCTTGTTTCCAGAAGATCTCGGATGGTTTCTGAAGCTTCCATGATCTTGTAAAAGAAAGAAACCCTTTCTATAAGTCATGAAGACGTGGACCAAAAGACTAAGAAACTGCACAATCTATTGATTGACTGAAAAACTCAAGCTGAGTAACTTGCTGGAATGATCGCTCCGGCTCTGGGCCGTCTGATCTTCGGGATGCAGAATAGGGGATCGCTTGCCAACCGTTAGTTAGGACTAGTGAAAACCCACGCTTGGTGAAGGCGAAGTTTAGTTTGGAGATCTAACAATTCCTTATGTCGTGTATCCTCGATTGATGCAGCCTCAGATGCTTCAATTGTAGATTTGAGTAGTATTGAGCGAAAGGTTACACCACCTATAGGTTCTGTATTACAGGCCAATCCTACTCCACTAGTACCAATAGGCGGCATAGGGGAAAAAGCACAACACCTAGGAATAGGAATCAACAACACAAAAACTTGATTCGAAATTACCCAGCAAGAAAACGTATGCGCGTGGGCGCAACGGATTTCGCTCCCGTGCGCTCATCCCTTGCTTGTTCTTTCGGACTAGCACTCTTTCCCTCTCTTTGAAGTAGATTTCTCAGCTCCACGAGTCAAACGAAATAAGGCGAAAGGCCCACTACTTCTTCATTCATGGCTTATTGATTTGATTGATCCCCCTTTCGTATTCATTCGACCTGAGGTGAGGTTGGAACAAGAGTTTTCATAAAAAGAATGGTTCTTTTATGCCATTATGAACGGGCAAGCCGCCTCTTGTGGATTCCTCCAACTCTATGAATGAAGGGGGGAGTATGAGGAAGGCCGATTTTCTTTTTATATGAAGATGAAAAAAGGATCAGGGTCAAACATTTCTTACTTTTGTTGAGTATGACTGAATGATGAAGAGCTCCTTATGTGGTATCACTTTACCACCATCTGAAATGCGCGAAACTCCGATTGGTGGAAGCCAGTCCATGAAGATTCTCCCTTCTCTTACGTGAAATTCCCCTCTTTCGGTAAGCATCCAGTATCTCAGCAAATGAACATTTCTCTAAGCTTATCCTGTAGCTTATACGTCGTTTGAAAGCAGCTCCAAGGATCCAACGAATAGCTAAGGTTTGTTGACGATCCCTGGCTACAATCCTAGGAACATCATAAATAGTACCTGCGACTCCTACTTTGACCACTTCGCATATTGGCTTTATATTATCTACGGCGTCAACCATAAGTTTTATTACATCGCGTTCAGTTCGAGCTAGGCGATGAAAAGTTTTATAAACAATAGCACGAACTCTCGTTCTTTTACCATCGATCATGCGAAAGTTTACCAATTTCTTGATCAATTCTTTTTGCTCACCATCAAAGTCCCCCATATAGCTGAGAATTTCCGAGCAATTGGAAGCCGCTTTCGATGACGAGGCTGATAAATTGATATTACGCGATCGTTACTGTCCATCTTTTTCAACTCTGCTCCCGAAAAGAAAAGGAGACTGAGATAGGGATCGGCGTTGGTTTTTCCAATGAAAGCCTGATTTTGAGAACGTAAACATGAACGGAAGGACACCCACACTCGATGAAATGGATCGATAAGAACAAACCGAACCTACACAGACAGAGAGATATTTACCTTTTTCACATCTGTAACTACATTAACATTGATTTCATAAAAGAAATTGATTGGATTCCCCCTTGGAAAAATTGATAAGTCCTTGAGGCTTGGCGGCCCCGGTCATCAGAATATTAGCTAAACAAATGGAAAATTGGGCAATGTCCAACATTGAGTCAGTCCATGGTTGATCTGTCACGAATGACTCCATGTTTAGTGCTTTTGTTAATAGAGGATCTTGAATCAGAATAAGATTTAGACTGGAAAGGATCTCACTATGATCAAATTGTGAGAGCGTGAAATCTGCATCTAGCAGACACCCGCGCTGAAAAAAAAAGTGGATAGTTCGAAATCACATGAAAAGTCGTTTCTCGAGTGTCATCCTTTAGAGGCCGCATCGCCCACCAAAATTGACATCCGGCACCTTCCGTAAATTTCATGATAATTCAGACTCGATTTGCAAATCCTTCTGCAAATATATCACAATAGATCTTCGGACGCAGGAGGAAATTGATGCTGTTCAATAGGATTTGCATTGGATTTGGACATGCAGAATCAACCAATGGTGGAGCCTTCGGACATTTTGTCTGTGAAAAAAAACCAAACCTCCCACCAGGTTGTAGGCAGGGAACTGCTGCCACTTGATTCACCGGAGCCTAATCCAATGCAACCATTATCTTCATTCACGAAATGAATCACATAATGGAAACTCAAATCTGCGGGTAGTAAACCCATATATTTGAGCATTTCGCTACTTTCATTTGGTAAATATAAGGCTAATGTGGTGGGACTGGGAGGCAGCCAACCCTGCGTAGTGCTAGACTAGAACACGGTCAGCCGCATGAAAGCGTAGCTACATTTTTTTAGCAAAGCCATGAGATCCTAGTCTTATGACTACTCCAGTCATCTCAAATTAAGTACTATGCACATACTATTCTCTAATAGGGAGGATGTACCAGTATTCCATATCGCTATCTTCGGATAGTTGTGCTGCTATCACTCGTTCCACCCGACTCTTTAGTTATATAGAACCTTCCCCTGATTGATCGAATGGCTTCCTCTCTAGGGTTTTTAGAAGATGCCAGTAGTTCTGGTTGAAGACAGTGGACTTTGGCGCCTACGCTTTTAGAAGTACCGAGGAAACCAACCTAACATATCGATTATTTCAAATAACAGAATTCTCGCGAGGAGCAAGGATCTCTGATCCAGAATGGGATGCGAAATCCTTGGATAATTGATAAGCTCGGAAGAATGGAAGTAATGTGCCTGCCATTCTGTTGCCAGGTGGTCACGATCCAAAGCTTTTGGGGCTTCCGTGCAAAGAAGAAATGTATTGATACTTGAAGGGAATGCAGGTGAAAATCGAGTATCTTTGGGAAATGGGACCGACCTGGCGCCTCAAGTTAGAAAGAGAATTCTCAGCTGGAACCCATGGAAAAAGGGAAGGGGATTGGGCTTTACCTGGTGTGGCTCGTGGCCATAATAGCTCACTCGATAGGGTCTGCCGGACAATTCTTTTTATTCGGCGCTGGGCATATTCATTAGCCGAGTTCGAGGGTGTCGGAATCAGACCTAATGTAGTTCTCGGTCCTTTTTCTAAAGGTGCTTTTGTAGCTTCTTCACTCCGGCACCTTATTCTGTCTGAAACATTTCTTAACCCAATGCTAACGATTGATTGGATCATCCGATCCCTTTCTTAAAGAAAAGAATTATTACTACTTTCACATGGAGTGAAAGTTCAGAAAGCAGGAAAAAACGCCTTTCTACGTCTGCGCCCTGCTAGAAGCTGAAGCTATCACACCAGGTAGAACAGAGACACTCGACAAAAGACGAGCAGCAGCCCCTGACTGCGCCCGTGACTGCAGCCTCTGTTCCCTTTCGTACTCGATCTTCTAGCGTTCTCCCTGGATCCAGGGATGACGGTATCGATTGAACCCGGGGTGGGTTCAAAATGGCAGGGTCTTGCATTGCAGGAGCAAGGGGTGTGTCCGCTGCTGCTTTGATCTGTTAAGAATGCAATTCGACTGCGTCAGCTTCTTTTATTGAACCAGTACGGTGCCATTGTTCTTTTTGAGGAAACAGATTCCATTGTTATAAATCACACGTACCTCCTCCAGCTGTATGATGGACTGGGATGCACTGGCAGCATCGAGAGGGAGGATGTTGAACGGCGCATAGATGTCTTTCTTCTCTTGCACATCCTTGTGCAAGCGAATAATCTGTGAAGCAGAATATCAGAGGAAGTCGTCGCGTTCGAGAGTCCTAGATTTCAATTGAGCTAATTAGAGTAGACAGTGAGCACGAACCTCTGGGTTGACTTCTTCAACCTTCTCATTCTTGTTGACGGCGCGGAGCACCCCGAAGAGGACTCCGGCGGTCTGGTAGGCCTTCCCAAGTTGGGCCCTGAAGGCGACATTGGCATGGGACAGGGTGTGTCATGGCTAGGATTAGATTTATAACGAGATAGAGCTCTGGTTTGGAGCTTCAGAATTACCGGTCAGCTTGTTCCCCTTTGTCAAGTGCATGGACGTAGTTCTCGTAGTACTGCTGATAAAAACTCTCAATTTCACGGGCATCGCTCTTATTCACGCGCTTCGCGAGACTGGGGCTATTATACTGTGGTGTTGCATAAGAGCAAAAACATAAAATTATGTAGTGGCATCTTTGGATTCGAGAGGGTAGTTATGCAAAATCCGATAAAAAAATCCCCCAATCTTCCTGCTCCTAGACCCTATTTTGCTCTGGCTTTTAGGTTAGATTCAATCTTATTTTCTTTCAATCTTTCTCACCGTGTCTATTTCCCCGCTTCTTTTCCAAACTAGTAAAATGGAATCATTTCAAAAGGACGTCCAGAAAATAAGGCTAACCCAATTTGCCTCTCCAAAACAAACATTTTTGAAAAAGATAAATGCTAGCGCACGAAACTGATTGATCGAAATGAATCATGAAGAGGATATTAGAACCTCGAATTGGTTTACCTATCCCCTTTGTTATGGTATCCCCTAAGCAAAATGGCTTCTCTAGTATCAAACCTTGCCTCTGCCCATTCACATATGCTGTTTGGCCAAAAAAATAACATGCAAACATACTGCTAAAGCTTGTTTATAAGCTTTTGAGATTAATAGAAACAGGTTACCATTTGATTTCGACCACAAGAAACTCTTATTTGGCATTCTGACCTGTTGATACTTGCAAGAAGAGCTTCAGTCTTCGAAACCGCTGCGCGAAACTCATTATCCGGAATGGCCCCACGGTGTTGATGTCTAGTGCTACATCATACCTGCAAGTTGCAATACTTTTATTGCTATGGAATGTGAACTTACACATTTAGTAATGGAAGCAATCGGTGCAAGACTAGTATAGCTTCACGAACCTCTCATCAAAAGTGGTATTTGCTGCAGAGTTTACGATAACATCCACTTCTTCCGCGATCTCTTTGGCTAACTCAGGAGCAATGCCAATGTTGGCTTCCCTGAAATTACCAACAACTGGAACCTGCTTGCTTAATACAAAGCTGTGGTAATTTTTCCCATGGATTTCCTGTAAACATCTGAACAACTCAGTATATTCTACCTGTATTGCAGACGGAAAATATGGTCATTTGCATGAAGAACAGAAAGTAGTCTGAAGTAATCATCATACCTCGTTCTTCAATCTTTTCATGGCTGCTTCATTGTCCTTGGCCTTGATCAACACGTATATTTACATCAGGATTTGTCCTTAAAATGGGATCGATAAGAACTGATGATCAGAATCCGACAAAGTAGAATGGAAGAACAAAGGAAGGAAGTCAGGTAGCTTAGAGCAAGAAAAAGGCAGAATAACAGCCTCAAAGTGGGGGGCCAGACAGAAACTGTCTCACTCAAACTGGCATTTTCAAATGCTACCCGCCCTTCCCCTATTTCTGCATTTCATTCTTCTATTCCTTCTGCTTGCTTTTCTAGTTAAGCTGCTCATAAACTAGATCCATAAAACTCACTCAGCTACTGTCTTCTTTCTATAATTGGTCTCTAAGTCCAAGTAATCGATAAAGTCTAATCCTCTTCCCAGCTCCGCCACCTCCTTTCTACCGAGTATGCTCTACTTGAAAGAACATATTTCTCAATAAATAAGTGCATTACTATATTCACAGCTACAAACTAAGCCTAATTTCCAATATGTCATATGTATCACTTTGATGTTGTGGGATCACTGGCTTCTTGCTCAACGGATTTCGCTTCTGCACTTGACTTGAGAAGGGCCAAGCCTTCATGACCGGTACCGGTATCTGTTCAAGAAGTCAGTACTTATGCGGCACTGAACAAAGGGTGAGATCGATGAAATGCAATACATGTTTGAATATTTCCTATCTTCTTCCAGCCATAAAACTTGTTCAATTCGTTTTCTTGAGATCTGTGGCATAGTGATATCATACTTGAATCCACATTCCCAGTATTTGAGGAAGAAGTAGAATCTTAGTCAAGTCTAATTTCTAAGTTGGGAATTTTATATCGACTAAATCAAGAAACTCGATTTCACTATGATATGACCACTGAACCCTTTGATGCAACATTTCTTGTTTCCAGAAGATCTCGGATGGTTTCTGAAGCTTCCATGATCTTGTAAAAGAAAGAAACCCTTTCTATAAGTCATGAAGACGTGGACCAAAAGACTAAGAAACTGCACAATCTATTGATTGACTGAAAAACTCAAGCTGAGTAACTTGCTGGAATGATCGCTCCGGCTCTGGGCCGTCTGATCTTCGGGATGCAGAATAGGGGATCGCTTGCCAACCGTTAGTTAGGACCAGTGAAAACCCACGCTTGGTGAAGGCGAAGTTCAGTTTGGAGATCTAACAATTCCTTATGTCGTGTATCCTCGATTGATGCAGCCTCAGATGCTTCAATTGTAGATTTGAGTAGTATTGAGCGAAAGGTTACACCACCTATAGGTTCTGTATTACAGGCCAATCCTACTCCACTAGTACCAATAGGCGGCATAGGGGAAAAAGCACAACACCTAGGAATAGGAATCAACAACACAAAAACTTGATTCGAAATTACCCAGCAAGAAAACGTATGCGCGTGGGCGCAACGGATTTCGCTCCTGTGCGCTCATCCCTTGCTTGTTCTTTCGGACTAGCACTCTTTCCCTCTCTTTGAAGTAGATTTCTCAGCTCCACGAGTCAAACGAAATAAGGTGAAAGGCCCACTACTTCTTCATTCATGGCTTATTGATTTGATTGATCCCCCTTTCGTATTCATTCGACCTGAGGTGAGGTTGGAACAAGAGTTTTCATAAAAAGAATGGTTCTTTTATGCCATTATGAACGGGCAAGCCGCCTCTTGTGGATTCCTCCAACTCTATGAATGAAGGGGGGATATCCTATGAAGAACATCTTCAACATCTCAGAATCGTATTCGACCGCCTAAGGCAACATGCACTCAAGTTAAACCCGTTGAAGTGCGCCTTCATGGTCTCGTCAGGCAAATTCCTAGGGTTGTCATTCGACATCGGGGTATAGAAATCGACCCGAGTAAAATCAAGGCCATACTTGAAATGCCTCCTCCTTAAGGTTTAGACATAGTAGCCAGAAGTGCCCATTATTCTAGAGTTAACCACTGAAGTCTTTTGAAAAGGCATCGCTACCGGAGTCAAAAGATCGAGGGACAGGAGATATTATTGTTCCACGACCTTGTGAACTTCATCGACCGCCTCGCTCCTTAGTCGCTTGTATCTGTCCGCTAGTTGCACGCATTGTGGGAGGGGTGGCTCTACCAACTGAACTAAGTTACCACTTTCCAGTGAAGTGAAATGGGCGATGTGAATATGAAGTGCCAGCCTACTACGGCTGAGCAGTGACCAGGAAACGTTCAACATTAGAACCTGGCGCTACTGTCTCCTATAAGGGCCACTCAATCTTTTCTGAGAAACTAGCAAATCAACACCATCATACGCAATTCATTCGAGATTCAAGACAAGGATGCCATCACAAATAAGAGAATCCGCCCTTAACTAACCTGAATTTGTGGATCAATTTGCTTTCAATTCACTTGATTTGGGTAAAGATCCACATCCATATTAATTAAGGAAGACGATGATAGGTCGAATGGGTAGGGGTATGATTCAGTCGGAAGAAGGGCAATAGGTTCCCGCGCACTAGATTGGGATTACAGTGAGGCACGCTGCGGTACAGACAGTGCCGAATCAGCGGATGGCCCTTTTGACTATAAAGCCGTTGTCGGGCGCTAGGCAGTATTATGGGCTGTGCGGCTAGAAGACAGTTATCATATCATACATATTTTTAGCATTATACATAAGAAAAAGTCTCAACTCGCGGGTGTGATGGGAGCCAGCGGAAACAGAGAGAGGTACTTCCCACAAGTAAATGAGTAGAAAACTACTAGCTAAATAACTAGCTCCTTTGGTTCGAAAAAGGGTGGATTCGACCTCCTAAAGTGCAACTCCCCTATTCCATTTTCCATACCAGAGTTGGTACGTCCGTCCACAGCAGAATGGAGTCACCCGGGTCATAGTTATTTTAGAGAAAATAAGAGGTTGGTAGGCTTTTTAGAGTGAGCATACGGTGGGTATCCTATTGTGCAAGGATTACGAAAGAGAATGGTGGGATGGTTCTATTAGCCCCTGGGGCAGCAGGAGTCATTGGAGCATACATTGGCAGCTCCTCCAGCGGCTGCACCTCCTTGCATGCGCATATTGATTGCTAGGTTATCCACTTACCGGCTGTAAGAAATAAGTATAAATTGATTTCTTTTTCTCAAACTTTCTCGAAATCATTTCTTGTCAAAGAATTCCCGCCAAGTGAGTGATGCGGGAGCAGCCACATAAGATGTTACAGGAATGCGATGCCTCCTCCCCGGGACTGCCTGTGAGGCTTACTATGGATGGCTTTTAGGCTTCGACCGCCCATGCGAAGCTAGAAGAAATCTCTCATTAGAAGAATAAAATAGATAACCGGGCCTAAGAAGCCGATTGTACAATCGAGAGGTAGGGTGGTAAGGTCCATACGTAGGCTCACCCTCAACAGATGCTGGTTTTCATTTGCCCATATTCGTTATGATTGTGGTATCGAAGTTGTTCATTGAAATCCATAGGTTCACGTTACAACCCACCAATAGTCGATTCCAGAGCTGAAGGCGAAAAAGATACTCTGGTCTAGCTTCCGCGGAGGATTTACCTACTCTCGGGCGGCGCCCAGAGCAATGGCACAACCTAGCCCTAAACGCACAAAAAGAAAATAAATGAGATTATGTACCTAGGGTTCTCGCTTCTCCTGGCCTATTGATTTCTCCTTGCCTCAAGGTCTTGAGTTGCCAAGAAGAATGTACCCGGGTCGGGAGCTGGGGTTGGTGGAACAACTGGAGTAGCTAGCTTTGCTCACCTTGTTGAAACTAGCCCCGTTGCAATAGAGAAATCCTTTCCCGTTGAGAATGAACAGCTTTACCAAGGCATTCCACTGTCTTTGCAGGACAAGCATAACGAAAGTTGATCAAACCTGATGGCTTCACGTCAGTAATCTACCACACCCATGCTAGAATTCAGTAGAGTCCCCACTCGCCAACCGCGATGTCTTGGTTGAGAGGCCCCACCTACCCATCTTCCCACAGTTTCACTGAGGTAGTACCATCCCCAATTCGCCACTTCTTGTGTTGATGTACTAAGAAATTCGTTGAGGCAATCGATTTCAATCAGAGGAAGCACTTGTGCACATCAACTTAGGATATCCCCTCCATTCTACACCAGATTATGCACTCACCTCTGGGGCCCATATAGGAAAGGAAGACGCCCTTTCAGTGCACGCCAAAGCTGCTTTGCCTAGAAGGCTTCGAAATACACAACTAGGTCCCTCATTCTCAGTCGGCCTTCACAAAGCGGTTTGCACACCTTGGACCAGCTAGACAGATGTTCCGGCCTTTCTCCTAGACAATGCATCTGCCACCTTATTTTCAATGCCCCTAATATTCCGCCTTTGAAAGTCCAAACTCACACTTGCTCATCTTAGCATGTAGCTGATTCTGCAGAAAAAGTGTTAGCTGCAAGTGCTGTTGATGCTCCCTCAGTGTTTGTTTTACTGTCAAGAAGTATATCATCAAACCAACACAAATCTTCTGGGCTTGAACACATCATTCATGAGTGCTTGAAACGTTGCAGGAGCATTTGTAAGCCCGCATCACATTGAATTCATAGTTACAGGGTTCTGAATGAAGTTTTGGGCTTGTCTTCCTCTCTCATCCTGATCTGATGATAGCCAGATCTTAAGTCAATCTTGCTGTAATATTTAGCACCACTCATCTATGTGCCGGAATTGGGTATTTCTTATTTACTGTACTGGCATTCAGCTGCCTGGTTTCAATGCACATCCTCCATGTCCCATCCTTCTTCTTAACTAACAGCACATGTGAAGCAAAGGGGCTAGTAGAGGATTGTATCAGTGAATTCTTCAGCAATTCCTCAATTCTCAATCTCAGCCTTTTGCAGATGTGAGTATCCGTATGGCTTCAGATGTTTGGGCTCAGTACCTTCGAGGGTATATAGTGATCATGGATTCATTTTTTTGGTAAGGACTTAGGTTCTTGAAACACCTACTCTTAAGAGTTCAGTAGGGTTGAAATTGGATCAGAGATCAGAGATGTTAGGTTTACTGAGTTTACCATGCACCATTGAGCCATCATGCAGAACTAAGCTTGTTCTGATTTAGTAGCAATCAGCTCTTCTCCTTCCACCTGGTACAGCTTTCCTCCTCCCCTTTTGATTCCTTCCAGCACCACTTAAACACTGTCCTTAGTAAACTTCATAGTAGTTTAGTTTCTATCGTTGTTTATGGGCCTACTACTTTTCATCCAGTCTGTCGTCCTCCATGTCATATGGGCCCAGTTACATAACTCTGAAATCAAACTGAAATGCATTCCCCCCTATTTTCCATTTTACCCCTGTCTGTACCGCTGCGCGCCTCACTATACATCTTCTGTCCATTTGCTACCGTAATTACCATGGGTATGTGTTTTTTACAGGTATCTGAAGGCAATCAATGAATCAAGAAAACAGGTATTTCTACCAGTATCCAGCAGAATGAATATAGGTTGGTTTTTCTCCTTCCTCTTATATTCAAGGTATAAGTATACTGGCTTCCCTCCGGTCCTCAAAAGAGAAGAGAAGCTGGTGCCGGGTACTGATATTTTTTCATACTCCTTCTCGGATCTTCCTTCTCAAAAGAGTCGATCGCTAGGTATAGAATGCACTCGTTCTTGGCAATGGTCACAGCTCGTGCTAGCCCTCTACTTCTCAGTCATTGAACTTGGCTATCCAGTTTACCCTTGCCTATCTCTTTTTCAACCAGTAAAGTACTGGCTCTCACGCCTATCTATTTATCCTAACTACTAATAAATAAACTTATTACCCCCGCACTTTCTATCTCTCCTATTCCTTGAATTTCATGTATCTCTTGTGACCTTGCTTACCTAGCTTTTGAAAAAAACCCTGCCGCTGACTTACCTTTACCTAGTAGCTTACCTTGGCTATTAAACATACCCATGGTCATCTGATTGATCTACTCGGCTTCGGTACTGAAATGAAAAGGCCAAAGGCCAAACAAAAGACGTTTCGTCTGCTCCAGACGAGGTAAGGGCAAATGGTCTTTTTCGTGATTTCCATCGTAAGAAGATCGACTTGTAGAAGTCTAAAAATGGGGAGCAAAGGAAGAGGCAGGCTGAGCTGACTCTTGTTTAATATCATTCTCATGATGTGTGGTGCAAAGAGAAGATTATTGTGGAAATCCCTTCTTTCTAGCTTGATCAATTTATGTAAGAATGAAGCTAGTGACATTAAACTTCTGGCTCTTCATTATGAAGTCAACTACATGCCAAGACCCTTTATTCCAAGTAGATTGCATCTGCATTTCCTTGGGGAAGAAAGTTCCGTCAGACGGTAGCTTAGCCATTCATCAGATACATGTCGGAGATCCTTCTCTTGCATAATAGTAATATCGATTGTTCCTCTACGAGAGCCAAGTGAACAATGAAATTACACAGCGAGTGATTACTAAGAAACAGCTAGCAGTATCGATATGACCGCAATAAGATAGTGAGTGAAGACAGTGCAGGTGTCGCAAGAGAATATCCACATGTGTACTTTACTGTAACCACGGGCTTTGTGGCATTCTATCTTTATCAAAGAGAGCTTATTTCTCACTGTTTCTACCATTCGAGGGGGAAGCCATTACGAGGATGCGAGCTTGCCAACAGAAGATTTTCCGATTGGAAGTCCCGGCAATGGCGCAAGCAGGCCAAGAACTGGAAGCAAAGTGGGTTATTGACCACACAGCTATAGTCAAATCAGAGAAGAATCCACGGCACAATCCTAGTGTGAATAAGAAAGTGGATGTAAAAAGAAGAGTGGGATAAAAGTAAAGTAGGGAAATGACTTGCCTAAGGCATTGAGAAAACCAAATCCTCCACCAGCTCCCCTTAAAGACAGGCAGATGTGAGCAGTAATAGCGAGCTATGAAAAAGTGAATCCACCAGTTGTAGCTTTAGACTGACTAAATGCTCTTTACTTCCCTTTCGTTTAGTTTCGATCCATCCGTGCTTAGAGGAGAGAGGAAAGCAAGAATCAGAACCCATTTGAATCTCCCTTTCATTTGGTAAATATAAGGCTAATATGGTGGGACTGGGAGGCAGCCAACCCTGCATAGTGCTAGACTAGAACACGGTCAGCCGCATGAAAGCGTAGCTACATTTTTTTAGAAAAGCCATGAGATCCTAGTCTTATGACTACTCCAGTCATCTCAAATTAAGTACTATGCACATATTATTCTCTAATAGGGAGGATGTACCAGTATTCCATATCGCTATCTTCGGATAGTTGTGCTGCTATCACTCGTTCCACCCGACTCTTTAGTTATATAGAACCTTCCCCTGATTGATCGAATGGCTTCCTCTCTAGGGTTTTTAGAAGATGCCAGTAGTTCTGGTTGAAGACAGTGGACTTTGGCGCCTACGCTTTTAGAAGTACCGAGGAAACCAACCTAACATATTGATTATTTCAAATAACAGAATTCTCGCGAGGAGCAAGGATCTCTGATCCAAAATGGGATGCGAAATCCTTGGATAATTGATAAGCTCGGAAGAATGGAAGTAGTGTGCCTGCCATTCTGTTGCCAGGTGGTCACGATCCAAAGCTTTTGGGGCTTCCGTGCAAAGAAGAAATGTATTGATACTTGAAGGGAATGCAGGTGAAAATCGAGTATCTTTGGGAAATGGGACCGACCTGGCGCCTCAAGTTAGAAAGAGAATTCTCAGCTGGAACCCATGGAAAAGGGGAAGGGGCTTGGGCTTTACCTGGTGTGGCTCGTGGCCATAATAGCTCACTCGATAGGGTCTGCCGGACAATTCTT